>CM060911.1:103144098-104363264 GCA_030737875.1 Allium sativum | reverse complement strand
TATGTAACATATTTTTTATATAGGTGTGAGACCAAACAAATGGATAGTGAGGCAACAGGTAAATAGAAATTTATGCATGCATGTATGTTCGTGTTAAAAGAAATTTTTTCATAATATATTACTATTAATATTTTTTCTTCCCTTTATGCTACTGTGCGTTTCATGATATATACATACACATATATATACATATATATATATATATATATATATGTAAAATGAAAGATGGCGATGTTCAAAACCTGCGTATTAAAGATGGCAATGATATTAATGTTTCCTGTGCATAAACAAATAAATAAATAAACAAATAATAGCTCAATTTAAATTATGGAAAGTTGAATTCTAGAACTACAAAATATGCACTTTATTTCTATAATTTATATAAGTCGTAATTTGGATTAGAATTAATCTATTTATGTTAATTAGTGATGAATACTAAAAAAAAAAAAAAGACGGAATGTTTTCTTTATTAATTAAACCATTGAAATTTCTTGCCTATAAATTACCATTAATTCTACCATAACTCTCCTTTGAAATTATAATTTTATGAACATTTATTTCATTTAAATCTGTTAATGTTTGAATTAAAATTTGATTATAGTATATGGGGAGCATTAATAACGGTTAAAATTTGATTATATCATTCCTAATAAAACTTAACTTCATAAAAGAGCTTACGACACATTAGCTCATTATTTTGGGGATTGAGATAAATTATCAACGTTAAAAAGATAGCCATGACTTGATTTTTTTACGGTGATTCGTCTCTTTATATTGTCATTCCACGCAACTCTTTTATTTACTCTTCTTCCTCAAAAAAAAAAAAAAAAAAATCCTCCCAAAGCTCCGAACTAAATCCACTAAAATCTCCTCAAACAAATTGAATTACAAAGCGAAATTGATAGTACTCTTCAAGCTCGGCAACACCTACGGCCATGATCAGAAACCATCGCCTGAGATGGTCGGAATTGCGGCTCAAACACGGTCGGTTGGGTGCAGATTTTGAGAAGGAGGAGGCGTGCGAGATGGACGACGATTCTAGATGGGGGATGATGAGTTTGAACGGTTATAGACAAATATAGAAGAAGGATTAGTTTCAATGTGAGATTTCTTAAATTTTAATAATTAAATAATATAAATTGTTATTCGCAATCGTTTGGATTTGTATGTATGTTAATATTATGGATTTGCAATGTGGTAATGTAGAATATATATTGTTGTGTGATTTGTAATGATCTTATGTTGTGTGAAATAGCTATGTTAGTCCAGTTCTACATCCTGATGTAATCTCTGTAAGTCCTCATCTTTATTAATCTTATTCTCATTTCTTTTCTTTTCTTTTTAAAATGGAAATTTTATTTTATTAAATAAAATGAAAATGGGAACTTTATTTTGATTCGCAAACATAATAAATGAAAAGTTTGGATCTTAATTTTGTTAACAAAATTTATAGACAATTTTTGTCATTTTTTTTTGTCATTTATTTTGTTTACAAAATAAAAGACAAAATTTTTATATAAATTTGGTTTACAAAATAAACGACAAAGTTTTTACTTTAATTTTTATTCTCATTTTATTTTCTTAAATAAAATCAAAACATTTAATCTTGTTTGTTTATCTTGTTTACAAATTAAAAACAAGTTTTGACATTTAATTTTGTTTGTGAATAAAAAGGACAAGTTTTTATGTTATTTTGTTAACATAATATAAAGGACAAATTTTTATGTCATTTTGTTAACAAAATAAAAAGGACAAGTTTTTATGTTATTTTGTTAACATGATAAAAAGTCAAATTTTTATGTCATTTGTTAACATAATAAAAGAACAATTTTTGTGCTCATTTTGTTAACTTAAATATAAGGGCAATTTTTGTGTTCAGTTTGTCAACTCAAATAAAAGGACAATTTTTTTATCTTTGTCTTGTCTACAAATTAAAATACCCATTTCTATCTTTATTTTATAAATGCAAGTTAAATCTTTATTTATAAAACAAAATGTAAGTTTTTAAATTTTTATTTTATTTACATATAAAAATAAAGATGATGCCTTTATTTTGATTCATCAAAGTTGCACCAAATCATATCTGTGTTAATATAGATGAGATGACACCCAAACCTACATCATTGTGTTAACTGTATTGTGACGACACCAATTTAGATGTTGTAACACCAATTCATATAGTTGTGTTAATATGGATGTAGTGACACCCAAAGACTTCTCTATTATGTTAATGACACAAAAATTGGTATGGTTGTGTTAATATTGTTGTGATGACACTAATTTATATGTCTTGTTAACCTTGTTGTAATGACACAAATTTATATGTCACGATAACCTTGTTGCGATGCCACCAATTTGTATGTTGTGTTAACATCATTGAGATGACACAAATTTACATCATCGTGTTAATATTATTGTTATGACACAAGATTATATGTTGTGTTAATTTAAATATTATGACACATGCTTACATCGTTAAGTTAATGACATGAAAAGTCACATTTTTATGTGTTAAAAATGCAATTAAGTTAAATTTACATTTCATATTAGTTAAAATGTAGTTAAGTTAGAAATACATTTTATGTTAGTTAAAATGTAATTAAGTGAAATTTACATTTTACGTTATGAAAATGTAAATAAAGTTGAAAGTATGTTTATGTTATTTAAAATGTAAATAAAGATAAAAGTACATTTTATGTTATTAAAATGTAATTAAAGTTAAAAATGCATTTTATGTTAGTAAAAACATAATTACAACATGATGCAGATATGGTATGGAAAAGTAAGTTCATCTTTTAGCTATGTTCTTTGTTTCAAATGAAACTTAGAAATAAAGGTTACATGTTTTATTTACATCCCTCAATGTAAATAAACATGAAATAAAGGTACAATTTTAATTGTGTTCCTCGCCGCAAATAAAACTAGAAATTAAGAGTTACATTTCTATGATTATTAAAAAAAAAACATTTTTAATGTTAATATTTGATGGATTAGGAAATATACATATTTCACTACGAAATATGTTTCACATTAAAAACACGTTCTTTTAATGCCAATATCTGAAAGATTAGAAATGTATAGGGAAACTATTTGAGTAAAATATATTTTGCTCGACATTAGGATTATGATAATATGTTTAGTAAATAGATACGAAAAGTATTTATTTACACTTAGGTAAATAAATAAGAACAAGTATGCTTAACCCGAGGTTGGATTGAGTTGTGATGTAAACCTGCCCGGACCCGCCCGGTTGTCCAGTAATCACAACAATACCTATCCAATGTGGGAGGTTAAAGCATATGTAAACTATTTAGTGTAAATAAAATAAAACATAGAAAAAGTAAGACATTTATTTACATTAGATAAATAAAAGATTAAATAAAATTATACTTTTATGTAATTAAAGAACATGTTTTTACATTGTAAATAAAATTACATTTCGATGTAATTAAGATTATAAGACTAAACTTGTGAATTAGAATTTATTTACATTTTCTTATGTAAAAAAAAGGAATAAAAAGAACCAAAATGTGGATGGTAATTATTTACATTTTCTTATGTAAATAAAAATAATAAAAAGAAATGTTAGAAAAGAATTAACATAAGATATTCTTTTTATGTTAAAAAGAAATATTAGAAAAGAATTAAAGAAATACATTTATTTACATTTACTATGTAAATAGGATTGGCAGGGAAATGGAAACCATTTATCTACAAATAGCGTAAATAAATATGAATAAGAAATTAGATACATTTATTTACAATTAATGTAAATAAATATAGCAAAAGTAAAAGTAAAACATTTATTTACAAATAGTGTAAATAAATAAGATAAAAGAAAAGTAAAAACATTTATTTACAAATAGTGTAAATAAATAAGAAAAAGTAGAAGGAGAAAAACCATTTATTTACATTTGGGTAAATAAATAAGAAAAGGAAAATGAAAACATTTATTTATATCTAGGTAAATAAATAAATGGTAAGAAAGAATATTTATTTACATTTAGAGTAAATAAATCAAAAGATAGAAAAGATTATTTAATTATTTATTTACATTTAGTGTAAATAAACCAAAGATAGAAAAAGAATATCTATTTATATTTGGTGTAAATAAAGCATGAATTAAAGTGAATTTAAAAAGCACATTTTATTTACATTTTAAATGTAAATAAAAACAGAGTAAAATAAAAGTGATATTTTTATCGTCATTTTAAATGCGATAAAAGAATAGACGTTAATAGTTGAAATCACCAAACGATTTATATTTATATATATACAAATATAAATTATAAATTAAACGGAACGCGCACGACAGTTCGTGTATCGGCAATCGTAACTTTAAACGGTTATACCGAAAGATCCGACCGTCGGATTTCCCCAAAACAGGAACCGTTAGGACCGCTTTGGGAAAATCTTTCCCATGATATAAATTTCATCAAAATCCAACGGTTAGATATGCATAAGTCAAATTTGGTTGAAAACAGCGCCAGGGTCGCCCATTGACCCGAAGCATCGTTAAATTTATTCGAGCTAATTTTTATATAAATAAAAATAGCGATAGGTCGTTATCAAATATTAATAACGATAGGAAATGTTTTCAAATTATTATATATATATGCGAGAATCATTTGAGAAGACCGAGTTCAATCTCATTTCAAATGATTATACGACGTTTTAAATCTAAGAGTTGAAGACGGCGATTGAAGACCGACGATCTTCACATCGAATGGGTAACTAGCGTTGAGGTCCTTGATTGATTTGCTCCCAAGACGGGGCTAAGATGGTAGTTATCCGGACGTAGTGTTGTTTTGTACGGATTTGACTTTCGCTCAGACCCAGAGCATAAGTTTATAAATGGAATGTATGTCTGACGTTGTAGTCTTTTATACTACATTCGTTGATCTCTGTTAATACATATCTGCTTGGTGATTAACACCCTTCTCTGAGACATATGAGCTTAGAGGTTATATATTAGCAGAAATCAATGGTATAGTATGGACTGACAATGTGGCATACTAAGATGCATTGTTCAAGGCTTTTGTTGAAAAGCAGGGCCTTGTGGTTGATGATCAAAGCATAGTCTGTTTAGGCATAGCTTTGTGTATATCGTGACTTCGCGAGCCTCACACCCCGGTATGAGTCAAAAACGGGATATGGACCGTAGGGAGTGCACACGTTTCTTTCTAGCTAGAGTGGTGTCAGTGACCTACCAGCCCTGACATTTACTTATGTGGATGATGGATTTTGAGGCGCCTCGTTTTTTTTATAGGCCGTTGGTGGTCATACTATAGGTCCAAAGGGACCGGGAAATGTGTGTTCAGGCATAACCAATCCACTGCCCATAGGCGGGGACCGGCCCTACCGCATCCAAGGGTTCACTGCGGGGAATCCTGAGGCATTTGCTAGAGTGTCTCGAATCAGAGAGGAGCTTGCCCCTAGCCTCGACTCATGATGGAAATCCAATTTACAATACGACCTTGCGGTTTTGATTTTAGAACTAGTATTGGCGACATGATATATGGTACCCATGCCGTCTAGGATTGATACTTATGATTGAAATGTTTTTATTTTAAACATATACACACTAATAATACTATCGTTTTTTTACGTATCAAGCATCTTTTGACCATTATAAGGTAAAACCCTATCCTCTGGTGTGCGTTGCATTGTGTGATGGGACTTGGGTCTTATAATGGTTTCATTTTTCCAAAAAGACATTGCGTTGTTTAACGATTTACTTTATTATGCACGGCAATCCATTGGAGTAAACCCGTTCCGCATTAGCGGCGTGGTCCTTGGATTTGCCTTATTATTATTAGTTAAACTAGTTAAGAATTCTCACACCAGTCCCACGACTGACCTGTAGTTTGTTTCACTTTGCAAACTCGGGTGCCCTCTTTCCACACGGGCAGTCGAGTAGCCTTTTGCAGATATAGTTAAGCAGGATCCTGGATTGAAGTCTGAAGCCGGGTCCAGAATATTGATGGCCTTCCGCTGAGACTAGTTCCGCTGCAATGTATTTAATTTAATTTAAATGTTTCTTCCGCTGTATTATTTATCGATGTACTCTGATATATTATGTACTCTGATGTGACATTATCGTAATGTAATAAAAGTCTGCTGTTATTTGTTCTGATGTATTGTATTCCCAAAGTTAAAGTATTCGAAGATTTCCAACCTTTGGGTCAGACCTGTGTGGTTTATGGTCGATTCAAAGAGCGGGAATTTCCGGGTCTTTACAACGGTGTTATCGGTAAATTCAATTACCATTTCACGTTCAAATCTAATTAAAGATTTAACTATCGCCTGGAGCAAAACTTGTGATACTCCATTCCAGACCATTTCAATCTAATTAAAGATTCATTAAAACTCCACTTGGTTTTAATCTTCCCAAAAATCACTATCAATGATTATTTAACTTGGGAAATCATATCCTGTCTTTAACTGGGTTAAAGAACCAATGTCATTTAAAACACGGTTCACGATAAACCCAAAGTCACATTCCATTAACAATGGAATTTTCACGGAAAACAGATCAATGTATATAATCGATATGAACTTCCATATCTAACTAATAATATAAATGGAATAACGGCAAAGCCTTTTAAATTCCATATATATTAGCAGTCTTCCTCCACAGAAATTCACTTCAATTATCACCAAATCGAATTCCCTTCCATTCCAATTTATTTTATTAAATTGGAAAACTTTAAAATCTCCTTTAAATCTTAACAAAAGATTTATAAATTCCAAATCACATTTCACTGCAAATCGGGTTAAAGAACGAATGTCGTTAAAAACATAGTTCACAACAAACCCAATTCACATTTCATTAATTATCGGGTTAAAGAAAAAGTGTTATTTAAAACACCGTTCACGATAAACCCAAAAATCAATTCAAATTCAATTCCAATTAAATACCATTTAATTGGTATAATTCATTAAATCTAAATAAAAAGATTTAATCTTTTTCTCAACCGGGTTTAAGAACAGTGTTAATGAAGACACCATTCTCGACAAACCCAAATCCCATTTGATATTAAATACAAGGCTCTGAATAGAAAATGTATCGGCTTATATTCAATATCAAATTCTACGATCAACAAATATCGTATTGGAAATAACGATATAAATATATCATCCAAATTTCCATAACAATATCTGTATAATCACGAAATCCAACATCGAAAAATTCCAAAGACAATTTCGATTCAAATCCATTTCCACTTCAATTCTTGGAAATTCTGGTTACTTTTAAAACCCCTTTCAAATCCAATTTATTTTTTTCAAAAATAAATGGGTAATAATTCTAGTTCAAAACTAGTTCATTTCGATAAAATCTATTTTTATCTTTTCAAATATGGAATTTTTTTTCATCCCGATTCTTTCCAAATCATTTCTTATGATTTTACACTAATTATTGATATTTTTAATAATTTTATCAAGGCTCGTACAGTCGATTTCCATCAACGACCATCGAACTGCACTTACAACGACCTTTTCCAAATTTGATTTGGATATAATTCCAAATCCAACCGTTAGATTTCAAATCTCTAATATTTGTTAGAAAGCTCTTTTCGATACGAACCCAATGGTTCTGGGTTTAGGAGAATCCGAAGGTAGGATGTCCCGTGATGTCCATTCGAAGTCAATGGTCAAAACTTGCGAACTGCCACAGCGTGGTGCGTTCTATTCAGGCCATTATGTATATATACATAATATATATATTATATATATTTCATCGATTTCCTTTTAAAACGTATTTTATAAATCGTTTTAAATTCGTTTTCAAAACGATTTCAACTACATATTCGATTTCAAATCAAAATAGAATATTCCATATCATCGATATATAAATGATAGTATTTTCAAAATATTATATTTTGAAATCAATTCCTTTTCGATATTCATTATAAAAATGAATAAAATCGATATAAATATTGTTCACGTCTAAATTGCGCATATCTAACCAACACGGCTTTATATATTTCAATAACTTAGTTATTCTATTCAACAAATGAATGTTTTCTTCAACACATGAATTTTCTCTTATTCGACACATGAATATATATTTTATTCAACACATGAATTTTCTTTTATTCAACACATGAATATATATATATTTTATTCAAAACATGAATTTTCTTTTATTCAACACATGAATATAATTTAATTTCTAAATTGGAATGAGACCCACTCAATTACCATATAATGTTATTTATATGGATTCTATACAACACATGTATATAATAGCAATGATAAATAATCAACCATCATCCAACTTGCACCACACAACTGCATAAGCATTAAATATAAATAATTAACGCTTACACAGTCTGTCATCCCATCGATTGACATACAACTAAACAATCGGGATTAGTGTATGTCAAATATCATCCCAATACCCGTGTGGGGTTTCAGTCAAAAAACACAGATTTTTTTTGTGCAGTTGGTCGATGTGAAAAATTTATCGTCCCAATCAATATCTGACAAATGAGTGTACATAAACAAACTGTTCGATTTGTTTATAAATATTTATTTTATATACACGTTAAAATTTATATTTTTAACCATAAAATAATTTATTCCATTCCACTTTACACAATCAATATTCACACCACAAACAACAAACATACAAGTCGTCTGAAACGACCCGCAAATCTGTACCCTTTGAGTCGACTAATAACACCACACGTCCAACTCAAATTGCACAGAAATACGAATCATTATTAGAAAGAAGTTCGAGGATGAGAAATAGAAAGAAAGAAATATTAGAATAGAAGAAAACGAAGATCACAAACTCACAGCGAAACGAATAAAATATATTAGATAACATAACTAAATCAGTAACTTTATATACATACCATTATCAGAGCACAACGGCTATCCCTGGAACAGTTATAAACACCTGTTTCCCGATACAACATAGTACACAGCGGAAATATGATAGTCTATATCTAACCGGTGAAGCCTCCTGCTTCTAGCTCCTCCAAGTGAATCTGAAAAATCCCAACTACTTGACTGCCCATACAAATTTGGGCACCCAAGAGTTTAGGGAAAACAAACAAAATAAACTCTGGGTCAGTCATGGGACTGGTGTGAGTAAACTCCAACCATTTGTTTAACTTTCAAAATCCTTTCGAAAGAAATGATAATCGTAAGACCGATCCACACATAAATATGGATGGTTTTTACCTTACGATAACCAAAATATTTTTGATATCAAATCCAGTGATATTATAATAATGTCTACATCAAATATATAGAATCTAGCGGAATGCTTGCATCTCACTCTCCGTATATAATATAAAATCAAAAACCGCATGGCGCTTATTGAAGATTGGATTTCCAACATGACAAGGTATGGGACCACCTGCCGATAGTGTATCTCTAGAGACGAATACACTGGGTTCAACAAGAACATCTTGCAACCCGGCCCTCACATGACCGACCACTCATTTCGCTTGAGTGTATCGAATGTATATCACCAACAGTTGGGATCAACAACCGTTTCCCGAAAGGGACAGCATCGATATATTAAAGAAACAAATGGAATTTCTCTAGATAGGTGATTATACATCCTAATGGGTGCGACCCACATAGCCATGCTGCCTGCCCGATTTTTGTCAAATTCCGGGTTGTGAAGCTTGAGGTTTGAATTATCTTCCAGAACATCTGGCCACCATTCACTTTGAATGCCACATCGTCAGATCCATCGGAAATCACTAATTGATTCCCACAAAAATACTCAGATTTTTAGGCTAAAGAAGTTTCCCTTTTGTGCCATCAACTTCGTACGTTTGAAAGAATCAACATACGTGATCCCTTTGGAAATACTCTGCCAGACACTCATCCTTACAAGTTGTCCTAGGCCTGGACAAACCGAAGGCACTATCCCGTAAACAGGATAGCCCTTGCATAACTCCGTCTTCAATTATTTTCATCAGATTTGGTCGCAACGCTAACGTCCATACGGAGTGGTTTCTAGATAATGAATTTGATCACAGTCTTTCCTTATTGACGATGGAAAAATGGTCAAAAACTTTGATAGTCGGTGATTTAACTATCAAAGAAAAATAAGTGTACAACCAACGATCTTACTTCCATGTAGGAATTCGATCGATCAATCATGAAGCAACATTTGCCCCTTTTTAATTAAATTTCTTATTTAATTATTATTTCTAATTCCCTTTTCTTAATTCCTCATTTTATTTTGGAAAAAGCATTTCAAATTCTTTAAATTAACGTGATGTTATAAAACATCGTTATAATAACTCCACCCCCAAATCATTTATTAGCTAACCATATTGCTAACCAAGTTTCACTATCGAACCTAAACCAATCCTCCATCGATCATGAAGTCAATCAAGTTGGGGTATAATTACCTCTCAGACCTTAATTGAACCACATTCTCAATTTTGAAATAGTCAAAGCTCACCATTTTAAACAACCCGTCGTTGATGCGACTCTCGGATTCGATCTAAGAACACACTTCCTTTGCAAAAAAATATTGATTATAACGGTAGCGTTATAAATCGTTGTTTCCAAATATTTGATTTATAAAACATTGCTTTTAACAACAGCGTTACAATCGCTGTGTAGAATTATAGAACACTTATTATAACCATAGCATTAAGATCGCTGTTAAAACAGTTATTATAATGGCAGTGTTAAAAATCGCTGTTTAGATTTACCAAAATATTTATTATAGCAGTAGCATTATAATCGTTGAATAAATTTTCAAACCATTTATTTTAATGACAGCGTTATAATCGCGCTTAAAATTTCCTTTTGCTTCATTCAATTCCCATTACAAATATTAGTCTAAAACCGCTTTCCACTTTTCAATATAAATTCGAACTAGGATTTATATTTTTCTTTTATCTCAATATGATGGATTTATAAACATTGCTTATAAACAACTTCTTGTTTTATTTATTAAAACAAGTTTTCTATTTTCAAGTCTATTCGAAATTAAATTCCTATTTTGGAAATAAATTCCCTTTTTAAAATCCCCAATTTATTTTCTTCATTAGAAAATATTTTTACTTTTCGGTATTTCAATACCTAAATTCTAAGGCCAGGTTAATTCAAACACCACATGATCAATCACAGATCAAATATCACATCATAGATCATAATAAATAATTAAATCAGTAAATAAAATGTTGAAGAACCCAGTTGGGCCCCGTCCAACCTGTTCCCCTGCATCCACAGATGTTAATAACATCAACAATATCATTTCGAAATGTCAAGCTAATAATTGATCAACGATGTAATCCTATCAACCAATTTTATCAACTATTCAACCAAGCAACCATCATACAGTGTAAAATTTAAAACTCGTTTATAAAAAATATAATAAGGCAGAGTTAGTGAGTTTACTCACCTTGATTCGCAGTTGACGAATCTGGTTTTCTTTCGCTTTAAAATCAAACAAGCGTTTGATTTTTTTTCTACGTCTCTGTTCTCAACGGCAGTAGCATCACACTGTAAGCCTCGATGTTACTATCTCGGTGTGATCAGTTATAGATCAGTTTCGCTAGATTCTGATTGTGAACGAACAAATCATTTATTTTAAAAGATTTAACGAATATTATAATCTAACTATCATTAACTATTAAATTTTAAATTTCAATTTCTATTAGTTTACCTTAACTAAGGATTTGGCCGCTCCAACTGGGATTTAAAACATGAATTGCTGCTTTGCTATCCATCACTTTGCAAGGTCACGGTTAACTAAGTAAGCATGTGATTAGCAATTCACGTAATTCCCTTCCACCCAGTTTCGAACCCATTAGCACCGCAAATTTTAAACCGCTAATCATGCACAAAATTTCCTTCTCATCACCTTTCATCTTCGTATGAACAGCTTCCGCGAGTATTTTTGACTCGTACTCCTTTATCACAATATCCATGTTTAACTCCCACTAACTAATTTTCTTTACCAATGCAGATTTTGTTCCTCCAGGCTGCTACTGAGAACAAATACAACTGTTAGCATCTTCACACTTCACTGATTCCTATCGTGAACTGCACCCTCCATATCACAACCATTACCAACTCTCTGCCTTCCTCGTTCATCCTACTGCCGTCATTTTATGAACTTGGACCTCTCCCCTACTTCATTATTGCCTCCAAACAACTTACAATATCATTAAATAACAGATCGAATGTTACGTGCCTTTTATTTAAGCTTCCTTCTTCCAAACAATATAACCCCTGCTGCACTTTCATTTGGTCCCAGGAGATGGTCATCCTCCATCACAATTTACAGTAACAATTTCTCTACACCATGTCTCGCCACTCCACCTTTAGTCTTTTAAGTATGTTTCCATTCAAGACCCAACGTTGACACCTGAGAACGCATATTTCCCACACCACCGTGCTTATTAATTAATCCAACCACATGACATCATCAACCAATCAACACCCCTCCCTTTACATCTCAATTCACAGTCATTCATGCACCGGACCCAACTCCTGCCTGTTTTCACATCACCAAAAAAATAGTGTGAACATTTTTAGAACAAAACTCCTCTCTATAAATGTGTTTCCCTTTCCAAAAGAATTCGAACTCATCTGCAAACTAAACCCATATCTCCTATTCTTCGAACTTCTCCCCTCAGTCAACATTTAATGGAACTCGGCGCTACCATCTAGAAGTGGTCCTCAGCCCTAGCCACGCTGTGTTGATATGGAGCATCCAGAACTTCGATCGCATCTTAAACTAAGAGCACAGGCCGGAAACTCTCACGAAATCCAGATCAATGGATAAAAGCTTGATATTTTTTTCATGGGTTTTCGATTTTAACAATCAGGATTTAATTCGAGAGGAGCAAAAACCATCGGCATGACTTTGGAATGAGATGAGGTTTTTTTGGTTTCGAATTTAGAGAGGAACGAAAGAAGTAAGTTTTCATTTTGTTTGGGTTACTGGAGCAAAAGTATTAACCGGAAAAGAAAACGAGAATGGGATGCCGATATTTAAAAGAAGAAGAACCGTGAGGAGCACGGTATAATTACTTGGAAAGCATGGACTGTAATAGCTTGGTACGCATGGGATGTAAAACGTGGGAGGCACGGAACTGAAAACTTGGCACACACGGATTTGAAATGCCTTGAAAATACGTTGTTTAAATGTACAGGGTAGAGATACAATAGAAATTTTATTTATTTAGTTATATAGATGAGTAACATGCGCACCAGCCTATAGGTATTTGAGGTAACACGTGTTGTAGATGGATCAACAGATCGGAAGTATACGAAAAAGAACCGAGAGGGAACCAAAGTTCACTAGTTTCTTGATTTAGAAGCACGCCAAAGTATTATATTATTTATAATTATTTTCTTATTGTGCTTGCTGTTTCTGGTGTGATAAAAGAACGAAGATGAATGAATATAAGCAAAGGCAGTGGTTTTATATTTAAAGGGATGCATCATTTTCTAAGCAAGGACAGAAAAATCTGTGATATCCATCTTATTTACTTTGCCGTAATCTTTGAACAATCCGCTTGTAAGTTGCTAAGGTTTTTGATAGAGACAACATTCTTATCTCCAACTATTTCAGAATTAAATATATTACACCATTATTTATTAATTAGATATTCAAAAAAAATTGAATTCAAGTCGTTTAAATCCCTAAACCACCACTTATATAATCAAGTAAATTAATTATAGGATCGCTAAAAATCCGGGATGTTACATTCCTTCCCCCTTAAAATAATTTCGTCCTCGAAATTGCTAAGGTAGGAAAAGATGCTACATACCCTATTAACTAGGTCAAAAATTCCTTTTTGTTAAATTCTTAACTTCAGCTTAATTGGACCAATTTATTTTGACTAAAATATTAATTTATTCTTACTAACGAAAAATTTCAAAAATTCTGAAAATTTTCTAACACTTTAAATTTTGAAAAATTTCGGCAGCATCTCCTCTGCACGGCTCTATCGTTACAACCACAACTCTCTTATCTAGGCGTCTCCAATCCGAAAGAAAATCAAAAAGCCAAGCGGCTAGCCCTATAGGCTCATAAAACCATTAAACCCAAGTAGTATTGTAAACATGTACCTTTTTGTCGGGCAGAAATTCTATCTCTTGCACTTGCTTCCATTCAATATCTGCTCAGCATACATATATCCACTTCCAGTTGGTTTCAAACCAATCCAACTTCCAGTTTTTAAATCTCTAATCAACTTCTGATTAGTTCACTTCCATTCACTAATCCAAACTGGGTTCTATTTTCAAAATCAACCCCCTTATCCTGCTTGAGTTCAATTCCATCACAGTTTAATTCCAAACAACAGCATCCAATATATATTCAACTTGTTTATACATAGGTCGAATTCATATTAATATTTCGAATCACAACATTTCTCTTTATTTAATTTTATTCGGAATTATTTGTAATCCTATCCAATTTTAACTTAAGTTAATTTCAATTCATTTGATACGTTTTGCCATTTCAATCTATTCAACTTATAAAAGTTAAATTTTAACATTAGAATTCAAATTCCCGGGCTTTATTTCAAATTGGTTTGAAATCATATATATTTATACCCATATACTTATAATCAACCCAATTCAAAACTTTTGAATTTAAAAATCATCTTGCCCTTTTCAAACCAATTTTTTTCCATTTACAAATTACTATGGTAGCAATCCGCCACTTAGAGACTGGAAAATAAGTACCGATAATGTCGCGACCCATTATCAGAATTATTTTCTCGCTACTGAAGTGATTTCAGTGCTTAATCACTTTTAAAATCCATTTAAAATCATTCTTATGCTGAAATCCTTCAAAGTACGGTTATATAACTTTCAAAAACATTTCATACAATATTTCTAAACACCAGGAATTTAATTCCTCAAATTCTAGTTCGAACTTAATATTAATTCATCCAATGTGTAAAAATTATCCGTATACAAATTATACAACCATTTCAGTGTTTCATGCTTCCGTTTGATTGTAATAACAATCAACACATCTATATAGTACAATATTTCAGAAATTATTCCTTTTATATCAAAATAATTTTTGGGAAATATTATATCATTTAACCATTTAAAACAATATTGTATCGATTTTCTTTGTTCGAGAGTTTCGAAACACCTATCGATACAGTTGTACATCCTGTATCGACCAGAATTCATAAACCACTCAACAAACCAGTCAACACAATATAAAACAATTTTATATCAAATTTACAAATACGCGCTCATATTTATACACTCAAACTCAATCTAGGGTGTTACTAACCCCATCTCTATTGAGTTACGCCACAGAGCCAAGGTTATCACTCAACCTTCAGCTCTGATACCAACTGAAACAACCCGCAAATCCGTACCATTTGAGTCGACTAATAACACCACACGTCCAACCCAAATTGCACAGAAATACGAATCATTATTAGAAAGAAGTTAGAGGATGAGAAATAGAAAGAAAGAAATATTAGAATAGAAGAAAACGAAGATCACAAACTCACAGCGGAACGAATAAAATATATTAGATAACATAACTAAATCAGTAACTTTATATACATACCATTATCAGATCACAATGGTTATCCCTGGAACAGTTATAAACACCTGTTTCCCGATACAACATAGTACACAGCGGAAATATGATAGTCTATATCTAACCGGTGAAGCCTCCTGCTTCTAGCTCCTTCAAGTGAATCTGAAAAATCCCAACTACTTGACTGCCCGTACAAATTTGGGCACCCAAGAGTTTAGGGAAAACAAACAAAATAAACTCTGGGTCAGTCATGGGACTGGTGTGAGTAAACTCCAACCATTTGTTTAACTTTCAAAATCCTTTCGAAAGAAATGAAAATCGTAAGACCGATCCACACATAAACACGGATGGTTTTTACCTTACGATAACCAAAATATTTTTGATATCAAATCCAGTGATATTATAATGATGTCTACATCAAATAAATAGAATCTAGCGGAACGCTTGCATCTCACTCTCCATATATAATATAAAATCAAAAACCGCATGGTGCTTATTGAAGATTGGATTTCCAACATGACAAGGTATGGGACCACCTGCCGATAGTGTATCTCTAGAGACGAATACACTGGGTTCAACAAGAACGTCTTGCAACCCGACCATCACATGACCGACCACTCATTTCGCTTGAGTGTATCGAATGTATATCACCAACGGTTGGGATCATCAACCGTTTCCCGAAAGGGACAACATCGATAGATTAAAGAAACAAATGGAATTTCTCTAGATAGGTGATTATACATCCTAATGGGTGCGACCCACATAGCCATGCTGCCTGCCCGATTTTTGTCAAATTCCGGGTTGTGAAGCTTGAGGTTTGAATTATCTTCCAGAACATCTGGCCACCATTCACTTTGAATGCCACATCGTTAGATCCATCGGAAATCACTAATTGATTCCCACAAAAATACTCAGATTTTTAGGCTAAAGAAGTTTCCCTTCTATGCCACCAACTTCATACGTTTGAAAGAATCAACGTACGTGATCCCTTTGGAAATACTCTGTCAGACACTCGTCCTTACAAGTTGTCCTGGGCCTGGACAAACCGAAGGCACTATCCCGTAAACAGGATAACCCTTGCATAACTCCGTCTTTAATTATTTTCATCAGATTTGGTCGCAACGCTAACGTCCATACGAAGTGGTTTCTAGATAATGAATCTGATCTCGGTCTTTCCCTATTGACGACAGAAAAATGGTCAAAAACTTTGATAGTCGGTGATTTAACTATCAAAGAAAAATAAGTGTACAACCAACGATCTTACTTCCATGTAGGAATTCGATCGATCAATCATCAAGCAACATTTGCCCCTTTTTAATTAAATTTCTTATTTAATTATTATTTCTAATTCCCTTTTCTTAATTCCTCATTTTATTTGGGAAAAAGCATTTCAAATTCTTTAAATTAACGTGATGTTTTAAAACATCGTTATAATAACTCCAACCCCAAATCATTTATTAGCTAACCATATTGCTAACCAAGTTTCACTATCGAACCTTAACCATTCCTCCATCGATCATGAAGTCAATCAAGTTGGGGTATAATTACCTCTCATACCTTGATTGAACCACATTCTCAATTTTGAAATAGTCAAAGATCAACATTTTAAACAACCCGTCGCTGACGCGACTCTCGGATTCGATCTAAGAACACACTTCCTTTGCAAAAAAAATATTGATTATAACGGTAGCGTTATAAATCGCTGTTTCCAAATATTTGATTTATAAAACATTGCTTTTAACAACAGCGTTACAATCGCTGTGTAGAATTATAGAACACTTATTATAACCATAGCATTAAGATCGCTGTTAAAACAGTTATTATAACGGCAGCGTTAAAAATCGCTGTTTAGATTTACCAAAATATTTATTATAGCAGTAGCATTATAATCGCTGTATAAATTTTCAAAACATTTATTTTAATGACAGCGTTATAATCGCGCTTAAAATTTCCTTTTGCTACATTCAATTTCCATTATAAATATCGGTCTAAAACCGCTTTCCACTTTTCAATATAAATTCGAACTAGGATTTATATTTTTCTTTTATCTCAATATGATGGATTTATAAACATTGCTTATAAACAACTTCTTGTTTTATTTATTAAAACAAGTTTTCTATTTTCAAGTCTATTCGAAATTAAATTCCTATTTTGGAAATAAATTCCCTTTTAAAAATCCCCAATTTATTTTCTTCATTAGAAAATATTTTTACTTTTCGGTATTTAAATACCAAAATTCTAAGGCCAGGGTAATTCGAACACCACATGATCAATCACCGATCAAATATCACATGATAGATCATAATAAACAATTAAATCAGTAAATAAAATGTTGAAGAACCCAGTTGGGTCCCTCCAACCTGTTCCCCTGTGTTAGCCTGCTTTGTGACCAGGCTACCCAAAGCCAGGGACTTGAGTATGAACTTACATTGATTGACGATCACTTGGATGGAGTGATAGAAAGATGGAAAATTTGAATTATTCATGCAAATGTCATCGGATCCCCCATTCGGATCGGATCGGATCTCTGCTTTCGGATCGGATCGGATCCCCCTCCCCGGATTGGATCGGAGTACCCTCTACCCGAACCGCCTGAAGTATTCTGTACGGAAGTGCGTGCAGGCATTCTGCTCGAACAACTGGTTCGGTTCGGATCCGATCCGAACCGACTGGACCTGCTTCTGCACACGGAGTTTGACCTCTTCTCTTGGCATGACCGACTCCTACAATTGCGGATCGGACTCCACTTGGCAAAGAACGACCTGGTAGCCACTTTTCCACGTTCTCCACTACTTCTAAGATCTCCTCCGGTCACGCCACGTGGCCCATCCGAACCGGAACCGCCCAGAGCTTCTCTACAGCTATAAATACACCACAACATGGCCATTTGAAAGGACTTTTTGACATTTCATTCAAACATGGTAGCCATGGCCGAATTCCCCCACCAATAACCACCTTCTTCTCTAATGAAAATCAATGAATTCGGAGAGAAATATTCATTGTATTTGAGCGATTGAGTGATTAAATTCCTTGTAATTGTAATCCATGAACGAAATGAGAAACTATGAAGTGGATGTAGGCTTGTTAACACCGAACCACTATAAACCTTGTGTCTCTACTTGATTTTTTACATTTTAGACTATTATTCCTCGCAAATCCTAGACAATTGGGTGTTAGGACCATTTTTTGGTCTAACACCCTGCATCCACAGATGTTAATAACGTCAACAATATCATTTCGAAATGTCAAGCTAATAATTGATCAACGATGTAATCATATCAACCAATTTTATCAACTATTCAACCAAGCAACCATCATACAGTGTAAAATTTAAATCTCGTTTATAAAAAATATAACGAGGCAGAGTTAGTGAGTTTACTCACCTTGATTCGCAGTTGACGAATCTGGTTTTCTTTCGCTTTAAAATCAAACAAGAGTTTGATTTTTTTTCTACGTCTCTGTTCTCAACGGCAGTAGCATCACACTGTAAGCCTCGATGTTACTATCTCGTTATGATCAGTTATAGATCAGTTTCGCTAGATTCTGATGATGAATGAACAAATCATTTATTTTAAAAGATTTAACGAATATTATAATCTAACTATCATTAACTATTAAATTTTAAATTTCAATTTCTATTAGTTTACCTTAACAAAGGATTTGGCCGCTCCAACTGGGATTTAAAACATGAATTGCTGCTTTGCTATCCATCACTTTGCAAGGTCATGGTTAACTAAGTAAGCATGTGATTAACAATTCATGTAATTCCCTTCCACCCAGTTTCGAACCCATTAGCACCGCAAATTTTAAACCGCTGATCATGAACATAATTTCCTTCTCATCACCTTTCATCTTCGTATGAACAGCTTCCGCGAGTATTTTTGACTCGTACTCCTTTATCACAATATCCATGTTTAACTCCCACTAACTAATTTTCTTCACCAATGCACATTTTGTTCCTCCAGGCTGCTACTGAGAACAAATACAACTGTTAGCATCTTCACACTTCACTGATTCCTATCGTGAACTGCCCCCTCCATATCACAACCATTATCAACTCTCTGCCTTCCTCGTTCATCCTGCTGCCGTCATTTTATGAACTCGGACCTCTCTCCTACTTCATTGTTGCCTCCAAACAACTTACAATATCATTAACTAACAGATCGAATGTTACGTGCCTTTTATTTAAGCATCCTTCTTCCAAACAATATAACCCCTGCTATACTTTCATTTGGATCCAGGAGATGGTCATCCTCCATCACAATTTACAGTAACAATTTCTCTACACCATGTCTCGCAACTCCACCTTTCATCTTTTAAGTATGTTTCCATTCAAGACCCAACGTTGACAGCTGAGAACGCATATTTCCCACACCACCATGCTTATTAATTAATCCAACCACATGACATCGTCAACCAATCAACACCCCTCCCTTTACATCTCAATTCACAGCCAGCCATGCACCGGACCCAACTCCTGCCTGTTTTCATGTCACCAGAAAAATAGTGTGAACATTTTTAGAACAAAACTCCTCTCCATAAATGCGTTTCCCCTTCCAGAAGAATTCGAACTCATCTGCAAACTAAACCCATATCTCTTATTCTTCGAACTTCTCCTCTCAGTCAACATTTAATGGAACTCGACACTACCACCTAGAAGTGGTCCTCAGCCCTAACCATGCTGTGTTGATATGGAGCATCCAGAACTTCGATCGCACCTTAAACTAAGAGCATAGGCCGGAAACTCTCACGAAATCCAGATCAATGGATAAAAGCTTGATATTTTTTCATGGGTTTTCGAATTTAACAATCAGGATTTAATTCGAGAGGAGCAAAAATCGTCGGCATGACTTTGGAATGAGATGAGGTTTTGTTGGTTTCAAATTTAGAGAGGAACGAAAGAAGTAAGTTTTCATTTTGTTTGGGTTACTGGAGCAAAAGTATTAACCGGAAAAGAAAACGAGAATGGGATGCCGATATTTAAAGGAAGAAGAACCGTGAGGAGCACGGTATAATTACTTGGAAAGCACGGACTGTAATAGCTTGGTACGCACGAGATGTAAAACGCGGGAGGCACGTAACTGAAAACTGGGCACACACGGATTTGAAATGCCTTGGAAACACGTTGTTTAAATGTACAGGGTAGAGATACAGTAGAAATTTTATTTATTTAGTTATATAGATGAGTAACATGCGCACCAGCATATAGGTATTTGAGGTAACACGTGTTGTAGATGGATCAACAGATCGGAAGTATACGAAAAAGAACCGAGAGGGAACCAAAGTTCACTAGTTTCTTGATTTAGAAGCACGCCAAAGTATTATATTATTTATAATTATTTTCTTATTGTGCTTGCTGTTTCTGGTGTGATAAAAGAACGAAGATGAATGAATATAAGCAAAGGCAGTGGTTTTATATTTAAAGGGATGTATCGTTTTCTAAGCAAGGACAGAAAAATCTGTGATATCCATCTTATTTACTTTGCCGTAATCTTTGAACAATTCGCTTGTAAGTTGCTAAGGTTTTTGATAGAGACAACATTCTTATCTCCAACTATTTCAGAATTAAATATATTACACCATTATTTATTAATTAAATATTCAAAAAAAATTGAATTCAAGTTGTTTAAATCCCTAAATAACCACTTATATAATTAAGTAAATTAATTATAGGATCGCTAAAAATCCGGGATGTTACATCGTCCATGGTTTGTGAAAAACGGGTGTCTGGTGCTGCTAAGAACCGTCTGCATCCTAGTATATATTTCAACTAGAAAACAAATTAAAAGTGAGAAGTTCTTACCTTTGGGATCCACTCCGCCGTTTCATTTCTGAATGGCTTGAATTTGCCCGAAATTCCAATGCAATCCTTTTTCACGCTGTTCACATTAAAAATCACATTTTTATCTCACTATATATATATAATAAAAATCAGATTTTTATTTCGCCACATATATAAGCATTATTTTTTTATATTTTCTATTATATAAAAATTTTATTTTCAATCCGCAACTTGTATAAAAATCGAATTTTTATTTCGCTACAACATATATAAAAATCGTATTTTTATATTCTCTGTCTTATAAAAATCATATTTTTATTCTTTCCATTATATAAAAATCATATTTTTATTCCTTCTATAATATAAAAATCATATTCTTTTCATATTTAAAAATCTTTTTTTTTCATGAACAAAAATCTCATCTTTTCTTATTTTAAAAATCTCATCCATTCTTGTTTATCGAATAATGTTATACATAATGAAACCGATTTTAAATAATGTTTAAGCTAAATAAAATAATCAGTTTATATAAAAATAATTAGATAAAAAAAAGAAAATAAAACCTTTCTCTGTTTGGGATGAAGAAAACCAGAGTTCGACACTAGAGTTTCCTCTCGCACGGTCTTCGAGGAGCTTTCGGTTGCTGCGCTTATTGCTACAGACATCCGGCATGATCAGCGATGATTGAACGATGGCTAAGGAGGTCAGGGAGGAGTGAGGGCGGCCGCAGGTGGTCGGGGTGGCTGCAGCAGGGGCGCGGCGGTCGATTTTAGAGGGGGGCTCGAGCTGTGAAGCTCGCACGAGAGGAGAGGGAAGGGGGAGAAAAAGGGGTGGCGATGGCTGGGTACGGCGGCGTCAGACGCATGACGGCGCGAAGGAGGGTGGGTGGTCGCGTTTTCGTGAGAGCTGCGGGTTCTCAGATCTGGTTTTTAATTTTCTTTTAGATCGAACGTAAGTGAAGGAGAGAGAGAAGGGTGGACCTTTATAAATAATATATATTTTATTTAATTAAATTCCCAAAAAGTAACTTTTAATTTTTATGTCCAAATCGAA
Organism: Allium sativum; assembly: GCA_030737875.1. Taxonomy (NCBI): domain Eukaryota; kingdom Viridiplantae; phylum Streptophyta; class Magnoliopsida; order Asparagales; family Amaryllidaceae; genus Allium; species Allium sativum. The sequence continues at coordinate 104,340,912 of CM060911.1, read as the reverse complement.
CCCAATGACTGTCGTCCCTAGCTAGTTTCCCCATTCCAAACACAATGGGATTAGTATCGTAAGCCAGTTTGGCCCTTTCAATCAGGTTTCGTCAAAATCAAAATATAACTCCATATATTGAATTTGAACGCACATTTCAATTTACTGGGGCCACATACGGACTCTAAAAATTCCCGAAAAATATTTTCTAGCTTCGTATTGACGATACGGTCCTAACAAAACTAATTTCGTCAAACTCGAAGATCGTTTGAAAAATGGCCATTTTCTGGTCGATCGAAATTGACTGAAACTGCCAAAACACGTTTTCTTTTGCCACGCTCACGTATTGCTTTCAAAAATCATGAAAATTAGAATATAGTAATAACTTGACATCACGGATCTAACAAAAGTGGTTTCGTCAAAAACGAAGGTCGTTTGCAAAATTTCCATTTTTAAGGGCCAGAATTCCACAGCGACTATTCTAAATTTTCAATTGGGCATAACTTTTTATTCTCGCTATGAAATTTTGATTTCTCGGATTCGTTGGAAAGATATTTTCAAATAGATTCTAATATTTTTGGTTTCTCTAAAATCCGGTTTATTTTGAATCCTGTACATTCATTTGAACTTTGAAATCGAAATTTCGAACTACCGCGCCATTTTCAATTCCTTTTATCATTAAAATAAAATATTTATATTCCAGCGACGATTCAAATAAATATTTCCATTCTAATTCTATTCAAAATAAATTTTTAGTCGTTATTATTTAAAATAAGTCATTTTAAATACTCAAAATTCATTAAAATTGCCAAAATAAAATTTTTAAATTGGCTCGGATTTCCGGGTTATTACAGTATTCTTCTCTAGAGATACAGTATCGAAAGACGGTTTCATACCTTGTCCTAGCTGGAAATCCATTCTCCAATAAGCACCCGTGGTTTTTGATTGTATGTTATGTATGTGGGCTATATTACTATTCAGTTGATTTAGACACTATTATAATATCATAAGAGTTTGATATAAAGAATGTTTTGGGTTATCGTAACGTAAAAACCATCTGTATTTATGTATGGACCGGTCTTAAGATTATCTTTTTTCAAAAGGATTTATATCAAGTGATTGGAGTTTACTCACACCAGTTCCATGACCGACCCAGAGTTTATTTTGTTTTGATTTAATCTAAATTCTTGGGTGCCCAAATTTGTACGGGCAGTCAAGTAGTCGAGATTTTGTAGATGTACTTGGAGAAGCTTGAAGCATGAGGCATCAACATTAGATAGCTACAGTTTATTTTCGTTGCATTGTATGTATTCTACTCTGATGATGATATGTGTATACAGTTACAAATTTGTATTTCAAAATTTATGTTATAAAATATATTTTATTTATTTCACTCTGATATCTGTGTCTGCCCTGATTTTGTGGTTTATGTGTTCCTCCTCTTCCTCTTCTTCCTCTTCTTCTTCTTCTTTTCTACTTTTTTCTTTCTTATTTCTTCTCACCCTCTAATTTCTTTCTTTGGCGTTTGGGTTTCTGGTGCACTTTGGGTTAGTCTTGTGTTGTATTGGTCGACTCAAAGGGTACCGAAATACGGGTTGCTACATTGTTTTATTAACTATCCTATTTTTTCCAAGCACGGTTTATGTAGGCAAATTTTTCTTTTCCAAACTTAGTGTATAAGATTTGTTTTCTCTTCACGTCCTACGTTTCTTACTACTGTAACTACCATATTATGTCTATATTTAGATTTGTTGTTTTCCAATTTAGTTTCTCATTTTCTTTGGTTAGTTTGTTATTAGTTACACTCATTCTTTACTTTCTAACACAGAAAAAGAACAATTTACTAACAAGCACTTATTTCTTTAATACCCAACACAACATTTATGTACGGGTACCTTCTACTAAATGGAAAGAGAATACAGATTCTATTTTAGGTTACATTTGTGAGGTCTTAAACTTGATTTTAGCTTAGATATTGTCTCCAAGACAGTTTAAAAACTCTCTCGTAGGCTTCTCACACTTTATTCGCTTAGGTCCCCCATGTACAACCAAGAAAGTCTCTCTCTACTATAAGGCCTCTCAATTCGTAAATCTGGTTGGGCTCCTATATCAGTCCCCATGACCAAATCTTTCCTATATGTTATTGTACATACTACCATGTTATTATATTTTCCCCTAACAAGCCCCTTTTATCATAACATGTCTAAATCCAATGGCCCATACTTCGCCATGAAGTAATGCAATAAATATTTTACTTTTTTCTCAATTATACCTTATGTCATTGGTTATTTGCAAGAAACCAAAGCTTGCTCCTTTTCAGTCTATTTCATTTTTATTAAAAATCCGTATATTTTTAAGCCATTTCTGTAAATTCAATCCTTTGTCGTTTTATTATATATTTTCATGTGAATTCAATTAACTAATCTTTTCTTATTAATCTGCATCATTTATTTAGTTTGCATTTATGTGAAACCTCAATCTTCTTATATTTTCACATAAACTACACGGGTCTAAAATTTGCTTTAATTCTTCTCAAACTTGAACGATAACTACTCTAAAGACATCCTTCCTAAATTTTCTTTTTCTTAACCCCCGTATACAGTTCCTCGTTTATTAGAATGTTGACCATTTCTCACTTTTCCTTCTATATTTACCCACATTTTCTGAAAGCTTAGTTATTCACTAAACTATTCTTCTTATTATGTTTTCAAAACTTTTCTTAAAAATTTAAAAGCTATAGTAGACAGGACTGACTACCTCCTATCCATTTCTTATATTCCATTTTCCATAGTTGTTCCGCTACCGTACTTTTTATTACATTTTGAGGATTATTCATTTTAATACATCAAAGCTACTTGTTACCATATTTATTTATTTTTCTTCAAGAAGAACCATTGAGATAAAGTTTTTATGAGTCTTTACTATGGAGGAATTTTGCATTTTCTGTAAAGCAAGAAGAAAATTTTGTTTATTTGTTTCTTCATTTCTTTATTGAAATAGGTAGCATAAAATATGGTGCTTTGCCTATATTTTGTACATCCTTTTCACTATGCATTTCTTGTTACTTTAACATAATATATTTACTTACAAATTTGTCGATTCATAAAAATTGATCTTACGAATCATGTTGTCCCAATTAATTAAGTGTACCACAATCCATCCTACCCATAAGAATTTCTATATATAAATTTTCATACTAAATTCATGAAGTTTTTTAGGGTTTTGATTACACTATCCTAAATCTTCCCCAATAAAGTACCCACTCAATTCCAACTTCTTCTCCAATTCAACAAAATAGAGTTTTCTAGAATTACCTCAAAAAATCTAGCTTTGCTTTCCACTTATTTTGTCTAGCCCCACATATATTTATATATTTTCAAAATAAATTTGTTGTTTACTTCTTTTTCAACAATCATTTCAATTCTATCCTCAGCATTGAAACTACAATTTTTGAAAATTGTAAACTTTTAGATTTGGAACTTGAATTTTTTTCAAAAATCTTCTCGTTTTTCTAGTTCTTAAAAGTTTAATTATGGGGATAGACTCAATGTGGGTTCTGAATTCCCAAATTTTTCCACCAAATAATTTCTCTTTTATGCTAATTCCTCCAATACTATATCTGAACTGAAATCTAATTCTAGCGCCATTCTTGCGTAGAATATTTATATGTTCCTAATCCATTTTCTCTCATATACTTATTTATATTCCAAGGCTCTATTCAGTACCTACTAATTTGAAATGCTATAAACTTCCATATATTAACATATGGAATTCCCATTTTAATTTTTAAACTTACTGTACACTTTATACCAGACATTCTAGGGCCTACTGCTCTTGGATTCTCATAATCCTTATTTGGTATACAAAATTGTTATTGCAACTTTCCATATGTCTTCTCTTTAAAAGTGGGCTTCTCGATGTATCTAAACATATGTAATATAATATTTTTATTTAAAAAAATACAAATATGTTCACTCATTATTTATTTAGGAATCGTAAACCCAAGCTTTGATACCAAATGTAACGACCCAAATCTTAGCTGGTTATCTAATATCCTGCAAAAAGGCAAAGATAAGTATATCAGAGCTCAAACAAATATCTCACAGCTTTACTAAATAAAATATGATAACAAGTAAATGCCTACCATAATAATGACACTGACTAAGAAAGTGTCTCTAAGTTAGAAAATCTCTAGCATTTATCAAACCTGCGAGTTTGTTATGAGGAGGGGGTCATAACTAAAGTTCTGGTGAATAGGTGAAATATATACTTTTTCAGAATAACACTACATACGTTGTTCCATCTTTAGTTTACTTTTTATTAGGTTATTAAGGTTTAACATACTCTCACCTCGTGGGTAATTCATACTCATACTACCTTGTATATCAAACTTAATAATATATATGTGTAGCTATATTCCTAGTATATCTAGGTACAACCCATAGTGCCCCCCTATATCATCCTCAATAGATCTCCATCATTACGCTATGAAAGAATGATGTTGCTACATATGTAAAGGACTGCTTCGTAATGCCTACGATACATTTTTTCCATCTTTTGATAAGAAAACATAAAACTATTTCCACATTGAACCCTCTAATGCTCATACATCCACAATGTACCTCCCGATGCATACATCGAGGATTTACACGTAATCGTTTTGTCTATACTCTAAGTTTCTCTAATAAGTGGCAAGATTGGGGCTTTCTATGGAGCTCAATAAAAATTTACAATAACATGACAGTGCAACTACTAGGGCCGGCAGATGTTGATCTGTCTCTTTTCTAACTTAGCTAAGACTCCACATAGCCATCCCTCTACTAGTGGAAAGACACTTTGGTAAGTTAAGGCTTTGCCCTAAATCTAACAAACTAAGCATTCAATTGGCCTTGCCACCTCATCCAGCATCTCGATAGCGAAGGATCACTGGCCTGTTGGTTCAACCCACATCTTCCATGTGCTTGTTATTGGCTTATGATGACCAGCATATGACGGTTACTATCATTTTCGGGTCATAACCACGAAGCTTTCTCATTGAGTCGAGGCGACTGCTGTATCCTAAAGTCACCCATTAGCCTTTTGACTACAGTCAATATGAATGCAGTCAAGGCATACCGTCTTGATGGATACTACAGACTTGCCTCCAATGGACTACCTAACTATGCCTACATCGGAGATCATAAGTCCTCGATTGATAGGGAATGCAACTATAAACGCTTCTTGTGAGATTGTGGTGCTCTCATGAACCTGATATGATCTGCATCGCTAGGCATTCCTTCAGTTTCTCTTTGCACTACTCCAACGTACCTAACATTTCTTATTAGACCCTACGTCTAAATCTTTTCTTACGCGCTTAATTCTCATATCTTTCTTAATATTCTTTTATTACTTTATTACTATATTATTCCTTACTTTCTCTTAACTACTTTTGATGACAATCTTTATCTTGGAGTAATTTCTATGTGTCATAAATTATTTATCATAATAATCTCATTTCTTTCTATTTTTATATTGTAATAGCAGATCATAATTAAGTCCTTTATGCTCTTTTTGGGTTACATGTATCTAACTTGATTTCTTACCTTTTTTCTTTTTATAACATCTTTAAGTTATATTACTCTTTTACTTACCTCTTTGTAAGTTTTATCTATAGGAAGTTATATTTATTTCACAAGTTTATTTATTTTTGAACTACTAAATAATGCAAAATGCAGCTAAATCCCTATTTTACACTAATCTATCTTCTTTTACTTTTATTCTGCAGTTAATTTTAACGTCTTTCTAACGAATAAAACTATGGAAATATATCCACTTTTTTTTAACCAACCAATCTAGGATATTTATAACTTCCAATTTAATCTGTACACTTTAATCCCTGTTCTTAATTTTTCTCTCTAAATTTTGATATAATTACTGTAAATTTACAATATTTAGGCTTATGCCTCTATCTGCAACTTTTTTTCCCAATAATACTTATATTCATTCAAGATCAATTTCCAACAAATAACTCTTAAATATAAGTATAAATTTCCTATTTTTTCATTTTAAATAAAGATAACAATTACTATAAATAAAAAATAGCTCATCAATTAATTAACTTCTTCGTACCCATTCATGGAAGCCACGCTCCCATCATTTCATCTTACCGTTGCTTCTCCTCTTGTCACTTCAACCTTCTAGAGCCACGCAAATAACTGTCCTCTCATTCCTCCTCCTCTTCCTGTCGTCCCTATCTCCTCTTCACTGCCCACTACATATGGGTTGCTCACCAGTAATCAGCCGATATGGACTTCCTTATTTAAGCATCATCAAAGGAATGCTGGAAAGTACATCCTGGTTGATATGGTGCCAACATATCCTGATGGGGAATGGACTTCACTAATGAAGTCATACAAGATGGTAACAAGAATTGGTGTGATGCTTTCGTCGGGTACTTTCTAGACTAACCTCTATCATATACAACTATAATCATGAAGCTGAAATCGCTCTAGATGTTGAAAGGAGAAATTGTTGTTAGATCAGATGGAACAATCTTCTTGTTTAAATTTTCTTGCATTGACGACAAGGTAAATATTTTGTAAGAGGACCTTATAATTATGAAAAATAAACTTTTCATCATCAAACAATATGACTCTACTATCATTAATGTACAAGGTTGTAATAACCCGGAAATTCTGAACCAGTTTAAAATTTTTATTTTGGCAATTTTAGCGAATTTTGAATATTTAAAAAAGATTGTTTTAAATAATATCGACGAGAAAATTTATTTTAAATATAATTAGAACGTATATATTATATACGTCGTCGTTAGAATATAAATAATTATATATAATTATAAAAGGAATTAAAAATGGCGCGGTAGTTCGATAATTCGATTTCAAACTTCAATTGAATGTACCGGGTGCAAAACAATCCAGATTTTAGTGAAACAAAAAACAATAGGATCTAATTGATGATATCTTTCCAACGAATCCGAAAAATCAAATTTTCATAGCGGGAATCAAAAGATATGTCCAGTTAAAAATACTGAATAGTCGCTATGGAATTCAGGCCCTTAAAAATGGAAATTTTGCAAATGACCTCGGATTTCGACGAAACCACTTTTGTTGGGTCTGTGATGTCAAACTATTGCTAGGTTTCAAATTTCATAATTTTTCGAATCAATATGTGAGCGTGGCAAAGGAAAATGCGTTTGACCAGTTTTAGTTGATTTTAATCGACTGGAAAATGGCCATTTTTCAAACGGTCTCAGAATTCGACGAAACTAGTTTTGTTAGGACCGTATCGTCAATACGAAGCTAGAAAATATTTTTCTGCAATTTATAGAGTTAGTATGTGACCCCGGTAAATTGAAATGTACGTTGAAAATAGAATATATAGATTTATATTTTAAATTTAATGAAAACTGATTGTAACGGTCGAGATGGCCTGCGATACATATCCCATTGTGTTCAGAATGCGGATAATTAGCTAGGGGCGACAGTCGTTGGGTCTCGTTTGGGGGTCGAATTTAAAAAACTAACCTTTTGAAGAATAAATTAATTAAATTTCTATATAATATCTCTGGGGCCCCCCTCCTAAAATCCTAAATCAGATCGAAACTAAAAAAAAAAGGGGCGGGCGCCGATCACAAGTCATCATCGTCGATCTCGAGCCATCGTCGTAACCCCCCCTTCCGTTGTCAACCGCCCCTCGACGAACTACCCTCCCTCTGAATGCGCCGCCGTCGGCTTCGATTTATGGAGGCATGGTGAGTTCGAATTAGACATGGTGGCAGGCGCAGGACCATGGCGTGGTGCTCGACACGGTGGCAACCTCCGATGATCTTCCGACAGCCTACAAGTGGAGCGGCGGTGAACCCTAGTCGCTCGAAGATGGGTTCAGTGAATCGCGATGCCTGAAGGATTGGAGAGGACGACACGTTCTATTTTGTTTTGGGTTCAGATGAAAAGAAGTGAGTTTTTTTTTTATTACATATTTTTTTTAGCAGTAATTACATTGTTGCAATAATATACTTTGAATTAGAAAATATAAAATCAGTTACTTTGTTTTAAAATAAAATATACTTTGAATTAGAAAATATAAAATCAGTTACTTTGTTTTAAAATAAATTATAACTTCGGTTTAGAAAATATAAAATCAGTTACTTTGTTTTAAAATAAAATATACTTTGAATTAGAAAATATAAAATCAGTTACTTTGTTTTAAAATAAAATATACTTTGAATTAGAAAATATAAAATCAGTTACTTTGTTTTAAAATAAAATATAACTTTGGTTAAAATATAACTTTGGTTTTAAAATATAACTTCGGTTTAGAAAATATATAGAACGGTTTAGAAAATATAAAATCAGTTTGTTTAGGATATGTAAAGAAGAAGTTTGAATTTATATAAAGAAGAAAGTAAAAATTAGATTTTTATATATTGAATAACGAAGTAAAAATTCGATTTTTATATATTGAATAGCGAAGTAAAAATGTGATTTTTATATATATAGTGGCCACGGACAACGAAGTTGACAAAAAGGCGAAAACGACGAAGACTTCTGCAAAGGAAGAGTCAAGATGATTGGATAGCTATTTGTGAGAATTTCTCACCTTTCAATTTCTTTTTCTAGTTATATATATACTAGGATGCAGACGGTGTTTAGTAGCACCCGACACAATCGTCCACAGACCATGGACTTGTTTGTTTGATTGCAAAACTTAGTTAGATGATTTGATTTGAATTTGGTTGTTTGATGGATTTGATTGATGTGTGAATGGCGTGGGCCTTCACTAGACCGGGGATAAGGCTAGGCCTCGTCCCGTTTCTAGTATCGTGCCGTTATGCTGTGGAAATTTTCTAAAATATGTTAGAAAAATAAAAATATTATTTTATTGAATAAATGAATTGAATAGAAATTCATATGTTGAAATAAAATGTTTTATCGTTAGAAATATAATTTTTAACGTGAATGTGAAAAATATTTATTTACAAACCGGACGGTTTGTTTATGTACACCTATTTGAAGGACATTGATTGGGACGATAAATTTTACACATCGCCCAACTGCACGAATAAAATCTGTGTTTGATTGTTTGAAACCCCACACAGGTGTTGGGATGAAATTTGAAGTTCACTCATCCTGATTGATTAAATATGTCGATCGATTGATTGATAGGCTGTTGTAAGCGTTAGATGTCTATATTTGATGCTTATACAGTGTAGTGCACTTTGGTTGATGGTTGATTATTTTTCAATGCTATTATATACGTGTGATGTATGAAAATCCATATAATTAATATTATATGGTGATTGATTGGGCCTCATTCCAATTTAGAAAATAAAGAATATTATAATATAAAGGTTCATGTGTTGACTGTACTCATCCGTTGAGATTAGTCATGTGTTGAACGAAATATTTTATAATAAAATTTACATCTTTATCAATACAATATAAAGGTTCATGTGTTGACTGTACTCATCCGTTGAGATTAGTCATGTGTTGAACGAAATATTTTTATAATAAAATTTACATCTTTATCATTACAATATAAAGGTTCATGTGTTGACTGTACTCATCCGTTGAGATTAGTCATGTGTTGAACGAAATATTTTATAATAAAATTTACATCTTTATCAATACAATATAAAGGTTCATGTGTTGACTGTACTCATCCGTTGACATTAGTCATGTGTTGAACGAAATATTTTTATAATAAAATTTACATCTTTATCATTACAATATAAAGGTTCATGTGTTGACTGTACTCATCCGTTGAGATTAGTCATGTGTTGAGCGAAATATTTTAATAATAAAATTTACATCCTTGTCAATATAATATAAAGGTTCATGTGTTGACTGTACTCATCCGTTGAGGTTAGTCATGTGTTGAACGAAATATTTGAAATAGAAATATTTGAAATAGAAATATTTGAAATAGAAATATTTGAAAACGAAATATTTGAAATAGAAATATTTGAAATAGAATATTTGAAAATAGAAATACATGAAGCCGTTTTGATTAGATTGACGCCATTTTGACGTGAACGATATTTATATCGATTTTATCCATTTTAAAATGAATATAAAGCAATTTCGAAATGAAATGAATATAAAGCGATTTCGAAATGAATTGAATATAAAGCGATTTCAAAATGAATTGACTAGAAAACGAATTTGATTTCGATTGAATATAAAACGAATTTGATTTCAATTGAATAAAAAACGAATTTGATTTTGATTGAATATATAACGAATTTGATTTCAATTGAATATAAAACGAATTTGATTTCGATTGAATATATAACGAATTTGATTTGAATAGAAAACGAATTTGATTTCAATTGAATATAAAACGAATTCGAATTGAATTTAAAACGAAGTGAAATGAATTCAAATTGAATTGAAACTTGAATTGAATAGAAATGGATTTTAAAACGAATTTATCTGGAAAGATTCAATTTTGATTTGAATTGAGATGGAAGTTGAAATTGTTTTGAAACGAATTCAAAACTATTTATAAAATTCGTTTTGAATGGTAATCGACGAAATATATATTATATATATAATATAATGGCCTGAATAGAACGCGCCGCGCCGCGGCAGTTCGCGAATTTCGACCATTTATTTCAAACGGAAATTACGGGAGATCCGACCGTCGGATTCTCCTAAAACCGGAACCGTTGGGTTCGTATCGAAAAGGGCTTTCTAACGAATATTAGAAATTTGAAATCTAACGGTTGGATTTGGAGATACGTCCAAATTAAATTTGAAAAAGGTCGTTGTAAGTGCAGTTCGATGGCCATTGTTGGAAATCGATTGTACGGGCCTTAATAAAATTACTAAAAATAGTAATAATTTGTGTAAAATCATAAGAAATGATTTGGGAAAATTTGGAATGAAAAACTCCATATTTGAAAAGATAAAAATAGATTTTATCAAAATGAACTAGTTTGAACTAAATTTAAAACCCGATTTGTTTTTAAATAAATAAATTAGATTTAAAAAGGGGTTTTAAATAATCGGAATTCCTAATATATTTGATTTAAATTGAATTAGAATTGATTTGTGGGTTCATCGTGAACGGTGTTTTAAATAACACTAGTTCTGTAACCCGATAATAAATATAATGTGATTTGGGTTTGTCGTGAAATGTGTTTTAAATAACACCTAGTTCTTTAACCCAGTAAAAGGAGTTTTAACGAATCTGCAATTAGATTGAAATGTGAATTTACAATCTAAATTATCAAATTTAGAAAACGAGCGAGAATGGAGTATCACCAGTTTTGCTCCAAAGCGATAGTTAAATCTTTAATTAGATTTGAACGTGAAATGGTAATTTATTTTACCGATAACACCATAGTATTAGATATGGAGTATTACCAGTTTTGCTCCAAAGCGATAGTTAAATCTTCAATTAGATTTGAACGTGAAATGGTAATTTATTTTACCGATAACACCATAGTATTAGATATGGAGTATTACCAGTTTTGCTTCATGGGATGAATAGGTTGGGATTGGGAAATAAAATAAATAATTACGTCGGTGTGGTTCGCTAATCTCGACTAGTTTAGAAAACCATAATTTGGTTTGAAACGACATCCAAAGGAAAAGTAAAGGATAAATTTTAAAGAATTTATCTTGGATAAAATTAATGGGAACTTTTCCCAAAAGATGTGGATATTTAAATAACAGAATATTCAGAATTGGAATGAGGCGTATGTTGTGTTTGTGTAACATTTGTTTTTAATATACGCGGGTTGTTCGGAAAGGCCGGGTTTACACCCATTCTGGATAACCGATTCGACGATGTGTCGAAGATGAAGACGGTGGTTGAAGACCGGAAGTCTTCACATCGTTTGGATAATTACTGACGATCCTGATTGGGCAGTACACCCAAGAGGATGGAAATAGTTGGTGGTCGTCCAGACGTACTTGGAGATGGATGGATATGCGAGGAAAGTGCCTCCGGCTTCGTTCAGACCCGGAACGGACTTGTAAATGGATTGTGTGTCTGACATTGGATTTTATTCTGTGTTGATTGATTTCTATTAAATATACATCTATTTGGCGGCGGAGAATTTATTCTTCTGCTTAACGCCCTTCTCTGAGACGTACGAGCTCAGAGGTTGTATATCGATGGACATCAGTCGCATGGCATGAACTGCCTGTGTGGCACGCTAAGATGCAATGATCAAGGCTTTTTTTGAAAAGCAAAGTCTTGTGGTTGATGATCAAAGCACGCCTACGTGGCAGCTTTGTGTATAACGTGAATTCGCGAGCCTCACACCTCGGTATGAGTCAAAAACGGGATACGGATTTCAGGGAGAGCACGACGTTTCTTTCTAGCTTTGGTGGTGTCAGTGACTTACCAGCCCTGACATTTATATACTTTTCACCTTTGTGGTTGTTGGAATGAGGCCCCTCGATTATAGGTCTATAAGGACCGGGAAATGTGTGTTCAGGCAAAACTAATCCTCTAACTAAGTGAGGACCAACCCTGAAGATCTAAGGATTGCCCAGATTGTGTAGTCCTGAGGCATTTGCTAGAGTGTCTCGAGCGCGGAGAGGAGCTTTCCCCTTGCCTCGACTCATGACGGAAATCCAATTTCCAATACGTGTATTGCGGCTTTATTTGTAGAGCCTAGTATGGCGACATAGTAGCATGGGATGTTATGCCGTCTATGATTTATATTTATGATTGAAATTGTTTTGACACTATACACTTATTATAGTATCAAATGATTTGTTTTAAACGTATCAAGCATGTTTGGCTGTTATAAGGTAAAACTCTATCCTCCGGCTTGCGTTGCATTGTGTGATGGGACCTGGGTCTTATAATAGCTTCATTTTTCGAAAAAGCATTGCGCTGTTTATTCTATGCACTGGTATTCTTGGGAGGAAATCCGTTCCGTGTTATACGGCGTGGTCCCTTGAATTACTCTCTTTTAAAGTAAAGTTTGAATAACTGTTTTAGTTCTCACACCAGTCACATGACTGACCTGGAGTTTATTGTTTTAACCTAAACTCTGGGTGCCCCTATTTTCTGCACGGGCAGCTAGTAGTTTTGGTTTTGCAGATTTATATTCACAGGATCCTGGTTTACAGCTGGAATGATATCCAGAAAGCTCTGTATCCGTATATCACCTTCAGTTGTGCTTTGTATTATTTTTCCGCTGCTATGTAATTATTGTAATCTCTGATATTTATCGAATGTAATTTATTCAATTATACTCTGTATATTCTTGTATCTGATGGAATTGTTGTAATAGCAATGAAATGTTCTTCCGTCTGCGTTCATTTGTGTGTTGTTCTCAAAGTATCCGCTCTTTCCTTCACGGGGAAGTAACGGGTTCTTACAGTGGTATCAGAGCTTTGGTTTACAGAGCTCGAGAACAAGACACATTAGAACCATACGAAAGAATTCATCAGATATTGGGTTAGTAATATCCAATTAGAATGACTCGTTAGAGATAGGATCAGTAGTATCCTAGAACGAGTGTGAAGAGTATATTTTCAAATAAAAACAATTTTGTTTTGAAAATTTAAACCATTTTATACGTATTTGATTATTTATTTATTTTGAATTTGGACAATCGAGTATATAAAGGTTTTGCATATACGCGTCATGAACGTATATTCGATGTTTTAATATACTGGATAGATATAGAATCATACTCTAGTCGCCCGGAGATGATTCTACTGATGACTATATAGCATCAGTAGTGTGTGTTCGAGTTTCGAAGGTGTGCTTTCTATATATTTCCATTAGACTGGTGTGAGAACCAAAACTTATATAGCTAGAACACATTGTTGTGAATTGGCATCAAAAACATGATTTTTTGTATATATATCAAAATTATGAATTTGAAACTTTAATTCACTAATTGATTGATGTTTGTGTTGTTTGCCTATTTGTTTGCTAATTTTGAACCATTATGCCTAATTGCATCAAATATTGAATTGTATTGAAAATTGGTTGCATTTGCTTGCATATACATATACTTACATTGAACATGTCATAACAAGGAGGCTAGAGCCGAAGAATAAAATTTGTTTGCCCGACAAATAGGTACATGTTTACAATAATTTACCGTTTTGTTTGGGTGATGATGATTTTATGAGCCTATTGGCTAGCCTCTTGGCTTTTTCTTATTCTTTTTGAGATCAGAAGGCCTTTATGGCAATTTCGGGATTTTCCCGTGGCTCCCGGTGCAGGGGAGGTTATGGCGAAATTTTTCAAAAATTTAGGGTGTTAGCCAAATTTTTGAAAATTCTCAGAAACTGAAAAGTAGGAGAATGGAAGTCAGATCGAACGTAGAGTTAATTGATCAAACCACTTTCGACTTTGTTCCTTTTCGGGGACGAAAAGTTTTAAGTGGGGGAGATTGTAATAACCCGGAAATTCTGAACCAGTTTAAAATTTTTATTTTGGCAATTTTATCGAATTTTGAATATTTAAAATAGATTATTTTAAATAATATCGACGAGAAAATTTATTTTGAATATAATTAGAATGTATATATTATATACATCGTCGTTAGAATATAAATAATTATATATAATTATAAAAGGAATTAAAAATGGCGTGGTAGTTCGATAATTCGATTTCAAACTTCAATTGAATGTACCGGGTGCAAAACAATCTGGATTTTAGTGAAACCAAAAACAATAGGATCTAATTGATGATATCTTTCCAACGAATCTAAAAAATCAAATTTTCATAGCAGGAATCAAAAGATATGTCCAGTTAAAAATACTGAATAGTCGCTATGGAATTCAGACCCTTAAAAATGGAAATTTTGCAAATGACCTCGGATTTTGACGAAACCACTTTTGTTGGGTCTGTGATGTCAAACTATTGCTAGGTTTCAAATTTCATAATTTTTCGAATCATTATGTGAGCGTGGCAATGGAAAACGCGTTTGACCAGTTTCAGTTGATTTTAATCGACTAGAAAATGGCCATTTTTCAAACGGTCTCAGAATTCGACGAAACTAGTTTTGTTAGGACCGTATCGTCAATACAAAGCTAGAAAATATTTTTCTGCAATTTATAGAGTTAGTATGTGACCCGGTAAATTGAAATGTACGTTGAAAATAGAATATATAGATTTATATTTTAAATTTAACGAAAACTGATTGTAACGGTCGAGATGGCCTGCGATACATATCCCATTGTGTTCAGAATGCGGATAATTAGCTAGGGGTGATAGTCGTTGGGTCTCGTTTGGGGGTCGAATTTAAAAAACTGACCTTTTGAAGAATAAATAAATAATTAAATTAAATTTCTATATAATATCTCTGGGGCCCCCTCCTTAAAACTAAATCAGATCGAAACTAAAATTAAAAAAAAAGGGGCGGGCGCCGATCACAAGTCATCATCGTCGATCTCGAACCATCGCCGTAACCCCTCCCCCCTTCCGTTGTCAACCGCCCCTTGACGAACTCCCCTCCCTCTGAATGCGCCGCCGTCGGCTTCGATTTATGGAGGCTTGGTGAGTTCGAATTAGACATGGTGGCAGGCGCAGGACCATGGCGTGGTGCTCGACACGGTGGCAACCTCCGATGATCTTCCGACAGCCTACAAGTGGAGCGGCGGTGAACCCTAGTCGCTCGAAGATGGGTTCAGTGAATCGCGATGCCTGAAGGATTGGAGAGGACGACACGTTCTATTGTGTTTTGGGTTCAGATGAAAAGAAGTGAGTTTTTTTATTATTACATATTTTTTTTAGCAGTAATTACATTGTTGCAATAATATACTTTGAATTAGAAAATATAAAATCAGTTACTTTGTTTTAAAATAAAATATACTTTGAATTAGAAAATATAAAATCAGTTACATTGTTTTAAAATAAATTATAACTTCGGTTTAGAACATATAAAATCAGTTACTTTGTTTTAAAATAAAATATACTTTGAATTAGAAAATATAAAATCAGTTACTTTGTTTTAAAATAAAATATACTTTGAATTAGAAAATATAAAATCAGTTACTTTGTTTTAAAATAAAATATAACTTTGGTTTTAAAATATAACTTCGGTTTAGAAAATATATAGAACGGTTTAGAAAATATAAAATCGGTTTGTTTAGGATATGTAAAGAAGAAGTTTGAATTTATATAAAGAAGAAAGTAAAAATTCGATTTTTATATATTGAATAACGAATTAAAAATTCGATTTTTATATATTGAATAGCAAAGTAAAAATGTGATTTTTATATATATAGTGGCCACGGGCAACGAAGTTGACAAAAAGGCGAAAACGACGAAGACTTTTGCAAAGGAAGAGTCAAGATTATTGGATAGCTATTTGTGAGAATTTCTCACCTTTCAATTTCTTTTTCTAGTTATATATATACTAGGATGCAGACGGTGTTTAGTAGCACCCGACGCAATCGTCCACAGACCATGGACTTGTTTGTTTGATTGCAAAAATTAGTTAGATGATTTGATTTGAATTTGGTTGTTTGATGGATTTGATTGATGTGTGAATGGCGTGGGCCTTCACTAGACCGGGGATAAGGCTAGGCCTCGTCCCGTTTCTAGTATCGTGCCGTTATGCTGCGGAATTTTTTTAAAATATGTTAGAAAAATAAAAATATTATTTTATTGAATAAATGAATTGAATAGAAATTCATATGTTGAAATAAAATGTTTTATCGTTAAAAATATAATTTTTAACGTGAATGTGAATAAATAAATATTCATTTACAAACCGGACGGTTTGTTTATGTACACTTATTTGAAGGACATTGATTGGGACGATAAATTTTACACATCGCCCAACTGCACGAATAAAATCTGTGTTTGATTGTTTGAAACCCCACACGGGTGTTGGGATGAAATTTGAAGTTCACTCATCCTGATTGATTAAATATGTCGATCGATTGATTGACAGGCTGTTGTAAGCGTTAGATGTCTATATTTGATGCTTATACAGTGTAGTGCACTTTGGTTGATGGTTGATTATTTTTCAATGCTATTATATACGTGTGATGTATGAAAATCCATATAATTAATATTATATGGTGATTGATTGGGCCTCATTCCAATTTAGAAAATAAAGAATATTATAATATAAAGGTTCATGTGTTGACTGTACTCATCAGTTGAGATTAGTCATGTGTTGAACGAAATATTTTATAATAAAATTTACATCTTTATCAATACAATATAAAGGTTCATGTGTTGACTGTACTCATCCGTTGAGATTAGTCATGTGTTGAACGAAATATTTTTATAATAAAATTTACATCTTTATCATTACAATATAAAGGTTCATGTGTTGATTGTACTCATCCGTTGAGATTAGTCATGTGTTGAACGAAATATTTTATAATAAAATTTACATCTTTATCAATACAATATAAAGGTTCATGTGTTGACTGTACTCATCCGTTGAGATTAGTCATGTGTTGAACGAAATATTTTTATAATAAAATTTACATCTTTATCATTACAATATAAAGGTTCATGTGTTGACTGTACTCATCCGTTGAGATTAGTCATGTGTTGAGCGAAATATTTTAATAATAAAATTTACATCCTTGTCAATATAATATAAAGGTTCATGTGTTGACTGTACTCATCCGTTGAGGTTAGTCATGTGTTGAACGAAATATTTGAAATAGAAATATTTGAAATAGAAATATTTGAAAACGAAATATTTGAAATAGAAATATTTGAAATAGAATATTTGAAAATAGAAATACATGAAGCCGTTTTGATTAGATTGACGCCATTTTGACGTGAACGATATTTATATCGATTTTATCCATTTTAAAATGAATATAAAGCAATTTCGAAATGAAATGAATATAAAGCGATTTCGAAATGAATTGAATATAAAGCGATTTCGAAATGAATTGAATAGAAAACGAATTTGATTTCGATTGAATATAAAACGAATTTGATTTCAATTGAATATAAAACGAATTTGATTTCGATTGAATATATAACGAATTTGATTTCAATTGAATATAAAACGAATTTGATTTCGATTGAATATATAACGAATTTGATTTGAATAGAAAACGAATTTGATTTCGATTGAATATAAAACGAATTCAAATTGAATTTAAAACGAAGTGAAATGAATTCAAATTGAAATGAAACTTGAATTGAATAGAACTGGATTTTAAAACGAATTTATAAGGAAAGATTCAATTTTGATTTGAATTGAGATGGAAGTTGAAATTGTTTTGAAACGAATTCAAAACTATTTATAAAATTCGTTTTGAATGGTAATCGATGAAATATATATTATATATATATAATATAATGGCCTGAATAGAACGCGCCCCGCCGCGGCAGTTCGCGAATTTCGACCATTTATTTCAAACGGACATTACGGGAGATCCGACCGTCGGATTCTCCTAAAATCGGAACCGTTGGGTTCGTATCGAAAAGAGCTTTCTAACGAATATTAGAAATTTGAAATCTAACGGTTGGATTTGGAGATACGTCCAAATTAAATTTGAAAAAGGTCGCTGTAAGTGCAGTTTGATGGCCATTGTTGGAAATCAATTGTACGGGCCTTAATAAAATTACTAAAAATAGTAATAATTTGTGTAAAATCATAAGAAATGATTTGGGAAAATTTGGGATGAAAAACTCCATATTTGAAAAGATAAAAATAGATTTTATCAAAATGAACTAGTTTGAACTAAATTTAAAACCCGATTTGTTTTTAAATAAATAAATTAGATTTAAAAAGGGGTTTTAAATAATCGGAATTCCTAATATATTTGATTTAAATTGAATTAGAATTGATTTGTGGGTTCATCGTGAACGGTGTTTTAAATAACACTAGTTCTGTAACCCGATAATAAATATAATGTGATTTGGGTTTGTCGTGAACTGTGTTTTAAATAACACCTAGTTCTTTAACCCAGTAAAAGGAGTTTTAACGAATCTGCAATTAGATTGAAATGTGAATTTACAATCTAAATTATCAAATTTAGAAAACGAGCGAGAATGGAGTATCACCAGTTTTGCTCCAAAGCGATAGTTAAATCTTTAATTAGATTTGAACGTGAAATGGTAATTTATTTTACCTATAACACCATAGTATTAGATATGGAGTATTACCAGTTTTGCTCCAAAGCGATAGTTAAATCTTCAATTAGATTTGAATGTGAAATGGTAATTTATTTTACCGATAACACCATAGTATTAGATATGGAGTATTACCAGTTTTGCTTCATGGGATGAATAGGTTGGGATTGGGAAATAAAATAAATAATTACGTCGGTGTGGTTCGCTAATCTCGACTAGTTTAGAAAACCATAATTTGGTTTGAAACGACATCCAAAGGAAAAGTAAAGGATAAATTTTAAAGAATTTATCTTGGATAAAATTAATGGGAACTTTTCCCAAAAGATGTGGATATTTAAATAACAGAATATTCAGAATTGGAATGAGGCGTATGTTGTGTTTGTGTAACATTTGTTTTTAATATACGCGGGTTGTTCGGAAAGGCCGGGTTTACACCCATTCTGGATAACCGATTCGACGACGTGTCGAAGATGAAGACGGTGGTTGAAGATCGGAAGTCTTCACATCGTTTGGATAATTACTGACGATCCTGATTGGGCAGTACACCCAAGAGGATGGAAATAGTTGGTGGTCGTCCAGACGTACTTGGAGATCGATGGATATGCGAGGAAAGTGCCTCCGGCTTCGTTCAGACCTAGAACGGACTTGTAAATCGATTGTGTGTCTGACATTGGATTTTATTCTGTGTTTTATTGATTTCTATTAAATATACATCTGTTTGGCGGCGGAGAATTTATTCTTTTGCTTAACGCCTTTTCTGAGACGTACGAGCTCAGAGGTTGTATATCGATGGACATCAGTCGCATGGCATTTGCTAGAGTGTCTCGAGCGCGGAGAGGAGCTTTCCCCTTGCCTCGACTCATGACGGAAATCCAATTTCCAATACGTGTATTGCGGCTTTATTTGTAGAGCCTACTATGGCGACATAGTAGCATGGGATGCTATGCCGTCTATGATTTATATTTATGATTGAAATTGTTTTGACACTATACACTTATTATAGTATCAAATGATTTGTTTTAAACGTATCAAGCATGTTTGGCTGTTATAAGGTAAAACCCTATCCTCCGGCTTGCGTTGCATTGTGTGATGGGACCTGGGTCTTATAATAGCTTCATTTTTCGAAAAAGCATTGCGCTGTTTATTCTATGCACTGGTATTCTTGGGAGGAAACCGGTTCCGTGTTATACGGCGTGGTCCCTTGAATTACTCTCTTTTAAAGTAAAGTTTAAATAACTGTTTTAGTTCTCACACCAGTCACATGACTGACCTGGAGTTTATTGTTTTGACCTAAACTCTGGGTGCCCCTATTTTCCGCACGGGCCGCTTGTAGTTTTGGTTTTGCAGATTTATATTCACAGGATCCTGGTTTACAGCTGGAATGATATCCGGAAAGCTCTGTATCCGTATATCACCTTCAGTTGTGCTTTGTATTATTTTTCCTGTAACAACCCGAAAATCTGGGCCAGTTTAAAATTTTTATTTTGGCAATTTTAGCGAATTTTGATTATTTAAAATGAATTATTTTAAATAATATCGTCGAGAAATTTATTTTGAATATAATTAGAACGTTTATATTATATACGCCGTCGATAGAATATAAATATTTATATATAATTATAAATAGAATTGAAAATGGCGCGGTAGTTCGATAATTCGATTTCAAACTTCAATTGAATGTACCGGGTGCAAAACAATCCGGATTTTAGTGAAACCAAAAATAATGGGATCTAATTGATAATATCTTTCCAACGAATCCGAATAATCAAATTTTCATAGCGGGGATCAAAAGATATGTCCAGTTGAAAATTCTGAATAGTCGCTATGGAATTCAGGCCCTTAAAAATGGACATTTTGCAAATGACCTCGGATTTCGACGAAACCAGTTTTGTTGGGTCCGTGATGTCAAGTTATTGCTAGGTTTTAAATTTCATAATTTTTAGAATCAATATGTGAGCGTGGCAAAGGAAAACGCGTTTGATCAGTTTCAGTTGATTTTAATCGACTGGAAAATGGCCATTTTTCCAACGGTCTCAGAATTCGATGAAACTAGTTTTGTTAGGACCGTATAGTCAATACGAAGCTAGAAAATATTTTTCGAGAATTTTTAGAGTTAGTATGTGACCCCGGCAATTTGAAATGTATGTTTAAAATTCAATATAGTGATTTGAATGTAAATTTAACGGAAACTGATTGTAACAGCCGAATCAGCTTGCGTGGCATATCCCATTGTGTACGGAATGGGGTAAAACGCTATGGACGACAGGCGGTGGGCCTCGTTTCGAGGTCGTATGTAAAAGTCAGCTTTTTGAAAATTAATTAATTAAATAAATTAAAAAAAAAGAATACCTCTCCCCGTTAACCCGCTCTGCCCCCCCCCCCCCCCCACGTTTGCTCAAAGCAAATCGGCAGAAAAAAAAAGAGAGCTCCCTCTGAAGATCGATCGACGCCGTCCTGGCCACCACACCACCACCGCCTGCGTTTCCGCCTTCCCCGTTCTCCGTCGTGTGCCGCTTCCTCTCAGCCGATCCCTCCTGTCGCGAATCCCCGACCCAAGGCCCCCCAAATCGAAGGATCCAGCCCTGAGACCGCCGCCGCCACTGTTTGGGGACCACCGCCACCATTCGCCGATGCTGCGACCCCCGCCACCATCTCCAACTCCAGCGACCTCTCCTCCAACCTCCACATCCCGAGAATCGTGAGTTTTCTTTCTTATACTGATTTTAAAATTTCAGTTTTTAACCTGTATGAAGAGCGTATGAAAATCTGAAATGTATACATGTATGAATGTGATGGAAGGTTAGATTTACATAAATAAAAATATGATTTTTATTTATTGAACATCGAAGTAAAAATATGATTTTTATATATTGAACATCGAAAGAAAAATATGATTTTTATATGTTGAACTTCGAAAGAAAAATATGATTTTTATATGTTGAACTTCGAAAGAAAAATATGATTTTTATTTATTGAACATCGAAGTAAAAATATGATTTTTATTTATTGAACATCGAAGTAAAAATACGATTTTTATATATTGAACATCGAAGTAAAAATATGATTTTTATATATTGAACTTCGAAATAAAAATATGATTTTTATATATTGAATAGCATAGTAAAAATTCGATTTTTACATATGTAGTGGCTACGGGCAACGAAGATGACGAAGATGCGATAGCGATGAAGATTTCTATCAATGAAGTGCCGTGGAGCTTGGATAGCTTTCTGTGAGAATTTCTCACCTTTCAATTCATTTTTCTAGTTATATATATACTAGGATGCAGACGGTGCTTAGTAGCACCCGACACAATCGTCCACAGACCATGGACTTGTTTGTTTGATTGCAAAAATTAGTTAGATTATTTGATTGAAATTGAATTGTGTGGTGAAATGAATTGATTTGATTGATGTGTGAATGGCGTGGGCCTTCACTAGACCGGGGATAAGGCTAGGCCTTGTCCCGTTTCTAGTATCGTGCCGTTATGCCGCCGAAATTTTCTAAAATATGTTAGAAAAATAAAAATATCATTTTATTGAATAAATGAACCGAATAGAATATTCATAGGTTGAATAAAATGTTTTATCGTTAAAAATATAATTTTTAACGTGAAAGTAAATAAATAAATATTTATAAACAAATCGGCCGATTTGTTTATATACACTGATTTGACTGATATTGATTGGGTCGATAAATTTTACACATCGCCCAACTGCACAAATAAAATATGCGTTTGATTGTTTGAAACCCCACACGGGTGTTGGGATGAAATTTGAAGTTCACTCATCCTGATTGATTAAATATGTCGATCGATTGATTGACAGGCTGTTATAAGCGTTAGATATCTATATTTGATGCTTATACAGTGTAGTGCACTTTGGTTGATGGTTGATTATTTTTCAATGCTATTATATGTGTGTAATGCATGAAAATCCATATAATTAACTTTATATGGTAATTGATTGGGCCTCATTCCAATTTGAAAAATAAAGAACAATATAAAATAAAGGTTCATGTGTTGACAGTACTCATCCATTGAGATTGGTCATGTGTTGAACGAAATATTTTAGTAATAAAATTTACATCTTTATCGATATAAAATAAAGGTTCATGTGTTGACAGTACTCATCCATTGAGATTGGTCATGTGTTGAACGAAATATTTTAGTAATAAAATTTACATCTTTATCGATATAAAATAAAGGTTCATGTGTTGACAGTACTCATCCATTGAGATTGGCCATGTGTTGAACGAAATATTTTAGTAATAAAATTTACATCTTTATCGATATAAAATAAAAGTTCATGTGTTGACAGTACTCATCCATTGAGATTGGTCATGTGTTGAACGAAATATTTTGATAATAACAACTAATTTGAAAAAGAAATATTTGAAATAGAATATTTGAAAATAGAAATTTATGAAGCCGTGTTGATTAGTTTGACGCCATTTTGACGTGAACGATATTTATATCGATTTTATTCATTTCGAAAAGAATTGAATATATAAAGATTTCGAAATGAATTGAAAACGATTTCGAAAAGAATTGAATATATAAAGATTTTGAAAAGAATTGAATATATAAAGATTTCGAAATGAATTGAAAACGATTTCGAAATGAATTGAGTTGAAAACGATTTCGAAATGAATTGAATTGAAAACGATTTCGAAATGAATTGAATTGAAAACGATTTCGAAATGAATTGAATTGAAAACGATTTCGAAATGAATTGAATTGAAAACGATTTCGAAATGAATTGAATTGAAAACGATTTCGAAATGAATTGAATTGAAAACGATTTCGAAATGAATTGAATTGAAAACGATTTCGAAATGAATTGAATTGAAAACGATTTCGAAATGAATTGAATTGAAAACGATTTCGAAATGAATTGAATTGAAAACGATTTCGAAATGAATTGAATTGAAAACGATTTCGAAATGAATTGAATTGAAAACGATTTCGAAATGAATTGAATATATAACGATTTCGAAATGAATTGAATTGAAAACGATTTCGAAATGAATTGAATTGAAAACGATTTCGAAATGAATTGAATATATAACGATTTCGAAATGAACTGAAATGAAAACGATTTCGAAATGAATTGAAAACGAATTCAAATTGAATTGAAAGTGAATTGAAATGAATTCAAATTGAATTGAAATTTGAATTGACTAGAAATGAATTTTAAAACGAATTTATAAAGAAGAATTCAATTTTGATTAGAATTGAAAAGAAAGTTGAAATTGCTTTTAAAACGATTTTAAATTAATTATATAATTCGTTTTAAATAGAAATCGACGAAATATATATTATATATATCATATATATAATATAATGGCCTGAATAGAACGCGCCGCGGCAGTTCGCGAATTTCGACCATTTATTTCAAACGGACATTACGGGAGATCCGACCGTCGGATTCTCCTAAAACCGGAACCGTTGGGTTCGCATCGAAAAGAGCTTTCTAACGAATATTAGAAATTTGAAATCTAACGGTTGGATTTGGAGATACGTCCAAATCAAATTTGAAAAAGGTCGCTGTAAGTGCAGTTCGATGGCCATTGATGGAAATCGACTGTACGGGCCTTGATAAAATTATTAAAAATAATAATAATTTGTGTAAAATCATAAGAAATGATTTGGGAAAAATTAGGATGAAAAACTCCATATCTGAAAGGATAAAAATAGATTTTTATCGAAATGAACTAGTTTTGAACTAGAATTATAATTCTATTTATTTTTAAATAAATAAATTGAATTCGAAAAGGGTTTTAAAAATAACCAGAATTTCCAATGATTGCATTGGAGTGGATTTGAATCGAAATTGTCTTCGGAATATTTCGATGTTGGAATTCGTGATTATACAGATGTTGTTATGGAAATTTGAAAGATATATATTTATATCGTTATTTCCAACACGACATTTGTTAATCGTAGAATTTGATATTGAATATAAGCCGATATATTTTCTATTCAGAGCCTTATATTGAATATCAAACGTGATTTGGGTTTATCGTGAATGGTGTCTTCACTAACACTGTTCTTGAACCCAGTTGAGAAAAGATTAAATCTTTTTATTTAGATTTAATGAAGTGTACCAATTAAATGATATTTAATTGGAATTGAATTGGTATTGATTTTTGGGTTTATCGTGAACAGTGTTTTAAATAACACTTGTTCTTTAACCCGATAATTAATGGAATGATTTTTGGGTTTATCGTGAACAGTGTTTTAAATAACACTTGTTCTTTAACCCGATAATTAATGAATGGGATTTTGGGTTTATCGTGAACCGTGTTTTAAATGACACTGATTCTTTAACCCAGTAAACGATTAAAACTAAGTGGAGTTTTAATGAATCTTTAATTAGATTAAAATGATCGAGAATGGAGTATTACCAGTTTTGCTTCAGGCGATAGTTAAATCTTTAATTAGATTTGAACGTGAAATGGTAATTGAATTACCGATAACACTGTGGTATTAGATATGAAGTATTACCAGTTTTACTTCATGGGATTAATAGGTTGGGATTGGGAAAATTAAAACAAATGATTACTTCGGTAAGTTTCGTTAATCCCGACTAGTTGAATCGAAATTCAAAAGTAGAATAAAGAATAAATTCAAGGAATTTATCTTTGATAAAATTAATGGGAACCTTTCCCTATGAACGTGAAATTTAGAAACTAACTGTCGGTTAGCCAAGCAGAATGGTTTTCTGGATATTGATCTGATGTTGGTTTCGGCCTTCGAGGTTAATATTTGGGGAATTATTCTCTTGATTAATTTACGGTTAGTGACTGATGAATTGGAATGAGGCGTATGTTGTGTTTGTGTAACACTTATTTAAAATATACGCGAGTTATTCGGAAAGACCGGGTTTATCCCATTCTGAATAACTGATACGACGATGAGTCGAAGATGAAGACGATGGTCGAAGACCAGAAGTCTTCACGTCGTTTGGGTGATTACTGATGATCTTGATTGGGCTGTACACCCAAGAAGATGGAAACAGTTGGTGATCGTCCAGACGTACTTGGAGATCGATGGATATGCGGGGTACTAGGTGCCTCCGGTTTCGTTCAGACCCAGAACGGACTTGTAAATGGACTGTGTGTCTGACATTGGATTTCAGTCCGTGTGATTGATCTCTATTAAATATATATCTGTTTGGCGGCGGAGAATTTATTCTCTTGCTTAACGCCCTTCTCTGAGACGTACAAGCTCAGGGGTTATATATTGATGGATATCAATTGCATGGAGTGAATTGCCTGTGTGGCATGCCTAAGTGGCAAATGATCAAGGCTTCTGTTGAAAAGCAAAGTCTTGTGGTTGATGATCAAAGAACGGCCTTGTGTGGCGTAGCTTTGTGTAACGTTGATTCGCGAGTATCACACCCGGTATGAACTAAAAACGGGAGACGGACCTCAGGGAGGACATGCGTTTCTTTCTATTTAGGAGTGGCGTCAGTGCTTGAACTGGCTGACGAGTTTGACTCATGTGGATATTGCTTATTATTACTTGCTGAAAAGCGAGGCGCCTCGTGATATCGGTTTCGGCCGATGCTTCTGGTCGGCTGACGGGCCAGGCTTACGCCCCAAAGGGCGGGGAAACGCAGTGTTCAGGAATTTTAATCCACATCGGTGGACCGGCCCTGTCGCTCCGAGGGTCACTCGAGCTCTGATCCTGAGACACGGGCTAGAGCGTCTCGAATCGGTGAGGATCTTGCCCCTAGCCTCGGTTCATACCATAAATGATAACCCAACTTCCAATACGTCATTGCGGTTTTGATTGTAAACTTATATATGGCGACATAGTGTTATGGGGCATTCATGCCGCCTATGATTGATACTTATGATTTGAAGTTGTTTTATACACTATGCACTTATAGTAGTATCAAATAATTTGTTTTAACCGTATCAAGCATGTTTTGGCTGTTATAAGGGAAAACCCTATCCCCCGGCTTGCGTTGCATTGTGTGATAGGACCTGGGTCTTATAACAGCTTCATTTTTCTTTATTTAGCATTGCGCTGTTTGTTTTATGCACTGGTATTCTTGGGAGGAAACCCGTTCCGTGTTATACGGCGTGGTCCCTTGATTTACCTAACTTTAAAAATAAAGATTAATAACTGTTTTAGTTCTCACACCAGTCACATGACTGACCTGGAGTTTATTGTTTTAACCTAAACTCTGGGTGCCCCTATTTTTGACACGGGCAGCTAGTAGTTTTGGTTTTGCAGATTTATGTTCACAGGATCCTGGTTTACAGCTGGAACGATATCCGGAAAGCTTTGTATCCGTATATCTCTTCTAGTTGTGTATTGTATTATCTTCCGCTGCGATGTATTTAAATGTAATTTAAATCTCTGATATTTCTGTGTAATATTCATTCATACTCTGTATATTCTTGTAATCTGATGCATTGTTGTAATATACAATGAAATGTTCTTCTGTATGAGTTCTGTTGTGGCTTGTTCTCGAACTATCCGACACTTTCCTTTACGGGGAAGTTACGGGTCCTCACAGTTTTCCGCTGCTATGTAATTATTGTAATCTCTTATATTTATCGAATGTAATTTATTCAATTATACTCTGTATATTCTTGTATCTGATGGAATTGTTGTAATAGCAATGAAATGTTCTTCCGTCTGCGTTCATTTGTTTGTTGTTCTCAAAGTATCCGCTCTTTCCTTCACGGGGAAGTAACGGGTTCTTACAAAGGTAGTATACACTTTGTCCTGGTTTGAGTTCACTTTTACAACATCCTAATATCTGTCTGTTCACACGTTGGCATAAACAAGTTTGAAACTAGGCAGGGGAAGCTAGTTTACATGGATAAAAAACGAAGCAACTATAAATGCTAGCATTTGCCAAATGTTTGGTCGAAATTAGGGAAAATGAGGAATTGGTTGAAGAATTTGATGTCAAGTTAGTTGAGGAAGACACTAAGAAAATAACAGCTGAATACTTATGGAAACTAGACGTTTGTGTTATTTGCAAGTCATTGTGTGTAAAGGGAACAAAGTTTCAACAGATAAGGATATTGGTAAAATAAAGGAAATGGTGTTAGAGATGAAGGTAAAGGTAAGGAAACAGTAGAAGAAAGAAAGGAATTACAATAGGAAAAATTATGAACAACAAGGGTATAGGTCTAAAGTTCATGAATGGAAGAAAGTTGGAAGAACTTGGAAAAGCAAACAAGAGAATTATTTCAAAGTTAAAAAAGTTCTAAAAGCTAAGGAAAGGCCTTCTAATGATGAAGAAATGGAAGAAGGTGAAAATTTAAGTGTAAGAGAAAAGGAAAAACATAGCAGAGATGCTCAACGAGGCACTGGTAATAAGGAAAAAGCACAAAGAAAAACTAAGGAAAATGAAATTAATGAAAATATTTCCAGAATGGTGGTGAAGTTGAAAAAACGTTAGTAACCATTAATGACAATGAAGATGAACTGAAGGAACAGATCCTGAAGTAGCTTTATGTGCCGGTAAAAAGGTCAACATGATAATTGACACATTTAATTTTATTAATGTTTTAACGGATGAAGAAGGTTTTAATGAGTTGAATGAAGAAATAAAAAATTCAATTGAAGTTGAAAAACTTATTGAGGGAAATGAGCGAAGTTAGTCCCTTGAAGTTAGCAATGATAATAATATCTCTTATACTCAAGTGCAAGAATCAAGTAAAAGTGTCAAAAGAAATGGAGGTAAGGAACCAGGCAAAGTTAATATTTATAGCAATAGTAGTGTCAAAAACTTAGAAAAAGGAAAATAAAAGGTAGTGAGTGAAGTATCTCAGAATAATGGTGACACTTTGGATCAAGAAACAACTGATATACTATTTCATAACCATGAAGAAACCAAGGACAAAGCTGGCAAAGACAAAGGAAAATAAATAAATGAAGAGGTAGACCAAAAGTTTGCACGTGCACATAACAATAATAAAATGCTAACCTCAACCTCACAAAACCACTGCAATATAGCAAGACCAGAATCACAAAACTACAGCAGTGACCAAACTAACACAAGTAATAGACCTTATAAGCATTTACAACCTCCCAATGACTATAAAAAACTCCTGAACTACAATAAAATGTTAAGGATGCGGAATGCAGATCTTAAGGAAAAACTAACACTAGAGGGGGTAAGTTGTGTTTTAAAGAAACTATGGAAAAACTAAACAATCTTGAATAACTATATGAATCACACAATAATTATCACACCAGAAATGATCATCAAATACAAAAACAATCACAGACACATATACAAGTAAATATAAAATGCAGAAAAGGAAAGAACACACCGGATTTTATACTGGTTCGGATTACACATATGTCTAGTCCCAAGCAACGCTAGATTGCATAGAGTTTTTATTATTATCAATATCCAAGTACAACACCCTTGATTTCACGACGACAAGGTTAAAACTGATTCCACCACCCTTGATTTCACGGCTACAAGGTTAACACGCTCCCTTTCCTTGATTTCAGGGCTATAAGGAATACATCTTCCCCAAACAATTGCCAAACAATTACAATAGCCCTAAAACTCTTCAATTAGCACTTCAAACAGAGAGTAGATGATAGAGAATGAAAAGAGAGGAAGAATGATATAAATTTTGTTGAAATCGGCAGAGTATAAGTATAGAAATCAAGATATTTAATAATTTTAATGGTGGTAAGTATAGGAGTGAAGAAGGAGAAGAAGGAGAAGAAGGAATGATAAAAAATCGAAATCAGCCTTTTTTATAGTTTCCCAATGGTTGCAATGCTTTTTGGAATGTTTCTTTGAAGATTGAAAAAATGACAGTTATATGTCGACATGTCATTACCCCTATGTCGACGTACCCTTTGTATTTTTATTTTTAAAATCAAATTTCAAGTGTTTAAACTAATATATATATATATATATATATATATATATATATTGGAAATTCTTGAATCAAAACTAATGCTTCAAATGAAGTTTCTAAAGTATAAAAACATAGTGATATATAATATAAACATATTTATAAAGTTATATGATTTAAAACTATATATATACAAACATATTATTAAAAAACTTTAAAAACTATATATATTTGAAATCACTAAGAAAAATACTTATGATAATTTGAAATCATTTAGAAAAGAAAATTAAGAACAATTTGAAAGGGAATTTAAAAAGGAATTTTGAAAACAGAATTTGAAATCAGAATTTGAACGTGCTAACCCGAATTTTACGTATAAACTAGACTCTATTTACTTAATAATCTAGAGCTTTTGAAATCTTGATATCTTGATACTCATGTGTCTTGAATCTCTTCTGAATTCTAAATCTTTTGGAACTTTATTAATGTACAGTCTTCGGTATTAAATCCTGTATACAAATCTTGCATATATATATATATATATATATATATATATATATGTATGTATGTATATATGTATGTATTCTAGATAAAGATGTTAGTATATATTTTATAGTCAATGATAACTGGAATAAGGTTGTTGTCATCATAACTCCACTCTCCAACAATCTCCCCTTTTTCGATGATGACAACCTTGATTTAGAAAATATTCATACCTATTTACTTGTTTAATACCTGTTGATCTGATTCTTCGAATTCTCCCGCTTTCATCATGAATCCTACAAAAATTCTACATACTCCCCCTTAAACTAAGCCTAACTAATCCCTATTTTATAATTTATCCGCCTTTGTCATCAACAAAAATAATCCCTAAATATAATACCCCTTAATCTATACCATAAATAACAATTAATAACATATATATATATATATATATATATTCTAAGAATAGAATACTTAATTCTATACTTAAGTTCTTAATACATATGACTCCCCCAAAATCCATGCCTATATATTTACCTAACTTAAGACTATTCTACTAAAATTAATTATACTTCTCTCAAATTTTGCTATAATACTTATTTTATAAATCTATATCTACACTATTAAATAAGAAAGCATAAACATTGAATTATATATTTCGAACAATGTTTTACATGTCAAACAAAATACAAGTTAAAACATCTACGAATACACGGATTGTACGTATTACATCTTATTTACGAATAAACGAGAAAATATAAACGTTTAATTATTCTTAACTATTGGGGACTTTTGAATTGGGGAATGCAGATAATGGAGACGTAATTCTCCATTTTGCTCAACGACATTCCCTTCTTTATCTAGACAAACTTCACCGATACATATAACTTGATCGTCCTTGTAATAACCCGAAAATGCGAGCCAGTTTGAAATTTTTATTTTGGCAATTTTAGCGAATTTTGATTATTTAAAATGAATTATTTTAAATAATATCGACGAGAAATTTATTTTCAATAGAATTCGACGTATATATTTATATACGTCGTCGTTAGAATATAAATATTTATATATAATTATAAATAGAATTGAAAATGGCGCGGTAGTTCGATAATTTGATTTCAAACTTCAATTGAATGTACCGGGTGCAAAATAATCCGGATTTTAGTGAAACCAAAAATAATGGGATCTAATTGATAATATCTTTCCAGCGAATCCGACCAATCGAAATTTCATAGCGGGAATCAAAAGATATGTCCAGTTGAAAATTCTGAAGAGTCGCTATGGAATTCAGGCCCTTAAAAATGGACATTTTGCAAACGACCTTGGATTTCGACGAAACCAGTTTTGTTGGGTCTGTGATGTGAAGTTATTGCTAGGTTTCAAATTTCATAATTTTTCGAATCAATATGTGAGCGTGGCAAAGGAAAACGCGTTTTGACCATTTCAGTTGATTTTAATCGACTGAAAATTGGCCATTTTTCCAACGGTCTCAGAATTCGACGAAACTAGTTTTGTTAGGACCGTATCGTCAATACGAAGCTAGAAAATATTTTTCTGGAATTTTTCTAGTTAGTATGTGACCCCGGTAATTTGAAATGTACGTTTAAAATTCAATATAGTGATTTAAATGTAAATTTAACGAAAACTGATTGTAACAGCCGAATCAGCTTGCGTGGCATATCCCATTGTGTTCAGAATGGGGGTGAAACGCTATGGGCGACAGGCGGTGGGCCTCGTTTCGAGTTCGGTAGTAAAAGTCAACTTTTTGCGATTAAATTAATTAAATTAATAAAATAAAATAAAAAATATATAGGCCCCCCCTTCTCGTTTTCATTCAACAGAAAAAAAAAGGGAAAAAAAAAGAAAAAGAGGCGAACGACGGGGGGCCAAAGCCGCCGCCGCCGCTGCCACCAGGGCCGCCGCGCCCTGGCGCCGACCCCCAGGAGTCCTCCGCCTCTCTTCCCCCTTCCTCCTCAGTAATTGCGCCGCCACCACATCGCCCTCCCCCTTCCGACTGCGACAGCGCCCGACCCCACGCCCCCCTCCTCTTCTTCTCTTCTTCTTCCTCCCCCTGCCCTCGCGATACACTCTCCACTCCCTCTCCTCCTTTTCCCTTCCGCAATCGCTACCCGCATTTAAACCCTAACCGCCCACCCCCTCCGCCGTAGGCGCCTCCCCCACTGGCCAACGACGACATGGAAACCCCCCTTCCTTCAACTGTCTATGTAAGTTTATATTTTTATTTATTTATTTATATTTTCCTTTTTTTTATATATATATATATATGAGTTTTGAAGGGTAATACATATATTTTTAAATTCAGTTTATATATATAATATAAATAAAGTTTTAGATTATTATAGTATGGATTTGTAATAATAAAAGTTTGTTTTTTTTTTATGTTAAGGAAAGCTTATATTTTTATGTTAAGGAAAGCTTATATTTTTATTTTTAAGGAAATCATATATTTTTATTAGAGAAAAATATAGGACTTTTATATTGTTTTTAAATAAATCTTTGTTTTTGAAAAGGTGAAATCTTTAAATTTAAAAAGGTGAAATCTTTAAATTTAAAAAGGCGAAATCTTTATATAGAAAATAGCGTGATAAAAATATAATTTTTATCTATATAGTAGCGTAGTAAAAATTCGATTTTTATATATTGAATAGCGAAGTAAAAATTCGATTTTTATATATTGAATAGCAAAGTAAAAATATGATTTTTATATATTGAACTTCGAATTAGAAATGTGATTTTTATATATTGAATAGCGAAGTAAAAATTCGATTTTTATATATTGAACTTCGAAATAAAAATTCGATTTTTATATATTGAACTTTGAAATAAAAATTCGATTTTTATATATTGAACTTCGAAATGAAAATTCGATTTTTATATATTGAACTTTGAAATAAAAATTCGATTTTTATATATTGAACTTCGAAATGAAAATTCGATTTTTATATATTGAACTTCGAAATAAAAATTCGATTTTTATATATTGAATAGCGAAGTAAAAATTCGATTTTTACATATGTAGTGAAAGCGGACAACGAAGGTGACAAAAAGGCGGGAACGACGAAGATCTCTACAATAGAAGTGCCGTGGAGCTAGGATAGCTATATGTGAGAACTTCTCACCTTTCAATTTCTTTTTCTAGTTATATATATATATATACTAGGATGCAGACGGTGCTTAGTAGCACCCGACACCCGTCATCCACAGACCATGGATGGCTTGTTTGTTAAATTGTTTGGTTGTGTAGTTGGTTAGTTTAATTGGTTTGGATTGAATTGTTTGGTGAAATTGAATGGATTTGATTGATGTGTGAATGGCGTGGGCCTTCACTAGACCGGGGATAAGGCTAGGCCTCGTCCCGTTTCTAGTATCGTGCCGTTATGCCGCCGAAATTTTCTAAAATATGTTAGAAAACTAAAAATATCATTTTTATTGTGTAAGTGAACTGAATACAAATTCAAGTGTTGAAATAAATATTTTTGACGTTAAAAATATAATTTTTAACGTGAAAGTGAATAAATAAATATTTATAAACAAATCGGCCGATTTGTTTATTTACACTGATTTGACTGATATTGATTGGGTTGATAAATTTTACACATCGCCCAACTGCACAAACAAAAATGTGTGTTTGTTGATTTGAAACCCCACACGGGTGTTGGGATGAAATATGAATTTCACTCATCCTGATTGATTAAATATGTCGATCGATTGATTGACAGGCTGTTATAAGCGTTGAATATCTATATTTGATGCTTATACAGTGTAGTGCACTTTGGTTGATGGTTGATTATTTTTCAATGCTATTATATACATGTGTTGTATGGAAATCCATATAATTAATTTTATATGGTAATTGATTGGGCCTCATTCCAATTTGAAAAATAAAGAAAATTTGAAAATAGAAATTTATGAAGCCGTGTTGATTAGATTGACGCCATTTTGACGTGAACGATATTTATATCGACTTTATTCCTTTTAAAATGAATATTGAAAAGTGATTTCGAAATCAACGATTTCGAAATGAATTGAATTGAAAACGATTTCGAAATGAATTGAATTGAAAACGATTTCGAAATGAATTGAATTGAAAACGATTTCGAAATGAATTGAATTGAAAACGAATTCGAATTGAATTGAAAGTGAATTGAAATGAATTCAAATTGAATTGAAATTTGAATGGAATATAAAGAAGAATTCAATTTTGATTTGAATTGAAAAGAAAGTTGGAATTGCTTTTGAAACGACTTTAAAACTATTTATATAATTCGTTTTAAATAGAAATCGACGAAGTATATATTATATATATTATATATATAATATAATGGCCTGAATAGAACGCGCCGCGCCGCGGCAGTTCGTGAATTTCGACCATTTATTTCAAACGGACATTACGGGAGATCCGACCGTCGGATTCTCCTAAAACCGGAACCGTTGGGTTCGTATCGAAAAGAGCTTTCTAACGAATGTTAGAAATTTGAAATCTAACGGTTGGATTTGGAGATACGTCCAAATCAAATTTGAAAAAGGTCGCTGTAAGTGCAGTTCGATGGCCATTGATGGAAATCGACTGTACGGGCCTTGATAAAATTATTAAAAATAGTGATAATTTGTAACGACCCAGGGGTTTTCGACTCCGAAAATCGACACAAAATCCAGCGTCGACTGTTCAGACATCGAAAATACCGGACCATTAATAGAAAGAAGTTAGAGGATGAGATAGAAAAGATAGAACTAATAGAATAGGAGAAGAAGAAGAACACAGCTGAACATAATCAGAGTAAACACGAATCTCACAGCGGAACGAATAAAATATATTATATAACATAACTTTGAAATACAAAACTGTATTGTATATACATACCATTATCAGAGTACAATACATCATATCACAGCGGAAATAGTCTCTAAATACTAACGGTGAAGCCTTCTGCTTTTAGCTCCTTCAAGCGTATCTATAAAAGCCTGAAACACTTGACTGCCCGTACAAATTTGGGCACCCAAGAGTTTAGGGAAAACAAACAAAATAAACTCTGGGTCAGTCATGGGACTGGTGTGAGTAAATTCCAACCATATGGCTTAACTTTGAAAATCCTTTTTGAAACAAAAAGGATAATAGTAAGACCAGCCCACACATAAACATGGACGGTTTTTACCTTACTATAACCCAAAACCCTTTGATCTCAAAATCCAGTGATATTATAATAATGTCTAATCAAGTAAATAACCAAATAGTAGAACGCTTGCATCTCACGCTCTACATATATAGTATAAAAATCAAAAACCGCAGGGCGCTTATTGGAGATTGGATTCCAACTATGACAAGGTATGGGACCACCTTCCGATGATGTATCTCTAGAGGCGAATACACCTGGGTTCAACAAGAACGTCTTGCAACCCGGCCCACACATGACCGACCACTCATTTCGCTTGAGTGTATCGAATGTATATCACCAACGGTTGGACTCAAACCACCGTTCCCGAATGGGAAGAATCGATAGATTTAGAAACAAAAGGAATTTCTCTAGATAGGTGATTATACACCCTAATGGGAGCGACCCACATAGCCATGCTGCCTGCCCGATTTTTTGTCATTTCCCGGCTGTGAAGCTTGAGGCTACGCCTACCTTTTAGAACATCTGGCCACCATACACTTTGAATGTCACATCGTCAAACCCGTCAAATCACTAGCTGATCTTCCCAAAATATTACGGGTATAAAAGCCAAGAGAAACGAATTTCTCCGCCACTAGACGTAATATCTTGAAAAGAACGTCTTAGGTGATCTTCTAAGAATACGCTGTCAGGCATCCATCCATACAAGTTGTCCTGGGTCTGGACAAATAGAAAACACCATTCTGAATAGGACGACCCTTGCCCTTCACTCCGTCTTCAATTTTCTTCAGCATAATTTTGCAGCGCTTATGCCTATACGGAGTGGTTCCAGATAGTATATCCAACCGGTCTCCCCGTATAGACAACGATGGTCAAAACACTTCGATAGTTGGTTGTTTAACTATCGAAGTAAAAACAACATCCATTCGATGTACAACCAATATCGCACAAATCACAGGCACTTTTTATTTAACATTCGTTCTTATATTTCTTTGGACAAACGTCGTTACTTATTACTTTTGAATAAGTGAATTTCAAAACAAGCTGTTTTCCTTCCCTAGGAAGTGCTACTGTATATAAACATCACGCTTAAGTTTGGTTAACAGCGTTTCATTTATCGTTACAGTTCAAAATTGCTATACACTGCTATATCCCTTTATAACTAATCTTGACATAACAGTCACGCTTAAGCCTAGTCAACAGCGTTACTTTACTGCTATAGTTCTGAGACTTGCAATATGCTACTATATTCCACTTTATAATTAATCTCAACACCTTTTTCCGTTACAAATTCTTGACATCTCTTTTCATTACAAAAATCTTGATATCTCTTTTCGTTACAAAAATCTTGATATCTCTTTTCGTTACAAAAATCTTGATAGTCGGTGTTTTGAAAATAAACATCCATCAAACCATTTCACAATCTCGGCACTTTCTAATATTTCATTATTCATATTT
The DNA here is from genome assembly GCA_030737875.1 of Allium sativum. Lineage (NCBI taxonomy): Eukaryota > Viridiplantae > Streptophyta > Magnoliopsida > Asparagales > Amaryllidaceae > Allium > Allium sativum. The sequence continues at coordinate 104,303,962 of CM060911.1, read as the reverse complement.
TCCTAGATATTTCCAAAACTTTTTAACCTCATACTTCTTTGAAAAACCCATTTCCAAATATTATAGCCCTTGTTCACCCACATTCTAGAAGATATACATTTATATAATATCTAGAACATTTCCATCTTCCTTACCTTTCTTATTTTCTGTACTTTTAGAAAATACACATTTTTAATGTTGGAAAAACATTTCAAAACTCCATTCCTAAACTTCTCGTTAATCAGATCAATTTAGTTTAACACAAATAGAAATATCTACTTACAAAAATGTTTACTTTCTGACCACCATTCACTTTTATTAAAATATCATTTCGCAATAGGAATCTAGACTCGTTTTACTACCCTTATTTCAAATACGATCATACTCCAAACATAGAATTATACTTTATTTCATAAGCATCTTTAAAATCGACTACTTGTTTTTGATATACTTAAAACAAGTCATCGCCTCCTTGTTTAATCAAGATTCAATTTCTGTTATTTAGAAATAATAAATAATCGATTCTTCCTATTTAAACTCGAATCAATTTATATCAAACTCACGGTATTAAAATACCAGTTTATAATAGAACTTCTATTAAAATTTATAATTTCGCTTCAATTATAAAGATATAATTTTTATAATTGAACTTCGTTGGTTTGCTTGACAGTCAACCAATTTCTTAACAAAACGATGTGTTTATGGTTAACTGTTGCCACTTTCTAAATCAATATCGTTTATTTACTAAATCAACATAACGTTGAATTTTCATTCAACACAGTTCAAACAGTGCATAAACAGTACATATAAATATTGAAGAATCCGGTTGAATTCCTCCTACCGGTTTCCGCATCCACAAATGTTAGTCAAACAATTATCACTGATTCCATACTGATGGAATCAATATCCAACCGGTGATGGGTACATATGCAACGATATATAATATTTCAACCAATTTAACCATAATCTGCCTAAACAACCATCACACAGCATTCAACCATTATTTAAAATATAAATAAAATATTTTAAATAAACAAAGTTAGTGAATTTACTCACCTTGGCGCGTTAACCGTTAAATAACGATTTGCGTCTATCCAGTATCGCACATTCAAGCCCGCTTACGCTTCTTTTCAAAACTGAATCACACCGTCACCCGCTCATGGCACTCGATCACCATACACAGTCCCCCACTTCGGCCATGTCTTCCCGCTGCAAGGACGTGATCACTTTGTGCACAGAGACTCCGGTTTCAATTGTCAATAGCAGTCATGATTACCTCCTCAATACAAACACTTTCGACCAACAATACCGCCATCGTTTACACCAGACTTCGCCAACCCTCAGTTCATTACTTCGGTAGCTTGTCCCATGAAAATAATTTGCTATCGACCTCCTTTTCCTCGTTAAAAGCCTCATCTTTCCCTTCTAATATGTTTCCGCAAGCTTTAGGGAATACACGTCCCACTCTCTTCACCTCTACTCCTTCTACACCGTCCGTTTCTCCCCTACCCCACGTCCAACAATGGACGTGCTCGACCACAACAGCTTAACCCCATCAAACATCCGCATAAAGCCACACATAAGCCCACGTTCAAATTCCCTTTCACGTTTTTGTTTTTGGATTCAAGAACCCGCTATTCCCATGATGAACTCCTCCCTGTACACGCACCAGTACACTAGCCTGTCACCTTATCTTCCATGCACGTCTCCCATTGTGACTTCATCTCCTTACTGAATTAACATTGCACAACACCCATCAGTAGCCATGCATCACCTGAGCGTGTAGAGCTCCACCATTTCCTCCTCTTAATCCCTCACGTCCGCACCCCTTCATGCCTTTTTCCATCTCATTTCTCATGCATACACACTCCCCTCCTGGTATAAGATCACGCACAAAACAAAGTGCCATTTCATCCTCCCATACATGATACACCTGCTACCATAAAACCCATATCCCCAAGTTTCCCCTACCACCAAACTGAGCACTCTTGGACCCATACGCCTGTCCCTATTTCTCCACATACACCGCCATTCACGTTCAGTCGTTGCCACTGGTCCGCCAAACGTCGGCTTCTTCTCCTTACTGATTTCGTTTTAAATTATAGCAGAGGATGGGATTTGTTTTTTTTTTTTTTATCTAATAGGAAAGCTTTGAGTTTTTCTGAAAAGGAATGAGCTGTATGTATTTATAATGTTATAAACCTTGGCCATCACGTATTAGAGTGATAGGCTAGGTCTGCTACCGCATGTTCCTTTGTCTCCACGGGTTGAAGAATAGGGAACACCGTACATACATTTCAGTTGCTGTTTTTCGTAGATGTGAGCTAAGTTTAGGGTAGGCAAAAGAAAAGACGTAATTAACTAGGTTTGCAGCAGGTGTTTTTATTTGCTTTTGACGGTTTCTGTAATGCTATACAAGGCATGTGTGGTTGGTACTTGATAGTAGCTTAGGTCTGTGCGTCTACAATTCCTGCTGTTGCCTTTCATACTTTGTTGCTAAGGAAAACCAAGGTACAGATATTTTTAAATGCGACAGTGACCATTCATGTTCATTCTTTGTTATGGTGTTGTAGGGAAAAACACAGGTCTGTCGGCTTAGTTGTGATATGATGTGTGACTACACATTTCTGCGTTGATGAGAAAACAGAGAAGGTCATTAATCTAATTATGAACAAGATATAGATTAGGCAACTTTTTAGGCACACATAGGGGTGCGTTTAGGCCATAGGGTAGATATATGTTTCCATCCCAATCAGCATGTGCGTCCGTATATCTGAAAGCACGGACTTGCTGATCTCGCATGTGCATGGATGCAGGGTAGAAAGTCTTAGGCATAAAGTATTAGGGGAAATACATAGTCTGGTATCAAAGCATGTACTGAAGTGGATTGCCGAAATGAAACTTGCTTACGTGATTAAGCTTTTAGGTAAGTGGCTTCTATGAGTTTTCATTTCAAAGCTGTTTGATTTCGAAAGCATAGCGTCGTGATGTGATTAAACAAGGCACGTCGGTGTTTGAAAGCACATGGTAGGTGGTAGAGGAAGGATAGGGCGTGTACATCAAATTGCTGGACTTACCTGGTAACGTATTGGAATTAATGCCTTGTGAAGATTTCATGTATATGCATTGTTTTAAAACAAAATGTAACAGTACCCCGCTATACTGACTTTTATTTATTTTCGGATTGCTACGGACAGAAATAATAATACTGTCGTGACCAGCGAGTTACTACGATCCCAAAATTATAATAATATCGGTAGTTTAACTTATATTGCGAAACCCCGAAATATCCATATAGGGTGCAAAATACTCCAAATAAAAAGTTGCGTATTTAATTAATTAAAAATTACAGTAAAATTCTAAAAATTAAATTATCACTACGCCTCAAAAGAACCATGTCCAGATTTGCAACTCGTATCTAGTTATATCAAATAAACCGTTACGGTCGATAAACGATTCTACAGCGACTATTTGAATATTTGATTTGGATATATCTTGCAATTCATAATTCAGAAATTCGATTTTTCACCTCCATTAGAAAAATGCAGTTCAACAGATTCCAACGTTTCTTGTTCGTAGAAATCCGATTTAAAACGGGTTCTGTACACTTAGTTGAAGTTCAGAACGTTAAATTACGAACTGCCGCGATATTACGAGCTCGATTATAATTAATATATATTTTTATACGTTCAACTTCATTTTTAATTAATATATAAATCCACTTATATTATGATTTCAATATTTAAACTGATTTAAATATTCAAATACAAACCGATAAAAATGCGGGACGTTACATTCCTTCCCCCTTAAAATAATTTCGTCCTCGAAATTGCTAAGATGGAGAAAATGCTACAATTCTAACTCCTCACAACCTGTTTGGTTGAAATTTCTTACTTCACATCCCCATAACTCAATCCTTGTATCGGATCTTTTATCCTTGACCAATAATTCTCTTATATCCAAGCCAACTCCATTTCAAATTTCAATTTTTTTCTTAATAATCAAATTTCACCCCCAGATTCGGTTCCATTCCAAATCTTAATTCACAGCTCAACTACTTTGCCAAGTCAAATCCTTATTCCGGTACGATCTCCGTTTACTTGGCTTCAGTTCAACTCCACTTTTATTTGACTTATTTAAATTCTCTGCTTATTTACTTCATAAGTAAATTTTAAATTTTTGAATTTAAATTCTTGGGGTTTTCATTTCAAATCAGTATGAAATCATAATAACAATTCAAAACATTTGAATTTCTGATCAACATATTTCCTCAAAACAATTCAAAATCTTTGGTAGTAATCCGTCACTTAGAAACTCGAAAACGAACACTGATAATGCGGCCGTCATCATCAGAATTTATTTTCCAGCCATCAAAGTGAGTTCAATACTATATTACTTTTTAATACTCATTTCAAACCCTTTTATCTTTGAAATTACTTCAAAATATCTTCACAGTATTTGGAAAATAACTTCAAATCTCCCAGGATTTTAAAATTCTCATATATTAAATTCAAACATTATTTCCAACTCTTTTCCAAATTTCCAGAGTTTTGTTTAAATTCTGGTTTTTATAACCAATTCAATTATAACCCTATTCGATTATAATTCCAACCAACACATTCAATATATATTAGATAATTCCAATATATAAGCTTTCTTTATATCCAAAATATATTTTTGGTAAAATTATTTCATTTACCCTCTTTCAAAACATACCGTGTCGAATTACTCTGTTCAAGAGTTTAGAAACACCAATCGATACAGTTTGCAATCTAGTATCGACCAGAATTCATAAACCACCCGCCAAACTAATCAACACAGTATAAAACAGTTTTTATACCAATTTACAAATACGCGCTCGTATATATACACTCAAACTCAATCTAGAGTATTGCTGACTCCATCTCTATTGAGTTACGCCACAGAGCCAAGGTAATCACTTAACCTTTAGCTCTGATACCACTGTAACGACCCAGGGGTTTTCGACTCCGAAAATCGACACAAAACCCAGCGTCGACTGTTCAGACATCGAAAATACCGGACCATTAATAGAAAGAAGTTAGAGGATGAGATAGAAAAGATAGAACTAATAGAATAGGAGAAGAAGAAGAACACAGCTGAACATAATCAGAGTAAACACGAATCTCACAGCGGAACGAATAAAATATATTATATAACATAACTTTGAAATACAAAACTGTATTGTATATACATACCATTATCAGAGTACAATACATCATATCACAGCGGAAATAGTCTCTAAATACTAACGGTGAAGCCTTCTGCGTTTAGCTCCTTCAAGCGTATCTGTAAAAGCCTGAAACACTTGACTGCCCGTACAAATTTGGGCACCCAAGAGTTTAGGGAAAACAAACAAAATAAACTCTGGGTCAGTCATGGGACTGGTGTGAGTAAATTCCAACCATATGGCTTAACTTTGAAAATCCTTTTTGAAACAAAAAGGATAATAGTAAGACCAGCCCACACATAAACATGGACGGTTTTTACCTTACTATAACCCAAAACCCTTTGATCTCAAAATCCAGTGATATTATAATAATGTCTAATCAAGTAAATAACCAAATAGTAGAACGCTTGCATCTCACGCTCTACATATATAGTATAAAAATCAAAAACCGCAGGGCGCTTATTGGAGATTGGATTCCAACTATGACAAGGTATGGGACCACCTTCCGATGATGTATCTCTAGAGGCGAATACACCTGGGTTCAACAAGAACGTCTTGCAACCCGACCCACACATGACCGACCACTCATTTCGCTTGAGTGTATCGAATGTATATCACCAACGGTTGGACTCAAACCACCGTTCCCGAATGGGCAGAATCGATAGATTTAGAAACAAAAGGAATTTCTCTAGATAGGTGATTATACACCCTAATGGGAGCGACCCACATAGCCATGCTGCCTGCCCGATTTTTTGTCATTTCCCGGCTGTGAAGCTTGAGGCTACGCCTACCTTTTAGAACATCTGGCCACCATACACTTTGAATGTCACATCGTCAAACCCGTCAAATCACTAGCTGATCTTCCCAAAATATTACGGGTATAAAAGCCAAGAGAAACGAATTTCTCCGCCACCAGACGTAATATCTTGAAAAGAACGTCTTAGGTGATCTTCTAAGAATACGCTGTCAGGCATCCATCCATACAAGTTGTCCTGGGTCTGGACAAATAGAAAACACCATTCTGAATAGGACGACCCTTGCCCTTCACACCGTCTTCAATTTTCTTCAGCATAATTTTGCAGCGCTTATGCCTATACGGAGTGGTTCCAGATAGTATATCCAACCGGTCTCCCCGTATAGACAACGATGGTCAAAACACTTCGATAGTTGGTTGTTTAACTATCGAAGTAAAAACAACGTCCATTCGATGTACAACCAATATCGCACAAATCACAGGCACTTTTTATTTAACATTCGTTCTTATATTTCTTTGGACAAACGTCGTTACTTATTACTTTTGAATAAGTGAATTTCAAAACAAGCTGTTTTCCTTCCCTAGGAAGTGCTACTGTATATAAACATCACGCTTAAGTTTGGTTAACAGCGTTTCATTTATCGTTACAGTTCAAACTTGCTATACGCTGCTATATCCCTTTATAACTAATCTTGACATAACAGTCACGCTTAAGCCTAGTCAACATCGTTACTTTACTGCTATAGTTCTGAGACTTGCAATATGCTACTATATTCCACATTATAATTAATCTCAACACCTTTTTCCGTTACAAATTCTTGATATCTCTTTTCGTTACAAAAATCTTGATATCTCTTTTCGTTACAAAAATCTTGATAGTCGGTGTTTTGAAAATAAACATCCATCAAACCATTTCACAATCTCGGCACTTTCTAATATTTCATTATTCATATTTTCCTAGATATTTCCAAAACTTTTTAACCTCATACTTCTTTGAAAAACCCATTTCCAAATATTATAGCCCTTGTTCACCCACATTCTAAAAGATATACATTTATGTAATATCTAGAACATTTCCATCTTCCTTACCTTTCTTATTTTCTGTACTTTTAGAAAATACACATTTTTAATGTTGGAAAAACATTTCAAAACTCCATTCCTAAACTTCTCGTTAATCAGATCAATTTAGTTTAACACAAATAGAAATATCTACTTACAAAAATGTTTACTTTCTGACCACTATTCACTTTTATTAAAATATCATTTCGCAATAGGAATCTAGACTCGTTTTACTACCCTTATTTCAAATACGATCATACTCCAAACATAGAATTATACTTTATTTCATAAGCATCTTTAAAATCGACTACTTGTTTTTGATATACTTAAAACAAGTCATCGCCTCCTTGTTTAATCAAGATTCAATTTCTGTTATTTAGAAATAATAAATAATCGATTCTTCCTATTTAAACTCGAATCAATTTATATCAAACTCACGGTATTAAAATACCAGTTTATAATAGAACTTCTATTAAAATTTATAATTTCGCTTCAATTATAAAGATATAATTTTTATAATTGAACTTCGTTGGTTTGCTTGACAGTCAACCAATTTCTTAACAAAACGATGTGTTTATGGTTAACTGTTGCCACTTTCTAAATCAATATCGTTTATTTACTAAATCAACATAACGTTGAATTTTCATTCAACACAGTTCAAACAGTGCATAAACAGTACATATAAATATTGAAGAATCCGGTTGAATTCCTCCTACCGGTTTCCGCATCCACAAATGTTAGTCAAACAATTATCACTGATTCCATACTGATGGAATCAATATCCAACCGGTGATGGGTACATATGCAACGATATATAATATTTCAACCAATTTAACCATAATCTGCCTAAACAACCATCACACAGCATTCAACCATTATTTAAAATATAAATAAAATATTTTAAATAAACAAAGTTAGTGAATTTACTCACCTTGGCGCGTTAACCGTTAAATAACGATTTGCGTCTATCCAGTATCGCACATTCAAGCCCGCTTACGCTTCTTTTCAAAACTGAATCACACCGTCACCCGCTCATGGCACTCGATCACCATACACAGTCCCCCACTTCGGCCATGTCTTCCCGCTGCAAGGACGTGATCACTTTGTGCACAGAGACTCCGGTTTCAATTGTCAATAGCAGTCATGATTACCTCCTCAATACAAACACTTTCGACCAACAATACCGCCATCGTTTACACCAGACTTCGCCAACCCTCAGTTCATTACTTCGGTAGCTTGTCCCATGAAAATAATTTGCTATCGACCTCCTTTTCCTCGTTAAAAGCCTCATCTTTCCCTTCTAATATGTTTCCGCAAGCTTTAGGGAATACACGTCCCACTCTCTTCACCTCTACTCCTTCTACACCGTCCGTTTCTCCCCTACCCCACGTCCAACAATGGACGTGCTCGACCACAACAGCTTAACCCCATCAAACATCCGCATAAAGCCACACATAAGCCCACGTTCAAATTCCCTTTCACGTTTTTGTTTTTGGATTCAAGAACCCGCTATTCCCATGATGAACTCCTCCCTGTACACGCACCAGTACACTAGCCTGTCACCTTATCTTCCATGCACGTCTCCCATTGTGACTTCATCTCCTTACTGAATTAACATTGCACAACACCCATCAGTAGCCATGCATCACCTGAGCATGTAGAGCTCCACCATTTCCTCCTCTTAATCCCTCACGTCCGCACCCCTTCATGCCTTTTTCCATCTCATTTCTCATGCATACACACTCCCCTCCTGGTATAAGATCACGCACAAAACAAAGTGCCATTTCATCCTCCCATACATGATACACCTGCTACCATAAAACCCATATCCCCAAGTTTCCCCTACCACCAAACTGAGCACTCTTGGACCCATACGCCTGTCCCTATTTCTCCACATACACCGCCATTCACGTTCAGTCGTTGCCACTGGTCCGCCAAACGTCGGCTTCTTCTCCTTACTGATTTCGTTTTAAATTATAGCAGAGGATGGGATTTGTTTTTTTTTTTTATCTAATAGGAAAGCTTTGAGTTTTTCTGAAAAGGAATGAGCTGTATGTATTTATAATGTTATAAACCTTGGCCATCACGTATTAGAGTGATAGGCTAGGTCTGCTACCGCATGTTCCTTTGTCTCCACGGGTTGAAGAATAGGGAACACCGTACATACATTTCAGTTGCTGTTTTTCGTAGATGTGAGCTAAGTTTAGGGTAGGCAAAAGAAAAGACGTAATTAACTAGGTTTGCAGCAGGTGTTTTTATTTGCTTTTGACGGTTTCTGTAATGCTATACAAGGCATGTGTGGTTGGTACTTGATAGTAGCTTAGGTCTGTGCGTCTACAATTCCTGCTGTTGCCTTTCATACTTTGTTGCTAAGGAAAACCAAGGTACAGATATTTTTAAATGCGACAGTGACCATTCATGTTCATTCTTTGTTATGGTGTTGTAGGGAAAAACACAGGTCTGTCGGCTTAGTTGTGATATGATGTGTGACTACACATTTCTGCGTTGATGAGAAAACAGAGAAGGTCATTAATCTGATTATGAACAAGATATAGATTAGGCAACTTTTTAGGCACACATAGGGGTGCGTTTAGGCCATAGGGTAGATATATGTTTCCATCCCAATCAGCATGTGCGTCCGTATATCTGAAAGCACTGACTTGCTGATCTCGCATGTGCATGGATGCAGGGTAGAAAGTCTTAGGCATAAAGTATTAGGGGAAATACATAGTCTGGTATCAAAGCATGTACTGAAGTGGATTGCCGAAATGAAACTTGCTTACGTGATTAAGCTTTTAGGTAAGTGGCTTCTATGAGTTCTCATTTCAAAGCTGTTTGATTTCGAAAGCATAGCGTCGTGATGTGATTAAACAAGGCACGTCGGTGTTTGAAAGCACATGGTAGGTGGTAGAGGAAGGATAGGGCGTGTACATCAAATTGCTGGACTTACCTGGTAACGTATTGGAATTAATGCCTTGTGAAGATTTCATGTATATGCATTGTTTTAAAACAAAATGTAACAGTACCCCGCTATACTGACTTTTATTTATTTTCGGATTGCTACGGACAGAAATAATAATACTGTCGTGACCAGCGAGTTACTACGATCCCAAAATTATAATAATATCGGTAGTTTAACTTATATTGCGAAACCCCGAAATATCCATATAGGGTGCAAAATACTCCAAATAAAAAGTTGCGTATTTAATTAATTAAAAATTACAGTAAAATTCTAAAAATTAAATTATCACTACGCCTCAAAAGAACCATGTCCAGATTTGCAACTCGTATCTAGTTATATCAAATAAACCGTTACGGTCGATAAACGATTCTACAGCGACTATTTGAATATTTGATTTGGATATATCTTGCAATTCATAATTCAGAAATTCGATTTTTCACCTCCATTAGAAAAATGCAGTTCAACAGATTCCAACGTTTCTTGTTCGTAGAAATCCGATTTAAAACGGGTTATGTACACTTAGTTGAAGTTCAGAACGTTAAATTACGAACTGCCGCGATATTACGAGCTCGATTATAATTAATATATATTTTTATACGTTCAACTTCATTTTTAATTAATATATAAATCCACTTATATTATGATTTCAATATTTAAACTGATTTAAATATTCAAATACAAACCGATAAAAATGCGGGACGTTACATAATTTGTGTAAAATCATAAGAAATGATTTGTGAAGATTTGGGATGAAAAACTTCATGTTTGAAAAGATAAAAATAGATTTTTATCGAAATGAACTGGTTTTGAACTAGAATTGTAATTCTATTTATTTTTAAATAAATAAATTGAATTTGAAAAGGGTTTTGAAAATAACCAAAATTTCCAATGATTGCATTGGAGTGGATTTGAATCGAAATTGTCTTCGGAATATTTCGATGTTGGAATTCGTGATTATACAGATGTTGTTATGGAAATTTGAAAGATATATATTTATATCGTTATTTCCAATACGACATTTGTTAGTCGTAGAATTTGATATTGAATATAAGCCGATATATTTTCTATTCAGAGCCTTGTATTGAATATCAAATGTGATTTGGGTTTGTCGCGAATGGTGTCTTCACTAACACTGTTCTTGAACCTAGTTGTGAAAAGATTAAATCTTTTTATTTAGATTTAATGAAGTGTACCAATTAAACGATATTTAATTGGAATTGAATTGGTATTGATTTTTGGGTTTATCGTGAACAGTGTTTTAAATAACACTTGTTCTTTAACCCGATAATTAATGGAATGTGATTTTGGGTTTATCGTGAACCGTGTTTTAAATGACACTGATTCTTTAACCCAGTTAAAGATTAAAACTAAGTGGAGTTTTAATGAATCTTTAATTAGATTGAGATGATCGAGAATGGAGTATCACCAGTTTTACTCCAGGCGATAGTTAAATCTTTAATTAGATTTGAACGTGAAATGGTAATTGAATTTACCGATAACACCGTGGTGTTAGATATGAAGTATAACCAGTTTTACTTCATGGGATGAATAGGTTGGGATTGGGAAATAAAATAAATGATTACTTCGGTGTGGTTCGCTAATCCCGACTAGTTTGAATTGATATTCAAAGGAGATTAAAGAATAAATTTAAAGAATTTATCTTGGATAAAATTAATGGGAACTTTTCCCAAAGTATAGGAATATTTGAATAAAAGAATATTCTGAATTGGAATGAGGCATATGTTGTGTTTGTGTAACACTTTTATAATATATACGCGAGTTATTCAGAAAGACCGGGTTTATCCCATTCTGAATAACTGATTCGACGTGGTGTCGAAGATGAAGACGGTGGTCGAAGACCAGAAGTCTTCACGTCGTTTGGGTGATTACTGATGATCTTGATTGGGCTGTACACCCAAGAAGATGGAAACAGTTTGTGATCGTCCAGACGTACTTGGAGATCGATGGATATGCGAGGTACTAGGTGCCTCCGATTTCGTTCAGACCCAGAACGGACTCGTAAATGGACTGTGTGTCTGACATTGGATTTTAGTCCGTGCGATTGATCTCTATTAAATATATATCTGTTTGGCGGCGGAGAATTTATTCTCTTGCTTAACGCCCTTCTCTGAGACGTACGAGCTCAGGGGTTATATATTGATGGATATCAAACGCATGGAGTGAACTGCCTGTGTGGCATGCCTAAGTGGCAATTGATCGAGGCTTCTGTTGAAAAGCAAAGTCTTGTGGTGATGATCAAAGCACAGTCTGTGTGGCACAGCTTTGTGTAACGTGAATTCGCGAGCCTCGCACCCCGGTTGTGAACCAAAAACGGGAGACGGACCTCAGGGAGGGCATGCGTTTCTTTCTAGTTAGAAGTGGCGTCAGTGGTTTTACACGCCCTGACGAGTTTGACTTATGTGGTTGTTGCTGTTGCGAGGCGCCTCGGATTGATCGGTCGTTCTCGAACCGATGGAGTCATTTGGTTGGCTCATTTACGCCCCAAAGGGCGGGGAAACGTAGTGTTCAGGGTTTAAGTTTAATCCACATCGGTGGACCGGCCCTGTCGCTCCAAGGTCACTCGAGCTCTGACCTGTGGCTCGGGCTAGAGAGTCACGAATCGGTTGAGGACTATCTTTTGCCTCGGTTCATAGACGGAAATCCAATTTCCAAATACGTGACATTTGCGGTTTTAATTGTAAAACTAGTATGGCGACATGATATATGGTACCCATGCCGCCTATGATTGATACTTATGATTTGAAGTTGTTTTATACACTATGCACTTATTATAGTATCAAATGATTTGTTTCAAACGTATCAAGCATTCTTTGGCTGTTATAAGGGAAAACCCTATCCCCCGGCTTGCGTTGCATTGTGTGATAGGACCTGGGTCTTATAACAGCTTCATTTTTCTTTATTTAGCATTGCGCTGTTTGTTTTATGCACTGGTATTCTTAGGAGGAAACCCGTTCCGTGTTACGGCGTGGTCCCTTGATTTACCGAACTTTAAAATAAAGAATTAATAACTGTTTTAGTTCTCACACCAATCACATGACTGACCTGGAGTTTATTGTTTTAACCTAAACTCTGGGTGCCCTTATTTTGACACGGGCAGCTAGTAGTTTTGGTTTTGCAGATTTATATTCACAGGATCCTGGTTTACAGCTGGAACGATATCCGGAAAGCTTTGTATCCGTATATCCCTTCTAGTTGTGTATTGTATTATTTTCCGCTGCTATGTATTTAAATGTAATTTAAATCTCTGATATTTCTGTGTAATATTCATTTATACTCTGTATATTCTTGTAATCTGATGCATTGTTGTAATATACAGTGAAACGTTCTTCTGTATATGTTCTGTTGTGGTTTGTTCTCGAACTATCCGACGCTTTCCTTTACGGGGAAGTTATGGGTTCTTACACGTGGTATCAGAGCTTTGGTTTACAAAGCTAGAGAACAAGGCACATTAGAACCATACGAAAGAATTCATCAGATATTGGATTAGTAAAATCCAATGGGAATGACTCGTTAGAGATAGGATCAGTAGTATCCTAGAACGAGTGTGAAGAGTATATTTTTCAAATGAAAACAAAATTTGTTTTGAAAATTTAAATCAACTATTCGTATTTGATTATTTATTTTAATGAATTTGGACAATCCAGTATATATAGATTTTGCGTATACGTCTGATCCGCGTGTATTCAAAGTTTTAATATACTGGATAGATATAGAATTACACTCTAGTCGCCCGGGGATGATGTTGATAATGACCATGGCATCATCAATAATTATGTTCGTGTTTCGAAGGTGTGATATCTATATATTTCCTATTGACTGGTGTGAGAACCAAAATTAGATAGGGCCTATTGTTGTGATTTGGCATCAAGAATCTGATTTTTGACTATGTATCAAAATTATCAATTTGAAACTCTAATTCACCAGTTGATTGATGTTTGTGTTGTTTGTTTATTTGTTTGATAATTTTGAACCATTTAGCCTAATTGAACCAAATATTGAACTGTATTGAGAATTAGTCGCATTTGCTTGCATATACATGTATATCATTGAACAGGTCATAGCAAGGAGGCTAGAGCAGAGAATAAAATTTGTTTGCCCGACAAATAGGTACATGTTTACTACCTAATTTCCTGTTTTGTTTGGGTGATGATGATTTTGTGAGCCTATTGGCTAGCCGCTTGGCTTTTTCTTTTTCTTTTTGAGATCTGAAGGACCGGGGAAGCTATTTGAAATTCCCCGATGCACCCGGTGCAGGGGAGGTTATGGCGAAATTTTTCGAAAATTTAGGGTGTTAGCCAAATTCTTGAAATTTTAGAAAATTCTCAGAAACTAAAAAGTTGGAGAATGGAAACCAGATCGAACGTAGAGTTGATTAATCAAACCACTTTCGACTTTGTTCCTTTTCGGGGACGAAAAGTTTTAAGTGGGGGAGATTGTAATAACCCGAAAATGCGAGCCAGTTTGAAATTTTTATTTTGGCAATTTTAGCGAATTTTGATTATTTAAAATGAATTATTTTAAATAATATCAACGAGAAATTTATTTTCAATAGAATTCGACGTATATATTTATATACGTCGTCGTTAGAATATAAATATTTATATATAATTATAAATAGAATTGAAAATGGCGCGGTAGTTCAATAATTTGATTTCAAACTTCAATTGAATGTACCGGGTGCAAAATAATCCGGATTTTAGTGAAACCAAAAATAATGGGATCTAATTGATAATATCTTTCCAGCGAATCCGACCAATCGAAATTTCATAGCGGGAATCAAAAGATATGTCCAGTTGAAAATTCTGAAGAGTCGCTATGGAATTCAGGCCCTTAAAAATGGACATTTTGCAAACGACCTCGGATTTCGACGAAACCAGTTTTGTTGGGTCTGTGATGTGAAGTTATTGCTAGGTTTCAAATTTCATAATTTTTCGAATCAATATGTGAGCGTGGCAAAGGAAAACGCGTTTTGACCATTTCAGTTGATTTTAATCGACTGGAAATTGGTCATTTTTCCAACGGTCTCAGAATTCGACGAAACTAGTTTTGTTAGGACCGTATCGTCAATACGAAGCTAGAAAATATTTTTCTGGAATTTTTCTAGTTAGTATGTGACCCCGGTAATTTGAAATGTACGTTTAAAATTCAATATAGTGATTTAAATGTAAATTTAACGAAAACTGATTGTAACAGCCGAATCAGCTTGCATGGCATATCCCATTGTGTTCAGAATGGGGGTGAAACGCTATGGGCGACAGGCGGTGGGCCTCGTTTCGAGTTCGGTAGTAAAAGTCAACTTTTTGCGATTAAATTAATTAAATTAATAAAATAAAATAAAAAATATATAGGCCCCCCCTTCTCGTTTTCATTCAACAGAAAAAAAAGGGAAAAAAAAGAAAAAGAGGCGAACGACGGGGGGCCAAAGCCGCCGCCGCCGCTGCCACCAGGGCCGCCGCGCCCTGGCGCCGACCCCCAGGAGTCCTCCGCCTCTCTTCCCCCTTCCTCCTCAGTAATCGCGCCGCCACCACATCGCCCTCCCCCTTCCGACTGCGACAGCGCCCGACCCCACGCCCCCCTCCTCTTCTTCTCTTCTTCTTCCTCCCCCTGCCCTCGCGATACACTCTCCACTCCCTCTCCTCCTTTTCCCTTCCGCAATCGCTACCCGCATTTAAACCCTAACCGCCCACCCCCTCCGCCGTAGGCGCCTCCCCCACTGGCCAACGACGACATGGAAACCCCCCCTCCTTCAACTGTCGATGTAAGTTTATATTTTTATTTATTTATTTATATTTTCCTTTTTTATATATATATATATATATATATGAGTTTTGAAGGGTAATACATATATTTTTAAATTCAGTTTATATATATAATATAAATAAAGTTTTAGATTATTATAGTACGGATTTGTAATAATAAAAGTTTGTTTTTTTTTATGTTAAGGAAAGCTTATATTTTTATGTTAAGGAAAGCTTATATTTTTATTTTTAAGGAAATCATATATTTTTATTAGAGAAAAATATAGGACTTTTATATTGTTTTTAAATAAATCTTTGTTTTTGAAAAGGTGAAATCTTTAAATTTAAAAAGGTGAAATCTTTAAATTTAAAAAGGCGAAATCTTTATATAGAAAATAGCGTGATAAAAATATAATTTTTATCTATATAGTAGCGTAGTAAAAATTCGATTTTTATATATTGAATAGCGAAGTAAAAATTCGATTTTTATATATTGAATAGCAAAGTAAAAATATGATTTTTATATATTGAACTTCGAATTAGAAATGTGATTTTTATATATTGAATAGCGAAGTAAAAATTCGATTTTTATATATTGAACTTCGAAATAAAAATTCGATTTTTATATATTGAACTTTGAAATAAAAATTCGATTTTTATATATTGAACTTCGAAATGAAAATTCGATTTTTATATATTGAACTTTGAAATAAAAATTCGATTTTTATATATTGAACTTCGAAATGAAAATTCGATTTTTATATATTGAACTTCGAAATAAAAATTCGATTTTTATATATTGAATAGCGAAGTAAAAATTCGATTTTTACATATGTAGTGAAAGCGGACAACGAAGGTGACAAAAAGGCGGGAACGACGAAGATCTCTACAATAGAAGTGCCGTGGAGCTAGGATAGCTATATGTGAGAACTTCTCACCTTTCAATTTCTTTTTCTAGTTATATATATATATATACTAGGATGCAGACGGTGCTTAGTAGCACCCGACACCCGTCATCCACAGACCATGGATGGCTTGTTTGTTAAATTGTTTGGTTGTGTAGTTGGTTAGTTTAATTGGTTTGGATTGAATTGTTTGGTGAAATTGAATGGATTTGATTGATGTGTGAATGGCGTGGGCCTTCACTAGACCGGGGATAAGGCTAGGCCTCGTCCCGTTTCTAGTATCGTGCCGTTATGCCGCCGAAATTTTCTAAAATATGTTAGAAAACTAAAAATATCATTTTTATTGTGTAAGTGAACTGAATACAAATTCAAGTGTTGAAATAAATATTTTTGACGTTAAAAATATAATTTTTAACGTGAAAGTGAATAAATAAATATTTATAAACAAATCGGCCGATTTGTTTATTTACACTGATTTGACTGATATTGATTGGGTTGATAAATTTTACACATCGCCCAACTGCACAAACAAAAATGTGTGTTTGTTGATTTGAAACCCCACACGGGTGTTGGGATGAAATATGAATTTCACTCATCCTGATTGATTAAATATGTCGATCGATTGATTGACAGGCTGTTATAAGCGTTGAATATCTATATTTGATGCTTATACAGTGTAGTGCACTTTGGTTGATGGTTGATTATTTTTCAATGCTATTATATACATGTGTTGTATGGAAATCCATATAATTAATTTTATATGGTAATTGATTGGGCCTCATTCCAATTTGAAAAATAAAGAAAATTTGAAAATAGAAATTTATGAAGCCGTGTTGATTAGATTGACGCCATTTTGACGTGAACGATATTTATATCGACTTTATTCCTTTTAAAATGAATATTGAAAAGTGATTTCGAAATCAACGATTTCGAAATGAATTGAATTGAAAACGATTTCGAAATGAATTGAATTGAAAACGATTTCGAAATGAATTGAATTGAAAACGATTTCGAAATGAATTGAATTGAAAACGAATTCGAATTGAATTGAAAGTGAATTGAAATGAATTCAAATTGAATTGAAATTTGAATGGAATATAAAGAAGAATTCAATTTTGATTTGAATTGAAAAGAAAGTTGGAATTGCTTTTGAAACGACTTTAAAACTATTTATATAATTCGTTTTAAATAGAAATCGACGAAGTATATATTATATATATAATATAATGGCCTGAATAGAACGCGCCGCGCCGCGGCAGTTCGTGAATTTCGACCATTTATTTCAAACGGACATTACGGGAGATCCGACCGTCGGATTCTCCTAAAACCGGAACCGTTGGGTTCGTATCGAAAAGATCTTTCTAACGAATGTTAGAAATTTGAAATCTAACGGTTGGATTTGGAGATACGTCCAAATCAAATTTGAAAAAGGTCGCTGTAAGTGCAGTTCGATGGCCATTGATGGAAATCGACTGTACGGGCCTTGATAAAATTATTAAAAATAGTGATAATTTGTGTAAAATCATAAGAAATGATTTGTGAAGATTTGGGATGAAAAACTTCATGTTTGAAAAGATAAAAATAGATTTTTATCGAAATGAACTGGTTTTGAACTAGAATTGTAATTCTATTTATTTTTAAATAAATAAATTGAATTTGAAAAGGGTTTTGAAAATAACCAAAATTTCCAATGATTGCATTGGAGTGGATTTGAATCGAAATTGTCTTCGGAATATTTCGATGTTGGAATTCGTGATTATACAGATGTTGTTATGGAAATTTGAAAGATATATATTTATATCGTTATTTCCAATACGACATTTGTTAGTCGTAGAATTTGATATTGAATATAAGCCGATATATTTTCTATTCAGAGCCTTGTATTGAATATCAAATGTGATTTGGGTTTGTCGCGAATGGTGTCTTCACTAACACTGTTCTTGAACCTAGTTGTGAAAAGATTAAATCTTTTTATTTAGATTTAATGAAGTGTACCAATTAAACGATATTTAATTGGAATTGAATTGGTATTGATTTTTGGGTTTATCGTGAACAGTGTTTTAAATAACACTTGTTCTTTAACCCGATAATTAATGGAATGTGATTTTGGGTTTATCGTGAACCGTGTTTTAAATGACACTGATTCTTTAACCCAGTTAAAGATTAAAACTAAGTGGAGTTTTAATGAATCTTTAATTAGATTGAGATGATCGAGAATGGAGTATCACCAGTTTTACTCCAGGCGATAGTTAAATCTTTAATTAGATTTGAACATGAAATGGTAATTGAATTTACCGATAACACCGTGGTGTTAGATATGAAGTATAACCAGTTTTACTTCATGGGATGAATAGGTTGGGATTGGGAAATAAAATAAATGATTACTTCGGTGTGGTTCGCTAATCCCGACTAGTTTGAATTGATATTCAAAGGAGATTAAAGAATAAATTTAAAGAATTTATCTTGGATAAAATTAATGGGAACTTTTCCCAAAGTATAGGAATATTTGAATAAAAGAATATTCTGAATTGGAATGAGGCGTATGTTGTGTTTGTGTAACACTTTTATAATATATACGCGAGTTATTCAGAAAGACCGGGTTTATCCCATTCTGAATAACTGATTCGACGTGGTGTCGAAGATGAAGACGGTGGTCGAAGACCAGAAGTCTTCACGTCGTTTGGGTGATTACTGATGATCTTGATTGGGCTGTACACCCAAGAAGATGGAAACAGTTTGTGATCGTCCAGACGTACTTGGAGATCGATGGATATGCGAGGTACTAGGTGCCTCCGGTTTCGTTCAGACCCAGAACGGACTCGTAAATGGACTGTGTGTCTGACATTGGATTTTAGTCCGTGCGATTGATCTCTATTAAATATATATCTGTTTGGCGGCGGAGAATTTATTCTCTTGCTTAACTCCCTTCTCTGAGACGTACGAGCTCAGGGGTTATATATTGATGGATATCAAACGCATGGAGTGAACTGCCTGTGTGGCATGCCTAAGTGGCAATTGATCGAGGCTTCTGTTGAAAAGCAAAGTCTTGTGGTGATGATCAAAGCACAGCCTGTGTGGCACAGCTTTGTGTAACGTGAATTCGCGAGCCTCGCACCCCGGTTGTGAACCAAAAACGAGAGACGGACCTCAGGGAGGGCATGCATTTCTTTCTAGTTAGAAGTGGCGTCAGTGGTTTTACACGCCCTGACGAGTTTGACTTATGTGGTTGTTGCTGTTGCGAGGCGCCTCGGATTGATCGGTCGTTCTCGAACCGATGGAGTCATTTGGTTGGCTCATTTACGCCCCAAAGGGCGGGGAAACGTAGTGTTCAGGGTTTAAGTTTAATCCACATCGGTGGACCGGCCCTGTCGCTCCAAGGTCACTCGAGCTCTGACCTGTGGCTCGGGCTAGAGAGTCACGAATCGGTTGAGGACTATCTTTTGCCTCGGTTCATAGACGGAAATCCAATTTCCAAATACGTGACATTTGCGGTTTTAATTGTAAAACTAGTATGGCGACATGATATATGGTACCCATGCCGCCTATGATTGATACTTATGATTTGAAGTTGTTTTATACACTATGCACTTATTATAGTATCAAATTATTTGTTTCAAACGTATCAAGCATTCTTTGGCTGTTATAAGGGAAAACCCTATCCCCCGGCTTGCGTTGCATTGTGTGATAGGACCTGGGTCTTATAACAGCTTCATTTTTCTTTATTTAGCATTGCGCTGTTTGTTTTATGCACTGGTATTCTTGGGAGGAAACCCGTTCCGTGTTACGGCGTGGTCCCTTGATTTACCGAACTTTAAAATAAAGAATTAATAACTGTTTTAGTTCTCACACCAGTCACATGACTGACCTGGAGTTTATTGTTTTAACCTAAACTCTGGGTGCCCTTATTTTGACACGGGCAGCTAGTAGTTTTGGTTTTGCAGATTTATATTCACAGGATCCTGGTTTACAGCTGGAACGATATCCGGAAAGCTTTGTATCCGTATATCCCTTCTAGTTGTGTATTGTATTATTTTCCGCTGCTATGTATTTAAATGTAATTTAAATCTCTGATATTTCTGTGTAATATTCATTTATACTCTGTATATTCTTGTAATCTGATGCATTGTTGTAATATACAGTGAAACGTTCTTCTGTATGTGTTCTGTTGTGGTTTGTTCTTGAACTATTCGACGCTTTCCTTTACGGGGAAGTTATGGGTTCTTACAGTCCTCCTCCATTCCTTCAGTTTGTGGTTCTTCTTCTTCCTCTTTAACTATTTGATTATCATCTTCGATGATAATCGGATTTGTATGATTATCCATAATAAATTTTGTTGATTTCGCATGACTTTTCCTTGTTTCACATGCTCTTAATTCATCCTTATTTGTAACACTTTGATTTCAGTGAGCATTTGTAGCACATTCTCCATTTTCTCTTTTAATTTCATCACAAGAGCGAGAGTAGTACGTTGAAATGAACCTTTGGATGGTCCAGCGAATGAACCGGGATTGATTTGATTATTATAATTAGTGGAAGCCATTATTTTATTTGGTTTTGAGTTTTTCCAGAAATGAAATGAGAAGATGAAGAAGAAAATTCAAAATAGGAAGTTTAAATGGATGTTGTAACTACTTTTTAGTGGGAATTAATTTTAAAATCTGGCAGTTATATGTCGACATGTCAAAATGGGCATGTTGACATATGTGTCTTTTTAATTTTAATTTTTCTGATTTTTATTATATTTTATATTATACTAATATATTAAATTATTCTATTTCACTTAAAGAAAAAATGCCTAATTCTCTTTTAAATTTAGTAAATGTTGCCTTATTTAAAGGTTTTGTTAATATATCTGCTATTTATTTTTCTGTTTCTATAAATTTAAGTGAAATTTTCTCTTTACTTACATTATTTCTTAGAAAATGATGTCATATATCTATATGTTAAGTTCTTGAATGATGAGTTGGATTTTTAGTTATATTTATAGAACTTGAATTATCGCAGTATATTGGTGATTTATTTATTTTTAACCCAAAATAATATAGAGTTTGTTGCATATAAATTACTTGTAAACAAGTTAAAGCAGCAGATATATATTCTGCTTCATTTGTTGACAAAGGTACTGTATTTTGCTTTTAACTAAACCAGGAAACTAGCGGATGTCCTAACAAATGACATGTTCCATTAGTACTTTTACGATCGGATTTACATCCCGCATAATCAATGTCACAATAAGATATTAAATCAAATGAATCATCCTGTAATAACCCGAAATTCTGGGCCAGTTTGAAATTTTTATTTTGGCAATTTTAGTGAAGTTTGAACATTTAAAATAGATTATTTTAAATAATATCGAAGAGAAATTTATTTTTAATATAATTCGACGTACACATTATACGCGTCGTCGTTAGAATATAAATAATTATATATAATTATAAATAGAATTGAAAATGGCGCGGTAGTTCGATAATTCGATTTCAAACTTCAATTGAGCATACCGGATGCAAAACAATCCGGATTTTAGTGAAACCAAAAACATTAGGATCTAATTGATAATATCTTTCCAACGAATCCGACAAATCAAAATTTCATAGCGGGAATCAAAAGTTATGTCCAGTTGAAAATTCTGAATAGTCGCTATGGAATTCGGGCCCTTAAAAATGGACATTTTGCAAATGACCTCGGATTTCGACGAAACCACTTTTGTTGGATCCGCAGTGTCAAATTATTGCTAGATTCCAAATTTCATAATTTTTCGAATCAATATGTGAGCGTGGCAAAGGGAAACGCGTTTGACCAGTTTCAGTTGATTTTAATCGACTGGAAATTGGCCATTTTTCCAACGGTCTCAGAATTCGACGAAACTAGTTTTGTTAGGACCGTATCGTCAATACGAAGCTAGAAAATATTTTTCTAGAATTTTTAAAGTTAATATGTGACCCCGGTAATTTGAAATGTGCATTTAAATTGAATATATAAAGATTTATATTTTAAATTAAACGAAAACCTATCAAAACAGTCGAATTGGCTCACGATACATATCCCATTGTGTTCGGAATGGGGGTATTTAGCTAGAGGCTTCGGTCGTTGGGGTTGATTTGGAGTTCGGAAGCTAAACCCTAATTTCAAGAATAAAATAATATTATAATATATATATATATATATATATATAACCTTTCCCCCTTTTTTATTTCATTTTTCAGAAAACGTTTTTCCCTTTTTTTTCAAAAAGAGATGGCCATCGACTTTGGCCATCGCCCCACCTCTGGCCTGCGCCTCCCACCGCCGATCATGGCGCCGCCTTTCCCCCCCTACCTTCTCGACCTCCTTTCCCCTCTCGATTGAAGAACGCGTGAGCCCCGCAACCCCAGAGACCACCAACGACGAGCAACCCCAAATCGACCCGCCTGACCGTCGCTCCGCCACTGGCGATCTCCCCTCCCCCTCCGCCTTCTTCCCCTGCTCCTCCCCGCTTCAGAAATCGCGAACCCAAAAGCCCCATCAATTGATACTTGAAACTGCGGGCCCCACCACCACGCACCACCTCTGTCGACTAACCCCCGCACCACCGTTGGCCCTATGCGCTGGCTCCACCTCACCAGCAGCCACCAGCGAACCCTCTCCTCCCCGTTCCACCTTAATACAGTAAGTTATTTTAATTTCTTATACAATTTTCTTTTCAGTATTTACTTATTGATATTTATAGCGGTAAGGGACTGATTTATTTTATTTAAAGAAATTAGTTTTAGATTTAGGAAAATCAGTGTTTTTACCTTTAAAAAGATCGGATTTTTATATAGTTGATTAAATAGAAAAGATCGGATTTTTATATATGTTGAAGCGAAATAAAAATTCGATTTTTATATGAGTGGCGGTATAAAAATATGATTTTTATTCATGTAGGGTAATAAAAATATTTTTTTTTTCTTTTTTCTTATATTAGTGGCAAGATAAAAATAGAATTTTTATCTATATAATAGCAGTATAAAAATAGAATTTTTATATACATAGGAACAATATAAAAATGTGATTCTTATATATGTAGTGACTACGGGCAACGAAGATGATAAAAAGGCGAGAATGAAGAAGATTTCTATCAAAGAAGAGTCAAGGTGTTTGGATAGCTATTGGTGAGAACTTCTCACTCTAAACTTCTTTTTCTAGTTATATATATATACTAGGATGCAGACGGTGCTTAGTAGCACCCGACACAATCGTCCACAGACCATGGACTTGTTTGTTTGGTTGCATAGATTAGTTAGATGATTTGATTTGAAATTGAATTGTTTGATGAATTGAATGGATTTGATTAAGGTGTGAATGGCGTGGGCCTTCACTAGACCGGGGATAAGGCTAGGCCTTGTTCCGTTTCTAGTATCGTGCCGTTATGCCGCCGAAATTTCCCAAAATATGTTAGAAAAATAAAAATATCATTTTTATTGTATAAATGAACTGAATAGAAATTCAAGTGTTGAAATAAATATTTTTGTCGTTAAAAATATAATTTTTAACGTGAAAGTGAATAAATAAATATTTATAAACAAATCGGCCGATTTGTTTATATACACTGATTTGACTGATATTGATTGGGTCGATAAATTTTACACATCGCCCAACTGCACAAACAAAAATGTGTGTTTGTTGATTTGAAACCCCACACGGGTGTTGGGATGATATTTGGCGTACACTAATCCCAATTATTTAATTCTTGTCGATCGATTGGTCGACAGATTGTGTAAGCGTCGATTATTTATATTTGATGCTTATGCAGTTGTGTGGTGCACTTTGGTTGATGGTTGATTATTTTTCAAAGCTATTATATACATGTGTTGTATGGAATCCATATAATTAACATTATATGGTGATTGATTGGGCCTCATTCCAATCGGGAAAATAATGAATATTATAAAAGAAAATTCCTGTGTTGAATATAAGAATAGTCATGTGTTGACGATGTTCATGTGTTGAGTGAAATATTTTATACAATGAAATTACATCTTTATCATATTTAAAATTAGAACTACTTCACGGTGGAGTCTAATTAAAATCAAACGATAGATACCATAGTTTTATAAAATATTTTACATAACAAAAATAGTGATGTGTTGACAGTACTCATGTGTTGAGATTAGTCGTGTGTTGAAAGAAATATAGATTCATGTGTCGAATGGGATGAATATTCATTTGTTGAATAAAATAAAGAAGTTGTGAAAAATATAAAGCCGTGTTGATTAGTTTTGCGCCATTTTGACGTGAACGATATTTATATCGATTTTATTCAAATTGAAATGAATATTATAGCAAATTCGAATTGAAAAGAAAACGAATTTGAATTGAATATAAAAGGACTTCGAATGGAATTGAATATAAAACAAATTCAAGTTGAATTGAAAACGAACTGAAATTTAATTAAATTCGAATCGAAATTAAATTGAAATCAATTTGAATTTGAATTGAATTGAATTGAAATGAATTTGAATTCGAATTAAATAAAATGGAAATGAATCCGAGTTGAATTGAAATACAATCGATTTGAAATTGAAGATGAAGTTGAAATTGTTTTGAAACGAATTTAAAACGATTTATAAAATACGTTTTAAAAGGAAATCGACGAAATATATAATATATATATATATATATATTATATATATATAATGGCCTGAATAGAAAGCGCCGCGCCGCGGCAGTTCGTGAATTTCGACCATTTATTTCAAACGGACGTTGCGGGAGATCCGACCGTCGGATTCTCCTAAACCCGGAACCTTGGGTTCGTATCGAAAAGAGCTTTCCAATGAATATTAGAAATTTGAAATCTAACGGTTGGATTTGGAATTATGTCCAAATCAAATTTGAAAAAGGTCGCTGTAAGTGCAGTTCGATAGCCGTTGATGGAAATCGACTGTACGGGCCTTGATAAAATTATTAAAAATATCTATAATTTGTGTAAAATTATAATATGTGAATTGGAAAGAATTGGGCTGGAAAATTCCACATTTGAAAAGATAAAAATAGATTTTTATCGAAATGAACTAGTTTTGAACTAGAATTGAAATCAATTTATTTTTAAAATAAATAAATTGAATTTGAAAGTGATTTTAAAAGTAATCAATATTCCCAATACGTGGATTGGACTGGAGCTGAATCGAAATTATCTTCGGAATATTTCGATGTTGGATTTCGTGACTAAACAGATATTGTTATGGGAATTTGAAAGATATATTTTATATCGTTATTTCCAATATGATATTTGTTGGTTTCAGAATTTGATATTGAATATAAGCCGATATATTTTCTATTCAGAGCCTTGTATTTAATATCAAATGTGGTTTGGGTTTATCGTGAATCGTGTTTTAGATGACATTGGTTCTTTGACCCAGTTAAAGACAGGATATTGATTTTTAAGAAGAGATTAAAACTAAGTGGAGTTTTAATGAATCTTTAATTAGATTAAAATGTGAATTGATAATTTAAATTATCAAATCTGAAAGGTGATCGAGAATGGAGTACCACCAGTTTTGCTCCAAACGATAGTTAAATCTTTAATTAGATTTGAACGTGAAAAGGTAATTAATTTTACCGATAACACCGTGGTGTTAGATATGGAGTATCACCAGTTTTGCTCCAGGGGATATATAGGTTGGGATTGGGAAATAAAACAAATAATTACTTTGGTGTGGTTCGCTAATCCCGACTAGTTTGAAATGATATCCAAAGGAAGATTAAAGAATAAATTTAGAAGAATTTATCTTTGATAAAATTAATGGGAACCTTTCCCTAAGAATGTGATTTTGTGAATAAAAGAATATTCTGAATTGGAATGAGGCGTTTGTTGTGTTTGTGTAACATTCGTTTATTATATACGTGGGTTATTCAGAAAGGCCGGGTTTATACCCATTCTGAATAACCGATTCGACGAGATGTCGAAGATGAAGACGGTGGTTGAAGACCGGAAGTCTTCACATCGTTTGGGTGATTACTGATGATCTTGATTGGGCTGTACACCCAGGATGAGGGAATCAGTTGGTGATCGTCCAGACGTACTTGGAGATGGATGGATATGCGAGGAAAGTGCCTCCGGTTTCGTTCAGACCCAGAACAAACTTGTAAATGGATTGTGTGTCTGACATTGGATTTTATTCTGTGTTGATTGATCTCTATTAAATATACATCTGTTTGGCGGCGGAGAATTTATTCTCTTGCTTAACGCCCTTCTCTGAGACATACGAGCTCAGAGGTTGTATATCGATGGACATCAGTCGCATGGAGTGAATTGCCAGTGTGGCATGCGTAAGTGGCAATTGATCAAGGCTTCTGTTGAAAAGCAAAGTCTTGTGGTTGATGATCAAAGCACGGCCTGTGTGGTGTAGCTTTGTGTATAACGTGAATTCGCGAGCCTCACACCTCGGTATGAGTAAAAAACGGGAGACGGACCGCTGGGAGAGCACGACGTTTCTTTCTAGCTAGGGTGGTGTCAGTGACCTACCAGCCCTGACATTTATATACTTTTCACCTGTGTGGTTGTTGGATATGAGGCGCCTCGGATATAGGTCTGTAAGGACCGGGAAACGTGTGTTCAGGAATAACTAATCCTCAAAAGTAAGAGAGGACCGGCCCAGCCGATTCCAAGGATCATAGTGGGGTCCTGGGACATTTGCTAGAGTGTCTCGAACGCGGAGAGGAGCTTGCCCCTTGCCTCGACTCATGACGGAAATCCAATTTCCAATACGTGTGTTTCGGTTTTATTTGTAGAACCTAGTATGGCGACATAGTGGTATGGGTCATTCATGCCGCCTATGATTGATATTTATGATTGAAATTATTTTGACACTATACACCTATAATAGTATCAAATAATGTGTTTTAAACGTATCAAGCATGCTTTGGCTGTTATAAGGTAAAAACCCTATCCCCCGGCTTGCGTTGCATTGTGTGATGGGACATGGGTCTTATAACAGCTTCATTTTTCTTTATTTAGCATTGCGTTGTTTGTTCTATGCACTGGTATCCTTGGGAGGAAACCCGTTCCGTGTTATACGGCGTGGTCCCTTGATTTACCAAACTTTGAAACCAATATTAATAACTGTTTTAGTTCTCACACCAGTCACATTACTGACCTGGAGTTTATTGTTTTAACCTAAACTCTGGGTGCCCCTATTTTCCACACGGGCAGCTAGTAGTTTTGGTTTTGTAGATTTATATTCACAGGGTCCTGATTAACAGCTGGAACGATGCTCGGAAAGCTCTGTATCCGTGTATCACTTTCAGTTGTATTTTATATTATTTTCCGCTGCTATGTAATTTATTGTAATCTCTTATATTTATCGAATGTAATTTATTCATTTATACTCTGTATATTCTTGTATCTGATGGAATTGTTGTAATAACAATGAAATGTTCTTTCGTCTGCATCCTTTTGTGTGTTGTTCTCAAAGTATCCGTGCTTTCCTTTACGGGGAAGTTACGGGTCCTTACAGTTGGTATCAGAGCTTTGGTTTACAGAGCTCGAGAACAAGACACATTAGAACCATGCGAAAGAATTCATCAGATATTGGATCAGTAATATCCAATTAGAATGACTCGTTAGAGATAGGATCAGTAGTATCCTAGAACGGGTGTGAAGAGTATATTTTTCAAATGAAAACAATTTTGTTTTGTAAATTTAAATCGTTTTATACGTATTTGATTATTTATTTATTTTGAATATGGACAATCCAATATATAAAGATTTCGCGTATACGCGTCATGAACGTATAGTCGAAGTTTTAATATACTGGATAGATATAGGATTACACTCTAGTCGCTCGGAGATGATTTTGATGACGGAGCTCCATCACCAAAATTTATGTTCGTGTTTCGAAGGTGTGATATCTATATATTTCCATTAGACCGGTGTGAGAACCAAAACTAATATAGATAGATTCATTTTGTTGTGATTTGGCACCAAAACAAGATTTTCTGTATATATATATATATATATATATATCAAAATTTATGAATTTGAAACTCTAATCCACTAATTGACTGATGTTTGTGTTGTTTGTTTAGTTGTTTGATAATTTTTAACCGTTATGCCTAATTGAACCAAATATTGAACTATATTGAAAATTGGTCGCATTTGCTTGTATATATATATATATATATATACTTACATTGAACAGGTCATAGCAAGGAGGCTAGAGCAGAGAATAAAATTTGTTTGCCCGACAAATAGGTACATGTTTACTACATAATTTCCTGTTTTGTTTGGGTGATGATGATTTTGTGAGCCTATTGGCTAGCCGCTTGCCTTTTTCTTTTTCTTTTTGAGATCTGAAGGACCGGGGAAGCTATTTGAAATTCCCCGATGCTCTCGGTGCAGGGGAGGTTATGGCGAAATTTTTCGAAAATTTAGGGTGTTAGCCAAATTTTGAAGAATTTGAAAATTTTCAGAAACTGAAAAGTTGGAAATTGGAAGCCAGATCGAATGTAGAGTTAATTAATCAAACCACTTTCGACTTTGTTCCTTTTCGGGGACGAAAAGTTTTAAGTGGGGGAGATTGTAATAACCCGAAATTCTGGGCCAGTTTGAAATTTTTATTTTGGCAATTTTAGTGAAGTTTGAACATTTAAAATAGATTATTTTAAATAATATCGAAGAGAAATTTATTTTTAATATAATTCGACGTACACATTATACGCGTCGTCGTTAGAATATAAATAATTATATATAATTATAAATAGAATTGAAAATGGCGCGGTAGTTCGATAATTCGATTTCAAACTTCAATTGAGCATACCGGATGCAAAACAATCCGGATTTTAGTGAAACCAAAAACATTAGGATCTAATTGATAATATCTTTCCAACGAATCCGACAAATCAAAATTTCATAGAGGGAATCAAAAGTTATGTCCAGTTGAAAATTCTGAATAGTCGCTATGGAATTCAGGCCCTTAAAAATGGACATTTTGCAAATGACCTCAGATTTCGACGAAACCACTTTTGTTGGATCCGCAGTGTCAAATTATTGCTAGATTCCAAATTTCATAATTTTTCGAATCAATATGTGAGCGTGGCAAAGGGAAACGCGTTTGACCAGTTTCAGTTGATTTTAATCGACTGGAAATTGGCCATTTTTCCAACGGTCTCAGAATTCGACGAAACTAGTTTTGTTAGGACCGTATCGTCAATACGAAGCTAGAAAATATTTTTCTAGAATTTTTAAAGTTAATATGTGACCCCGGTAATTTGAAATGTGCATTTAAATTGAATATATAAAGATTTATATTTTAAATTAAACGAAAACCTATCAAAACAGTCGAATTGGCTCACGATACATATCCCATTGTGTTCGGAATGGGGGTATTTAGCTAGAGGCTTCGGTCGTTGGGGTTGATTTGGAGTTCGGAAGCTAAACCCTAATTTCAAGAATAAAATAATATTATAATAATATATATATATATAACCTTTCCCCCTTTTTCATTTCATTTTTCAGAAAACGTTTTTCCCTTTTTTTCAAAAAGAGATGGCCATCGACTTTGGCCATCGCCCCACCTCTGGCCTGCGCCTCCCACCGCCGATCATGGCGCCACCTTCCCCCCCCAACCTTCTCGACCTCCTTTCCCCTCTCGATTGAAGAACGCGTGAGCCCCGCAACCCCAGAGACCACCAACGACGAGCAAACCCAAATCGACCCGCCTGACCGTCGCTCCGCCACTGGCGATCTCCCCTCCCCCTCCGCCTTCTTCCCCTGCTCCTCCCCGCTTCAGAAATCGCGAACCCAAAAGCCCTATCAATTGATACTTGAAACCGCGGGCCCCACCACCACGCACCACCTCTGTCGACTAACCCCCGCACCACCGTTGGCCCTATGCGCTGGCTCCACCTCACCAGCAGCCACCAGCGAACCCTCTCCTCCCCGTTCCACCTTAATACAGTAAGTTATTTTAATTTCTTATACAATTTTCTTTTCAGTATTTACTTATTGATATTTATAGCGGTAAGGGACTGATTTATTTTATTTAAAGAAATTAGTTTTAGATTTAGGAAAATCAGTGTTTTTACCTTTAAAAAGATCGGATTTTTATATAGTTGATTAAATAGAAAAGATCGGATTTTTATATATGTTGAAGCGAAATAAAAATTCGATTTTTATATGAGTGGCGGTATAAAAATATGATTTTTATTCATGTAGGGTAATAAAAATATTTTTTTTTCTTTTTTCTTATATTAGTGGCAAGATAAAAATAGAATTTTTATCTATATAATAGCAGTATAAAAATAGAATTTTTATATACATAGGAACAATATAAAAATGTGATTCTTATATATGTAGTGACTACGGGCAACGAAGATGATAAAAAGGCGAGAATGAAGAAGATTTCTATCAAAGAAGAGTCAAGGTGTTTGGATAGCTATTGGTGAGAACTTCTCACTCTAAACTTCTTTTTCTAGTTATATATATATACTAGGATGCAGACGGTGCTTAGTAGCACCCGACACAATCGTCCACAGACCATGGACTTGTTTGTTTGGTTGCATAGATTAGTTAGATGATTTGATTTGAAATTGAATTGTTTGATGAATTGAATGGATTTGATTAATGTGTGAATGGCGTGGGCCTTCACTAGACCGGGGATAAGGCTAGGCCTTGTTCCGTTTCTAGTATCGTGCCGTTATGCCGCCGAAATTTCCCAAAATATGTTAGAAAAATAAAAATATCATTTTTATTGTATAAATGAACTGAATAGAAATTCAAGTGTTGAAATAAATATTTTTGTCGTTAAAAATATAATTTTTAACGTGAAAGTGAATAAATAAATATTTATAAACAAATCGGCCGATTTGTTTATATACACTGATTTGACTGATATTGATTGGGTCGATAAATTTTACACATCGCCCAACTGCACAAACAAAAATGTGTGTTTGTTGATTTGAAACCCCACACGGGTGTTGGGATGATATTTGGCGTACACTAATCCCAATTATTTAATTCTTGTCGATCGATTGGTCGATAGATTGTGTAAGCGTCGATTATTTATATTTGATGCTTATGCAGTTGTGTGGTGCACTTTGGTTGATGGTTGATTATTTTTCAAAGCTATTATATACATGTGTTGTATGGAATCCATATAATTAACATTATATGGTGATTGATTGGGCCTCATTCCAATCGGGAAAATAATGAATATTATAAAAGAAAATTCCTGTGTTGAATATAAGAATAGTCATGTGTTGACGATGTTCATGTGTTGAGTGAAATATTTTATACAATGAAATTACATCTTTATCATATTTAAAATTAGAACTACTTCACGGTGGAGTCTAATTAAAATCAAACGATAGATACCATAGTTTTATAAAATATTTTACATAACAAAAATAGTGATGTGTTGACAGTACTCATGTGTTGAGATTAGTCGTGTGTTGAAAGAAATATAGATTCATGTGTCGAATGGGATGAATATTCATTTGTTGAATAAAATAAAGAAGTTGTGAAAAATATAAAGCCGTGTTGATTAGTTTTGCGCCATTTTGACGTGAACGATATTTATATCGATTTTATTCAAATTGAAATGAATATTATAGCAAATTCGAATTGAAAAGAAAACGAATTTGAATTGAATATAAAAGGACTTCGAATGGAATTGAATATAAAACAAATTCAAGTTGAATTGAAAACGAACTGAAATTTAATTGAATTCGAATCGAAATTAAATTGAAATCAATTTGAATTTGAAATTGAATTGAATTGAAACGAATTTGAATTCGAATTAAATAAAATGGAAATGAATCCGAGTTGAATTGAAATCCAATCAATTTGAAATTGAAGATGAAGTTGAAATTGTTTTGAAACGAATTTAAAACGATTTATAAAATACGTTTTAAAAGGAAATCGACGAAATATATAATATATATATATATATATATTATATATATATAATGGCCTGAATAGAACGCGCCGCGCCGCGGCAGTTCGTGAATTTCGACCATTTATTTCAAACGGACGTTGCGGGAGATCCGACCGTCGGATTCTCCTAAACCCAGAACCGTTGGGTTCGTATCGAAAAGAGCTTTCCAATGAATATTAGAAATTTGAAATCTAACGGTTGGATTTGGAATTATGTCCAAATCAAATTTGAAAAAGGTCGCTGTAAGTGAAGTTCGATAGCCGTTGATGGAAATCGACTGTACGGGCCTTGATAAAATTATTAAAAATATCTATAATTTGTGTAAAATTATAATATGTGAATTGGAAAGAATTGGGCTGGAAAATTCCACATTTGAAAAGATAAAAATAGATTTTTATCGAAATGAACTAGTTTTGAACTAGAATTGAAATCAATTTATTTTTAAAATAAATAAATTGAATTTGAAAGTGATTTTAAAAGTAATCAATATTCCCAATACGTGGATTGGACTGGAGCTGAATCGAAATTATCTTCGGAATATTTCGATGTTGGATTTCGTGACTAAACATATATTGTTATGGGAATTTGAAAGATATATTTTATATCGTTATTTCCAATATGATATTTGTTGGTTTCAGAATTTGATATTGAATATAAGCCGATATATTTTCTATTCAGAGCCTTGTATTTAATATCAAATGTGGTTTGGGTTTATCGTGAATCGTGTTTTAGATGACATTGGTTCTTTGACCCAGTTAAAGACAGGATATTGATTTTTAAGAAGAGATTAAAACTAAGTGGAGTTTTAATGAATCTTTAATTAGATTAAAATGTGAATTGATAATTTAAATTATCAAATCTGAAAGGTGATCGAGAATGGAGTACCACCAGTTTTGCTCCAAAGCGATAGTTAAATCTTTAATTAGATTTGAACGTGAAAAGGTAATTAATTTTACCGATAACACCGTGGTGTTAGATATGGAGTATCACCAGTTTTGCTCCAGGGGATATATAGGTTGGGATTGGGAAATAAAACAAATAATTACTTTGGTGTGGTTCGCTAATCCCGACTAGTTTGAAATGATATCCAAAGGAAGATTAAAGAATAAATTTAGAAGAATTTATCTTTGATAAAATTAATGGGAACCTTTCCCTAAGAATGTGATTTTGTGAATAAAAGAATATTCTGAATTGGAATGAGGCGTTTGTTGTGTTTGTGTAACATTCGTTTATTATATACGTGGGTTATTCAGAAAGGCCGGGTTTATACCCATTCTGAATAACCGATTCGACGAGATGTCGAAGATGAAGACGGTGGTTGAAGACCGGAAGTCTTCACATCGTTTGGGTGATTACTGATGATCTTGATTGGGCTGTACACCCAGGATGAGGGAATCAGTTGGTGATCGTCCAGACGTACTTGGAGATGGATGGATATGCGAGGAAAGTGCCTCCGGTTTCGTTCAGACCCAGAACAAACTTGTAAATGGATTGTGTGTCTGACATTGGATTTTATTCTGTGTTGATTGATCTCTATTAAATATACATCTGTTTGGCGGCGGAGAATTTATTCTCTTGCTTAACGCCCTTCTCTGAGACATACGAGCTCAGAGATTGTATATCGATGGACATCAGTCGCATGGAGTGAATTGCCAGTGTGGCATGCGTAAGTGGCAATTGATCAAGGCTTCTGTTGAAAAGCAAAGTCTTGTGGTTGATGATCAAAGCACGGCCTGTGTGGTGTAGCTTTGCGTATAACGTGAATTCGCGAGCCTCACACCTCGGTATGAGTCAAAAACGGGAGACGGACCGCTGGGAGAGCACGACGTTTCTTTCTAGCTAGGGTGGTGTCAGTGACCTACCAGCCCTGACATTTATATACTTTTCACCTGTGTGGTTGTTGGATATGAGGCGCCTCGGATATAGGTCTGTAAGGACCGGGAAACGTGTGTTCAGGAATAACTCATCCTCAAAAGTAAGAGAGGACCGGCCCAGCCGATTCCAAGGATCATAGTGGGGTCCTGGGACATTTGCTAGAGTGTCTCGAACGCGGAGAGGAGCTTGCCCCTTGCCTCGACTCATGACGGAAATCCAATTTCCAATACGTGTGTTTCGGTTTTATTTGTAGAACCTAGTATGGCGACATAGTGGTATGGGTCATTCATGCCGCCTATGATTGATATTTATGATTGAAATTATTTTTAAACTATGCACCTATAATAGTATCAAATAATGTGTTTTAAACGTATCAAGCATGCTTTGGCTGTTATAAGGTAAAAACCCTATCCCCCGGCTTGCGTTGCATTGTGTGATGGGACATGGGTCTTATAACAGCTTCATTTTTCTTTATTTAGCATTGCGTTGTTTGTTCTATGCACTGGTATCCTTGGGAGGAAACCCGTTCCGTGTTATACGGCGTGGTCCCTTGATTTACCAAACTTTGAAACCAATATTAATAACTGTTTTAGTTTTCACACCAGTCACATGACTGACCTGGAGTTTATTGTTTTAACCTAAACTCTGGGTGCCCCTATTTTCCACACGGGCAGCTAGTAGTTTTGGTTTTGTAGATTTATATTCACAGGGTCCTGATTAACAGCTGGAACGATGCTCGGAAAGCTCTGTATCCGTGTATCACTTTCAGTTGTATTTTATATTATTTTCCGCTGCTATGTAATTTATTGTAATCTCTGATATTTATCGAATGTAATTTATTCATTTATACTCTGTATATTCTTGTATCTGATGGAATTGTTGTAATAACAATGAAATGTTCTTTCGTCTGCATCCTTTTGTGTGTTGTTCTCAAAGTATCCGTGCTTTCCTTTACGGGGAAGTTACGGGTCCTTACACATCCTTGAAATAATATAATCCAAAATCTAACATATGTTTTACATATCTAAGAATACGTTTTACGTCTTTCAAATGGGTTTCCTTAGGATGCGATTGGTATCTTGCACAAAGGAATACACTATGCATTATATCTGGTCTACTAGCAGTTATATATTTTCGCGATCCTATCATACTTCTATATAATTTTTGATCAACATCTTTTGATGTATCATCTTTACTTATGGCTATATTAGTTGCCATTGGTGTTGGTCTCCCAAAAGTTGTATTTAAATTATATTTTGTAAAGGCCCGCAAATCCGTACCCTTTGAATTGACGAATTACAATCCGTGTACAATACAAATTGCACGAAATTACGAATCTTTAATATAAAGAAAAAAGAGGATGAGAAATAGAAAGAAAGAAACATTAAAATAGAAGAATAAGAAGAACATCATCACATCATAATCTCACAGCGGAACGAATAAAATATAATGAATCAAATCTCTTTACAAAAAGAAATTGTATATACATACCCATCATCAAAGAATAACATATATCTATCACAGTGGAAAATAACTCTAAATAACTAATGGTGAAGCCTCCTTCTTTCAGCTCCTGAAACTCCATGCGAAAACTGACCTAGAAATATACTCGGTCTGACCCGAGCAAATTTGAAGCAAAGCAAAATTCACCCGGATCAGTATGGAATACTTTCAGTGATAAATACACAGCAAAAACAACTTGTTTAACTTTGAAAATCCTTTCTGAAAGAAAAGGATAATAGTAAACCAGCCCACACATGAACACGGACGGTTTATACCTCACTATAACCTAAAACATTTCTAAAACCAGTATCTTTTCTGATATTATAATAGTGGCTATCAAATCACAAATAAATAAGAATCTAGCAGAATGCTTGCATCTTATGCTCTACATATATAATATACAATCAAAACCGCGAGCTCTTATTGTTGAATAGTTTTCCTGGCAAGGAATGGGACTACCTTCCTAACAATGTACCTCAGGAGATGAATACATTGGGTTCAACAAGAACGTCTTGCAACCTGGCTACACATGACCGACCCCTCATTTTGCTTGAGAGTATCGAGTATATCATTTCCACGGTTGGGGGTCAGCCAACCGAATCGATAGCATTCATATAAAATAAAAAGGGAGAACCGAAGGCATTTGATTTTCTCTAGATCAGGTAATGTTATACCCTTTTAATGGGTGCGACCCACATAGCTATGCTGCCTACCCGATTTTGTGCCATTTCCTGGTTGATGAGGCTTGAGGTTACATTTATCTTTTAGCACATCTCCATTCACTTTG
Source organism: Allium sativum (assembly GCA_030737875.1). NCBI lineage: Eukaryota > Viridiplantae > Streptophyta > Magnoliopsida > Asparagales > Amaryllidaceae > Allium > Allium sativum. The sequence continues at coordinate 104,267,298 of CM060911.1, read as the reverse complement.
AATGCCACATCATCAGATCCATCAAATCACTAACTGACGTCCACAAATAAACTTTGGGTGTTAAGAAAGATAATTTCTCCGCCACCAAACTTGGGATATTTGTAAAAATCAATGTACATGATTCTTAAGGAAATACCCTGTCAGACATTCGTCCATACGCATCATCCAGGAATAGAATGAACTGAAGGCACCCTCCTACCACATCCTATATAGGAATCACCCCAAAGGATCAGTAGCGAGTAGTCCTTTCAATCCGTAAATTCCAATCACGACAGAACCACAGTGTATCTCTTTTATGGTAGCTACCCAGAGATTATAAGTAGTTCTTCTGTTTCATGAAGATCTATGGTCTTCAAAGCTCCATCTTCATTTGCTGCAAGTTAGTTTCGTATGCAATGTTCGATCGAAGTGCTTTTGGGTCTAGTTCTCATCCTGGTCTCTTCGAAACAACACGCCAAAAGGTCCAATAGAATATTTCATTGATAGTTGGGTTTTTAACTATCAATCTCAATAATATTGTTAAGTATATTGGTAGCTCAGATCTTTTATAAAAACCATTCCTTTAAACCATTATATCGATTAAATTTCGTTACAGTATCATGAAACCTTTTCATTTCCTTTACCTTGGAAATGTTACCTTATATTCTTCAAAATCCCCTTTTTACATTACCTCAGAAAGATATCGATATATTATTCGCTTGATGGTATAACTCCAATTATTTATTTTTGTATGGCCCAAAACAATGTCAAGCGACTTTTGACTTATTATTTAACCCAATTGGTTTTATTAAACTCAAACTTCAATGATTACTCTTAATTCAAGTCATTGTGGAAAAATATAATTCGAATTCAAATATTTACCTATGTTTCCCATTTAATATAACCATTTCCATTTCTTTGGAAAACATTCATTATCTACTTATCACCTAGAATAAGTGTATCTCAATCCATAATGTTTCATACACTTTAACTCGGGCCTGACAATGTTAAGCTATACATTGTTTATTTCGAAAACGAACAATTTATTATACTTTAAAGTCTTGCAAATGTTGCAATATAATAATCTGATCTCAAATCCTTTACCACTACAAACTTATATCACCCCTCGATAATAGTGAAGCCATTCAAGTTGGGGTATTATAATTACCTCTCAGACCTTGATCGACAACGTTCTTATATTTAGATAATAAAAGTTTGAAACTCAATAATCCAATATATTATCCCCACTCCCATTTACTACTCAATTTAAATATGGTTTTTATGAACCATTTTTGTAACACCCCACGTCCGTCAATGTCACTCACAAAGGGAATGCATTAACTTCCATGAAGCGTATTTAGTGTATAGAACAGAATATAACAAGACAGATATTGTGACACCCCACTTCCATTAAAGTCACTCACAAAGGGAATGCCTTAACTTTGGTGGAGCGTTTAATAAATAGAACATAAATTTATAAGACAGATAAAAGTAGTACTTGAAAATTTTATAACTTTATTACAACAGAAACATAAATGAGTTTAGTTACATCTTTCAGAATCACAATATCGGAATTCAAGTACATAAATATCAGTCTTGGACAAAAGCCTTCAGAATGCATAGTTTTTAAAGCCATAATCCCCAATATATGTGCCACGCAAAGATAGAGCCAAAGCCAAGCAATACTTCAAGTAGAGAGAATCTGAATAAGCTCCTATGTTTCCACCCTGAAAACCTGGGGGTGGGAAACGGAAAGAAAAGAGGCAAAACAAAATAGGTCAGACAAAAGTCTGGTGAGTCCAGTGACTTTCAGCATATAAAAAGATAATAGTATCATGACATGTAAATAAAACTGGATGAGAGATAACCGTAACAGAAATAGCAGGTTAACAGAATGATGTAGACTAAGCTAAGCTTTTTTACTTAGTCCTCACTTCTCTGCACTAATACTAGTATAACAGGATTAGGTGTTACCCTAATATCTAAACTGAAACAGGAATGGAAACAGAATAATCTCTACAGAAATAGAAATGCTAGTAATGGGCCTTTACCACCCGAACAGAGGCAGACGGTATAGAAACATAATGCTAATAATGGACTTTTACCACCCCAACAGACAGAAGCTACGGAAACAGAATACTAATAATGGGCCTTTACCACCCAACTAATGGGCCTTTACCACCCCAACAGACAGAAGGTACGGAAACAGAATCGGAAACGGAATCAGAGACAGAAACAGAACAATCCCTACGAAAATAGAATGTTAGAATTAGGTGTACACTAGTAATGGGCCTTTACCACCCCAACAGACGGTACCACGCAGGAACAGACAGGTGTTACCACCCAACAGGAACAAAAGGTACTAGCAGAAACAGACAGAACTAAGTGTACCCTAAGTCCTACCCCGAGCGATCGGCTCCCTAATACATAAATACCCTGTGTCGGCCCTCACTCCCTAAAGTGGCAAACTATTGGCACAGACCTATTTACAGATGTCACGGTGTCTTACATCCTCAGAGCAGACCAGATCCATGCACGCACATGACCCGGTTGGAACACGCCATCAACACCCCTCGCCATTATCAGAATGAACCGCTTATAATTAGTTCAGTAAGCGTGCCCGGACCCCTACATAGCGTTGGGTCAAAGTTTTGATACCAGAAAGGGTTACTGACTAATATGGGTTCCACACAACAGATGACACAAGTAATTCCCATCCTAACCTTGTGTCCCCAGACTAACAAATTTCAGATTAACTTGTTTACAGATTTCAGACAGAGTTCAGATTTCTAGTTCATAGATCAGACTATCAAGTTAACAAGTTTTCAGATTAACAGATCAGATGTACGGATTTAACAGACTTACAGATTGTCTAACTTTGTATTGGCCCCACAGATTCACGAAACGGTTTTATTAGATTCATCAATCCAGTTGGTTTAACCCTATCCACCCAACACGTTTTAGACATCATATTTATCTCAGATTTGCATTAATTAAATATCAATGCACATACCTCTCACATTAGGTCGGTAGCTTGTGGCCGTTGGATATGCCGGGAGGTTCCTTGCAGACTTCTGCCATAAGCCAGACCTAACCTCGTGTCTAAGCATATTTTAGTTATGCCTACAACTGCTCACATTAGACTGCCAGTTTGCGGTTGCTGGTTAAGCCGGTTGGTTCCGGGCAGGCTTCTACCGCAAACAGAGTCTAACCTCGCGTCATAGCCAATTTATTCCAATATAGATTATACAGATATCAGACTAATTATGTTTATTTAACAGATTAAACTTCTTTACAAGTTACAACAGATTAATCAGATTTCCATGTTTTTACTCAATCTTAGATCGAGCCTACGGATTTTCATACCCAAATTACAATAGTTAGATTTCAACAGATTAGGCAACTCAACAGATAACAGATCAAACAGATTAGGCGATTAAACAGATTTAGCAGATTAGCAGATAACAGATTTAGCAAATTAGGGAATTCAACAGATTTAGCAGATAGCAGATTAGGAAATTCAACAAATTAAACATTTCTAAAATTCTATTTACATATCCTGCCTAATCATAAATTAATCCTAACCTTGCAAGCCTAAATCATGGTCATAATTCATAATACAACATATGCCCAAATTTTAGTTAAGCTTTGCATAGTACAGAATATTCTCAAAAATCCCCAAACAATATGAATTATGCTAAATTATAGCCTACGATGTCAAATATCCAAAAGCCCATATTTAGGCGCATTCACATTAACAGTTACCTTATTTTAACATAGATCTTTATTCCTAAGTCACAAATCCTTCTTTTCTTTTCAAGTCATAGACCGTGTTATAAAATATGCCCAAATCTAGATCTTAAATTTTAATCATGTATTATGTCCTCACAATCAGATCTTGCACTATAACATGCATTATATTCCAAATTCCAAGTCATATGCTATCATATAATAATTCTTCTTCCAAATCACAGTCTAACATACGTAGTATGTGTAATAACCCGGAAATCTAGGCCAGTTTAAAATATTTATTCTGGCAATTTTAGCGAATTTTGATTATTTAAAATGAATTATTTTAAATAATAACGACGAGAAATTTATTTTAAATAGAATTAGAATGAATATATTTATATAGATCGTCGTTAGAATATAAATATTTATTTTAAATTTTAAAAGGAATTGAAAATGGCGCGGTAGTTCGATAATTCGATTTCAATTTTCAATTGGATGTACCGGGTGCAAAACAAACCGCATTTTAGTGAAACCAAAAATAATGGAATCTAATAGAGAATATCTTTCCAACGAATCCGAAAAATCGAAATTTCATCGCGGGAATCAAAAGATATGTCCAGTTGAAAATTCAGAATAGTCGCTATGAAATTCAGGCCCTTAAAAATAGCCATTTTGCAAACGACCTCGGATTTCGACGAAACCACTTTTGTTGGATCCGTGATGTCAAATTATTGCTAGATTCCAAATTTCGTAATTTTTCGAATCAATATGTGAGCGTGGCAACGGAAAACGCATTTGGCCAGTTTCAGTTGATTTTAATCGACTGGAAAATGGTCATTTTTCAAACGGTCTCAGAATTCGACGAAACTAGTTTTGTTAGGACCGTATCGTCAATACGAAGCTAGAAAATAATTTTTGGGAATTTTCCAAGTGAGTATGTGGCCTCGGTAATTTGAAATGTACATTTAAAATTCAGTATAATGATTTAAATGTAAATACAACGGAAACTGATCGAAACAGTCGAATCAGCTTATGATACATATTCCATTGTGTTCGGAATGGGGGTAATTAGCTATAGGTGACAGGTGGTGGGTTTCGTTTTGAGGTCGAAAATAAAAGTTACTTTTTGAAATTAAATAATTAAAAAAATAATAAATCCCCCTTCCTTTCCTTACTTCCTCTCTGGCCCACCCTTCCGTTCAATTCATTTCAGAAATAAAAAAAAAGAAAACCGCAGCCCCCCCGATCGATCGCCGCCGCCGCGACTAGCCCCCCCCCCCCTCGCGCCAGGCCGCGCCGCCCCCATCGCTCCTCTCCTCTTCTCCTTCTCTTCCTCTCCTCCAGCCAAGACCCGCGACCCCCAATCCAAACCCGCCACCGCGACCCCCCCCCCCCTCTCTTCCGCCGCCGACAGTAAACCCCCCCGCGATGAAAACGAGGTAAACAACTTTAAAACTTATTTTTCAGTTTTACTATGAATTCAAATAGGATTAAACCTGATTTTATTTGCTTGTTAAAACTGATTTTATTTGCTTGTTAAACCTAATTTTATTTGCTGTTAAAACTGATTTTATTTGCAGTTAAAACTGATTTTATTTGCTGTTAAAACCTGATTTTATTTGCTTGTTAAAACTGATTTTATTTGCTGTTAAAACTGATTTTATTTGCTTGTTAAAAAACTGATTTGATATGGCTATTAAAACTGATTTTGAAATGATAATGATTTAATTTTGAAAAGAGTAAAAATTCGATTTTTATATATTGAATAGCGAAGTAAAAATTCGATTTTTGTATATTGAATAGCAAAGTAAAAATTCGATTTTTATATATTGAATAGCAAAGTAAAAATTCGATTTTTATATATTGAATAGCGAAGTAAAAATTCAATTTTTATATATTGAATAGCGAAGTAAAAATTCGATTTTTATATATTGAATAGCAAAGTAAAAATTCGATTTTTACATATGTAGAGAATACGGGCAAAGAAAGTTACAAGAGGCAAGAACGGCGAAGATTTCTACATAAGAAGAATAGTGGGATTGGATTGGCTAATCGGTGAGAACTTCTCACCTTTAATTTACTTTATTTCTAGTTAAAATATATACTAGGATGCAGAAGGTGTTTAGTAGCACCCGACACCCGTCGTCCACAGACCATGGACGACTTGTATGCTTGTTTGTTAGATTTTGATGTGTAGTTGATTGTGTGATGTGATGTGAAACGAAATAAAATATTTTATAGTGGAAAATATTTTATAGTTAAAAATAGAATTTTTAACGTGTATATGAAATGAAATAAATTGATATAAACAAATCGAACGATTTGTTTATATACGCACATTTGCCTGATATTGATTGGGACGATAAATTTTACACATCGCCCAACTGCACAAATAAAATATGTGTTTGATTGTTTGAAACCCCACACGGGTATTGGGATGATATATGACATACACTAATCCCAATAATTAGTTGTATGTCGATCGATTGATTGACAGACTGTTATAAGCGTTAAATATTTATATTTGATGCTTATACAGTGTAGAATGCACTTTGGATGATGGTTGATTATTCATCGTTGTTATAATATACATGTGTCGTAGAAAATCCATAAAAATAAAATCTATGGTAATTGATTGGGTTCATTCCAGTTTTGAATAGAAATATTGGAAAAAGTAATATTTGAAATAGAAATATTTGAAAAAGAAATATTTTAATAGAATATTTGAATAAGAAATATTTGAAATAGAATATTTGAAAATAGAAATATATAAAGCCGTGTTGATTAGATTGACGCCATTTTGACGTGAACGATGTTTATATCGATTTTGTGCATGTGCATTTTATAATGAATATCGAAAGTGATTTCAAAATCTGATATTTTGAAAAGAATTGAAATTCGAATTAAATTGAATAGAAATGAATTCGAATTGAAATTGAATCGAATTGAAATTGAATAGAATTGAAATTGAATAGAAATGAATTCGAATTGAAATTGAATTGAAAACGAACTGAAATTGAATTCAAAATCGATTTGAATTGAAATCAATTTGAAATCAATTTAAAACGAATTTGTAAGGGAAAAATCAATTTTGATTTGAATTTGAAAAAGAAGTTGAAATCGTTTTGAAAACGAATTTAAAACGATTTATATAATACGTTTTGAATTGAAATCGACGAATTATATATTATATATATAATATAATGGCCTGAATAGAACGCGCCGCGCCGCGGTAGTTCGCGAATTTCGACCATTGACTTCGAATGGATATTGCGGGAGATCCGACCGTCGGATTCTCCTAAAACCGGAACCGTTGGGTTCGTATCGAAAAGAGCTTTCTAACGAATATTAGAAGTTAGAAATCTAACGGTTGGATTTGGAATTATGTCCAAATCAAATTTGGAAAAGGTCGCTATAAGTTCAGTTCGATGGCCGTTGATGGAAATCGACTGTACGGGCCTTGATAAAATTATTAAAAATAGTAATAATTTGTGTAAAATCATAAGAAATGATTTGGGGAGAATTGGGATGAAAAACTCCATATTTGAAAAGAAAAAAATAGATTTTTATCGAATTGAACTAGTTTTGAACTAGAATAGTAATTTATTTATTTTTAAAATAAATAAATTGGATTTGAAATGGTTTTGAAAATAACCAGAATTTCCAATAATTGAATTGGAATAGATTTGAATCGAAACTGTCTTCGGAATATTTCGATGTTGGATTTCGAGATGATACAGATATGGTTATGGGAATTTGAAAGATATATTTATATCGTTATTTCCAATACGATATTTGTTAGTCGTAGAGTTTGATATTGAATATAAGCCGAAATAATTTCTATTCAGAGCCTTGTATTTAATATCAAATGTGATTTGGGTTTGTCGTGAATGGTGTCTTCATTAACACTGTTCTTAAGCCTAGTTGAGAAAAGATTAAATCTTTTTATTTAGATTTAATGAAGTGTACCAATTAAATAATATTTAATTGGAATTGAATTGGTATAGATTTTTGGGTTTATCGTGAACAGTGTTTTATATAACACTTGCTCTTTAACCTGATAATTAATGAAATGTGATTTTGGGTTGTCGTGAACGGTATCTTCAATAATACTGTTCTTAGACCCAAAGGAGTTAAGAAAATCAGAAACTAACTGGAGATTAGTTAAGTTGAATGGTTTCTGGGGTATTGATCTGATGTTGGTTTCGGCCTTCGGGGTTAATATTTTGGGAATTTCTCACTTGCTAATTTATGATTAGGGACTGATTGAAAGGTGATGTGATTTTGGGGTTTATCGTGAACTGTGTTTTAAATGACACTGATTCTTTAACCCAGTCACAGATTAAAACTAAGTGGAGTTTTAATGAATCTTTAATTAGATTGAAATGATCGAGAATGGAGTATCACCAGTTTTGGTCCAGGCGATAGTTAAATATTTAATTTGATTTGAACGTGAAATTGTAATTGAATTTACCGATAACACCGTGGTGTTAGATATGAAGTATTACCAGTTTTACTTCATGGGATGAATAAGTTGGGATTGGGAAATTAAAACAAATGATTACTTCGGTAAGGTTCGTTAATCCCGACTAGTTGAATCGAAATTCAAAAGAAGATTAAAGAATAAATTCAAGGAATTTATCTTTGATAAAATTAATGGGAACCTTTCCCTATGAATGTGAAATTTGGAAACTAACTGTCAGTTAGCTAAGCAGAACGGTTTTCTGGATATTGATCTGATGTTGGTTTCGGCCTTCGGGGTTAATATTTGGGAAATTATTCTCCTGATTAATTTACGGTTAGTGACTGATGAATTGGAATGAGGCGTATGTTGTGTTTGTGTAACACTTATTTAAAATATACGCGAGTTATTCGGAAAGACCGGGTTTATCCCATTCTGAATAACTGATACGACGATAAGTCGAAGATGAAGACAGTGGTCGAAGACCGGAGGTCTTCACATTGTTTGGGTGATTACTGATGATCTTGATTGGGATGTACACCCAAGAAGATGGAAACAGTTGGTGATCGTCCAGACGTACTTGGGGATCGATGGATATGCAGGGAACTAGGTGCCTCCGGTTTCGTTCAGACCCAGAACAGACTTGTAAATGGACTGTGTGTCTGACATTGGATTTTAGTCCGTGTGATTGATTTCTATTAAATATATATCTGTTTGGCAGCGGAGAATTCATTCTCTTGCTTAACGCCCTTCTCTGAGACGTACGAGCTCAGGGGTTATATACTGATGGATATCAAACGCATAGAGTGAATTGCCTGTGTGGCATGCCTAAGTGGCGAGTGATCAAGGCTTCTGTTGAAAAGCAAAGTCTTGTGGTTGATGATTGAAGCACGACCTTCGTGGTGTAGCTTTGTGTAACGTTTACTTCGCGAGTTTCACACCCGGTATGAACCAAAAACGGGAGACGGACCTCAGGGAGGGCATGCGTTTCTTTCTAATTAGAAGTGGCGTCAGTGGTTTTACACGCCCTGACGAGGTCGACTTATGTGGTTGTTGCTGTTGTGAGGCGCCTCGGTTTAATCGGACGATCCGGGTCCGATGGAGTCATTTGTTGGCTTATTTACGCCCCATAGGGTGGGGAAACGTAGTGTTCAGGCATTTTAATCCACATCGGTGGACCGGCCCTGTCGCTCCAAGGGTTACTCGAGCTCTGATCCTGAGGCTCGGGCTAGAGAGTCTCGAATCGGTGAGGACTATCTTTTTCCTCGGTTCATAGATGGAAATCCAACTTCCAAATACGTGACATTTGCGGTTTTATTTGTAGAGCCTAATATGGCGACATAGTGGGATGAGGCGCTTATGCCGTCTATGATTGATACTTATGAGTTGAAGTTGTTTTATACACTATGCACTTATAATAGTATCAAATGATTTGTTTTAAACGTATCAAGCATTCTTGGCTATTATAAGGTAAAAACCCTATCCTCCGGCTTGCGTTGCATTGTGTGATGGGAACTGGGTCTTATAATAGCTTCATTGTTCTTTATTTAGCATTGCGCTGTTGTTATATGCACTGGTATTCTTGGGAGGAAACCCGTTCCGTGTTATGCGGCGTGGTCCCTTGATTTACCTAACTTTAAAATAAAGATTAATAACTGTTTTAGTTCTCACACCAGTCACATGACTGACCTGGAGTTTATTGTTTTAACCTAAACTCTGGGTGCCCTTATTTTGACACGGGAAGCTAGTAGTTTTGGTTTTGCAGATTTATATTCACAGGATCCTGGTTTACAGCTGGAACGATATTCGGAAAGCTTTGTATCCGTATATCTCTTCTAGTTGTGTATTGTATTATTTTCCGCTGCTATGTATTTAAATGTAATTTAAATCTCTGACATTTCTATGTAATATTCATTTATACTCTGTATATTCTTGAAATCTGATGGTATTGTTGTAATATACAATGAAATGTTCTCCCGTCTGCGTTCTATTTTGTCGTGTTCTCAAAACAATTCGTCCTTTCTCTCTCTTCGGAGACCAGGGAAGTTCGGGTCATTTTAGCATGGTATAAAAGCTTTGGTTTACAAAGCTCAGAGAACAAGGTACCTTAGAACCATACGAAAGAATTCATCAGATATTGGATTAGTAATATCCAACGAGATTGACTCGTTAGAGATAAGATCAGTAGTATCCTAGAACGAGTGTAAAGAGTATATTTTTAAAATGAAACGAATTTTGTTTTGAAAATTTAAAATCAATTATTCGTATTTGATTATTTATTTCATATTGATTAGGACAATCCAATATATAAAGATTTTGCGTATGCGCCTAGCTAGCGTGTATTCAAAGTTTTGATATATTGGATAGATATAGAGTTACACTCTAGTCGCCCGGGGGTGATTCTGATGATTGATATATCATCATCAGAATTTATATTCGAGTGACGAACGTGTAATTTCTATATATTTCCTATTGACTGGTGTGAGAACCAAAATTAGATAGGGCTTATTGTTATGATTTTGCATCAAAAATCTGATTTTTAGACTATATATCAAAGTTATAAATTTGAAATGATAATCAACTAATTGATTGCTGATTGTGTTGTTTGATTGTAGTTTTATCAATTAAAATGTTGAACCTTTAGCCAAATTGTATCAAATAGTGAATTGTATTGAAAATTTGTCGCATTTGCATGCATATACATGTACTTACATTGAACAGGTCATAGCAAAGAGGCTAGAGCAGAAGAATAAAATTTGTTTGCCCGACAAATAGGTACATGTTTATCATAATTTACTGTTTTGTTTGGGTGATGATGATTTTATGAGCCGATTGGCTAGTCGCTAGGCTTTTTCTTTTTCTTTTTGAGATCAGAAGGCCTGTATGGCAATTTCGGGATTTTCCCGTGCTCCCGGTGCAGGGGAGGTTATGGCGAAATTTTTCGAAAATTTAGGGTGTTAGCCAAATTTTTGAAAAATTTGAAAAGTTCTTAGAAACCGAAAAGTTGAAGAACTTAAGCCGTAGTGAAAATAATGAAAGTTGAGTTGATTTGCTAAAAAACTTTCGGCTTTGTTCCTTTTCGGGGACGAAAAGTTTTAAGTGGGGGAGATTGTAATAACCCGGAAATCTGGGCCAGTTTAAAATTTTTATTCTGGCAATTTTAGCGAATTTTGATTATTTAAAATGAATTATTTTAAAAAATAACGACGAGAAATTTATTTTGAATAGAATTAGAACGAATATATTTATATAGATCATCGTTAGAACATAAATATTTATTTTAAATTATAAAAGGAATTGAAAATGGCGCGGTAGTTCGATAATTCGATTTCAATTTTCAATTGGATGTACCGGGTGCAAAACAAACCGGATTTTAGTGAAACCAAAAATAATGGAATCTAATAGAGAATATCTTTCCAACGAATCCGAAAAATCGAAATTTCATAGCGGGAATCAAAAGATATGTCCAGTTGAAAATTCAGAATAGTCGTTATGAAATTCAGGCCCTTAAAAATAGCCATTTTGCAAACGACCTCGGATTTCGATGAAACCACTTTTGTTGGATCCGTGATGTCAAATTATTGCTAGATTCCAAATTTCATAATTTTTCGAATCAATATGTGAGCATGGCAACGGAAAATTCAGTATAGTTTTGTTAGGACCGTATCGTCAATACGAAGCTAAAAAATATTTTTCGGGAATTTTTCGAGTGAGTATGTGGCCTCGGTAATTTGAAATGTACGTTTAAAATTCAGTATAATGATTTAAATGTAAATACAACGGAAACTGATCGAAACAGTCGAATCAGCTTATGATACATATCCCATTGTGTTCGGAATGGGGGTAATTAGCTATGGGTGACAGGCGGTGGGTTTCATTTTGAGGTCGAAAATAAAAGTAACTTTTTGAAATTAAATAATTTAAAAAATAATAAATCCCCCTTCCTCTCCTTACTTCCTCTCTGCCCCCCCCCCCCTTCTGTTCAATTCATTTCAGAAATAAAAAAAAACCGCACCTGTAATAACCCGGAAAATACGAGCCAATTTAAAATTTTTAAATTGATTATTTCAAAGCAATTTGAACCATTGAAATAGAATATTTCAATAAATTAGTGAATTAGAAATAGTAAGTCAGTTTGAAAATTTGAATTCGAACTTTGACCGACTGTGTAGGGTGGAAAATATAACGGATTTTAGTGAGACCAAAATATTTAAATCTGTTAGTCAATACCTTTCTAACGAATCTGAAATATCGAAGTTTCATAACGAGAATCAAAAGTTGTGGCCGAATGAATTTTCAGAAGAGTCGGTATATAGAATATATAGGTCTGGAAAATTGATATTTTGCAAACGGCCTCGGAATTCGACGAAACCACTTTTGTCGGGTCCGGGATGTCAAACTATTGCTAGGTTTCAAATTTCATAATTTTTCGAATCAATATGTGAGCATGGCAAAAGAAAACGCGTTTGACCAGTTTCTGTTGAATTTAATCGACAGGAAATTGGCCATTTTTCAAACGGTCTCAGAATTCGACGAAACTAGTTTTGTTAGGACCGTATCGTCAATACGAAACTAGAAAATATTTTTCTGGAATTTTTCTAGTTAGTATGTGACCCCGGTAATTTGAAATGTACGTTTAAAATTCAATATAAGGATTTAAATGTAAATTCAACGGAAACTGATTGTAACGATCAAACCAGCTTACGATACATATCCCATTGTGTTCGGAATGGGGGTAAAACGCTATGAACGACAGGCGGTGGGCCTCGTTTCGAGGTCGTATGTAAAAGTCAACCTTTTTGCAAAATTAAATAATTAAATAATAAAATAAAAATATATACTCCCTCCTTTTCTTCTGCTTGCCCCCCCCCCCCCCCGATTCAATATTCAGAAACGAAAAAAAAAAAAACCCTAACCTAATCGAGCCGCCCCCCTCAAGACATCGCCGCCGACAATCGAGCCGACGCCCCCTCCGTCCAACCTCCTTCCAGTGTCGAAGCCGACGCAACCCTCGAACACCCCCCCCCCCCCTGAAGCCCTTGAACCCCACGCGACACCATCGAGCACCACCACCACGAGCCGCCGACGACGCCTCTTCTTCCCTCCTCCCCTTCGCATACCACGGTGAGTGATTAGGTAATTTCATTTTTATTTTTATTTTTTTTGTTCTGCTAAAACTGTTTTTTTTTAGTTTTAAAAACTGTTTTTTTAAAGTTTATAAACTGATTTTTTTAAGAAGTTTATAAACTGATTTTTTTAAGAAGTTTATAAACTGATTTTTTTTTTAGGAATTATAAACTGATTTTAAAGAAAATAAAAACTGATTTAAAAAGAAAATAAAAACTGATTTAAAAAGAATTTTAAAAACTGATTTAAAAAGAATTTTAAAACTGATTTAAAAAGAATTTTAAAACTGATTTAAAAAGAATTTTAAAACTGATTTGAAAAGAATTTTAAAACTGATTTGAAAAGAATTTTGAAAACTGATTTTTAAAAGAAATAAAAACTGATTTTATTTTAAGGTTTAAAATAGAAAAAAAAAAGGGTTTAAATTTTGAAATAGAAAAAGGTTTAATCTTTTAAAAGAAAAAGATTTGAACTTGCAAAAATAAAGATCATATTTTTAAAAAGAGAAAAAGATGGAATTTTTATTAGGTAAAAGGAGTAAGATATAATTCTTATATTTTTAAAGCAATAAAAATATAATTTTTACATCATAGGAATATTAAAAATATAATCTTTGTTTTTAGAATGCAATCTTTATATATTGAATAACATGGTAAAAATTCGATTTTTACCTATGTAGAGAATACGGGCAACGAAAGCGACAAGAAGGCGAAATAGGCGAAGATTTCTATTAAGGAAGAATCGTGTTATTGGATAGCTATTGGTGAGAATTCCACATTCTTCAATTTCTTTTTATATATATATATATATGTGTGGAAATAAAAGTGAATTGCTATATATAAATATTTATATATATATATATATATACGCCTCCTCGTCCACAAACCATAGACGATATTTATTGGTTGAAATTGTTGTGAAAATTGGTTGACGGCAAATTGTTGTTTGGGATTGGTTGTGGTTGATATTGAATTGATTGTGGTTGAAAAATACCCGTTTGTGATTGGAAAATATTTGGTTGAAACCACATAGGATTAGTTTGTGGAAATGAAATAAATATAAACATGCCGCCTGCGTGCGAATTAGATGCATGATCCCCATTGTCAAAAACCGCGAGGTTTTAAGGTAGAGCGAGGAGCCGTACTAGGGACGGTGCCGGTTTAACTACCCTGCCGTTATGCTGCCGAAATTTTGAATAATCTTTGTGTGTTAGAATTATTTTCATATGTTGAAATTATTTGCATGCATAGAAATTAAAGCCATATATTGAAACTATATCCATGTGTGGAAATGTTCATGTGTTGAAAAGTGTTGTGTGAAAATAAAATTCATTTGTGAATGAATGAAGTGTATAAACAATAAAAATCACATTTTTATATATATATATGAAGTATGAAAAATATTCGCCTTATATGAATAATTTCAATCATAAAAATCCCATCTTTCTAATATGAACAACATAAATAAATTGTCCATGTGTGGAAATACTCATTTGTTGAGAAATGTGTGTAGTGGAAAGGTTCATGTGTTGAATAAAAAGATTGAACGATAAAAATTACATTTTTATTGAAACTATGAAGTGTTGAAACCATACATTGGTTGAATAAATATTTTAAATGATAAAAATATCATTTTTATCATATGTGTGATATGCTAAAGATATGCAGACGTTGAAACAAATATTTGTGATAGAAATATTATTTCTAACATGCATAGGAACTAAATAAAATAGTCATGTGTTGAAATCTATTTTAGTTCGCCAAAATTATCATCTTTGAAATGTGAAGTGTTAAGAATATCCACTTGTTCAAATAAACGTGCATGAGTTGAAATATACATTAACTAGCTAATGATATGATTTTAGCCTATGCATGCGATATTAGGATGAATGGTATTTTTAGACCAAAGCAAATCAAATATGAAGTTGAATAGAAAATGATAAATGTCAGAAATTGTATATATGTGCATGCATATCTATTGAACAGGTTAAAGCAAAAAGGGGCTAGAGAAGAGGAATAAAATTTTGTGCCCGACAAATAGGTACACATTTACTGTTTTGTTTGGGTGATGATTTTATGAGCCTATTGGCTAGCCGCTTGGCTTTTTCTTTTTCTTTTTGAGATTAGAAGGACCGGGAACGCTATTTGCGATTTCCCGATGCCCCCGGTACAGGGGAGGTTATGGCGAAATTTTCCAAAATTTTAAGGTGTTAGAAAAATATTTGAAGTGAAAACGATATAGAAATTATTGAATGGACTATATTTATATAAATATATAAATATAAATATAATTAAAACGAAACGTGGCCGTGCAGTTCATATTTTGAAACCGTGATTTCAATCGACTAGTGCGGAAGATCCGACCATTGGATTTTCCCGAAACCTCAACCGTTGGGTTCGCCTTGGAAATATCTTTCCAACGGCACCAACTTTGTGAAGATCCGACGGTTGGATTGTCTGGAATGTTTAATTCAAAATTAGTGAAATACAGCGCCAGAAACGATTATATTTATATATATATAAATATAATTAAATTAAATCGAATAACGACGCTGCAGTTCGTAAATTGAAATCGTAACTTCAAATGGTTAGTGCGGAAGATCCGACCGTCGGATTTTCCCAAAACTGGAACCGTTGTGTTCGTTTTGAAAAGACATTCCTAATGATGTAAAATTTGTGAAGATCCAACGGTTAGATTTTCCTATATGTGTAAAACAAAATTAGTGGAAAGCAGCGCCACTGATATGCGAGGGTTGAATGTATTTGACGTGAAAATTATAACTAAACAACTGAAGTGTGAATGTTGAATAGTTCAACCCTGTGATTAATTGGTTTGAAAATCTAAATATACGTGGGTTATTTGACGTGAAAATCATAACTAAACAACTGAAGTGTGAATGTTGAATAGTTCAACCCTGTGATTAATTGGTTTGAAAATCTAAATATACGTGGGTTATTTGAAAAGGCCGAGTTTATCTCATTTCAAATAATCGATCGACGTTGAGAAGTCGAAGAGTCGAAGACGACTGAAGACCGACGATCTCCACGTTGGATGGATGGGCGCTACTGATACTCGTGATTGGAGTAGCTACCATGAAGGAATTGAAGTAGTAGCTGTCCAAACATATTGTTGATTGTACGGATATGCGAGGAATTGGTGCCTCCGGTTTCGTTCAGACCCAGAACGGACTTGTAAATGGACTGTGTGTCTGACATTGGATTTTGTTCTGTGTTGATTGATCTCTGTTAAATATATATCTGTTTGGCGGCGGAGAATTTATTCTCTTGCTTAACGCCCTTCTCTGAGACGTACGAGCTCAGAGGTTATGTATTGACAGAAATCAGTCGCATGGAGTGGATTGCCTGTGTGGCACGCCTAAGTGGCATGTGATCAAGGCTTCTGTTGCAAAGCAAAGTCTTGTGGTTGATGATCAAAGCATGGTCTGTGTGACGTAGCTTTGTGTATAACGTGAATTCGCGAGCCTCACACCTCGGTATGAGTCAAAAACGGGAGAGTGACTGCAGGGAGAGCACGACGTTTCTTTCTAGCTAAGGTGGTGTCAGTGACCTACCAGCCCTGACATTATATATAATTTTCACCTGTGTGGTTGTTGGAATGCGAGGCGCCTCGATATAGGTCTGTAAGGACCGGGAAACTTGTGTTCAGGAATAACTAATCCTCAAAAGTAAGAGAGGACCGGCCCTGAAGATCCAAGGATCATAGTGGGGTCCTGGGACATTTGCTAGAGTGTCTCGAATCGGAGAGGAGCTTGCCCCTTGCCTCGACTCATGAAGGAATCCAATTTCCAATACGATATGTGCGGTTGTGATTGTATTACTAGTACGGCGACATAGTAGATGGTAGCTATGCCGCCTAGGATTGATATTTATGATTGAAATCGCTTTTGAAACATATATACACTAGTAATAATATCAAACACCTTTGTTTATTCGTATGAAGCATCTTTGGCCATTATAAGGTAAAAACTCTATCCTCCGGCTTGCGTTGCATTGTGTGATGGGACCTGAGTCTTATAATGGCTTCATTTTAGAAAAAGCATTGCGTTGATTTAATCTTTTACTTTACTTCATGCACGAGCACTCATTGGAGTAAACCCGTTCCGCGAAAGTGGCGTGGTCCTTTGATTTGCCTTATTATTGTTGTTAATAAGTTGAATAGATTTCTCATACCAGTCCCATGACTGACTCGTAGTTTGTTTCACCTTGCAAACTCGGGTGCCCTTATTTTCACACGGGCAGCCTAGTTACAGGTTTTTGACGCACCTTTTGGCTCATGGCGAGGCTTGACTACACCGTGCTGACTTGGATTTTCTCCGCCATTATTGTATCTATATTATGATTCCGCCATTGGCGATGTAGACTGATATTCCTTTTGTGTACTCTTTATGTATGATTCCGCCTCAGGCGATGGTGACTGATTATGTATCATTATGCACTAAGTTGTATCCTGTACTGTGCTTCTCTGATGTGATGTTATCTATATGATTCCGCTGTCATATGTGTGTAAATTATTCTAATTTCTGTTTATGCTATTATCTGTGATATGCTAATGATGATTAATGTGTTATATTCCAATGATTATCCTTAACACCGTGCCACGGGGTTTTGGGATCGTCACAGCTGGTATCAGAGCTTTGGTTAACCTTAGTTCTGGAGTCTAACACATTAAACACTTCGTCAAGATAGAATCAGTAGTATTCTAAGGCGAGTCGCTCATTAGAGATAGGACTAGTAAAGTCCTAGAATGAGCTGAGCAGAATAGCAAAAACAATTGATCAGTCCATCGTTATCTTTCCGTAGGAATTTCTGCTTAACTATGCAATAGACTATCATTTCTGTTAACTGACTTTTTCGTTACTTATACAGAATTTGACAAATGGCTACCAGAGGAGCCGCTGCTAGAGGAGGCCGTGCCGGCCGAGGCCGAGGAAGGGGAGAAATCCCAGCTCAAGAAGGACCTTTGATACAACCTCCGGCAGCTCAATACTTCGAGCTCGACCGTGTAGCTAAGAGATATAAGAACTTAGGAGGCAAGACCTTCTCGGGAACTGGCACCGTAATAGAGGCCCTTGCATGGCTCAAAACATGCGAGAAAATTCTTGAAGGCCTAAGGCTAGGAGGCGAAGACAAAGCTACTATGGGCGCCTGGCTTATGCAGGAACAAGCCGAATTATGGTGGGAATCTCTTACCGTCGGGAATAGAGAAGCTGGAAGAACATGGGATGGATTCAAAGAACTCTTCAAGGAGAAATATGTCCCAGAGCAAGCTCTAGAAAGAATGCACGATGACTTCGCCAATCTCCAGCAAGGGGATCTTTCCGTGCAAGATTATCTGAACAAATTTACAATGCTGTCGCCCTATACTCCAGAACTTGTTGCTACCGCGAAATCCAAAAATAAGAGATTTATCTTTGGACTAAGACGTCAATATCATGATAGAGCCATGGCCCATGTCAAGCTGGATTTCAACGAGCTAGTGGAGATGACATGCAACTATGAAGACCTTGATCAAAGGCATCTGGATCAGGATCGCGCTAGAAGTCAAGCAGGAAACAAGCGCAAGCCTACTGTAAATCAAGGCGAGTCAAGCCAAGCAGCATCTTCAAAGCCTCAGACTGGCAAGCCGCCAAGAGGAAGTTGCTTTAACTGTGGTAAGCCGGGGCACTACTCAAATGTCTGCACAGCTCCAAAGAGACAGAAAACAAACTCTCAAGGCTCGAGCCAAGGCTCTCAGAACCCTCGCTCGTGCTTCAACTGTCGCAAGACCGACCATCTGGTCAGAGACTGTCCTTTGCTGAAGAAAGCTACTGTAGCTCATGTCTATGACGGGTCTAGCCCGCCAGCTGCTTCCGATGGAGCAGGTAAACCCGATGTTTTGGGAGGTACCCTTACAATTAAAAATATTCCTGTTTCTGTATTATTTGACACAGGTGCATCGCGTAGTTTTATTGCTAAAAACACAGTGCACAAATTAAAGTTAAAACAGCGAAAGCTTAAAGAATCGGTTGAAGTTCATAACCCGATAGGGGGTCCTATTACTCTCAATTCCTGTTGTAAAGTGCCAATCTCTTATTCTTCCTACAAGTTTCCTTTCAATTTAATCGTTATGGATTTTCCCGAATTCGATATTATTCTCGGGCTGGATTGGTTAACGAAATTTGAAGCTGAAGTGAATTGTGCAGAAAGAATCGTTAAAATTCGAACGAAGCTAGGATATATTACGGTTCCCTGTCATGGTTCAAATCCGAATAGAGAAGAATTTTGGTCAGCATTAGAACTTATCCCCACTTCCATAGAAAAGATTCCGATTGTTAGCAACTATGCGGATGTGTTTGAAGAAGTTGAAAACTTACCTCCGAAAAGAGAAATAGAATTCCGAATCGATCTAATTCCCAATGCTAGACCAGTGGTACATCCAATTCGTAGAATGACTCCGAAAGAAAAAGAAGAATTAGGCGATCAAACTCGTCAACTGTTGTGGAAAGGTCTAATCAGACCGAGTTTTTCTAATTGGGGTGCAGCTGTCGTGTTTGTCCCGAAGTCAGACGGTACTCTTAGATTATGTGATGATTACCGAGACCTCAACAAACAGACGCTTAAAAACAAATATCCATTACCCCGCATTGATGATTTGCTAGACCAATTGAATGGGGCAAAAGTATTTTCCCGAATGGACCTAGCTATAGGTTTTCATCAATTGAGAATAGCAGAAGAGTGTGTTCCTTTGACCGCTTTCAGAGGCCCAGACATATTTTATGAATGGTTAGTAATGCCGTTTGGCCTTTGCAACGCTCCAGCATACTTTGTCGATCTAATGAATAGAGTGTTCAGGGGAGTTCTGATTAAATTTGTCCTCGTATTCATCGATGATATTTTAATCTACTCCAAATCAAAACCCGAGCATGAAAAACACTTAGAACAAGTATTGGAGATTCTAAGGAAGAACGTCTTCAAAGCCAAATTCTCTAAATGTGTCTTCTGGCAAGAAGAAGTTAAATTTCTCGGCCATGTCGTGTCAGAGAAAGGAATTTCTGTTGACCCAAGTAAGATAACAGCGATTCAAGACTGGAAACAACCCACTACTCCCACAGAAGTTAGAAGTTTTATGGGGTTGGCTAGTTATTATCGAAAGTTCGTTAAGGATTTTTCGAAGATATCCGGTCCGTTAACGAAGCTCACAAAGAAACATGAGAAGTTTAAGTGGACTTCCGACTGTGAAGAAGCTTTCCAGGAATTGAAATCGAAGCTGACCACCGCTCCAGTGTTAACTAATATTGATGGCAATCAAGATTTAACGGTTTGGACAGATGCTTCTATTAGAGGTCTTGGTGCAGTGTTAATGCAGAGAGGCCAAGTAGTCGCTTATGCAAGCCGCCAATTGAAACCGCATGAGAAGAATTATGTGACTCATGATCTTGAGTTGCTAGCCATCGTATTTGCCTTGAAAATCTGGAGGCATTACTTATTGGGCGAGAAGTTTATACTGTACACAGATCATCAATCATTGAAGTATTTATACACCCAGAAAGATCTGAATCTGAGACAGCAGCGTTGGCTATAATTTCTTGCAGCGTATGATCTTGATATCCTGTATACGCCGGGGAAAGCTAACGTGGTAGCGGATGCACTTAGTAGGAAGACTGCAATCGTTGCCCATCTTATAATTACACCTGGATTGATTGATAGGATTTCAGCCCTTCAGAAAGAAGATGAATTCATTCAGAGAATCAGTAAGAGAGTCAAGGAAGGGGAAACCACGAGTTTCCGTATTGACAATAAGGGGGTTCTCAGGTTAAATAACAGAATTTGCATCCCAAATATTCCAGGCCTTCGAAGAGAAGTGCTAGATGAATGCCATAAATCCAAATTTTGCATCCATCCTGGGGTGAGTAAAATGTACAACGATATCAAACGCACTTTCTGGTGGAAGGCAATGAAAAGAGATATTTCTTTGTATGTTAGCAGATGCCCTACTTGTCAATTGGTCAAGAGTGACCAACAGAAGCTAGCTGGACTGTTGCAACCGTTGGAAGTCCCAGGCTGGAAATGGGAACAGATTTCCATGGATTTCATAGATGGTTTGCCGTGAACCAAGAAAGGTAATGACAGTATTTGGGTAATCGTAGATCGCTTCACGAAGACAGCCCATTTTATACCTGTCAGGTCCAATCGAACTGCCCAAAGTCTAGCACAGATATATTTCAAAGAAATTGTTAAGCTGCATGGAATTCCCATCAGCATAGTCAGTGATAGAGATCCCCTATTTACTAGCAAATTCTGGGAGGCTTTCCAGACTGAATTGGGGACAAAACTGAATATGAGCACCGCTTATCACCCCCAAACAGATGGCCAAACTGAGCGGGTGAATAGAATTCTAGAAGATTTATTGCGGGCTTGTATAATCGATTTTGGTGGGTCATGGGAAGATCATTTGCATTTGGCAGAATTCTCATATAACAATAGCTATCAAGCAAGTTTGAGGATGTCACCATTTGAAGCATTATATGGCAGACCCTGCAGATCTCCTGCATGTTGGGTAGAACCTGGCAACAGACTTGTACTAGGACCCGATATGATTAGGGAAGCATCTGATAAAGTGGACTTCATCAAGAAGCGATTGAAAACCGCCCAAAGCCGACAGAAAAGTTACGCAGACTCTAGAAGGAGAGATTTGACATTTGCTGTTGGTGAACACGTTTATTTAAAGGTTTCTCCGATGAGAGGAGTAATCAGATTTGGTAAGACTGGGAAGTTGGCACCGAGATTTATTGGTCCCTTTCCTATACTTGAGCGAATTGGAACTCTTGCTTATAGGGTTCAATTGCCAGATTGGTTGCCTGGAGTGCACAATGTATTTCACGTATCTCAACTCAGGAGACATGTGCATGATCCGGATCTTGTTGTAGAAGAAGCAGCGCAACAGGATGTGGAGATAACTCCAGAATTAGCACTCAGAAGAGAGCCATTAAAAATTGTTGGCAAAGAAACTAGAGAACTCAGAAGCAAAAAGGTTCATTTAGTTAAAGTGCAGTGGAGCAGTGATCCTAGAGACTGTACTTGGGAAACTGAGGAAAGCATTAAACAAGCTTACCCCAAATGCAGAGTGGATATCTCTGACTAACTCCGGTGCAAGGTACCTTTACCATACTTTGCATTTACATTTTATTTCCTACTTTATTGTTGTTTCCTTTTCGAGGACGAAAAGTTTTAAGTAGGGGAGATTGTAATAACCCGGAAAATACGAGCCAATTTAAAATTTTTAAATTGATTATTTCAAAGCAATTTGAACCATTGAAATAGAATATTTCAATAAATTAGTGAATTAGAAATAGTAAGTCAGTTTGAAAATTTGAATTCGAACTTTGACCGACTTTGCAGGGTGGAAAATATAACGGATTTTAGTGAGACCAAAATATTTAAATCTGTTAGTCAATACCTTTCTAACGAATCTGAAATATCGAAGTTTCATAACGAGAATCAAAAGTTGTGGCCGAATGAATTTTCAGAAGAGTCGGTATATAGAATATATAGGTCTGGAAAATTGATATTTTGCAAACGGCCTCGGAATTCGACGAAACCACTTTTGTCGGGTCCGGGATGTCAAACTATTGCTAGGTTTCAAATTTCATAATTTTTCGAATCAATATGTGAGCGTGGCAAAAGAAAACGCGTTTGACCAGTTTCTGTTGAATTTAATCGACAGGAAATTGGCCATTTTTCAAACGGTCTCAGAATTCGACGAAACTAGTTTTGTTAGGACCGTATCGTCAATACGAAACTAGAAAATATTTTTCTGGAATTTTTCTAGTTAGTATGTGACCCCGGTAATTTGAAATGTACGTTTAAAATTCAATATAAGGATTTAAATGTAAATTCAACGGAAACTGATTGTAACGATCAAACCAGCTTACGATACATATCCCATTGTGTTCGGAATGGGGGTAAAACGCTATGGACGACAGGCGGTGGGCCTCGTTTCGAGGTCGTATGTAAAAGTCAACCTTTTTGCAAAATTAAATAATTAAATAATAAAATAAAATAAAATAAAAATATATACTCCCTCCTTTTCTTTTGCTTGCCCCCCCCCCCCCCGATTCAATATTCAGAAACGAAAAAAAAAAAACCCTAACCTAATCGAGCCGCCCCCCTCAAGACATCGCCGCCGACAATCGAGCCGACGCCCCCTCCGTCCAACCTCCTTCCAGTGTCGAAGCCGACGCAACCCTCGAACACCCCCCCCCCCCCCTGAAGCCCTCGAACCCCACGCGACACCATCGAGCACCACCACCACGAGCCGCCGACGACGCCTCTTCTTCCCTCCTCCCCTTCGCATACCACGGTGAGTGATTAGGTAATTTCATTTTTATTTTTATTTTTTTTGTTCTGCTAAAACTGTTTTTTTAAAGTTTTAAAAACTGTTTTTTTTAAGTTTATAAACTGATTTTTTTAAGAAGGTTATAAACTGATTTTTTTAAGAAGTTTATAAACTGATTTTTTTTTAGGAATTATAAACTGATTTTAAAGAAAATAAAAACTGATTTAAAAAGAAAATAAAAACTGATTTAAAAAGAATTTTAAAAACTGATTTAAAAAGAATTTTAAAACTGATTTAAAAATAATTTTAAAACTGATTTAAAAAGAATTTTAAAACTGATTTGAAAAGAATTTTAAAACTGATTTGAAAAGAATTTTGAAAACTGATTTTTAAAAGAAATAAAAACTGATTTTATTTTAAGGTTTAAAATAGAAAAAAAAGGGTTTAAATTTTGAAATAGAAAAAGGTTTAATCTTTTAAAAGAAAAAGATTTGAACTTGCAAAAATAAAGATCATATTTTTAAAAAGAGAAAAAGATGGAATTTTTATTAGGTAAAAGGAGTAAGATATATTTCTTATATTTTTAAAGCAATAAAAATATAATTTTTACATCATAGGAATATTAAAAATATAATCTTTGTTTTTAGAATGCAATCTTTATATATTGAATAACATGGTAAAAATTCGATTTTTACCTATGTAGAGAATACGGGCAACGAAAGCGACAAGAAGGCGAAATAGGCGAAGATTTCTATTAAGGAAGAATCGTGTTATTGGATAGCTATTGGTGAGAATTCCACATTCTTCAATTTCTTTTTATATATATATGTATATATGTGTGGAAATAAAAGTGAATTGCTATATATAAATATTTATATATATATATATATATATACGCCTCCTCGTCCACAAACCATGGACGATATTTATTGGTTGAAATTGTTGTGAAAATTGGTTGACGGCAAATTGTTGTTTGGGATTGGTTGTGGTTGATATTGAATTGATTGTGGTTGAAAAATACCCGTTTGTGATTGGAAAATATTTGGTTGAAACCACATAGGATTAGTTTGTGGAAATGAAATAAATATAAACATGCCGCCTGCGTGCGAATTAGATGCATGATCCCCATTGTCAAAAACCGCGAGGTTTTAAGGTAGAGCGAGGAGCCGTACTAGGGACGGTGCCGGTTTAACTACCCTGCCGTTATGCTGCCGAAATTTTGAATAATCTTTGTGTGTTAGAATTATTTTCATATGTTGAAATTATTTGCATGCATAGAAATTAAAGCCATATATTGAAACTATATCCATGTGTGGAAATGTTCATGTGTTGAAAAGTGTTGTGTGAAAATAAAATTCATTTGTGAATGAATGAAGTGTATAAACAATAAAAATCACATTTTTATATATATATGAAGTATGAAAAATATTCGCCTTATATGAATAATTTCAATCATAAAAATCCCATCTTTCTAATATGAACAACATAAATAAATTGTCCATGTGTGGAAATACTCATTTGTTGAGAAATGTGTGTAGTGGAAAGGTTCATGTGTTGAATAAAAAGATTGAACGATAAAAATTACATTTTTATTGAAACTATGAAGTGTTGAAACCATACATTGGTTGAATAAATATTTTAAATGATAAAAATATCATTTTTATCATATGTGTGATATGCTAAAGATATGCAGACGTTGAAACAAATATTTGTGATAGAAATATTATTTCTAACATGCATAGGAACTAAATAAAATAGTCATGTGTTGAAATCTATTTTAGTTCGCCAAAATTATCATCTTTGAAATGTGAAGTGTTAAGAATATCCACTTGTTCAAATAAACGTGCATGAGTTGAAATATACATTAACTAGCTAATGATATGATTTTAGCCTATGCATGCGATATTAGGATGAATGGTATTTTTAGACCAAAGCAAATCAAATATGAAGTTGAATAGAAAATGATAAATGTCAGAAATTGTATATATGTGCATGCATATCTATTGAACAGGTTAAAGCAAAAAGGGGCTAGAGAAGAGGAATAAAATTTTGTGCCCGACAAATAGGTACACATTTACTGTTTTGTTTGGGTGATGATTTTATGAGCCTATTGGCTAGCCGCTTGGCTTTTTCTTTTTCTTTTTGAGATTAGAAGGACCGGGAACGCTATTTGCGATTTCCCGATGCCCCCGGTACAGGGGAGGTTATGGCGAAATTTTCCAAAATTTTAAGGTGTTAGAAAAATATTTGAAGTGAAAACGATATAGAAATTATTGAATGGACTATATTTATATAAATATATAAATATAAATATAATTAAAACGAAACGTGGCCGTGCAGTTCATATTTTGAAACCGTGATTTCAAACGACTAGTGCGGAAGATCCGACCATTGGATTTTCCCGAAACCTCAACCGTTGGGTTCGCCTTGGAAATATCTTTCCAACGGCACCAACTTTGTGAAGATACGACGGTTGGATTGTCTGGAATGTTTAATTCAAAATTAGTGAAAAATAGCGCCAGAAACGATTATATTTATATATATATATAAATAAATATAATTAAATTAAATCGAATAACGACGCTGCAGTTCGTAAATTGAAATCGTAACTTCAAATGGTTAGTGCGGAAGATCCGACCGTCGGATTTTCCCAAAACTGGAACCGTTGGGTTCGTTTTGAAAAGACCTTCCTAATGATGTAAAATTTGTGAAGATCCAACGGTTAGATTTTCCTATATGTGTAAAACAAAATTAGTGGAAAGCAGCGCCAGTGCATCGACACGACCTGAAACGTCGTTTAATTAAATATGGCCGTTTTAAATTAAATAAAAATGGCGATATATCGTTATTAAGTGCTATAGACGATATAGAGTGAAAATAAACCAATTTTGTTGTGTTTGCTTGATATGTGATGGTTGAATGTATTTGACGTGAAAATTATAACTAAACAACTGAAGTGTGAATGTTGAATAGTTCAACCCTGTGATTAATTGGTTTGAAAATCTAAATATACGTGGGTTATTTGAAAAGGCCGAGTTTATCTCATTTCAAATAATCGATCGACGTTGAGAAGTCGAAGAGTCGAAGACGACTGAAGACAGACGATCTCCACGTTGGATGGATGGGCGCTACTGATACTCGTGATTGGAGTAGCTACCATGAAGGAATTGAAGTAGTAGCCGTCCAAACATATTGTTGATTGTACGGATATGCGAGGAATTGGTGCCTCCGGTTTCGTTCAGACCCAGAACGGACTTGTAAATGGACTGTGTGTCTGACATTGGATTTTGTTCTGTGTTGATTGATCTCTGTTAAATATATATCTATTTGGCGGCGGAGAATTTATTCTCTTGCTTAACGCCCTTCTCTGAGACGTACGAGCTCAGAGGTTATGTATTGACAGAAATCAGTCGCATGGAGTGGATTGCCTGTGTAGCACGCCTAAGTGGCATGTGATCAAGGCTTCTGTTGCAAAGCAAAGTCTTGTGGTTGATGATCAAAGCATGGTCTGTGTGACGTAGCTTTGTGTATAACGTGAATTCGCGAGCCTCACACCTCGGTATGAGTCAAAAACGGGAGAGTGACTGCAGGGAGAGCACGACGTTTCTTTCTAGCTAAGGTGGTGTCAGTGACCTACCAGCCCTGACATTATATATACTTTTCACCTGTGTGGTTGTTGGAATGCGAGGCGCCTCGATATAGGTCTGTAAGGACCGGGAAACGTGTGTTCAGGAATAACTAATCCTCAAAAGTAAGAAAGGACCGGCCCTGAAGATCCAAGGATCATAGTGGGGTCCTGGGACATTTGCTTGAGTGTCTCGAATCGGAGAGGAGCTTGCCCCTTGCCTCGACTCATGAAGGAATCCAATTTCCAATACGATATGTGCGGTTGTGATTGTATTACTAGTACGGCGACATAGTAGATGGTAGCTATGCCGCCTAGGATTGATATTTATGATTGAAATCGCTTTTGAAACATATATACACTAGTAATAATATCAAACACCTTTGTTTATTCGTATGAAGCATCTTTGGCCATTATAAGGTAAAAACTCTATCCTCCGGCTTGCGTTGCATTGTGTGATGGGACCTGAGTCTTATAATGGCTTCATTTTAGAAAAAGCATTGCGTTGATTTAATCTTTTACTTTACTTCATGCACGAGCACTCATTGGAGTAAACCCGTTCCGCGAAAGTGGCGTGGTCCTTTGATTTGCCTTATTATTGTTGTTAATAAGTTGAATAGATTTCTCATACCAGTCCCATGACTGACTCGTAGTTTGTTTCACCTTGCAAACTCGGGTGCCCTTATTTTCACACGAGCAGCCTAGTTACAGGTTTCTGACGCACCTTTTGGCTCATGGCGAGGCTTGACTACACCGTGCTGACTTGGATTTTCTCCGCCATTATTGTATCTATATTATGATTCCGCCACTGGCGATGTAGACTGATATTCCTTTTGTGTACTCTTTATGTATGATTCCGCCTCAGGCGATGGTGACTGATTATGTATCATTATGCACTAAGTTGTATCCTGTACTGTGCTTCTCTGATGTGATGTTATCTATATGATTCCGCTGTCATATGTGTGTAAATTATTCTAATTTCTGTTTATGCTATTATCTGTGATATGCTAATGATGATTAATGTGTTATATTCCAATGATTATCCTTAACACCGTGCCACGGGGTTTTGGGATCGTCACAGCACCCCCCGATCAATCGCCGCCGCCGCGACTAGCCCCCCCACCCCCACCCCCGCCTCGCGCCAGGCTGCGCCGCCCCCATCGCACCCCCTCTCCTCATCTCCTTCTCTTCCTCTCCTCCAGCCAAGACCCGCGACCCCCAATCCAAACCCGCCACCGCGACCCCCCCTCTCTTCCACCGCCGACAGTAAACCCCCCCTCTTCCGCCGCCGACAGTACCCCCCCCCCCCCCCCTGCGATGAAAATGAGGTAAACAACTTTAAAACTTATTTTTCAGTTTTACTATGAATTCAAATAGGATTAAACCTAATTTTATTTTCTTGTTAAAACTGATTTTATTTGCTTGTTAAAACTGATTTTATTTGCTTGTTAAACCTGATTTTATTTGCTGTTTAAACTGATTTTATTTGCTGTTAAAACCTGATTTTATTTGCTTGTTAAAACTGATTTTATTTCCTGTTAAAACTGATTTTATTTGCTTGTTAAAAAAATGATTTGATATGGCTATTAAAACTGATTTTGAAATGATAAAGATTTAATTTTGAAAAGAGTAAAAATTCAATTTTTATATATTGAATAGCGAAGTAAAAATTCGATTTTTATATATTGAATAGCAAAATAAAAATTCGATTTTTATATATTGAATAACAAAGTAAAAATTCGATTTTTATATATTGAATAGCGAAGTAAAAATTCGATTTTTATATATTGAATAGCGAAGTAAAAATTCAATTTTTATATATTGAATAGCAAAGTAAAAATTCGATTTTTACATATGTAGAGAATACAGGCAAAGAAAGTTACAAGAGGCAAGAACGGCGAAGATTTCTACATAAGAAGAATAGTGGGATTGGATTGGCTAATCGGTGAGAACTTCTCACCTTTAATTTAATTTATTTCTAGTTAAAATATATACTAGGATGTAGACGGTGTTTAGTAGCACCCGACACCCGTCGTCCACAGACCATGGACGGCTTGTATGCTTGTTTGTTAGATTTTGATGTGTAGTTGATTGTGTGATGTGAAACGAAATAAAATATTTTATAGTGGAAAATATTTTATAGTTAAAAATAGAATTTTTAACGTGTATTTGAAATGAAATAAATTAATATAAACAAATCGAACGATTTGTTTATATACACACATTTGCCTGATATTGATTGGGACGATAAATTTTACACATCGCCCAACTGCACAAATAAAATCTGTGTTTGATTGTTTGAAACCCCACACGGGTATTGGGATGATATATGACATACACTAATTCCAATAATTAGTTGTATGTCGATCGATTGATTGACAGACTGTTATAAGCGTTAAATATTTATATTTGATGCTTATACAGTGTAGAATGCACTTTGGATGATGGTTGATTATTCATCGTTGTTATAATATACATGTGTCATAGAAAATCCATAGAAATAAAATCTATGGTAATTGATTGGGCTTCATTCCAGTTTTGAATAGAAATATTGGAAAAAGTCATATTTGAAATAGAAATATTTGAAAAAGAAATATTTGAATAGAATATTTGAAAAAGCAATATTTGAAATAGAATATTTGAAAATAGAAATATATAAAGCCGTGTTGATTAGATTGACGCCATTTTGACGTGAACGATGTTTATATCGATTTTGTGCATGTGCATTTTATAATGAATATCGAAAGTGATTTCAAAATCTGATATTTTGAAAAGAATTGAAATTCGAATTAAATTGAATAGAAATGAATTCGAATTGAAATTGAATCGAATTGAAATTGAATCAAATTGAAATTGAATAGAAATGAAATTGAATAGAATTGAAATTGAATAGAAATGAATTCGAATTGAAATGAATTGAAAACGAACTGAAATTGAATTCAAAATCGATTTGAATTGAAATCAATTTAAAACGAATTTGTAAGGGAAAATTCAATTTTGATTTGAATTTGAAAAAGAAGTTGAAATCGTTATGAAAACGAATTTAAAACGATTTATATAATACGTTTTGAATTGAAATTGACGAATTATATATTATATATATTATATATATAATATAATGGCATGAATAGAATGCGCCGCGCCGCGGCAGTTCGAGAATTTCGACCATTGACTTCGAATGGATATTGCGGGAGATCCGACCGTCGGATTCTCCTAAAACCGGAACCGTTGGGTTCGTATCGAAAAGATCTTTCTAACGAATATTAGAAATTTGAAATCTAACGGTTGGATTTGGAATTATGTCCAAATCAAATTTGGAAAAGGTCGCTATAAGTGCAGTTCGATGGCCGTTGATGGAAATCGACTGTACGGGCCTTGATAAAATTATTAAAAATAGTAATAATTTGTGTAAAATCATAAGAAATGATTTGGGGAGAATTGGGATGAAAAACTCCATATTTGAAAAGATAAAAATAGATTTTTATCGAAATGAACTAGTTTTGAACTAGAATAGTAATTTATTTATTTTTAAAATAAATAAATTGGATTTGAAATGGTTTTGAAAATAACCAGAATTTCCAATAATTGAATTGGAATAGATTTGAATCGAAACTGTCTTCGGAATATTTCGATGTTGGATTTCGAGATGATACAGATATGGTTATGGGAATTTGAAAGATATATTTATATCGTTATTTCCAATACGATATTTTTTAGTCGTAGAGTTTGATATTGAATATAAGCCGATATAATTTCTATTCAGAGCCTTGTATTTAATATCAAATGTGGTTTGGGTTTGTCGTGAATGGTGTCTTCATTAACACTGTTCTTAAGCCTAGTTGAGAAAAGATTAAATCTTTTTATTTAGATTTAATGAAGTGTACCAATTAAATAATATTTAATTGGAATTGAATTGGTATAGATTTTTGGGTTTATCGTGAACAGTGTTTTATATAACACTTGTTCTTTAACCCGATAATTAATGAAATGTGATTTTGGGTTGTCGTGAACGGTATCTTCAATAATACTGTTCTTAGACCCAAAGGAGTTAAGAAAATCAGAAACTAACTGGAGATTAGTTAAGTTGAATGGTTTCTGGGGTATTGATCTGATGTTGGTTTCGGCCTTCGGGGTTAATATTTTGGGAATTGCTCACTTGCTAATTTATGGTTAGGGACTGATTGAAAGGTGATGTGATTTTGGGGTTTATCGTGAACCGTGTTTTAAATGACACTGATTCTTTAACCCAGTCACAGATTAAAACTAAGTGGAGTTTTAATGAATCTTTAATTAGATTGAAATGATCGAGAATGGAGTATCACCAGTTTTGCTCCAGGCGATACTTAAATCTTTAATTAGATTTGAACGTGAAATGGTAATTGAATTTACCGATAACACCGTAGTGTTAGATATGAAGTATTACCAGTTTTACTTCATGGGATGAACAAGTTGGGATTGGGAAATTAAAACAAATGATTACTTCGGTAAGTTTCGTTAATCCCGACTAGATGAATCGAAATTCAAAAGTAGATTAAAGACTAAATTCAAGGAATTTATCTTTGATAAAATTAATGGGAACCTTTCCCTATGAATGTGAAATTTGGAAACTAACTGTCAGTTAGCTAAGCAGAACGGTTTTATGGATATTGATCTGATGTTGGTTTCGGACTTCGGGGTTAATATTTGGGAAATTATTCTCCTAATTAATTTACGGTTAGTGACTGATGAATTGGAATGAGGCGTATGTTGTGTTTGTGTAACACTTATTTAAAATATACGCGAGTTATTCGGAAAGACCGGGTTTATCCCATTCTGAATAACTGATACGACGATAAGTCGAAGATGAAGACGGTGGTCGAAGACCGGAGGTCTTCACGTTGTTTGGGTGATTACTGATGATCTTGATTGGGATGTACACCCAAGAAGATGGAAACAGTTGGTGATCGTCCATACGTACTTGGGGATCGATGGATATGCGGGGTACTAGGTGCCTCCGGATTCGTTCAGACCCAGAACGGACTTGTAAATGGACTGTGTGTCTGACATTGGATTTTAGTCTGTGTGATTGATTTCTATTAAATATATATCTGTTTGGCGGCGGAGAATTTATTCTCTTGCTTAACGCCCTTCTCTGAGACGTACGAGCTCAGGGGTTATATACTGATGGATATCAAACGCATAGAGTGAATTTCCTGTGTGGCATGCCTAAGTGGCGAGTGATCAAGGCTTCTGTTGAAAAGCAAAGTCTTGTGGTTGATGATCGAAGCACGGCCTTCGTGGCGTAGCTTTGTGTAACGTTTACTTCGCGAGTTTCACACCCGGTATGAACCAAAAACGGGAGACGGACCTCAGGGAGGGCATGCGTTTCTTTCTAGTTAGAAGTGGCGTCAGTAGTTTTACACGCCCTGACGAGTTTGACTTATGTGGTTATTGTTGTTGCGAGGCGCCTCGGTTTAATCGGACGATCCGGGTCCGATGGAGTCATTCGTTAGCTCATTTACGCCCCATAGGGTGGGGAAACGTAGTGTTCAGGCATTTTAATCCACATCGGTGGACCGACCCTACCGCTCCAAGGGTCACTCGAGCTCTGATCCTGAGGCTCGGGCTAGAGAGTCTCGAATCGGTGAGGACTATCTTTTGCCTCGGTACATAGATGGAAATCCAACTTCCAAATACGTGACATTTGCGGTTTTATTTGTAGAGCCTAGTATGGCGACATAGTGGGATGGGGCGCTTATGCCGTCTATGATTGATACTTATGATTTGAAGTTGTTTTATACACTATGCACTTATAATAGTATCAAATGATTTGTTTTAAACGTATCAAGCATTCTTGGCTATTATAAGGTAAAAACCCTATCCTCCGGCTTGCGTTGCATTGTGTGATGGGAACTGGGTCTTATAATAGCTTCATTGTTCTTTATTTAGCATTACGCTATTGTTATATGCACTGGTATTCTTGGGAGGAAACCCGTTCCGTGTTATGCGGCGTGGTCCCTTGATTTACCTAACTTTAAAATAAAGATTAATAACTGTTTTAGTTCTCACACCAGTCACATGACTGACCTGGAGTTTATTGTTTTAACCTAAACTCTGGGTGCCCTTATTTTGACACGTGCAGCTAGTAGTTTTGTTTTTGCAGATTTATATTCACAGGATCCTGGTTTACAGCTGGAACGATATCCGGAAAGCTTTGTATCCGTATATCTCTACTAGTTGTGTATTGTATTATTTTCCGCTGCTATGTATTTAAATGTAATTTAAATCTCTGACATTTCTATGTAATATTCATTTATACTCTGTATATTCTTGTAATCTGATGGTATTGTTGTAATATACAATGAAATGTTCTCCCGTCTGCGTTCTATTTTGTCGTGTTCTCAAAACAATTCGTTCTTTCTCTTCTCTTCGGAGACCGGGGAAGTTCGGGTCGTTTCAGTATGCACTGATTTCAGATTTTAATTTACAACTTATATTTTTTTGTCAAATCAGTCAAAGATCAGTTATGTCCAATTATGCATTATCCATTATTTGTCCCAAAATTCAGCGTTCGTGCGTTAATCTCCTATGAGATTTGGTGCAGGCTCGTGGTAGCCAGGCTATAAACAAAAAGGAAGAAAAAGAGGGAACAGATACAGAATAGTCACAGTCAAGATAGATCCACAGAAAAGTATGCATAACCTCAGATCCAGATTCACAAAAATGTCAAGATAATTATTAAATTTCATATCTGAAAATAACTGTACTCTGAAAAAGGGAATGATTCTTGTATTCTGGAATCTGTGTTCTGACACTGAATAACGCTCCTTTGATGTAGACTAGTTGTTCTTTTAACCCTATTCTGTTTGGAAGAAGATGCACTAGTTTTATCCTAGGTTTCAGCAGAGTAGCGACGCCATTATTTTATTTTCTAAGAGGGAGAGAGCTATGGAGGCTAGAGAATAGTGTAGAAGATTTATATTTTGGCTTAGGGATTGTATTTATAGGAGAGTAGAAGTGTCCAGGGCCTTAGATATTAACCTAGAACCAATCTAGACTATCAGAACAGCCAAAACCATGTCACACGCCGAAGAAAATCGATCTGGGCAAAACAGGTCGACCTGTAGGGGGGAGGTCGACACTAAGGTCAACCCCCAGGTCGACCCTATAGTCGACCTGCCTACCCAGGTCGACCCCCAGGTCGACCTGGGTCTTGGGCGGGAAATTTCCCGCCCAGCCCGCTTATGGGTTCATATTTTTGAATTTCGTATTTATTTTCGAGCTGTTTTATATTTTCAGAAACTTCCGAAGGCCATAACTTCCTCATACGGAGTCCGATTTACGCAAACTCGGACTCTATCTCAAGCAGAATTCCGAGACGACACAATGGCGTAACCCGTTTTCCTTAATTATCATATCAAAAAAAATTTATACTTCATTTTGTTACTCCTCTGTTTACAGAAAATTCGGGGTGTTACAGATATAAATAATGGTACTTGAAAAAAATTTAAATAACTTCTATTGCAGCGGAGAAATAGTTTGATTACAACAACTTCATAAACCAAGTACACTTAATATCCATCTTGATAAATTGTTTCAGAGTACATAAAATAAAAAGCATAAACCCTAACACAAGTAGCCATAAAAGAGATGAGATGAACTTTACTTTCAACAATCCAAGCACTTCCAAAAGAGAGAGAAAGAGATCCAAGATCAAGCTCCACTAGTACTAGTCCCACCCTGAGAACTTGGGGGGGGGGGGGTAAAGGAAGAAAAGAGGCGAAAACAGGGGGGTCAAACATAAAGTCTAGCGAGTATAATAACTTTAAAAATATAATTATTAAAGTAACTAGGATAAGGCATAAACTGGTAAGATAAGATATGACCATAAAAAAAAGTTTGCATGACAAAGCAAATAAGAGGAATATTCTGGCGTTAATATCGTTCCTAATTACTATAGGATAATTACTATACTGCACCACCACTAGTCACCCTAAAAGTTGATCCCGCCTACAGAACTTAATAATGATAATGGTAGTTCGTGTACCCCTAGCTGCCTTTATAGGTGCCGTCTGCCCCTATCTCCACTAGTTGTACCCACTACTCTCATTCGATCGGCTCCCTAACTCGTAGATACCCGTGCTGGTCCCACAGTGGGGTGTATCACTCCCCAAAGTGGCAACCCGATACCACTAAAGATGCACGGCTTATATCTACACGATGCAACAACGTCTTACCTACCAGCCCGGGCCCACACATGCACATGACCCCGTTGGACTTGCGTTGCCACCGCTAACCCGTTTTGACCTCTTACAATCAAATCTAGTAAGTGTATCCCATCTTCGACTTGGGTCGAGCTCACAAAGATACTTAATGGGTTATTGGTTTGAAAAGGGCCCCCCCATGCATGACCCAAGCTTTCCACCTATGCTTGGTCCCCACTAAGGTTTCCCACTTAACCCCATTTTTATTCATGTCTTCTTACATGTTTCAACTTGGTTAAGTGCATCTAATTGTATTTCACATGACACCCAAGGCACCCACTTATTTTCACATGCCACCCAAGGCACCCACTTAACCCCCCATGTCCCACCACATGTTTATCTGGTTAAGTGTTACTTAATTCATTAGAACCGTAACCTTGTAAAGACCTCCCACATTAGACTGGCATTTGCGGTTGATGGATTTGCAGGGCGGGTCCGGGCAGTCTTATACCGCAAACGAGCCTAACTTTGTGTCTTTACAACTATTACGCATTTAATTCGTGCCTTTGACCTCTCACATTAGACTGACATTTGTGGCTGCTGGATTTATCGGGTGGGTCCGGGCAGTCTTACACCACAAAAGAGTCTAACCTCATGTCTTAGGCGATTTATTGTTACATAGCTTTATTTAAACCCAAATTGGATTTATATCCCTATTCAAATTTGTCATTAAATTCCAAATTTATTTATGTCCATAAATGTCTCTTAAAATTATGTCCAGAAATACCATTTATGCCAATTAATGTCTCAAATTAATTATATGCCTTTTTGACGCCATTTTATGCCAATTCACAATTTTATGTATATTTAGTATTATCCCATCATCCCCATGCTATTCGTACATTTTCATATGACATATGTTAGACTCGCAAATAGTCTAACTCATAAAAAGAAAAACAACATCACATAACACATAATATAGATCTAAGGATCATGACATAAGATTATATAGCCAATAGCTTGCATATGAATTTCATTCAAACTAGCATATGATACAAAACTAGCATAGGTTATGGGCGAAAACTTGCATAACTTATGTACTGTTATAGATCCAAACATAATGGTGTGAACTTGCATATGGATCTAATCATAAAGGTGTGAACTCGCATATGGATATAAAGATGTAATCTTGCATATAGATCTAAACATAAAGATGTAATCTTGCATATAGATCTAAACATTAAGATGTAATCTTGCTTATGGATCTAGACATAAAGGTGTGAACTTGCATATGGATGTAAACATATAGATTAATGTCACATAAACTAGCATATGCATATACATGTTTCACATATATTTTAACAACCCAGACTTTCCTAAGATTCATATAAGAATATATGATCCAATCACCACAAACTTGCATAAGATATATGATTCAACTTGCATAGGACTCACATAAGAACTAGCATATGATCCAATTTGCATAAAATTCACATAAGGTCTAACATATGATTCAACACCACAAACATACATATAATTTACATCACATGATTCAAAATCATATTCTTATGATCCCAATTATATCTTATCATAATTAAATTAATGAATTATCTTGTGAAAGCTATCATACTCACAATAAAAAAGAACAGTCTTGTCTTTCTGGATTTTGTATTCTGAAATTGAATTTCTCGCCTTTGATGTGGATTAGTTGTTATTTTATATTTGATTTGATTTTGATTCAAGCCTCTATCTTGCTTTAGGGTTGAAAGTGTATGGCGGCTACTCTAGGTCCTCCATTGACGGCATGGCGGCTCTTGGTATGAATTTGTGTGATTAGGGTTAGGGGTTTAGGGTGTTTTTATAGAAGATTAATTAATTAAGAGCCGTCGGATTAACCTAGGAATAACCAGAACCGTTCAGATAGCCACCCAAGCCCTAGTGACTCAGCAATGACTCACTGTTCGGATCAGAACACTCCAGAACTCTGTGCAGGCTTTTAGCCCGACCTGGGCGCACTTGGCAAGTGCGCCAGTGCATTTTTGTACTGGCGCACTTCACAAGTGCGCCAGTGCATTCTGGCCTATTTCCGGGTTTTCTGCCTAACTTCGTTCATCCATATCTCCTTCATACGGTGTTTGTTTTACGCAAACTCGGACTCTATCTCAAGCAGAATTTCAAGACGAACGCAATGGCGCAACCTATTTCCCTTAATTGACACATTTGAAATTAAGTATTCTTTAATTTGTTAACTTAATATTTAAAATTACGGGGTGTTACATTCTTTCCTCCTTAAAGAATTTCGCCCTCGAAATCTCTAAATTAAGGAGAATGCATATCCTAACATCCAATAATTCATCTACTC
The DNA here is from genome assembly GCA_030737875.1 of Allium sativum. NCBI lineage: Eukaryota > Viridiplantae > Streptophyta > Magnoliopsida > Asparagales > Amaryllidaceae > Allium > Allium sativum. The sequence continues at coordinate 104,229,493 of CM060911.1, read as the reverse complement.
AACCATCAAACACAGGCATCCATTGTCCTTACAAGATTTTTAATGCTGTATGAACATATGCAAGAAGTGTGTGTATATGTTCCTTATCTAATGCAAAATCAGGCGGTCTACTGATTCAGTTGACCTCTTTAATGCAACTCATGATAGTGTCATGCGTCCATTATGTATGCGAAAGAACCCTATCGATACACATTATTTCTACATGTGTGCACAAGCATTCATCAAAATGCAGCATCCATATGATAACACAACCATCCATTAATTTAAATATGCACACACGTTTATATGCAATATGAAGGTGATTGAGCCGATCTAATGCCTAAGGTGTGTGTACATGCATCCATGAGAAACCACTGGCAACTACTTGCATCCATTTGCATCCATCAAACATAACATGTCTCAAACACATGTTTGCAACCATTGGGTTCTTCCTAACTAAATATCAAAGATGTCATCACAAAGATAATACTAAAAGATAGGACAAGTATCAACAAAGCGGTAGAAAAAGGAGAAAATAAAACATACCATCAAAAAGGAAAGGGTACAGCGTACGCATCTTATCTTCCGTCTCCTAAGTCGCGTCTCTTTGATCATCTCCCCATTGCACTTTGACCAACTTGACCTCTTTGTTGCGAAGCTTTTTGACCTCCGATCCGAGAATGCGTGTAGGAGCCCGTCTGATCGTGGCATTGCGCTCTACTTCCACTTCTTCGAGCGTGCTCGGCTCTACCACTACCGCCATATCATGTAAACTATTACGCAAATGCGAAACGTGAAACACGTCATGAACTCCGTTGAGCTTCTCTGGTAGTTTTACTTTATATGCCATCTGCCCAATCCTCTCTGTAATTGGAAAGGGTCCTACAAACCATGGTGCCAACTTCCCTACTGATCCAAAGCGGACTACGTTTCTCAATGGTGAAACCTTAACAAAAACCATGTCCCCAACATTGAACTCAAGATCGGTTCGTCTCCTATCAGCATACGACTTCTGTCGGTCCTGCACCGTCTTCATTCGCCGTCGAATCAGGTCTATCTTCTCTGAAGTCTCCTTAATCATGTTGGGTCCAAGTAAAACCTTGTTCGTGGATTCCCACCAACAAGTAGGTGATCGGCACGGTCGTCCATAAAGAGCCTCAAAAGGTGCCATGCCAATGCTAGCCTGAAAACTATTATTATAGGCGAACTCCACTAGTGGAAGATGTTCTTCCCATGTTCCTCCAAAGTATGGGATGCATAGCCTTAAAAGGTCTTCTAGAATCTGATTTACTCTCTCGGTCCGACCGTCTGTTTGAGGATGATAGGCGGTACTTAAGCATAATCGCATTCCAACCGCCTCTTGTAAGCTTTTCCAAAATTCGCTTGTGAAAATGGGATCTCTATCGCTCACAATGCTAGAGGGTATGCCGTGCAAATGGACTATCTCTCGAAGGTAAACGGATGCTAACCATGCGACGGTCCTTCTACTTTTAACGGGAATAAAATGGGCACTTTTAGTAAGTCTGTCTACAATTACCCAAATCCCCGTATTACCCTTCCTTGATCTTGGTAACCCATCTACAAAATCCACGGAAACGCTTTCCCATTTCCAAAGCGGAATCTCTAAAGGATGGAGCAAACCTCTGGGCTTCTTTTGCTTAGCCTTGACTTGCTGGCACACTAAGCATCTAGCAACAAACTCGGCCACGTCCTTCTTCATTCCGGCCCAAAAGAAAACTCGCTTCATATCCCTATACATCTTATCACCACCGGGATGTATGGTCATCTTAGAGCGATGTGAGTCTTCAAGAATTGCCTTCTTCAAACTCTAGTCTTGTGGTACGCAAAGTCTTCCATCTCTACGTAGCCAACCTCTCTCATCTGTAGCATATCTATTCAGATGACTCGAGGACTCCCCTCTTATAAGCTTGCCTACTATCTCAACCAATTGTGGGTCGTTTCGCTGTGCCTCTCCAACTCGATCCAAAAGTGTAGGTTGCACCTCTAACGATGCCAATAATCAGGGTACATAATCGACAGAGGGTCTGAAGTCAAAGGAAGATATATACTCTAAACTCTGTCGCTCTACGAACAGAGGACTTAAGGTAATCTTCTTTCTACTTAAGGCGTCAGCTACAACGTTACCCTTGCCAGGGGTATATGCGATCTCAAAATCATGGGATGCCAAAAGCTCCATCCATCCCTATTGCCTCAAGTTTAGGTCCTTCTGAGAGAATAAGTACTTTAGCGACTTATGGTCTGTATACAACTCAAACCTCTCGCCCAGCAAATAATGACGCCATGACTTAAGCGCAAAAACTATGGCCGCCAACTCTAAGTCGTGGATAGGGTAATTTTTCTCGTGGGCTTTCAACTGCCTTCCACCATAGCATATCACCCTTCACTCTTGCATTAAAACTGCTCCAAGCCTTGTCCCACAAGTATCGGTATATACAGTGAATGTCTTACTCCCGTCTGGCAAAACTAAACTGGAGCGGTCTTCAAAGCCCTCTTCAGGCGTTGGAAAGCCTCGTCATAGTCAACGTCCCAAGCAAAAGTCAAGTTCTTCTTCGTTAATCGAGTGAGAGAGGCTGATATCTTCGCGAAGTCTTTAATGAACTTCCTATAATATCCAGCCAGCCCTAAAAGGATTCTTACTTCTGTTGCGTTCTTAGGATTTTTCCAATCTTGGATTGCCACCACCTTGGCGGGATCCACAGCTATCCCTTCCTTAGAGACCACGTGTCCTAAGAACCTCACTTCTTTTCTCCAAAAATGGCACTTGGAGAACTTAGTTTTTAGCTGATGCGCTCGTAGGGTCTCTAAGACTTCCCTAAGATGTAGGGCATGCTCTTCTTCTTTTTTAGAGAAAACCAGAATATCGTCTACAAAGACTACCACAAACTTTTTTAGAAACTCCCTAAACACCCTACTCATTAAGTAAACAAAGTATGCGGGTGCATTCGTCAAACCAAAAGGCATTATGAGCCACTCAAAGAAACCGTCAGGAGTTCTAAAGGTAGTCTTATCGATGCTATCTTCAGCCACCCTTAGCTGATGAAGCCCTGTGGCTAAATCTAGTTACGAGAAAACTGAAGCACCAACCAACTGATCGAATAAATCGTTTATCCTCGGAAATGGGTATCTATTCTTCTTTGTTAGCGTATTTAGCTCTCTATAGTCCACGCACAATCTAAGTGAACCATCGGCTTTTTAGCAAAAATGACTGGAGCACCCCACTCTGAAATACTTCTTCTTATGAACCCCTTCTCAAGCAATTCTTTTACTTGCTTACTGATTTCTCTTCTCTCTCTCGGAGCCATGTAGCGCACTGGTAATGCAACTGGCTTTGCATTATCTACTAGATATATTTGAAAGTCTATCTCACGCCCCGGGGGTAAACCTCAAACTTCATCGAAGACGTCACTATATTTATAGACCACACGAACAGATTTCAAATCATCATTGGATGCGTCAAGGGATTCTAGGTAGCTAAGCATTACCGGACTTCTAGGGTCACAAGAAATATCTCGGGTCTTTCCACAACGAGTCAACAATCTAACTACACTTCTTTCACAATCTAGGATGGCACCATATCTAGTTAGCCAATCCATACCTAGAATCAAGCCGTAGCCCACGAAGCCAATAATAAAGGCGTTGCATTCAAACCCAACGCCCAAGATAGACACTCCCAATCCCGACAAATCATAGAAAGATGAGCCGAACCACCAATAGGATTTGAGACTACTATGGGATTCGTAACTAGACTAGTATTTAGGTGCAGTGTTTCAACTAACGAAGCAGATACAAACTAGTGTGAAGTGCCAGAGTCAAACAAAGTACGAACAGGGTGATCAAACAGAAAACTAAACTTTCAACGGAAATGTTTATACCTCTCTCCTGTCCTGGTGGCATGAGAGCCTGAATCTGCCCTCTCGCCTACCCTGGTGCCATGAGAGCCTGAAGCTGCCCTTTAGAAGTTCTTTGCCCTTGCCCCTGTTTCCTTGGGCAGACCTTAACTAAATGACCTGCCTCTCCACAGTGGAAACAACCAGTCTTCTTCTTTTTTCTACAGTCTTACTCAAATGGCCAGGTGTCCCACAATTAAATCACTTCTTCTTTCCTTTGCCATTATTGTTCTTCCCGCCTTTCTTGTTTTGCTGTTGTGGTTTCTTTTGGTCCCCTTTCTTCTCCGGTGCCTTATTATCTTTAGCACCTTTCTCTTCCTCATGCATAAGTGCCTTGTCAACTAATTTCTCAAAGGTAGCCCCCGTAGGAATGTGGGTCATAGCTAACCCATGTAGTGGCTCATTCAAACCCTTAACGAACCTTAGGGCCTTCTTCTCAGTTGTGTTTACCAATTCCAAGCCAAATTTCACCAACTGATTGAACTTCTTGACATACTCCTTTACTGATAAATCCCCTTGCTTCAACGCCAAGAATCTTTCGATATATAAATTTTCTTCTGCCCGTGAGAGAAACTTCATTTCGAACCTATGCTTTAAATCCATCCATGTCTCCACCGGACGCTCTCCGTTCGTGACTTCCCACCAAAACGAGGCTTCGTCTTTCATTAACCAAGCAGCCAATTGGACCTTCCTTCCATCTTCTACTTCGAAAATACAGAATAGATCTTCCACCTCCTTAAGCCAATTTCGAGCTTCAACAAACATCTCTGATCCGTGAAAAGGTTTCCCACCCATTGCTCTAAAATCTTTGCATATCTTTGCAAAGGTATCAACACAGGGAGGAGGAGGAGGTGGAGGAGTATTTGCTGGGCCTGCGACACTGGCCCTAGCTTCCAGATACCTTCTAAACCATCCTGGTATCGGTATACCCTCGGGTATCTCGGGAATTCCAGATATACTGAAAAGAAAATGAAGAGATTCAAAATGGAGAATTCGAAATAAAGATATATGGCTCTTGGGGGTTATGTTTTTAAAACAAAATTTTCTCTTGAAAATAATTTTCTTAAAACATACTTTTGAAAGTATTTCTTTATAAAATGCTTTTTGAAAAATAGTTTTTTCAAAATTCATATCTGGTCTGGTAACCTTCATCTCTGATACCACGTGTAACACCCCACATCCATTAATGTCACTGTCAAAGGGAATGCATTAACTTCCATGGAGCGTATTTAGTGTATAGAACAGAATATAACAAGACAGATATAAATAATGGTACTTGAAAATTTTAAAATAACTTTTATTACAGCAGAGAAATAGTTTGATTACAACAACTTCATAAACCAAGTACACTTAATATCCGTCTAGATAAATTGTTTCAGAGTACATAAAATAAAAAGCATAAACCCCAACACAAGTAGCCATAAAAGAGATGAGCTGAACTTTACTTTCAACAATCCAAGCACTTACAAAAGAGAGAGAAAGAGATCCAAGATCAAGCTCCACTAGTACTAGTCCCACCCTGAGAACCTGGGAGGGAAAAGGAAGAAAAGAGGCAAAAATAAGGGGGTCAGACATAAAGTCTGGCGAGTATAATAACTTTAACAATATAATTATTAAAGTAACTAGGATAACGCATAAACTGGTAAGATAAGATATGACCATGAAACAAGTGGGCATGACAAAGAAAATAAGAGGAATATTCTGGCGTTAATCTCGTTCCTAATTACTATAGGATAATTACTATACTGCACCACCACTAGTCACCCTAAAAGTTGATCCCGCCTACATAACTTAATAATGATAATGGTAGTTCGTGTACCCTTAGCTGCCTTCATAGGTGTCGTCTGCCCCTATCTCCACTAGCTGTACCCACTACCCCCATTCGATCGACTCCCTAACTCGTAGATACCCGTGCTAGTCCCACAGTGGGGTGTATCACTCCCCAAAGTGGCAACCCGATACCACTAAATATGCACGGCTTATATCTACATGATGCAACAACGTCTTACCTACCAGCCCGGGCCCACGCACGCACATGACCCCGTTGGACTTGCATTGCCACCGCTAACCCGTTTTGACCTCTTACAATCAAATCCAGTAAGTGTGTCCCGTCCTCGACTTGGGTCGAGCTCACAAAGATACTTAATGGGTTACTGGTTTGAAAAGGGCCCCCCATGCATGACACAAGCTTTCCACCTATGCTTGGTCCCCACTAAGGTTTCCCACTTAACCCCATTTTTATTCATGTCTTCTTACATGTTTCAACTTGGTTAAGTGCATCTAATCGTATTTCACATGCCACCCAAGGCACCCACTTAATTTCACATGCCACCTAAGGAACCCACTTAACCCCCCCATGTCCCACCACATGTTTATCTGGTTAAGTGTTACTTAATTCATTAGAACCGTAACCTTGTAAAGACCTCCCACATTAGACTGGCATTTGCGGTTGCTGGATTTGTCGGGCGGGTTCGGGTAGTCTTATATTGCAAACGAGCCTAACCTCGTGTCTTTACAACTATTATGCATTTAATTCGTGCCTTTGACCTCTCACATTAGACTGGCATTTGTGGCTGCTAGATTTGTCGGGTGGGTCCGAGCAGTCTTACACCACAAAAGTCTCTAACCTCATGTCTTAGGTGGTTTATTATTACACATCTTTATTTAACCCCAAATTGGATTAATATCCCTATTCAATTTTTTCATTAAATTCCAAATTTATTTATGTCCATAATTTTCTCTTATAATTATGTCCATAAATACCAGTTATGCCAATTAATGTATCAAATTAATTATATGCCTTTTTGAGGCCATTTGATGCCAATTCACAATTTTATGTATATTCAATATTATCCCATCATCCCACGCTATTCATACGTTTTCATATGACATATGTTAGACTCGCAAATAGTCTAACTCATAAAAAGAAAAACAACATCACATAACACATAAAATAGATCTAAGGATCATGGCATAAGATTACGTAGCCAATAACTTGCATATGAATTTCATTCAAATTAGCATATGATACAAAACTAGCATAGTGATGGGCGGAAACTTGCATAACTTATGTACTGCTATAGATCCAAACATAAAGGTGTGAACTTGCATATGGATCTAATCATAAAGGTGTGAACTTGCATATGGATATAAAGATTGTAATCTTGCATATGGATCTAAACATAAAGATGTAATCTTGAATATAGATCTAAACATAAAGATGTAATCTTGCTTATGGATCTAGACATAAAGGTGTGAACTTGCATATGGATCTAAACATATAGATCAATGTCACATAAACTAGCATATGCATATACATGTTTCACATATATTTTAACAACCCAAACTTGCCTAAGATTCATATAAGAATATATGATCCAATCACTACAAACTTGCATAAGATATATGATTCAACTTGCATAGGATTCACATAAGAACTAACATATGATCCAACTTGCATAAAATTCACATAAGAACTAACATATGATTCAACACCATAAACATACATATAATTTACATCACATGATTCAAAATCATATTCTTATGATCCCAATTATATCTTATCATAATTAAATTAATGAATAATCTTGTTAAAGCTATCATACTCACAATCAAAAAGAATAGTCTTGTCTTTCTTGAATTTGTATTCTGAAATTGAATTGCTCGCCTTTGATGTAGACTTAGTTATTATTTTAGATTTGATTTGATTTTGATTCAAGCCTCTATCTTGCTTTAGGGTTGAAAGTGTATGGCGGCTACTCTAGGTCCTCCATTGACGACATGGCGGCTCTTGGTATGAATTTGTGTGAATAGGGTTAGAGGTTTAGGGTGTTTTTATAGAAGATTAATTAATTAAGAGCCATCGGATTAACCTAGGAATAACCAGAACCATTCAGATAGCCACCTAAGCCCTAGTGACTCAGCAATGACCCACTGTTTGGATCAGAACACTCCAGAACTCTGCGTAGGCTTTTAGCCCGACCTGGGCGCACTTGGCAGGTGCGCCAATGTATTTTTGTACTAGCGCACTTCACAAGTGCTCCAGTGCATTCTTGTACTGGCGCACTTCACAAGTGCGCCAGTGCATTCTGGTCTGTTTCCGGTTTTTCTACCTAACTTCGTTTGTCCATTTCTCGTTCATACGGTGTCCGTTTTATGCAAACTCGGACTCTATCTCAAGAAGAATTTCGAGACGAACGCAATGGCGCAACCTGTTTCCCTTAATTCCCTCATTTGAAATTAAGTATTCTTTAATTTGTTAACTTAATATTTAAAATTACGCGGTGTCACAATTTTCTTCATTCAGAAACCCTACCTTATATTTTAATTCCTTTTACTTAATTCGAGAATTAAGTCAACTCTCTCTAGTCGAAATTTTTTAACTTTTAAATATCCTTTATATCATTAACCTCAATCCACTTATACAACTCCATTTATAACTTGGATTATATTACAATACATTTACCGAATCCTTACGCCAATCCATTTTTGGTAACTCATTATAACTTATTTGGTTTTGATCCAAAATCCATTTACCATCCTATCTTTTGTTTATAATTATCTTACTTAATCTAATTATTAAGTAAATGTTCATTTAAAAAGCATTCCATTTGATTCCAACCATTTTTATCAACTAGTTTACAAACTCGGAATTTTTATAATTCCCTTTACCCGATTCAATTTAGATTCTCATTACTCTTGCTTACTTCTTAAATGAAATCATTTAAAAAGTAAATCACTTTAATAATTAACTTTATTATCAAATTTTGAGTAAAGTAGTTTACCTCGATATAGACTAATAACTCATTATTAGAAAGATTATTAAATAATAATACTTTATTAAAATAGATAATTAAATAAACAACCTTAAAACATAGTTAATTAAAGGTAAATTAACTACTTAGGACATTTGTTAAATTTTAACGACTGATCGTAGGACTATTAGATTAAATTAGTCTAATATCCAATATTCATTAACCGGTTGATTTCGTCAAATTATAAACATTAGTAACAGATTCATACTAATCCACTCCTTTAAATTAATTAACAACTTAATTAACTTAATAATACTACCTAATTTTTTTAAATAAACAATTATTCTAATTCCCTAACCCGTTGGTTAATTTATATTTTTCTTATTCATAATATCTTATTAACAAATTAAGCACTCGTTATATATAATGCTTAATAATTTCTTTGTAAACCATGATTATAAACAAAAATATACTTATAACCCTTATATTTTAAATAATTTTTATAAAATAAATTCAAAAGCTTCGATTCAGTTATAAAAATATATTTTATAACATAAAACTCCGTTAGTTCGCCTAATGGCAAACGACGTTTTAAAACGATGGATATCAGATCATCTGCTGCCAACCACTTAATCAATAATGTTTATTGATTAAAACATAACAAATGTTGATTATAAATTCAATGATTAACATCCATTCATGCATCAATAATCCAAACGGGTTACAACATTATTTTGGATAAACTGTAACAACCCGGAAAATCCGAACCAATTTATAATGTTTAATTTGGCTATTTTAATGAATTTGGAATATTTAAAATGATTTATTTTAAATAATAATGACTAAAAATTAATTTGAATCGAAGTTAGAACGAATAAATTTATTTTAATTATATAACGAGCTTGAAATGGCGCAGCAGTTTGAAAATTTGACTTTGAACTTTGACTGAATGTACATCGTTCAAAATAAAACGAATTTCAGTGATACCAAAAATATTTAAATCTGTTTAAAAATATCTTTCTAAAGAATCTGAAAAATCGAAATTTCATAGCGGGAATCAAAAGTTATGACCAGTTGAATATTCAGAATAGTCGCTATGAAATTTAATATAAATATAGCCCTTAAAAATAGATATTTTGCAAACGATCTCCGTTTTTGACGAAACAACTTTGGTTGGATCCGGAATGTCAATTATTGCTAGATTCCAAAGATTATCCTTGCTTCCGTGGCACAGGAGTTTAGGGTCATCACATAAACAATTCATGTGTGGATAATATGAACAATCAATAATATATAATTTATTTGAGGAATCCAGTCGGATCCCTCCAACCTGTTCTTTCCTGCATATCAGATCATAATGTAATTTTATATGAATTTAGCACATCATAGAATTTCAAAAAAGTGTGAGAGTTAACTCACCTTATTTTGATTCGATGATTGCAGCATTATTTTGTTTAATTTTAAACATATGTTTAAAATTAAACGAAAATCCCAATTGTTTCTAACCCCTTCCGTCTCAGTTCAGCATCGTTGTGTTTTATGATACGAATCCAACATCACGGGTTTCGTTCAATTCTATTCACAGAATAGAAAGTTATTCATGTTGAAATACAACTTTTTTAATTTAGTTAATAATTTCTTTAATTAATATAATTATTACTTTAAGTAGTGGTGTAAACAATTCACGTAGGGCTTAATCTTTCCACAGCTTTTCTCCGTTCCTCTAAAACAACAATATTGATCGAATACTCCACCTTCAGTACCCAATATTAATTCAACATTATTCACCCTAATTATAAACTAACCAAAATTTAATTACTTTTTTTAACCAGAACTAGGTCGTCCTTACTGTTCCTCTACGGTGACTTTGTTCGCTGCTCAAAAATACGACTCCACCAATACCGGTTTTCCTCCTCCAGTCCTTTCGCTTCCATAAAAACCAACGTGCCCTTTAGCCTTGTAAACTGAAAACGCCCATCTCTCCTATGTCCATGTTTGTAGTGTTCCCCTTGTGTCTCTCCTTCTTCCACGTCATCATCGTTACTTACGAAAACAGCCATCCACCTAAAACCGTCACCCTATGTTCACTATTGCAAGACACAGTAAACCACCCTTATTCCCATAAACCTCTAGGAAAATAAACCACATGCCATAAACTTCATTCTTCTTCTCCTACTAATACGCACACACGTGTGCAGCACCCCCGGTATCTTCCTTCTCCTTCCACCAATACGCTAGTACTTCTTGAACCAACCTACCCCATCATCTCCTACGTCTAAGAAACATACCACTTTTGGAGCTTCCCCCTTTACTTTGAACAGCCTCCACTAGAAAGGACTTTGAATTCCTTCCAGCTCCTGTGTTCAATGAACTGAGCTATCTCACCGTGAAACACCTTAAACTCACCCATACTGACCCTCCTCCATGGCCACGCAGTTTTGAGCTCGACCTCGCTTCCGGCGGTCCTCTCCAGTCGCATCTTCCCTCGCCATCTCAGCCTCTATTCCCCTGCCAACTCCGCCTCATGCCAGACCCCAAGCCAACGAAGTTGACGCCAGAATGGTCACGGTCTGTGATGAGCTATACCGCTTCCCTAGCCCATGCGTACTGAAATCCAGGTTCAATGGCTAAACAAGGAATTGGAAAGCTTTTTACTGGGTCTTTGATTTTCGGTTTTATGTATATAGAGTTGGAAAATAAAATAAATGGAAGTGTTGGCATTCCTTTAGATGCCACGTCGTGATATGGCTTGATGGAGAGGAACAGAGGAATTTGATTTTCAGAAGATCAGGAGAGCTTGGTTTTAGTTAGTGTCGAAAAAGATGGTTAGTGTTGTGCTTCAAATGAGAAACACAGGAATTGTTTTTATATATGAGAAGTGGAGGCAGCACATGGCCTATTGTTGTTGACCGAGACAAGTTAATATATTTTAATTGGCCAAAAATCTCTCCTGATATGTTAGCATATGCCTCGTAAAAAAACAGTGTACTATGATAAGAAACTTCAGTCTACAACAATAAATCCTCACATGGCCTTACTGCTATATTTTTACCAATCGAGATTTAGACAAGATTTATTGATGGATTGGAACATGGTTTTCTATGGGATTGGTTAAATATTTGGTACAGCTGAAGATTTCAAATGAATAGGGTAGGTTATGTTTTCTTTTCATAAGCATGGTGATGGGAATGGGTATACGCGAAGTTTCAGAAAGAAGAATGTATTATCTCGTGAAAGATGGAAACTAGAAAAGATGGGTTGACAAAAGATGGGTAGTTGTGTATCCCAGACGGTAAGGGTAGGAGAAAAAAAAAAAACAAATTAGTCTGTACAACACTTCATTGCCAAGTCATGTTTAGTCTACTCGTATATTTTAGAGTAGCATATGCATGTGTATATTTAGGGTATCATGCTACATAAAATTTTATTATTTAAGGACCGCTATTGACAAAAATAAAAATTCCATTGTGTCGAGCAATGTCCCACAATTCCAAAAATATAATAATATAGACAAGCTAACTTATATTATGAAACCCAAAACGCTGATATAGGGTGCAAAATACTCCAAATAAAAAGTTGTGTATATTCCAAATTAAAAATTACAGTAAAATTCAAAAAAATAATTTATAACTATCTCAAAGATCTTGTCCAAATTCAAAACTGATATTTAATTATATTGAATTATCGTTACGGTTTATAGACGATTCCATAGCGTTGTTCTGAAAACTTGAATTGGACATAACATCTATATGATGGAATCTTGATTGTTCTCTTACATTAGATAATTATCATCTAATCAATTCAATTATTTCTTATTTTACCGAAATCCGGTTTAATTTGGATCCTCGATAACCAATTAAAGTTCAAAACGCTATATTACGAACTACCGCACCACTACAGCTCATTTTATAATATAAATTATAAATTTACATATTCGAACTCCATTTTAAATAAATAGATTCGATATGAAGTCCATTTATATCACCAAATCAATATTTAAAATGGATTTTAATATTCATAATTAATGCTCAAAAAAATTGGGATGTTACATTCTTTCCCCCATAAAAGAATTTCGTCCTTGAAATTACAAGGTAAGAAGAATGCTCCGAAATTAATCATTTTAAAATAATTATTTTAAAGTACATCAAAATAATTTCAGACTCTTTGAAATTTTTGAAAATTTCGCCAACATTTCCTTTGCGTGTTTCGATCGGTACGACTACAAATGCCACTCCGGGCCTTCTCCAAAGGAAAACCAAAACCAAATGTCCACCCAACTCAGGGGTATAAACTCAAGCACCAACCAATATTATATTAAGGTTTACCTATTTGTCGGGCAACTCAATTCCAAGTTCCAGAGCAAATTAATTAACAGCTCTTCATCTTCCAACTTGTACTTCAATCTCTATATCCAAATTGATTCCGTAGCCTTTTGGAATCTCCACTTATCTAAATTTACACCACAAATAAAAAATACAGATTTGAATAATTCAACTTCATCTCATAACTAATTTTACGCCTAATTCATTATACTGGAATTTATTTCCTTGCTTCTTATTCACTAAATTCCTTATTAACTGTTAATAAATTCTGTTCAACCAAACTAACATCCAATCAATCACAATACACAATTAACTTAATCATTCAAATTTAATTTAATTTGTTTGTTTGAATTCAATTATTTAATTACATTTCACCTGGTTAAATTCCTTTCTAGATCCAATTAACTAATTGGTTCAATTTCATTTCGTAATACAATATCAACTCTAACCATGTTAGTTAAGTTCAACCATTCAAGTCATCCATTCCGAACATTTACATACTATTCGATTAACATGAATTTTGTTTATAATCATTTCTTAGCAATCCATTTGGACTTATTATAAGTTCAATTCATTCATTCAAGATACCAAGTTTTATTCTTCAACCATGCAGTCAATCATTCAATCAAACAAGGCACAATTAACACGACTAAGTCATTTTGATTCATATTCACTTTAATACCCACTTTGATTCCAAATTAACTTTACATTGAGATTTTTATTTTCAAATATTATGTTTGAAATCTCCATTTGGTTAAATCGTTTCAATTTTATAATCCACTCTGAATTCCAATTCAACTCAACATTAGTTGATTAATATTATAATAATTTAAAGAAGTAATTACTTTTACAAAGTGCACTGGTCAAAACAGTTTAAAAATGATTTTATATAAAGGTACAAATTCGCTCTCTCATATATATACTTTGAACTCAATCTACAGCATTACTAACCCCATCTCTATTGAGTTACGCTACAGAGACAAGGTTACCACTAAACCAATAGCTCTGATACCAACTGTAAAGGCCTGCAAATCTGTACCCTTTGAGTTGACGAATTACAATCCGCATCCATCCCAAATTGCACGAAATTACGAATCTTTAATAGAAAGAAATTAGAGGATGAGAAATAGAAAGAAAGAAATATTAGAATAGAATAATAAGAAGAACATCATCACATCAGAATCTCATAGCGGAACGAATAAAATATAATAAATCAAATCTCTTTGCAAAAAGAAATTGTATATACATACCCATCAACTGAGAATAACATACATCTGACACAACGGAAAATAACTCTAAATAACTAATGGTGAAGCCTCCTTCTTTCAGCACCTGAAACTCTATGTGAAACCTAACCTGGAAATATACTCGGTCTAACCCGAGCACATTTGAAGCAAAGCAAAATTCACCCAGATCAGTCCGGAATACTTTCGGTGATAAATCCACAGCACAAACAACTTGTTAAACTTTGAAAGTCCTTTTTGAAAGAAAAGGATAATAGTAAGACCAGCCCACACATAAACACGGACGGTTTTTACCTTACTATAACCCAAAACATTTGTAAAACCAATATGTTTTCTGATATTATAATAGTGGCTAACAAATCATAAATAAATAAGAATTTAGCAAAATGCTTGCATCTCATGCTCTACATATATAATATACAATCAAAACCTCGAGCTTTTATTAGAGAACGGATTTCCTGGCAAGGTATGGGACCACCTTCCTAACAATGTACCTCCAGAGATGAATACATTGGGGTTCAATAAGAACGTCTTGCAACCCGGCTATACATGACCGACCCCTCATTTCGCTTGAGAGTACCGAATATATCATTACCACGGTTGGGGGCCAGCCATCCGAACCGATAGCATTCATATAAAATAAAAAGGTACAACTGAAGGCATTTGATTTTCTCCAGATCAAGTAATGATATACCTTTCTAATGGGTGCGACCCACATAGCCATGCTACCAAGCTGATTGTGTGCCATTTCCCGGTTGATGAGGCTTGAGGTTACATTTATATTTTAGCACATGTCCATTCACTTTGAATGCCACATCGTCAAATCCGTCAAATCACTAATTGACGTCCATAAATACACTCTAGGTGTTAAGGAAGATAATTTCTCCACCACCAAACTTGTGATATTTGTAAAAATTAACATACATGATTCTTAAGGAAATAATCTGTCAGACATTCATCCATACACATCATCAAGGAATAGAATGAACCGAAGGCACCCTCCTACCACATCCTATATAGGAATCACCCCAAAGGATCAGTAGCGAGAAGTCCTTTAATTCTAATCACGGCAAAACCACAATGTATCTCTTTTATGGGAGCTACCTAGAGATTATAAGTAGTTCTTCTATTTCATGAAGATCTGTGGTCTTCAATGCTCCATCTTCATTTGTTGCAAGTTAGTTTCGTACAAAACGTTTGATCGAAGTGGTTTTAGGTCTAGTTCCCATCCCGGTCTCTTCGAAACAACATGCCAAAAGGACCAATAGAATATTTCATTGATAGTCGGGTTTTTAACTATCAATCTCAATAATATTGTTAAGTACATTAGCAGCTCAGACCCTTTAATAAAAACCATTCCTTTAAACCATTATATCGATTAAATATCGTTATAGTATCACGAAACCTTTTCATTTCCTTTACCTTGGAAATATTACCTTATATTCCTCAAAATCCCCTTTTTACATTACCTCGGAAAGAAATCGATATATTATTCGCTTGATGGTATAACTCCAATTATTTATTTCCGTACAACCCAAAACAATGCCAAGCAACTTTTTGGTTATTATATAACCCAATTAGTTTTATTAAATTCAAACTTCAAAGATTACTCTTAATTCAAGTCATTCTGGAAATATATAATTCAAATTCAAATATTCACCTTTGTTTCCCATTTAATATAACTATTTCCATTTCTTCGGAAAATATTCGTTATTTACTTATTACTTAGAATAAGTGTATCTCAACCCATAATATTTCATTACACTTCAACTCGGGCCAGACAATGTTAGACTATACATTGTTTATTTTGAAACCGAACAATTTAATTATACTTTAAAGTCTTGCAAATGTTGCAGTATAATAATCTGATCTCAATTCCATTACCACTACAAACTAATATCATTCCTCGATAATAGTGAAGCCGTTCAAGTTGGGTTATTATAATTACCTCTCATACCTTGATCGATAATGTTCTTATCTTAAGATAATAAAAGTTTGAAACCCAAAAATCCAATATATTATCCCCATTCCCATTTACTACTCAATTTAAATATGGTTTAATAAACCATTTTCTCCATTCGGAAACCCCACCTTATATTTTAAATCCTTTTACTTAATTCGTTAATTAAGTCAACTCTCTCTAGACGAATCTTATTAACTTTAAAATATCCTTTATGTCATTATCCTCAATCCTCTTATACAACAATACATTTACCGAATCCTTACGCCAATCCATTTTAGGTAACTCATTATACTTTATTTGGTTTTAATCCAAAATCCATTTACCATCCTCTCTTTTGTTTATAATTATCTTAATTAATCTAATTATTAATAAACGTTCATTTAAAAAGCATTCCATTTGATTCCAACCATTTTTATCAACCTAGTTTACAAACTCAGAATTTTCATAATTCCCTTTACCCGATTCAATTTAGATTCTCATTACTCTCTCTTACTACTTAAATGCAATCATGTAAAATGTAAATCACTTTAATAATTAACTTTATTATCAAATTTTAAGTAAAAGTAGTTTACCTCGATATAGACTAATAACTCATTATTACAAAGATTATTAAATAATAATACTTTATTAAAATAAATAATTAAATAAACAACCTTAAAACATAGTTAATTAAAGGTAAATTAAATACTTAGGACATTCGTTAAATTTTAATGACTGATCGTAGGACTATTAGATTAAATTAATCTAATATCTAATATTCATTAACTAGTTGATTTCGTCAACTTATAAACATTAGTAATGGATTCATACTAATCCACTTCTTTAAATTAATTAACAACTTAATTAACTTAATAATACTATTTAATTGTTTTAAATAATCAATTATTCTAATTCCCTAACCCGTTGGTTAATTTATATTTTTCCTATTCATAATATTTTATTAACAACATAAGCACTCGTTATATATAACGCTTAATAATTTATTTGTAAACCATGATTATGAATAAAAATATACTTATAACCCTTATATTTTAAATAACTTTTATAAAATAAATTCGAAAGCTTTGATTCAGTTATAAAAATATATTTTGTAACATAAAAATCCGTCAGTTCGCCTAATGGCAAACGACGTTTTAAAACGATGGATATCAGGCCATCTGTTGCCAACCAACCACTAATCAATAATGTTTATTGATTAAAACATAGCAATTGTTGATTATAAATTCAACAATTAACATTAATTCAACCATCAATAATCCAAACAGGTTATAACATTATTTGGGACAAAAAATTCATGTGTGGATAATATGAGCAATCAATAATATATAATTTATTTGAGGAATCTGGTCGGATCCATCCAACTTGTTCTTCCCTGCATATCAGATCATAATATAATATTATAACATCATATGAGCAATAAATTTAATTAATACATTCAACCATTAATAAACAATAAGCAATCACGACATCCAATCAACCAATCATAGTTATGTGAATTTAGCACATCATAGAAACAACAATATCGATCGAATATGCCACTTGTAGTACCCAATATTAATTCAATGCTATTCACCCTAATTATGAAATAATCAAAATTTAATTACTTTTTTTAACCTAAACTAGGCCATCCTTACTGTTCCTCTATGGTGCCTTTGTTCGCTGTTCAAAAATACGAATCCACCAATACCAGTTTTCCTCCCCCAGTCCTTTCGCTTCCATGAAAACCAACGTGCCCCTTAGCCTTGTAAACTGAAAACACCCATCTCGCATATGTCCACATTAGTAGTGTTCCCCTTGTGTCTATCCTTCTCCCACGTCATCATTGTTACTTACGAAAATAGCTATCCACCTAAAATCATCACCCTATGTTCATTGCTGCAAGACACAGTAAACCACCCTTATTCCCACACACCTCCAGGAAAATAAACCACACACCATAAACTTCATTCTTCTTCTCCCACTAATACGCTCACACGTGTACAACACCCCCAGTATCTTCCTTCTCCTTCCACCAATACGCCAGTACTTTATGAACCAACCTACCACATCTTCTCCTACGTCCAGGGAACATACCACTTTTGACGCTTCTCTATTTACTTTGAACAGCCTCCACTAGAAAGGACTATGAATTCCCACCATCTCCTATGTTCAACGAACTGAGCTACCTCACCATGAAACACCATTAACTCACCCATACTGACTCTCCTCCATGGCCACGCTGTTCCGAGCTCGACCTTGCTTCCGGGGGTCCTCTCCAGTTGCATCTCCCCTCGCTAGCTCAGCCTCCGTTCCCCCGCCATCTGGGCCTCATGCCAGACCCTAAGCCAACGAACTTAACGCTAGAACGACCACGGTCTGTGAAGAGCTATGCCGCTTTCCTAGCCCATGCGTACTGAAACCCAGGTTCAACGGCAAAACAAGGAATGAAATGGGAAAGCTATTTACGGGGTCTTTGATTTTCAGTTTTATGTATACAGAGTTGGAATATAAATAAAAGGAAGTGTTGGAATTCCTTTAGATGACACGTCGTGATATGGCTTGAAGGGGAGGAATGAAGGAATTTGATTTTTCAGAAGATCAGGCGAGGTTGATTTTAGTTAGTGTCGGAAAAGAATGTTAGTGTTGTGCTTCAAATGAGAAACATAGGAAGTGTTTTCATAGAGGAGAAGTGGAGACTGCACATGGCCTACTATTGTTGAGCAAGACAAGTTATTATATTTTAATTGGACAAAAATCTCTCCTGATACGCTAGCATGTGCCTCGTGAAAAAAATAGTGTACTATGATAAGAAACTTCAGTCTACAACAATAAATCCTCACATGGCCTTACTGCTATATTTTACCAATCGAGATTTAGATAAGATTTATCGATGGATTGGAACATGGTTTTCCATGAGATTGGTTAAATCTTTGGTGCAGCTGAAGATTTAAAATGAATAGGGTAGGTTGTGTTTTCTTTTCATAAGCACGATGATGGGAATAGGTATATGCGAAGCTTCAGAAAGAAGAATGTATTGTCTCATGAAAGATGGAAACTAAAAAAGATGGGTTGACAAAATATGGGTAGTTGTGTATCCCAAACGGTAAGGGTAGGAGAAAAACAAAAAAACCAAATTAGTCTGTGCGACACTTCATTGCCAAGTCATGTTTAGTCTACTCGTATATTTTAGAGTAGCGTATGCACGTATATATTTAGGGTATCGTGCTACATAAAATTTTATTATTTAAGGACCGCTATCAACAAAAATAAAAATACCGCTGTGTCGAGCAATGTCCTACAATTCTAAAAATATAATAATATAAACAAGCTAACTTATATTGTGAAACCCCAAAATGCTGATATAGGGTGCAAAATACTCCAAATAAAAAGCTGCGTATTTTCCAAATTAAAAATTATAGCAAAATTCAAAAATTTAAATTATAACTTTGTCTCAAAGATCTTGTCCAAATTCGAAACCGATTTTTAATTATATTAAATTATCGTTACGGTTTATAAATGATTCCATAGCGTTTTTTTTTAAATTTGATTAATGCTCACCAAATCAATATTTAAAACGGATTTTAATATTCGTAATTAATGCTCGAAAAATCTAGGACATTACATATTTATTGATTAAATCTCTTGTGTATTTTTCTTGATGAATAAATGTTCCATTCTTTAATTGATGGATTTGTAAGCCTAAGAAAAATGTTAGTTCTCCTTTATGACTCATCTCAAATTCATGAGTCATAATATATGAAAATTCTTTGTTCGTCTAGTTATTGGTTGATCCGAATATTATATCATCAATGTTTATTTGTATTAATTGAATATCGTTTTTATTTCTTTTATTAAATAGTGTATTATCTGTCTTACCATTCTCAAAGTTTGACTAATAAATACGTTCTTAATCGATCATACCAAGCTCTAGGAGCCTGTTTTAAACCATATAATGCTTTCTTTAATTTATGTACATGGTTTGGAAATTTTTCATCTTCAAACAGAGGTGGTTTCTCTACATATACGTCTTCTTTAACATATCCGTTTAGAAAAGCACTTTTAACATCCATTTGATATAATTTAAGTTATCATGATTAGAAAAAGCTAATAATACCCTAATCGCTTCTAATCTTGCTATAGGAGGCGTATGTTTCATCATAATCTATTCGCTCTTCTTGAGTATAACCTTGTGCTACTGATCGTGCCTTATTTCTTACGACCTCACCATGTTCATTCATTTTATTTTTATAAACCCATTTATTTCCAATTACGGTTTTATCCTCTGGTCTAGGAACAAGTTCCCATACACCATTTCGGGTAAACTGATTCAATTCCCCTAGCATAACAAGGATCCATGAGTCATCAGATGATGCTTCCTTTGGATTCTTAGGATCGATATTTGAAATAAAGGCTAAATTGCTCATATTATTTAATTGATTTCGAGTTCTAACAAGGATTCAATATCTCCAAAGATATTTTCTACAAGATGATCTCTTAGTATTTTAATTCTTTTATTTAGTTGATTATTTTCATTATTTGTTTCATTAATTTCATTTCACATTCATCTTCATTGTGTTGTGTTATATTTTTACAGTTTTCATCAAAAGATACATTTAAGGTTATTCTATAGTATTAGTTCTTAAATTAAAAACTCCAAATGCTTTACTTCTCTCTGAGTATCCAATAAATATTCCTTTTTCAGATTTAAAGTCAAATTTGTCTAAATTTTCTTTATTATTAAGAATAAAACATTTACTTCCAAATATTTTAAAATATGAAACTTTTGGTTTCTTATTATACAAAAGTTTGTAAGGTGTTTTATGAGTTATGGGTCTTATTAAAATTCTATTTAAAATATAACAAGCTGTTGTAACTGCTTCATCCCAAAAATTCCTTAGTAAATCAATATCAGATAACATAGTTCTCACTCACTCTTGAATTGATCTATTTTATGTTCAACTACTCTGTTTTGTTGAGGGGTTATTGGTAAAGAAAAATTATGGGTTATCCCCTTTTTATTAAAAAAAAATTCAAAATTTTCATTTTCGAACTCTCCACCATGATCACTAAGATTGTTTTGATTTTCAAAGACAAAAAATTTTGAATTCTTTTAGCAAAGGTTTTTAATGGATCAAAAGCATCACTTTTATTTTTAATAAACAAGGTCCAAGTAAATATAGAAAAATCGTCAACTATTACGTAAACATATCTGTTGTGATTTATTGATTGAGTTTGGAATGGAGCAAATAGATCCATGTGAATTAACTCTAATGATTTCGAGGTTGTAATTCCCTCTTTTGATTTAAATGAACTTCTTTTTAATTTTCTGAATTGACAAGCGTCACATAAGTTATTTACTTTAAATTTCATTTTGTGTAAGCCCCTAATTGAGTATAACTTTGGAATACTAGAAATATGTTCGAAATTTATATAGCCAAACTTCTTATGCCAAATCCAAGAATCACTTGTATTAGCTATAAGACATGGGTTATCATCATAAATTTTTATACTTAATATATAGATATTTTACTTTTGAATTCCTATCTTCTATAAAGCATTTTTCTTTTTCAAAATTCATCTTATAGCCATTATCGCAAAGTTGACCTATACTTAGTAGGTTAAGTTTTAAATTCCTAACTAATAAAACATCAGAAATAGTAGGGGTTTTAGAATTACCAACATTATCGATGCCAACTATGTATCCTTTAGAGTTATCATTCAAGTTGGTTATTCCTCCATCTTCATATACTAGATTATTCAATAATTCTAGATTTCCCATCATATGCCTTGAACAACCACTATCCAATATCCATTTGTCCTTTTTTATCTCCATCATTTGTCCATCATAATTTAAATTTTCAATAGCCATCTAATACATCTTTTCAGAATTTGAATTCCAGTAGTCATGTAACACATATTTTCCTGTACTGAACAATAATTCAGTAGATCACTTGAATTTTCAATATAATTGAACGCAGACTCTTTAAACATTGATGCAATGCATGAATTAATACTCGTGTTATAAATCATTTCAAAATTTACCATTTAATATTTTCAAAAATTAGATTATGAACTTTTTGAAAACCTATGCTCTGATACCAATTGTTAAGGATACAGAATGCGGATCTTAAGGCAAAACTAACATTAAAGGGGGGTGAATAGTGTTTTAAAGAAACTATGGAAAAACTAAACAATCTTGAATAACTATATGAATCATGCAATGATTATCACACCAGAAATGATGACAAACACAGTAACAATCACAAACACATATATGAGTAAATATAAAATGCAGAAAAAGAAAGAATACACGGGATTTTATACTAGTTCAGATTACTCCTACGTCAAGTCCCACACAACACTGGATTTGCGTAGAATTTTATTATTATCAATATCCAAGTACAACACCCTTGATTTCATGGCTACAAGGTTAACACCAATTCCACCACCCTTGATTTCACAGCTACAAGGTTAACACTGCTCCCTTTCCTTTATTTCATGGCTACAAGGAACACACCCTTTCCCAAACAATTACAGTAGCCCTATTAGCACTTCAGACAGGGTAGATGATAGAGAATGAAAAGAGAAAAAGAATGGTATGAATTATGCTGAAATCAACAGGGTATAAGTGTGGAATTCAAGAAATTTGATGATGGTAAGTAAAGGGGTGAAGAAGGAGAAGAAGGAATGATAAAAAATCGAAATCAGCCCCTTTTTATAGTGTCCTAATGGTTGCAACGCTTCTGGAACGTTACAAACAGTGAAAAGACACTTCCTTTAAAAATTGAAAAAATGACAGTTATATGTCGACACGTCACTACCCCTATGTCGATGTACCATTTGTATTTTTATTTTTAAAATCAAATTTTAAGTGTTTAAACTAATATATATTCTGGAAATTCTTGAATTAAAACTTTTTTTATTCCATTAGACTCGTCATCTTTGTTTCATCATCACTGAGATGAATGAAAATTAATGTTTCAAATGAAGTTTCTAATGTATAAAAACATCTAAAAACATAGTGATATATAGTATAAACATATTTATAAAGTTATATGATTTAAAACTATATATATAAACATATTATTAAAAAGCTATATAAACTGTATATATATTTGAAATCATTAAGTAAAATACTTATGATAATTTGAAATCATTTAGAAAAGAAATTTAAGAACAATTTGAAAAGGAATTAAAAACGGAATTTTGAAAACATAATTTGAAATCAGAATTTAAAAGCGCTAACCCGAGTTTTACATATAAACTAGACTCTATTTACCTGATAATCTTGAGCTCTTGAAATCTTGATACTCATGAGTCGTAAATCACTTCTAAATTCTGAATCTATTGGAACTTTAAAACTGCACAGTCTTCAGTATTAAATCCTACATACAAACCCTGCATATATATATATATATATATATTCTAGATAAAGATGTTAGAATATATTTTATAATCAGTGATAATTGGAATAAGGTTGTTGTCATCAAAACTCCACTCTCTAACATAAAATACTGATTTCATAGAAAAAGAGCAAGCAAACAATTAGTTCAAAATATTGAAGACATATAAAATGGAAACATTGAAGGCACTTACGATGGTCCTTCCATGTTCTCGGACTACCCACTTGCAAAAGCCTTCCTTGGTTACAATAACCTAAAACTTTGGTCACTAGAAGCAAGTTAATTGAGGTGGATAAACCAACTGGTTTTAAATGATGACAAAAATATAGAAATCCGGAATATCATTAATGCACACCTTAATATTAAACTGGATCATTGCAAATAGTTAATTAGTGAGCATAACTTGAGTATGCTAGTTGTATTAGAAACAAATTTAAATCTATACCTCACCAAAAGGGTTGCCAACTATATTAACCCTCACTGGAAAATTAATACGCAACCTAGATGATGCTCTATATGGTAGAATTTTATTTATCTATAATCCCATTATTGATCAACTTAATAATATTACTGCTAACAACAAATGATACATTTTTACAGCCTGCACTTACTAACTACAACTTCATATTATATCACCTTTATATATGATGACAATAATGCTGATGATAGAGAAATTATTTTCTACATTTTACCTTTTTTAGGGTCACTGATAGAACTGGCGACAGTAGTCTTTCTCCTAATGAAATAAGACCTCTCATACAGTCATCTAACCTAATAGAAATGAAATCTTCTAGTGTTTACTTCACATGGAATAATAATAAAAGGCAAGGGCCCTGTACATACTCCAAGATTGAATATGCGTTCTTTAATCTTTCTGCTCTAATGAAGTGGCCTCGAATGAACAACCATAAACCTGCTCCTTTATTGTCTGATCACTCTCCCCAAATATTGCAGCTTGAAAGCAATGATAACGGGGGAAACCCTTCTTTTAAATTATTTAATAACAAGTCTCTTAAACCAGAATTTAGTGATTTAAATAAGAAAGAATGGAATAAGGCTACTTTTGGTAACCCTGTGTATAAGCTGTATGTGAAATTAAAAGTTGTTAAAGATATTCTTAGAGTTCGCTCCAGAATTAAATATGGAAAAGGTAATGAACTTTCTGGAAGATAAACAGTGAAACTTGAAGAAATCCAAAAAAAATGCAGCAATATCCTCAAAACACAAATTATGCTCAACAGGACACTAATAAGGAATATTTGGATGCCTTAGTTACTGAAGCTAACATGATTAAGCAGAAAGCAAGAATCAAATGGAGTGAAGAAGGAGATCGTAATACATCTTATTTCCATGCTACTCTCAAGTCCGGCCACACATAAAATAATATATTTGAAATTGTTGACAAAGTAGGACAGCTCCAAACAACTCCTTATGGCATATTTGCCACCTTTATTAATTACTTGAAAGACCTTCTAGGGAATGCTAAGGGATTCAATCCCAATATAGACAGGATTGGTCC
Source organism: Allium sativum (assembly GCA_030737875.1). Taxonomy (NCBI): domain Eukaryota; kingdom Viridiplantae; phylum Streptophyta; class Magnoliopsida; order Asparagales; family Amaryllidaceae; genus Allium; species Allium sativum. Next base: position 104,204,422 of record CM060911.1, on the reverse strand, counting down.
TATGCTTCTTCCTAGGATAAGCATGCAAGACAAAATTAAACTTTCATATAAATTAACTACTAAAGAATATATATTAAGCAATCAATTCTCTAAATAAAGAATCATGTGGTGGACCAGATGGTTTTAATGCTCATTACTTTAAGGTAACTTGGAACACACTCGGGCCATGGGCTATTAAAGTTGTTTAACAATTTTTTAAGAGAGCTAGAATGCAAAATTCTTTCAATAAAACAAATGTTGCTCTAATTCCCAAACATTGTAATCCTATTCAGGTTCATCTTTCAAACCAATGTCTTGTTGTAATGCAATATATAAATGTATTTCTAAAGTGATAGCTACAAGATTAAAGAAATTTCTTCCTATTATTATATCCAGAAATCAAGCTGCTTTCTTAAACCAAAGAAATATTTTAGACAATGTGATGTTATCCCATGAACTAATGTGTGGTATAATAATGCTCCTATTTCACCACGTTCTATCCTAAAATTAGATATCAAAAAATCTTTTAATACTTTACAGTGGGATGCCGTAGTTAGGATATAGGTAATATGAACTTCCCCATTCCAATTGTTGCTTTGATTTATGAGTGTTTATCTACTGTTACTTATTCAGTTATTATTTGTGGTTCCAGTGTTAGTAACTTCACTGGCAAACAAGGAATTAGGCAAGGCAATCCTATGTCAGCATATGATTGTCATAGAACTCCCAACTCAAATGTTAAATAACCTTGTAAGACTAAAAAAAATTCAAGTTTCACCCAATATGCAGAAATCCTCAAATTGTCTCTTTGATGTTTGCTGATGACCAGGTCATCTTCTATAAACCTGAAATTCAAACTATTCAAGCTATCCTTCAATGTTTAAACACTTTCTGAAAGTCTATATGAGTGGATAGTGTATAGACAAGTATGAATGTGTATGCTAGAGTAATATAGTAAAGTAAATGTTAGTTAGAAATATGCACACCAAAGTTTTTATACTTGTTCGGACCTCCCATCCTACGTCCAATCTCGAAGCTCCTCTTTGGTATTCTACTATCACAAACCTCTCGCTTCACCTGGAGGAATAGGCTTAATTACAACAGAGTTTTCTTGTCAAATATGTGTTCCTGTGTAACACAGATATTGACTTATTAGTACATGATCTTCCAAGATATTCCTTCAGTAATAATTTCTTTGAAGTGCAGATATGTACGTAAGTAGCAAGTGGTCATGAGTGAATTGTATTGCTTGAGAGTATGGAGATTGTAGAATACAGTAAGAGTCAAAAGGTTATCTTCTCCTTGAGTTTAGACGCCTTAAATAGTGTAAAGGAGTGTTAGTTGGAGAGTAGTATCCATTAGACTTCATCCAAGAGTTGTATTGATTGACATTGAGGAGTTGTGATGAAGATATGTGAAGATGGCTTTTCAAAATGTGACAGTTGCCTTATACTTTTTTTGGTCGAACTCTAGGTCATATGTCTGTTTATAAATCCAAACCTCTGAATCCTATTTTAGAAATATATATTTTTAGGCCGAGGGAAATTTCAAACGTCTGGAATAAAATACCAGACGTCTGATCATTAATCAGTTGTTTTCTTGTCCTGGAGTCAAACATCTGATATTTCATCTAGATGTCTGACACATCTGTGCCAGTTTTGCATGTATTTTCCTCTCTTCTTAGTGCATTCTCTTCTTTCTTCTTGTATCTTCTCCTTGTTACGCTATGTTTTATGCAATATGTTGAGTCAATCTTGGGTATTTTTCTGTAAAAGCTAATGATATATATATATGGTTTTCATTATGTAGTTATCGTTATGGAAATAAAAGAATGGATTTCCTAACATTCTCCACCTTTTCAATGATGACAAGCACACAATGTACTTAAGGATATAAATATTTCTAACTCCCCCTTAATATGTGATCTCCCCTTGAAAATATTCTCCCTCTTTGTCATTGTCGAGAAAAAAAATAACACTAACATAATGGTAATAATTATATCTCATGTACACACATTATTCAGGAGAGATAATTCATATATATGCTTTAGATAGCATGTACACAACAATTACAAAAATAACCAATCATATAAAGGAGATTAAAGAAATAGGACCAAGGTCAAAGCATAATATATCACAAACCAAAACAATAGCACAAGCATTTTCACAAACATACTTAACATGTCACAAGCACAAAATCATACCATAATGTCACAAGCACAAAACAATACCACAACCATGTCATATAATAGAAAGTTTAATATTTACATAATTATCATAAAATTCTAATCATGCGTCAGCGTCTTTGGGATCGATTTCTTGTTCTTTAATCTTGCTTTCCACCTCCTTATCTTCCACTTTCTCTTCTTTATCAGCAGATTTGTTCGAGTGCTCTTGTTTATAAGCTTTTTCTAGTGAGGAGAATGGTGGTGATGGAGATAATGTCGGAGGTCAAGTGCACTGTAAGAGTTCTTTTAAAGAAAGTGTAACCGTGCTCATTATGTTTTTACCATTGCTAGACTATACGCTGATCCAAATTCCATATTCACAATTTGGTTATCTAAAGCAATTTGATTTTGGTATAAAAAAAATTGATTTTGTATAACAACAACTTCACGCAATGATTCATTATTAAGTATTTGTGTTTTGTGAGAAGTCATACCTTGAATGCTTGAGGTTGGCATGATGTGGATTCTGACATATCTTGAACATGTTCATCTTGATGATGCTCCTGTGGTGGAGCTTGTTGTCCTTGATGCCTTACTCTCCATTCATCGAGAGTGCAATTAGTAGGAGGTACTTGAGGTAGTTGCATCAAGGAAAAGAATTTCTTAATGGCCTCCTTAACCGGAATTTCTTAATGGCCTCCTTAACCGGAATTTCCTTAAAAGTTGATAGGTAAGTAGGAACTTCTTTCGCTTTTAGCAATCACATAATGAAAGGAGTATATATGATCGATTGTCGTGAGCGAGTCCAGAAATCTTTTAGCTCATCAAAAATAAACTGAGCCTAATTAACTTGTATGCTGGCAAATATAGCACATAATCCTTTATGTTCTAAATCAAGAATCTTCTCATGACTCCCAAGAAAACAGTATTAATAAGAACTCAAGCAAGAAGTCTAGCTTTGGGTCTTAAGTACTTAGTCAGAAATTGTGGCATGCGATACTCCCAAATTTGATGTGTGGTATTATCTTGTTGTTTATATCTCATGTCAGGAATACCATTTATGTTTGTATTGATATTAGAGCATTGCAATATATCCTCTGTATCTTTTGCAGTGAATCTAACCATAACTCCACAAACACTACACCAAATCCAATCATTTTCTACTTGTGGAATCCAAAACCCAGTATTGTCTAAATTAAAATAGAATAAAAAGATGGATAGTTAGTTTATGTGTAAGTTATTACAGGAAAAGGAAACAAGTGAATTAAGTCCGACATCTTTACAAAAACTATTCAATTCATATAAAGGAAAATCTAGGAGATTATAGGAAGGAGCGATGTGAGGGATTTTCTTCTGAATTAACACATATCGATCCATAGCCAATGGTGCTTTGTTCATCCATTTGTTAACCTTAGATTGAGAGACTACTCTGGTTGTTTCTTCAATAAGTGGAGGAGGATTTGAAGATTTTGCTTCCTCTCTCTTACTTTTGGAATAAAATTTTGGTTTAGGAGCCATGATTTTGATGAATTTGAGTTTGTAGGGTTTGTATTAATGCTAATATTGAACACTAACACCCCGTGTGGTGTGTTAACACCTTCGAGCATTTTAGATCTATAATGCGGGAAACCACAAACACAAAAGCAGTAAAAAAATATAGGAATTTATAGTGGTTCGGCCTAGATCTGGCCTACGTCCACTTTGAAGAGAGTTTTCATTACGATTCTCAATGTTACAAGGTACATAATCTCTACAACTTCGCTCATTTTCTCTCTTTACAATCAATTCTCTCTACTTCTTTTCTTTAATGTCTTGATTCTCTCGAATTTTCTATGGAAATGGTTAGATTCTATGATTGCGATGAATGTTGGAGTGAATCTTCAACAATTGAGCACTTAGACGATCTTTGACGATTCCATGATGATTGAGATGTTGAATCTAAGCTTGAAAAAGGTTTAATAGAGGTTTGAATGATTTAGAATTGTTGAGAAATAAGTTTGGCAGCACCTCATTGAGGAAAAAATTGGTCCCTATAATGGTGGAAAGGTAGGGGTATTTATAGGTGTAGACTTGAGGTGGAGAGGCCCGAAAATATTATGTTCAGACTATCAGGTTGTTCAAACAACCTAACATGTTGATTCGGTTACGACCTAACTCATTCCTTCTCCCCCAAGATACAGCTTGAGCATAAGCTATCTAAGAAGCTTCCATCTGAATGATCCATCAAGTCATGATCTGATCCTTTAGGTCGTTGAATGACCTATTAACGGAGCGGCCTAGTGCAACACGATCTAAAGAGCTTCCATTGAGCGATCTAGTCAGTGAGGACTTAAGCCTTGAGCGACCTGGGTAAATGACCTAGTGAATGGCGACCTGGTTTTGCCTTTGAAAACCAATGACCTAAGGTCCATGTGATCCAACTTGAATATATGGGAATGACTTATCTTGTAACGGCTGAGATTTTCGACCCAGAAAATCAACATAAATACACTGTCAATTTCTCGAGCATCGAAAATACCGGAACATTAATAGAAAGAAATTAGAGGGTGAGAAAGAAAAGATAGAACTAATAGAATAGAAGAAGAAGAGGATCACAACTGAACAGAATCAGAGTAACACGAAATTCGCAGCGGGATAATAATCTTTATTATATAACAAGTTTGAAATACAAATCTGAGTTTGTATATATACATACCATATCAGAGTATAATACATGGTATACATCACAGCGGAAATAATCTCTCAATAACTAATAGTGGAGCATCCTGCTTTTAGCTCCTCCAAGTGAATCTGCATAATCCTGAAACACTTGACTGCCCGTACAAATTTGGGCACCCAAGAGTTTAGGGAAAACACAAACAAATAAACTCTGGGTCAGTCATGGGACTGGTGTGAGTAAATTCCAACCATACTGTTTAACTTTGAAAATTCTTTCCAAACAAGAAGATAATAGTAAGACCAGCCCACATATAAACATGGACGGTTTTTATCTTATTATAATCCAAAATACTTTGATGTCAAAACCAGTGATATTATGATAATGTCTAAGCACATAAATATCCAAGTAGCAGAACGCTTGCATCTCACGTTCCACATATATATGTTATAAAGTCATAAACCGCAGGGCGCTTATTGGAGAATGGATTCCAACAGACAAGGTTTGGGAGCACCTTCTGAATAGTGTACTCTAGAGGGGATACACTCAGGGTTCAACAAGAACGTCTTGCAACCCGGCCACACATGACCGCTCACTCATTTAGCTTGAGTGTCGCGAATATATTGCCACCACGGTTGTAGGCCATCCAACCGTCATCCGAAGATACAGAATCAAAAAGAAGTATAAATATGAATTTTCTCTAGATCGGTGACAATACACCCTGCTTGGGGATGACCCAACTAGCCATGCTGCCTAGCCCAACTTTTGTTACTTCCTGGTTGTGAGGCTAGAGGCTACGTCTATCTTCAGAACATCTGATCACCATTCACTTTGAATGCCACATCGTCAAATCCGTAATCACATATTGATTACACAAATGCACACTGGGTGTAGAATAAAGAGAAGTTATCTTCTCCCCCCCAACTTGGTATATTCGTAAAATCAACGGCATGACCGTTGGAAATACTCTGTCAGACACTCGTCCATACAAGTTGTCTTGGGACTGGACAAACAAAAACACACCATTATATAACTGGACGATCCTTGCATTTAACTCCGCCTTCAATTATCTTCAGCATATCTAATTCGCAGCGCTTATGCCTATACGGAGTGGTTTCCGGATAATATCCAACTGGTCTCTCCGTGTTGACAACGATGGTCAAAACACTTCGATAGTCAGTTATTTAACCATCGAAGTAAAAATAACATTCATTCCATGTACACTAACATCGCACAATCACGGGCACTTTTTATTTAACGTTCGACTTTATTATTCAAATTCCCATATCTTACCATATATTTCTCAAATCCCGTTTTAACCTTTTCATACTTCTTAGAAAACATTTCCAGTTATTATAAACTCTTATTCTTTCATGTTCCAGAAACATACGTTAATAACGTTCGAAACATTTTCATTCTTTTCACATTCCTTGGTTTCTACACTTGGATCGTATACCCTATCTTCAATGGAAAATATTTCCAATTTCATTATAAATATTTTAATCGGCCAACCGTTTACTTTTAAAACATAATTCACTTAAAAATGTGAATACCATTCCTGTTATAGAAATCTGAATACCTTTATCAATTAACTCTTTATTCAAGTAATACTTATCTCGTTTACCGAAACCTCTTTCATACTTTATATTCCCAATCCACTTTATAAACTCTGTTTTCTAAGACAACTTCTTATCAAATCGATATCAAGTTTATAACTAAATACTGACTCCTATCCTATTAACATTTATTTGTTTAAAACTAAATGTTAATTATTCTATCAGATTATAATCCCTAAAAATAGTTACTTTTAATACATTCGACATCGTCGAATTCTAGTTCCAAATCCTAACGGTTTAAATTCTAATCACATTTCGAACATCGAAATGCTGTCATTGTTTTCTAACACGATTCTCCAATTTCTCTTTCTAAAACTGATTCTTATATTTTCTTACGACATTGTTATTTCTCACTTTCGAATAAGTGGATTTCAACTAAACTGCTTCATTTCCTAGGAAGTGCTGCTATATATAAAAGTCACGCTTAAGTCTAATCAACAGCAATTAATTTGTTGCTATAGTTCTAAACTTGTCATACGCTGTAATATTCCCTTTATAACTAATCTCAACATTACAGTCACCCTTACCTTATCAACAGCGTTATTTTATCGCTATAGTTCAAATTTGTCATACGCTGTAATATTCTATGTTATAACTAGTTTCGACATAACAGTTACGCTTAAGCCCAATCAACAGCGTTTATTTTATCGCTATAGTTCTAAACTTGCATATGCTGCCATATTCCTTTTCTACAAATCTTAACATCTATCTCCGTCACAAACTGATATCGTTCCTCGATAATAGTGAAGCTGTTCAAGTTGGGGTATTCTATTTACCTCTCAAACCTTGATCGAAAACGTTCTTACCTTAGAAAAAATATAAGTCTGTATTCTAATCCCTTATACCACAAATCGTATTTTCTTGTTTAATTTTAACTATGGTTTTATAACATCATATTCTTACTTTGAAATCTCTATTGTTTATGATTATTTATATTAAACATAAGCTCTTCGCTTTCTCTATCCCACAGTTCTATTTATAACTTCTTAACCAAAAGGTAATTAAATCTCATTACTTTGGATTAATTTATTTCTAAACTGTTTCATTAGATTAATTAAAGACCAATTAATATAATAACCATTTTCCCAAATAACAGTTGATTAAATCAACTTCATTCCATCAGTACGTTCTTTAACTGATTTTAATTATTTCTCAATATTAGATTAATGTGATTTATCTAAAAATATTTCTAAATTGTTTATCTTAAATATAATTATCCAAATATTTACCGTTGGATAATTTCTGCTTCATAACTTATTTAAATGTCAATAATCGTTTTTATTTATTTTATAAAAACGAACTCTAAGATACTAGTTTATAATAGAACTTCTATTATAAATTTAAAACTTCTTTTAATTATAAAAATATAATTCTTATAATTAACCTCGTTGATTTGCCCGACGTCCAATCAACTCTTTAACAAAACAATGATTTTACGGTCGACTGATGTCACCTTCTTAATCGATACCGTTTATTTATTTAATCTAACAAATGTTGAATTTCTGTTCAACATCAATATTCACACCGGGTTTTAAATTGAAATTCGGGTTCAAACAGTGCAACAAACAGTATATATAATATCGAGGAATCCGGTCGGATTCCTCCAACCGGTTTCCCGCATCCACAAATGTTAGTCAACACAATTTACACTAATTCTATACTAAGGGATATTCTAATCGGTGGAATCAGTGTCCAACCGATGATGTGTACATATGTAACGGTGTATAATATTCAACCAAATTTAATTGTAATCTACCTAATCGGCAATCACACAACATTCAAACAACATTAAAATATAATTATAATATTTTAAAATAGATCAGAGTTAGTGAATTTACTCACCTTGGCGCGTTAACCGTTAAATAACGATTTACGTCCGTTGATTCGAATCCGGTGTTTTATTTCGCTGTTTAAACGAGCTCCAATAGTTCCACACCAACTTCATAGCATAGCTATTTCCAAGCCGCTCCATACCATTTCAATTCAATCCGTACAGAATTTTCTCCTCAGTGAAGTTTCAAACCCGCTCCATAACCTATTTCCGATATTCGATACTTGTCGCGCTTTTCTTCTGGGCTTTGTGGTCCGTCACTACTAAAAACCCACGGCCCATGCTCCCATACTTCTTCTAATTGACCCCTTCTTCACGTCTTTACCAATTTTGCCAATGCTTCTTCACGTTCTTCTCCGAACGAGCAACGCCCCAGTGTTTTAAACCCAACATTTATACTGCTGTCACCGGCTCCTTGCGCCCACTCAACATTTCACCTTTTCAACACACAAGTTCACGTGCCAACGTTCATCATATTTGTTAGCCTCCATCCTTTGCTGCTCCCAGTACCAACCACTTCCTCATTTTGTGTGAAACCAAACCTTTATCACCAGTTGTTCCCATCACGTTCCCAATTATATACCACACTCCTACCGCCCATGTATCCAAGCCAACCCCAAAAGTTACTATCTTATTCAATGCATGCACTCACGTTTCGCCCTGTTTAAACTACGTCCGAACTTCACTTGTAACACCCCATCCAGTTGATCCTTTCACCCGATGTACCCTCTTCTCGAATCCCAAAAAAAAAAAGCTGACGTGAGCACCTTCACAACACACACAGTACTCACATATATCTCACCCCACAAATACCACCCGTAATACTTCTTCCCTTCCCCATTTTAATACCCCTCAGCTCCTCTTAAATAACTCCACCATGAATACCTTTTCGCGTCCACTTCTCCCACGTACAAATATATCCACTCCTTTCGTGCTTCCCTGCGCATGTCCTCAACGATACACTTCTTCACCGCAATCCCCAACAAAGTCCACCTTATATACTTCTTTCCTTTTTCCTTCCCATTCTTTACTGATCTCTCTTGAACCACCGTTCAAAGTTTGTCAACTTCACTCAACTCCAAGTCCCCCTTCATGCTAACGTCCCCCCCATCAGAAACTTCACAATACCGCTTCACACGTCCACTCCAGACGAACAGCATGCACCTCATTACTTACAACTTGGATCCCACTATCTTAACATACATGCTCACGTTCTACTTCTAAATCCCATTACGCACCCTGTAGCTCTTTCATCCCTCACTCTTCCTCCTCCTTTCCGTACAAAATGCCTTCCTCCTTGAATACACCCAAGCCGACTTCCTCTCCATGAAAAATGCACATTCACCCATCTTCAAACATTCTTGCTTGCTCAACTACCCCTCGCAAGTGGATCTCACCTCGTCACCATTATCCCAACGTCAGTCCCACTCCGGTACCCGCAGATCTGGCCTTACACACGTCATTCCCAAGTCCAGTGCTCCACTTTCGCCCGCTTGCGTTCTCTCCTCCTTGCAGTGCTCCTCATCTCGCGCACTGTATATTGCTGCAGTGATCAAGACCGGCATCGAATTCTTTGAAAGCATGCTGGGTGTATTGGTTTCATGTATAATTTTCTAGTGGAGTAGTTTACCTTGTATTACATTTTTGGTTGCCATTAAAGGTTTCGAGTGGGCATTTATAGATCTGTAGAACCTTGGTGATTAAGTAATAGGGTAATGGGATGCTTTAGCCAAGGGTAGGTTCTACGTGATGCGATGGTGATTCTTTAATGCATAGGGTAGGTTATTTTGGTAGCTGTCGAAGATTCATGAATGGTAAGGACCTTGCAGCGTTTTGTTAAATCATAGGTAGTGATATTTAGTTACCCTGTATATAGGTTAGTGTTTTGACTAATTTTCCTAAGAGTTTGTACCTCAGTATGGCTTCATTAAATTCTGAAATGGATGGTTGATGGTCGAGCATACTGCTATGGTGTAGTCTTTAGTTTTAGGTTAGGTTAGACTAGGCTTTAATATAAAAAAATTCCTTATTCCAGAAGTAATAGGGACGCAGAAGGGATTTGGGTAGGTTAGAGTATGGTGTTTCATGTTTTTCAGTGTTCCTTTTGTCAGCATGTGTGAAAACATGGACGCTCCACAATTCTTTTTATACTTTATCTTATACGTGATCCGATTTTAGGTATGGCTTGGTTTGTAATGGTACAGACTGAAGTATATATATATTTTCTTTTATTGATTATATGTTATTCGTTTGTTCTAAGTTTTAAAAGCTGTTATATCCCGTTATGTACAATTATTTTCATGTATGAGCGGTACAGACTGAAGTAAAAGTACAATCGTGCTCAACGAGGTGTCACGATCCCAAAAATATAATACTATCGGTAGTTCGACTCATTCTGTGAAATCTCGAAATACCGATACAGGGTGCATAATACCCCAAATAAAAAATTGAATATTTAAATAATTAAAAATTACAGTAAAATTCTAAAAATTAAATTATCGCTGCGCCTCAAAAGAACCTTGTCCCGATTTGCACCCGATATCAAGTTATATTCAAATAACCGTTACGGTCGATATACAATTTCATAGCGACTTTCTGAATATTTGATTTGGACATATCTTGTAATATATTCGTCGAAATCTTGGTTTTTCACTTCTGTTAGAAAGATGCAGTTCAACAGAGTCCAACGTTTCTTGTTTCGCAGAAATCTGATTCAAAACAAGTCCGGAACACTCAGTTGAAGTTCAGAACGTTAAATTACGAACTGCAGCGTCGTTATGGGCTCGATTATAATAAATATATCTCTTTATACGTTCAACTTCATTTTAATTAATATATAAATCCACTTATATTACAAATTCAATATTTAAACTGATTTAAATATTCAAATACAAACCGACAAAAATGCGGGACGTTACAGACCTTCCCCCTTAAAATAATTTCGTCCTCGAAATTGCTAAGATAGGGAAAATGCTACAATCTCTGTTATAACATGGTTAAAAATCTTTTTGGTTTACTTCATAATTCCAGTTTCCACTGAACTGATTATTTCCAATTGAAATATTAATTCCTTATTATTTCAAATATTTTCAAAATTTCTGAAAATTTCCTAACAGCTTAAATTTTTAGAGAATCTCGCCAGCATCTCCTCTGCACGGTTCACTCGGTTCTACAACAACTTGCCACTCCGGGCCTTCTTCAATCCAAAAGAAAATCAAATAGCCAAACGGCTTGCCCAAACTGACTCATGAAAAATCTCATACTCGTATATAAACGTGTACCTTCTCTTTTGGGCATTCAATTCTATCTCTGCCATCTGCTATCAAACCAGCATATCCAAGCATTCTTGGTTGATCTCCCATCAATCCGTTCTCAAACTAGTCTTTCTCTTTTACTAAGCCAAATTTCTATTTCAACTCTAATTCCACTCTCAGTTCTTAACCTTGTTAAGTTTTATTACGACATTCCATTTACTGATTTATTTCTCAAATCAGTTATCTCCATCTCTAATTCAAAATTCGATTCTTATTCTCCAAGAATCAATTCATTTTTAATAACTCGAATCTCCAATATTTTTCTTTTATAATTTTCATTCTGGATCTTTCCAAATTCAGTCCAGTTTTGTTATCTTTGTTTAAATTCCATTTTTACCATTTTAACTCCATAAGTTAAATTTTTATTTCAGAATTCAAATTCCTGGGATTTATTTCAAATCAGTTTGAAATCATGTATAATTCAAAACATTTGAATTTCTGACAACTTGTTTCTCAAACAATACAAAACAAAATCCTTGGTAGTAATCCGTCACTTACCAGCTCGAAAATGAACACCGATAATGTCGCGATCATCATCGGAATTTATTTTCCAACCATCGAAGTGAGTTCAATACTATATTGCTTTAAAAACTCATTTATAATCACTCTATTTTTGAAATTACTTCAAAATATCTTTCATAGCACTTGGAAAACAAATTTTCAAATCTCCCAGGATTTTAAAATTCCCTTATATTTAATTCAAATTCAATTTCAATTCTTTTCCAAGTTTCTAGAGTTTTATTTCAATTCTGGTTTTTAATTCAGATCCAGCTCATCTGATTTTGCATATCATACTTATACAATATTTCGATTGGTAGTTTATATAACCAACTCAATTATAATCATGTTCGATCATAATAATGATCACATATCCAATATATTATATTAATATCAAGATATACACTTCTTTTTATATCAAAATATACTTTGGATAAAATTATTTCATTTACCCTCTTTTCAAAACATACTGTGTCGAATTACTCTGTTCAAGAGTTTAGAAACACCCATCGACTCAGTTTGCATTACTGTTTCGATCAGAATTCATAAACCACTCGACTGACCAGTCAACACAATATAAAATGGTTTTTATTTTTATTTACAAATACGCGCTCATACATATACACTCAACTCAATCTAGAGTATCACTGACTCCATCTCTATTGAGTTACGCCATAGAGCCAAGGTAATCACTTAACCTTATGCTCTGATACCAACTGTAACGGCTGAGATTTTCAACCCAGAAAATCAGCATAAATACACTGTCAATTTCTCGAGCATCGAAAATACCGGAACATTAATAGAAAGAAATTAGAGGGTGAGAAAGAAAAGATAGAACTAATAGAATAGAAGAAGAAGAGGATCACAACTGAACAGAATCAGAGTAACACGAAATTCGCAGCGGGATAATAATCTTTATTATATAACAAGTTTGAAATACAAATCTGAGTTTGTATATATACATACCATATCAGAGTATAATACATGGTATACATCACAGCGGAAATAATCTCTCAATAACTAATAGTGGAGCATCCTGCTTTTAGCTCCTCCAAGTGAATCTGCATAATCCTGAAACACTTGACTTCCCGTACAAATTTGGGCACCCAAGAGTTTAGGGAAAACACAAACAAATAAACTCTGGGTCAGTCATGGGACTGGTGTGAGTAAATTCCAACCATACTGTTTAACTTTGAAAATTCTTTCCAAACAAGAAGATAATAGTAAGACCAGCCCACACATAAACATGGACGGTTTTTATCTTACTATAATCCAAAATACTTTGATGTCAAAACCAGTGATATTATGATAATGTCTAAGCACATAAATATCCAAGTAGCAGAACGCTTGCATCTCACGTTCCACATATATATGTTATAAAGTCATAAACCGCAGGGCGCTTATTGGAGAATGGATTCCAACAGACAAGGTATGGGAGCACCTTCCGAATAGTGTACTCTAGAGGGGGTACACTCAGGGTTCAACAAGAACGTCTTGCAACCCGGCCACACATGACCGCTCACTCATTTAGCTTGAGTGTCGTGAATATATTGCCACCACAGTTGTAGGCCATCCAACCATCATCCGAAGATACAGAATCAAAAAGAAGTATAAATATGAATTTTCTCTAGATCGGTGACAATACACCCTGCTTGGGGATGACCCAACTAGCCATGCTGCCTAGCCCAACTTTTGTTACTTCCTGGTTGTGAGGCTAGAGGCTACGTCTATCTTCAGAACATCTGATCACCATTCACTTTGAATGTCACATCGTCAAATCCGTAATCACATATTGATTACACAAATGCACACTGGGTGTAGAATAAAGAGAAGTTATCTTCTCCCCACCAACTTGGTATATTCGTAAAATCAACGGCATGACCATTGGAAATACTCTGTCAGACACTCGTCCATACAAGTTGTCCTGGGACTGGACAAACAAAAACACACCATTCTATAACTGGACGATCCTTGCATTTAACTCCGCCTTCAATTATCTTCAGCATATCTAATTCGCAGCGCTTATGCCTATACGGAGTGGTTTCCGGATAATATCCAACCGGTCTCTCCGTGTTGACAACGATGGTCAAAACACTTCGATAGTCGGTTATTTAACCATCGAAGTAAAAATAACATTCATTCCATGTACACTAACATCACACAATCACGGGCACTTTTTATTTAACGTTCGACTTTATTATTCGAATTCCCATATCTTACCATATATTTCTCAAATCCCGTTTTAACCTTTTCATACTTCTTAGAAAACATTTCCAGTTATTATAAACTCTTATTCTTTCATGTTCCAGAAACATACGTTATTAACGTTTGAAACATTTTCATTCTTTTCACATTCCTTGGTTTCTACACTTGGATCGTATACCCTATCTTCAATGGAAAATATTTCCAATTTCATTATAAATATTTTAATCGGCCAACCGTTTACTTTTAAAACATAATTCACTTAAAAATGTGAATACCATTCCTGTTATAGAAATCTGAATACCTTTATCAATTAACTCTTTATTCATGTAATACTTATCTCGTTTACCGAAACCTCTTTCATACTTTATACTCCCAATCCACTTTATAAACTCTGTTTTCTAAGACAACTTCTTATCAAATCGATATCAAGTTTATAACTAAATACTGACTCCTATCCTATTAACATTTATTTGTTTAAAACTAAATGTTAATTATTCTATCAGATTATAATCCCTAAAAATAGTTACTTTTAATACATTCGACATCGTCGAATTCTAGTTCCAAATCCTAACGGTTTAAATTCTAATCACATTTCGAACATCGAAATGCTGTCATTGTTTTCTAACACGATTCTCCAATTTCTCTTTCTAAAACTGATTCTTATATTTTCTTACGACATTGTTATTTCTCACTTTCGAATAAGTGGATTTCAACTAAACTGCTTCATTTCCTAGGAAGTGCTGCTATATATAAAAGTCACACTTAAGTCTAATCAACAGCAATTAATTTGTTGCTATAGTTCTAAACTTGTCATACGCTGTAATATTCCCTTTATAACTAATCTCAACATTACAGTCACCCTTACCTTATCAACAGCGTTATTTTATCGCTATAGTTCAAATTTGTCATACGCTGTAATATTCTATGTTATAACTAGTTTCGACATAACAGTTACGCTTAAGCCCAATCAACAGCGTTTATTTTATCACTATAGTTCTAAACTTGCATATGCTGCCATATTCCTTTTCTACAAATCTTAACATCTATCTCCGTCACAAACTGATATCGTTCCTCGATAATAGTGAGGCTGTTC
Organism: Allium sativum; assembly: GCA_030737875.1. Taxonomy (NCBI): domain Eukaryota; kingdom Viridiplantae; phylum Streptophyta; class Magnoliopsida; order Asparagales; family Amaryllidaceae; genus Allium; species Allium sativum. Next base: position 104,189,063 of record CM060911.1, on the reverse strand, counting down.
AAGTTGGGGTATTCTATTTACCTCTCAAACCTTGATCAACAACGTTCTTACCTTAGAACAAATATAAGTCTGTATTCTAATCCCTTATACCACAAATCGTATTTTCTTGTTTAATTTTAACTATGGTTTTATAACATCATATTCTTACTTTGAAATCTCTATTGTTTATGATTATTTATATTAAACATAAGCTCTTCGCTTTCTCTATCCCACAGTTCTATTTATAACTTCTTAACCAAAAGGTAATTAAATCTCATTACTTTGGATTAATTTATTTCTAAACTGTTTCATTAGATTAATTAAAGACCAATTAATATAATAACCATTTTCCCAAATAACAGTTGATTAAATCAACTTCATTCCATCAGTACGTTCTTTAACTGATTTTAATTACTTCTCAATATTAGATTAATGTGATTTATCTAAAAATATTTCTAAATTGTTTATCTTAAATATAATTATCCAAATATTTACCGTTGGATAATTTCTGCTTCATAACTTATTTAAATGTTAATAATCGTTTTTATTTATTTTATAAAAAACGAACTCTAAGATACTGGTTTATAATAGAACTTCTATTATAAATTTAAAACTTCTTTTAATTATAAAAATATAATTCTTATAATTAACCTCGTTGATTTGCCCGACGTCCAATCAACTCTTTAACAAAACAATGATTTTACGGTCGACTGATGTCACCTTCTTAATCGATACCGTTTATTTATTTAATCTAACAAATGTTGAATTTCTGTTCAACATCAATATTCACACCGGGTTTTAAATTGAAATTCGGGTTCAAACAGTGCAACAAACAGTATATATAATATCGAGGAATCAGGTCGGATTCCTCCAACCGGTTTCCCGCATCCACAAATGTTAGTCAACACAATTTACACTAATTCTATACTAAGGGATATTCTAATCGGTGGAATCAGTGTCCAACCGATGATGTGTACATATGTAACGGTGTATAATATTCAACCAAATTTAATTGTAATCTACCTAATCGGCAATCACACAACATTCAAACAACATTAAAATATAATTATAATATTTTAAAATAGATCAGAGTTAGTGAATTTACTCACCTTGGCGCGTTAACCGTTAAATAACGATTTACGTCCGTTGATTCGAATCCGGCGTTTTATTTCGCTGTTTAAACGAGCTCCAACAGTTCCACACCAACTTCATAGCATAGCTATTTCCAAGCCGCTCCATACCATTTCAATTCGATCCGTACAGAATTTTCTCCTCAGTGAAGTTTCAAACCCGCTCCATAACCTATTTCCGATATTCGATACTTGTCGCGCTTTTCTTCTGGGCTTTGTGGTCCGTCACTACTAAAAACCCACGGCCCATGCTCCCATACTTCTTCTAATTGACCCCTTCTTCACGTCTTTACCAATTTTGCCAATGCTTCTTCACGTTCTTCTCCGAACGAGCAACGCCCCAGTGTTTTAAACCCAACATTTATACTGCTGTCACCGGCTCCTTGCGCCCACTCAACATTTCACCTTTTCAACACACAAGTTCACGTGCCAACGTTCATCATATTTGTTAGCCTCCATCCTTTGCTGCTCCCAGTACCAACCACTTCCTCATTTTGTGTGAAACCAAACCTTTATCACCAGTTGTTCCCATCACGTTCCCAATTATATACCACACTCCTACCGCCCATGTATCCAAGCCAACCCCAAATGTTACTATCTTATTCAATGCATGCACTCACGTTTCGCCCTGTTTAAACTACGTCCGAACTTCACTTGTAACACCCCATCCAGTTGATCCTTTCACCCGATGTACCCTCTTCTCGAATCCCAAAAAAAAGCTGACGTGAGCACCTTTACAACACACACAGTACTCACATATATCTCACCCCACAAATACCACCCGTAATACTTCTTCCCTTCCCCATTTTAATACCCCTCAGCTCCTCTTAAATAACTCCACCATGAATACCTTTTCGCGTCCACTTCTCCCACGTACAAATATATCCACTCCTTTCGTGCTTCCCTGCGCATGTCCTCAACGATACACTTCTTCACCGCAATCCCCAACAGAGTCCACCTTATATACTTCTTTCCTTTTTCCTTCCCATTCTTCACTGATCTCTCTTGAACCACCGTTCAAAGTTTGTCAACTTCACTCAACTCCAAGTCCCCCTTCATGCTAACGTCCCCCCCATCAGAAACTTCACAATACCGCTTCACACGTCCACTCCAGACGAACAGCATGCACCTCATTACTTACAACTTGGATCCCACTATCTTAACATACATGCTCATGTTCTACTTCTAAATCCCATTACGCACCCTGTAGCTCTTTCATCCCTCACTCTTCCTCCTCCTTTCCGTACAAAATGCCTTCCTCCTTGAATACACCCAAGCCGACTTCCTCTCCATGAAAAATGCACATTCACCCATCTTCAAACATTCTTGCTTGCTCAACTACCCCTCGCAAGTGGATCTCGCCTCGTCACCATTATCCCAACGTCAGTCCCACTCCGGTACCCGCAGATCTGGCCTTACACACGTCATTCCCAAGTCCAGTGCTCCACTTTCGCCCGCTTGCGTTCTCTCCTCCTTGCAGTGCTCCTCATCTCGCGCACTGTATATTGCTGCAGTGATCAAGACCGGCATCGAATTCTTTGAAAGCATGCTGGGTGTATTGGTTTCATGTATAATTTTCTAGTGGAGTAGTTTACCTTGTATTACATTTTTGGTTGCCATTAAAGGTTTCGAGTGGGCATTTATAGATCTGTAGAACCTTGGTGATTAAGTAATAGGGTAATGGGATGCTTTAGCCAAGGGTAGGTTCTACGTGATGCGATGGTGATTCTTTAATGCATAGGGTAGGTTATTTTGGTAGCTGTTGACGATTCATGAATGGTAAGGACCTTGCAGCGTTTTGTTAAATCATAGGTAGTGATATTTATTTACCCTGTATATAGGTTAGTGTTTTGACTAATTTTCCTAAGAGTTTGTACCTCAGTATGGCTTCATTAAATTCTGAAATGGATGGTTGATGGTCGAGCATACTGCTATGGTGTAGTCTTTAGTTTTAGGTTAGGTTAGACTAGGCTTTAATATAAAAAATTTCCTTATTCCAGAAGTAATAGGGACGCGGAAGGGATTTGGGTAGGTTAGAGTATGGTGTTTCATGTTTTTCAGTGTTCCTTTTGTCAGCATGTGTGAAAACATGGACGCTCCACAATTCTTTTTATACTTTATCTTATACGTGATCCGATTTTAGGTATGGCTTGGTTTGTAATGGTACAGACTGAAGTATATATATATTTTCTTTTATTGATTATATGTTATTCGTTTGTTCTAAGTTTTAAAAGCTGTTATATCCCGTTATGTACAATTATACTCATGTATGAGCGGTACAGACTGAAGTAAAAGTAAATCGTGCTCAACGAGGTGTCACGATCCCAAAAATATAATACTATCGGTAGTTCGACTCATTCTGTGAAATCTCGAAATACCGATACAGGGTGCACAATACCCCAAATAAAAAATTGCATATTTAATTAATTAAAAATTACAGTAAAATTCTAAAAATTAAATTACCGCTGCGCCTCAAAAGAACCTTGTCCCGATTTGCACCCGATATCAAGTTATATTCAAATAACCGTTACGGTCGATATACGATTTCATAGCGACTTTCTGAATATTTGATTTGGACATATCTTGTAATATATTCGACGAAATCTTGGTTTTTCACTTCTGTTAGAAAGATACAGTTCAACAGATTCCAACGTTTCTTGTTTCGCAGAAATCTGATTCAAAACAAGTCCGGAACACTCAGTTGAAGTTCAGAACGTTAAATTACGAACTGCAGCGTCGTTATGGGCTCGATTATAATAAATATATCTCTTTATACGTTCAACTTCGTTTTAATTAATATATAAATCCACTTATATTACAAATTCAATATTTAAACTGATTTAAATATTCAAATACAAACCGACAAAAATGCGGGACGTTACATATCTTCCTTGTCTTTAGCAATGCTACTTATCTACACCAAATTTTATGAGTTAACATTTGCCCCTCAAAGTTCGTATTTATTGCAAATGATATGGGCTTTGATGTACATGATTTTGACATCGCTTTGGCATCTCTTTGTTAGGTCGTTTGCACACTTATTCAAAGAAATGATATGCACTGAAACACTAGATTGTTTAGGCCTTTAAAGGAGAATGGTCGCAGCCCATCAAAACTTGCTTCAGCCTTTATAACCCCTTCTAGATCATTACTGCCCCCATCATCTTCCTCTTGCTGGTGAAATTGTTAATGGCGACTAACTGCTGAGAAATTTCATTGCAACTCCAATCTTTTCTCTGCAATCCACTCGACTTTGTCACCAACCGGATTTTACATCATCACCTCTCACCAGCCCCCGGATTATCAATTGCCACTTGAGTTCAACGTTGTTAATCAAATCCATGTCCCCGCTGCAATCCACCAAAGATTCAGACTTCGTTGAATCTGATTGCATCCTTCATCAAAACCGATTCAATTCAATTCGAGATCAATCCCTCTAAATCTGAATCACCCCGCTGTTGTCGAACATCTGGAAGCAATCGCAAATGATCTTCAATTGAAATCAAGTTCACTATTCATCTTGTTTTTTTCGACTTTAGGGTTTTGAATCGAATTTGTGGATTCATGTCGATTTATCTTGATAATATATGACAATTTGATTCAGTGATGAGAACCGACTTTGATCATATGTGATATTGGATCGAATCTGTTTTGACAACCCGATGTTGCAAATCTTTATTTTGACCTGTATTTTCACACTTTGTAATCGAATATGAACTGTGTTTTGAAATTTATGTATTCAATTTTGATGAATATATGAGTACTTTAGCATATGAATTTCAATATTCATGAACCGTTTTCGTATGTTTATCTAGATCGTGTATCCTCGAATTTTGACAAAGTTTCGATTGCAGAAACTTGTAAAATCCAAATTAATTTTTGTCCCCAGGAATTTGCAGTTAGCTTTAAGATCAGTACTTGTTGTAGATGATGATGTGTTGATTTTTAACAATGTTGCTCATTGCGTATAAATTCTATATCATCATACATTTCACTTGAGTTGAGTTTGTGATTTGAATTGGCTAACTTGACGTTGTATGGATTTCTGTGTTAAAGTAATAATTTTGTTGCAATCTTTGTTGATAATGCATAAGCTTGTCAAATTGGATTAGAATTGTGTTGAATAGTTTCACTTAGGTCAATGTGCAACTCAAGTTCTTAAGTTCTTGAGTCACCTTAGTTCTTAGGGCGTTGGAGCGACCTAAGCTCTTAGACCGTTGAGCTATCTAATACTTCCTCAGACCGGCAGATGACTTGTGTCTCAGGTCGTTTGGGCGACCTATGCCTTCATTGATTTGAACAACCTAAGTCCTCAGTGATCTATGTCCTCCAACGACCCAAGCCTTCAACTTGTTCGAACGACCTGGACCTCTTTCACAACCCGAGATCTAAGGCCTTGAAGTGGTTGAACGACCGGGCTCCTCTGGATTATTGAGAGATCTAGGTTTTAAGTCGTGGAGCAACCCGACTGTTAGGTGATGTACGACATAGGCTTTTGAAACAAAGTGATGACACGAGCTCTTAAGGTCGTTGAACACCCTACTGAGTTGGATCGCTGAACGATATATTTAAATGGGTCGACGAACGACCAACTCTTCAACACTTGAAATTAGATTTTCAAGCTTATTGATTTGAGCATTTGGGATTTTGGATAATTCATAGTCATAGCTTCAGAATTGAATGTCATTATACCATGTTCCCTGCCTTATGAAAGCAACAAATGTTTGCATATTTTGGACTTATATGTCATCATCAATCGTCCATTTCGATAACGGATTATCTAATAAAGCACATCACAATGAATTTTCAATCCTTAAACTAAATGACACATATATACAAGACTATCTCATACAACAATTTACGACTTGTTGAACTGTACCTGAATACACACGACACTTTAATTTAAGTTAATAGCGACGTTTGGGATCAACTAATCAACATAGGTCGGACTATGGATTTCAAGCCTTGTTTTTATACGACTCATGTAATTCTGCACGACCCTTCACTTTTAAGAAATGCATACCATGATATGTCTATAAACAAGATTGTTTATGTAGAATGACCACTAGACAGCAAGCTCGCCTTCAAACCGAAGGTACATCTTCTTCTGCACAGGTTGATATTTCTACATCGGCATCTGGGACTGCAACAACCATGGTTCCTGGACTGGTACCTAATTAGCCATTTCCTATTCCTCATCCCCTTAGTGCCCCACCGTTAGAGAAACATACTACCACGATCAATCAGAATCTTTTTAGATAGGTGTGCGCTCAATATGGTATCCCTGATACTGATGCGATATCGCCGGGAGAGAACGCATTCTACGATTAACTACCGAGTGGATACATAGATATTAATCGACAGATTTTGATGAATAGTGGTGTTCCCCCTTTTAATCCTTTTCTAAACATGTTCTTCACAGTAATTTGGATCCATTTCCTTAGATCTATTCACTGTGAGTTCATGTTATTTTTAGATCTGAATATTTAAATAGTAATCTTGATATGTATGTAAAAATTGGATCTTGAATCGGTGCCTAACTGGTTCTATTATGACATAACTATCAGATCTGCTTTTATATGTTCATATCGATGCCATGTTAAATCTTGTCATAATACGCTTATTCATTTTATGCCTATTTCTATCAGTTTATTATTGATTCGTTATTATGCCTATTCTCGATTTTCTTCTCTTCCTCTTTTCCCTTTTTATTTTTATATAGCCAGGCTACCTTCGAACCTAGGCCTAACGCTGAAAAATGCGAACATGCGAAATTGGGAATAATGGGGAAGACATAATTTGGGGCATAATTGATATTGGAAAACATGGATCAAAATTTGGGCATAAATTTGGAAATATACGAATATGGGTTTGGGGGCATATGTCTTATTAGATAATATGAATTTAGGCATACGTTGGAAAATATAATTTGAGCGTAAATTGGGACATGTGTAAGTACTGATTTGGGACATAAATTGGGACGTATGTGAATATGAATTTTAGACATACGTCAAAAGATATGCGAATAGGATTCGGGTATAACTTGTATTGAAATGGGTGAATATGGACTAGGGACATAAATTGGAAAATATGTAGATTTAGGTTCGTGGATAACATATATATATATATGCCTTGACTTATAACTTGGGAGAAAGAGCATATGGTGCATAATTAAAAGGTGAATTGAAAAGGGGTGTAAAAGTCTATGATTTGAATAGTGAATTGGGCAAATAATTAAATACGGGGAAAAAGAGAAATAATCACCTATAATGACATAGGTAGATTTGGATAAAAATGGAATGACTAGTAATTAGAATTAGGAATTGTAATTGCACTTATGACACGAGGTTAGGTTGCATTTGTGGTGGAAGTCTGCCCGGACCCGACAGGCATATCCAGCAGCCACTAATGTTGAACCTAATGTGAGAGGTCTAAGTGTGCAAATACGAATCGGGCTAAGACATGAGGTTAGACCCAACTGTGGAATAATATTTCCCGGACTCGACCGACATATCCAGCATCCACACGTTGTAGGCCTAATGTGGGAGGTCTAGCCCATTATAACCATAATTGGACAAGGTAATGAATTGGACTACTTAACATAATTTAATCCATAAAGATTGTATGATTATGAACTTAAGTTAGGGTTAAGTAAAATTGGATGGGTAGTGGGTGGATTAAGTAAAATAGAGGGGGCGGGTAATATTTACATATAGGCCCACGAACTTAACCCAATAAGGTTATGTAATTAAAGACATCTCATGGTATATAACCGGTGGAAAATATAATAAAGTTACATAATTAAAGACACCTTGTAGGGTAAGCATAACTTTAGAAATGATAGAATTAGATATGCGTAATGATCTGCTAAGTAAACAATGATAGGTTGTATTGACGGTATAAATTGAATTTATGATAAAATGAGAAAGAATGAGAAAAACTTGTAAAATAAATAAGTTATATTTAATCATAAATGGCAAGTGACATGTTAATTAAGAAACATGTGAATTGAGATATACTTAATAACGTATTAAGGAGAACATGTTTTTGTAATGATGTAACCAAGCAAGAATATAAAATAGATTGTGGATTATAGACCTTGGGCCACAATCTAGAAAATAACATGTTGTAGGCTTATTAATAAACTTAAATGGATTAAGTTATATGACTGAAATTAATAAGCAAAAGAAACTTGGTAATTTGAATAAGAATTCAATATGAATGGGAATAACCAAGTTAAATGGAAACTCGGTGAGGTAAGGCAAGCGCGTAAAAGAATGTTTGGACATAGGGCCTAACAACATATTAAAGAAAGGCGCTTGGACCAGTCTGTACATTTGAGGGTGAATAACCCAATGGGGTAGATCATCGAGATGTTATAAGACATGAGGGGAGCACACATTCATCTGATTGTTATGACGGCTCCAAAGGAATGGGAAGGGGAAGCACGCGGCTTCCTGAAGTACGTAAGGTGCTCCTAGTGTCCTCTGTGCGGTGACAGATGTCTTAGGCTGTACTCGCAGAGGTTGGGTCTACGCATAACTACTAGATGGGTGGGCCTTGACTACAGATGTAGCTATGCAGTCAGAATGCTATGACGAGGTGACACCAGGATAGTAGACCGTTGGATATTCGTCATCGGCAGCCAGCGGGATGTGAAAGACTAGAGCTAAACCCAATATACCATTTCACCTTTCACTATCGAGGTACGGGGTTAAGGGTTGGCGCCACATGGATGTTTAGATCGGTTGTTGTTAGGGGTGGTCGCTTAGCTCTTGTAGTCTTTACTAGTTGAGGGAAGGGCCGAGGTGGGGCCATTGCCAGCACGGAAATAAACCCTAGGTGTATATGTATATATAGGCTCTTTAAAGACGGGCCTGTACATATATGGAAAAGCACCCGACAGAGTTCCGTGTTTCTTGTATCTCCTTGCCGCGGAAATTGGTGCACATTAGAGGACGTGCGATCGAGGCATCGAGCTACAATTACAGTACATACGTGGGACAGTCTAGATACATGCATATCTGCTCTGGGTGGTATGCTGTAGACTAGAGGGTATTATTCCAATAAGGAATCTGATTCGATCGATGGTGGCAGTCCATATGCTTACGTAGCATAGTAATGATAGATGATGTGGAACGTAACATTTTATATAGAGATCCGTACGTCACTCCGGCGTAGGATGAGGGACTGCGTTCATTACGGTGGAAACTGTGCGAGTGGGGTACCATGGGGTGTATCTCAATATTGAGAGATAGCTACATACATTATATTAAGTTAATCCATGGGAAAGTAAATGGGTACGATGTGCGTATAAGTCTTGAGTGCTATTAACCCAAGTAACCTAATAATCAAGAAAATGTAATGGAATAGTATTAGTAGGGATCATTCTACTTCTGATATACTAGTATTTGCATGATGCAAAGAAATGTATTTAAGGAGCGCAATATATCTTGTTCATCTTATCTTTCTCAGTTCACACTTGTTATTGTTACTGTTATCTTGTTCTTCCAGTTTTATATATATGCCATGATACTTTTATTTATTTATATTTAAACGTAACTGGACTCGCCAGACTTTATGTCTGACCATTTTTGTTTCCTCTTCTCTCTCTTACGTTTCCCTCCCCAGGTCCTCAGGGTGGAGGTGCTTAGAGTTGATTTGGATTCTTTCAGCTTAGCTTGGATTTTGGATATAGATGTATCGCTTTGACTTTTGGTCAACTCTCTTATGGCTTCACAGGGAAATATGGTCTTATGCTTTAGCACTCTGATATTTTTGGCAAGACAGATTGTTAATGTAATTAGTTACTTATGATGTAAACTCAGTATTTGGGACCATGATGTTTTGATTTAAATAAAGTTTTTTTAAAAGTTTTTAATTCCGCTTTTATTTTACATGTTTGTCTTGTGCTATTATGTTCTTATTTACCTATGACGCTTCACGAAACTTAATGCATTCCCTTAGTGAGTGACATTAAGGGGCGTGGGTTGTCACAGATTATCTTTTTGCTTCACCCGGGTATATTGATTTCCATGCTCACTAGGCCTGATTTCACCAACTCCTTCTCCTATTATAGCTGGCTTCACGACAACTGAAGTCATCATTACCGATTCAACCTTGGTGTCAACCACAGTATCTCTGCTCAACACTCCACCTCCGGGTGATGCATCTTTGATTGTCGCTTCCACTCCGGCTTCGCAGCCTGGGTCACGGGATGTGAGGATTGATGCAATCACTGACTTAGATAACGAAGACTATTCTCCTAGTGAAGCGGAGGATCTTGATGACATTGATGAGAACCCGGGGAAGAGTACCAAAGTCAAGTGAAAGGAAAAGATTAATTCTTCCTCTTCAAGGCGCCAGGGAAGCGCACTGCTTCAAAGAAAGGAGGACTTTTCCTTCTATCTTCCTCTGAGAGTCCCCAGGGTGATAAAGAAGCCAAAGACGACAGCTAACCTCCTGATGCCCTCCTCCTCCTTCCGCCAAGATTAACAAACCATCTTTGAGGTCTAGCGACTCTAAGAGTGGGAAAAATAAAAATTAGTGCCAGGCTATTTCACTTTATTTCCTGTAGCTTCTTTTTATGCATTCCAATTAGACCGGTTGTATATGCGGGTGTCGACCCTTGCTTATGACTTTATGCACACTTGTATTTGAAACTTGTGTTCATTAATGTGAAGCTTGTTATTGCATTTTCTGTACTTTAGCCGTTAGTTTATACTCTAGATGTGTTGTATTTTATGCATTTGCTTCTTTACAGAGTACAAGTCATTAGGTTCATGAGACATTGTGATGAGCTTGTGGTATATCTTATGAGCATTGGCCTAACAATGTGATGATGTTGCCCTCGTACCATTGTTCATCACAAGTCGCTAGAACCGAATGCAACCAACTATGCTAAGTTCTTTTGTATTGGATTGACATGCTAGAAGCTTGTTTTTTGTTGATGGAGTTTCTGTTCCTGCCAGAGCAATTTAAGCTTCCGAGCTTGCCAATTTTTTAAGAAACTTAAATTTGTTAACTGATCTCAAGCTTCTACTTAGAGAAGTAGCTGATATTCATGCCCCCGCATGGGAGGTCTTTAGCCTTCACAGTGGGAAGTACCTTTGGCCTCTATTATGATGAGATTGCCTTCACGGGCGTTGCAAAGGATTTTGCTAACACCCAACGTTGGTTTGCTTCCGCTGATTGGTGTTTGACATTGAAGACTCATTGAATGCCTGCAAAGTGGTCATTTATAACTCAACATTGGTCTACTCCCGTCAATCGAATCGAGCATCAGAGACTCCATTGAGGCAACCTTCACGGGCAACATTGATGATTTTGGTAACACTCAATGTCATTCTGCTCCCGTCGATTAGTGTTTGACATCGGAGACTCATTGAGTGCCCGCAAAGAGGTCGTTTATAACTCAACGTTGGTCTGTTGCCATCATCCAAATCAAGCTTCAGATACTCCATTGAGCGCACCTCTACTGTGCAGAGGCAACCTTCACGATCAATGCAAAGGTCGATGTGAAGGATTTTAGTTGTTGTGTCGTTCCGTAGCTAGAATCATCAGTCTTTGTGTCGGATGCACTTAACTATAGTAGGCAATCACAGCCAGACCGAGAGGTTCTTTCGAACATCAGTCTTCATGTCGGATGCGCTTAACTATGGTAAGCAACCATAGCTGGACCGAGTGGTTCCTTTACCCCAACTGTGTTGAGGTGCTCCCTTGGCAGAATTTTGCAGGGTCTGCGTCATTCCGTGGGGCAAACATCAGTCTTTGTGTAGAAGGCACTTAACTAGTAAGAGATCGCAGCTGGACTGAGAGGTTGTGGCCCCTTGGGTGGAACTTGCAATTTCTGGTTTTGACACCGTATCCGCTTGCTGAACTTTTCACCTTTTGATTTTTGGCAACTCCTTTCGTTCACTCTTCAAGGCAGAGTGCTCTTCATCATTACATTTGTGCTTATTGATGTTTAAGCACTCGATGCTTGAATTGGTGAAATTGGGGTCATCATGCTGTATCGGACTTTGAGGAAGTAAGCGTTCATCGGATAACCTGCAGTATTCTCAGTTTGATCAAGTTGATCAAGAGCTTCAAGTTGTAGCTTTTTATTCTCAGTTTGGTTGAAATGAATTCTGCGGTGTGTAGGGACTTCTGACACCACCAGAATCATTACCTCTAAAACGAATGCTAAGGAGAAAGGAGTGTGCCCAATAGTAGTTTTATGAGTCGTCTTGTACGCCCATAGTGCAAGTGGTAGTTCATCGACCCAACCACCTCTGGCTTTCTTGAGTCGCTTCTCGATGGTTTATTTGATGATTTTGTTTATAGCTTCCACTTGCCTGTTTACCTGCGGATGGGCCACTACATCAAAGCTTTTCCTGATCTTGTATTTGTCACAGAAGTCTTTAAAATCTTCGCTTTCAAATTGTGTCCCGTTGACGGTGATTATTATCTTGGAACACCGAACCTGCAAATGATGTTCTTTAGCATAAATTTGATCACTTTCTTCGAGGTGATAGTGGCCAGTGGCTCTGCTTCGGCCTATTTGGTGAAGTAATCAACAGCTACAATGGCATATTTGAAACTAGACTTTGCAGTACATAATACCTTGATTAGATCAATGCCATAAACAGTAAACGGCCATGGACTGACCATTTGAGTCAATTCAGTAAATGGTGCTCTTGGGATCTTTGCGAATCGTTGGCATATGTCACACTTCTTGGTACAAGTTGCAGAGTCTTGGTTCACATCAGGCCAGAAGTAACTGTATCGCGGTATTTTCTTGGCTAGTGTCTGACCACCAGTATGACCTCCACACTCTCCAATATGCAGCTCTACCAAGATTGCTTTTGATTCCTCTTTGTTGACACAATGAAGCAAAGGGATATAGAAGCTTCGCCTATATAACCGACCATCCTGAATGAGATACATGGGAGCCTTTCTGAATAGTTTATTCGTTTTTTCGATCATCTAGGAGCATACCTTTGATAGTGGCCAATAGCTCTGCTTCGGCCTATTTGGTGAAGTAATCAACAGCTACAATGGGCATATTTGAAACTGGACTTTGCAGTACGTAATTCCCAAATTAAATCAATGCCATAGACAGTAAATGGCCATGGACTGACCATTTGAGTCAATTCAGTAGATGGTGCTCTTGGGATCTTTGCGAATCGTTGGCATATGTCACACTTCTTGGTATAAGTTGTAGAGTCTTGGTTCACATCAGGCCAGAAGTAACCGTATCGCAGTATTTTCTTAGCTAGTGACTGACCACCAGTATGACCTCCACACTCTCCATTATGCAGCTCTACCAAGATTGCTTTTGATTCCTCTTTGGTGACACAACGAAACAAAGACATAGAGAAGCCTTGCCTATATAACCGACCATCCTGAATGAGATACATGGGAGCCTTTCTAAGTAGTTTCTTCGTTTTTTTTCAATCATCTAGGAGCACACCTTTGAGGAGATAGCCCTTGATTGGAGTCATCCATGAATCTGGCTCCACAGCAGTTTCCATGATCTAATCTACATCATTATCAGCTGTGCTAGGATCTGAAAGGACTTCAACTGGAACTAATCCCAATAGTTGTCCATCATATGTACTGGCGAGCTTTGCGAGTGAATCAGCCTTCAAATTTTCTTCTCAAGGAATGTGCAAGATGGTGTAATAATTGAAGTAATTGAGTAACTCTCAATCTTTTGATAGGTAAGCTATCAAGTTTCCTCCCTTAGCCTGGAACTCTCTTTTAACTTGACATACCACTAACTATGAATCACTGAAAATGTGTAAGGCTTTCAACTGTATGTCTTTACAATACTCAATCCAGCACTCAGAGCTTCATTATTTGTTGACAGACTCAAGGCATAGCATAGGGAACATCCTTCAGGAGTCCCAGGCACTACTCCTACCCTTGAGCAATATTCGTTCATAGCACCATCAACAAATAATTTCTATCGAGTGATCACTTCGATGGCTTCTTCCTTGTCGTCGCCCCTATCCATAAATTCGGCGATGAAGTCTGACTGTCCATTGATTCCCCTCTGTGGATGGTAAGTGATATCATGTATTAGCTGTGCTCGATGTTCCACTTCAATAACCTTCCGGAAGTTTCTGGAAGAGACAGGACCTGCTTTAGAGGCTGATCTGTGAGAACCTTGATAGGATGAGCCTCGAAGTATGGCCTTATATTTTTCGAGGCGATGAGCAGGCAGTATGAAAGCTTATCCAAACTGGGATAATTTAGCTCTTCCCCAGAAAGCCTCTTGCTGATGTAGTATACCAACCTTTAAACTTTTGAATCCTCTCTGACCAGTGAAGCGCCTAATGCGTGGGATGAATCTGCCAAATATAAAAATAGATCTTCTCCATCTTTAGGCTTTGACAACATTGGTGGCGATTACATATGTTTGACCAATTCCTTGAAAGCTGTTTGACATTCCGGAGTCCACTGGAAGTCTTTCCTTCCTTTTCTTAGAGCATCGAAAAGCGGAATGCACCGTTCGATAGCCTTAGAAATGAAGCAACTTAAGGCCACAGCTTTCCCATTTACACTTTGTAGTTCTTTCTTTGTTTTAGGAGCTCGCATCTCTCTCAAAGCCGAAATCTGTGTAGGGTTGGCTTCAATACCCTGTGCATTAACCATAAACCCAAGAAATTTTCCTAATGCGACTCCAAACAAACATTTGAGAGGATTGAGTTTCATGTCATACTTTCAGAAAATATCAAACATCTCGGCCAAATTCTCTATGTGATCATGTTCTCTTTTGGACTTCACCGGCATGTCATCTACATAAACCTCTGTAGTCTTGAGTATCTGAGATTTGAACATTGAGTTGACAAGTCACTGGTAAGTTGTTCCGTCATTCTTTAACCCAAACGGTATTACTTTGTAATAGTGTAAGTCAACATCCGTAATGAAGCATGTGTTTTCTTGATTAGGCTCATACATCATGATCTGATTATAGCCCAAGTATGCATCCACGAAATATAGGAGTTCATGTCCCGTTGTCGCGTCAACAAGATGGTCATTCTAGGCAGCGGCAAACTGTCATTGGGACACTCTACCTGGATCTTTAAGATACATGGATATGGGAATGGTGATCTCAGCTAGTGTCCCTCGTTCATCCCCTGAACTGGTCTTACGAGGATCCATTTCTTTGTAAGATCCATTGTGTTCTCCAATGCAGGGATCGTGCCTTAATTGCTATAAGGTGGGCTCTCAAAAGCGGAGGGTGATCAACGCTTTCTAACAAATAGAAAAGCGCAAATTATATAATAATATACTACAAGCGCACAGGTGTGTAGTATGCAGGTCGAGCACAGGGAGGAAAATTAAATTTTATTATTTATATATTTCATGGGCGAGTTAAATAAAACTTGGAGGTTGATTTTGAAAACAAAAAAAATTGAAACTACAAACAAAAATATTATTGA
Source organism: Allium sativum (assembly GCA_030737875.1). NCBI lineage: Eukaryota > Viridiplantae > Streptophyta > Magnoliopsida > Asparagales > Amaryllidaceae > Allium > Allium sativum. The sequence goes on along the minus strand of CM060911.1, from coordinate 104,173,522 downwards.
ATTAAATTAGATTTGAATTTAATCAAATCTTTATTCAATCCAATATGACCAAGGATATCAATCAAAAAGAAGAAATTAAAGTTACAGAAATTGAATAACTAATAGAAAATAAAATTAGGATTACTACTGAAATTAATCAGACGGTCAATCACTAATGAAAATAAGTGAAAAAGACAACTAATACTCTACCAAACTAATTGCGTAGATGACATTAGTTGCTAATAAAATAAAATAAAGCAGAAAAGAAAACTAAACTAAATTAATGGTAGAAGAATTACAGAAGAAAGTAGATCTTTACAATGGGTATACATGTGTATTTATAGTTGAGTTGCAAACCCTAAGCAACCAAATGGGCCTCCTTATCAAAGATTACACTACGATCCTCCTCTTATCCTTGTTTGCCATGTGTCCATTTGATTGACAGAACATTTCCTAAGATCTTTTCTACAAATCACCTTCCAAGGTGACCAATGTGAACACAACTAGCCTCCACTGATAGCTTCTTATGAAATTCTTCATGTATATGGCATTTAAATTCTTCACTTTTAAGGCTGAATGAGGTTTGGACAACACATCCGTAAAAACAACAAAATAATACCCAAAGTAATATTTATTTATTTACAAAAGATAAAATATAAGAGCATAAAATAAACACATTTCTATCTTAATCAGATACCCCCACACTTATCTTTTACTCGTCCTCGAGTAAAAAATATATATGAAAAACTAAACTAGATAGGTCACACTTTCGTAGGAAACACGATTGCATTGAGCGTATGCAACAAGTCGTTAAACCTGTAGGTGTCCCTAGTGAGACGAGTGGTGTCTTGTGGAGGTTTTCAATGGATACTACCTACAAAATCCGAATGTAGTATTTTATGATTCTAGTGCAACTACGTGAATGCAATGGACATATGCAAATGAAAACAAAAATGAAAACATGACTTGTTTCAAAAAAGTGGCACAAAAAATTAAATTAACTTCTAGTCAGTTGATTGTATTTTAAATACCTCAACTTGTCACAAATTTTCAACATAATTCAAGTTTTCAAATGTTATATTCTAGTTTGGCCAGTTAGTTTGATTAATAACATAGTGCAGCCATGAAATAAATTCTTAGTTTGCCTGTCACAGCTCGCAAAGTGGTATTCTAATTTCCTTGTGTATGACTAGTCAAATCAATAAGGTCAAGAAGTGCTTGGGCATCATCTCTCATTATCTATCTCTATAAAAATTAAAATTTATAATCAGTTACATACACCTAACTTAAAAGACCAAGGTATACCACCTAGACAGATGGAACAGAGCTTGGCGGATTATGCAGGCCGACGCTGACTTTGTAAACAACATGTCGGTAATCCCTGGGTGTCCAACTCATAAAATGAGACCAAGATATACTAACGCAAACTTTGTCAACAACACATCAGATAGAGCTTGGCGGGTTTGCACACCAACGTTAGATTTACAAGCAGTGTTGGATACCCTTGGATTGCTATTATTATTATTGAAAATATAAGAACAAGAGAGAGTTACGCAAATTCATCTTAACACAACTTAGTTTTAAAGACTCAAAAAGCCAATATTAGTATTTTAAATCCTCCACTCATTAAACAAAGACTACAATTTGGAATAAACTTCACGTCCATCACCTAAGAATCTCTCTATGTACCGGTTACACTAATATCTCTCAAAATTCAACTTTTCATTATATTTCTTATTCGATCTTAGTTGAGAGAAAAAAAACTATCAACTAACTAAAATTGTTAACTTATTTTGTTGTATCAATCTAAAGTGATTCGTGTTTAAAAAAATGGCATGTTACTACGATCTAAAATGCATAATGATCCTATATGAAAAGGAAAAAATTTGAAGAAAAATAAAAGGATGTAATGCAGACTCCTCCCTTTGCACTTGATCTAAACAATGTCCACACTGTAAACACGTTTTCTAAATGTGAAAGATAGCACCCAAAGATGTATGAGATGCAAAATTATTTGTAGAATGAAATGCAGTCTTACTATATGTAAGAATGGATTATATATACAATGATATATGTGTTTGTGATGCAAAGAATGCCGCCAACTTTTCCCCCACACTTGGTTATAGCCCAATGAATCCCATTCCCACTATGTCTAGGCATGTTTTCTAATAAGCAAAGGTTTTTGAGAACCATCTCATCTTTATACCTAGATTTATAGTCCAGTAGATAAATGTCCAGTGTCATCCTAACCCGAAGTTTTCCTACAAAAATAATATTTCCAAGATGATTCATGTGTTCCACAAATTTATCAGTGTAATTGTCCAAAAATTTGTGATCGTATATAAACCTAGTTGTAATCGTGAAATTTAAATTCTGAGTATTGTTCAAGACTATGTGATATCGTTTCTCAATTTTATTAGTTGACAACGTATTTTCGACAGTGACAATTTCATGTTCGCTTGAAACCATAAAATTGAAATTTTTAGACCCGGATTGGTGACTTGATTCTACTTTATCCTCATTTGGAATTTCATCCTCATACAATCCAAAAAGTTCATGTTCATTAAAATCCTTCTCCAATTTTGAGTTTTTGAAAAATTCAACATTTTTATTTTGTTCAATTTTTAAGATTACAATTTTCTCGCAGCTTGAAAGAGAGAGATCAAAATCTGAGCTTAAATCGTTTTCCATAAAAGAGTTGAAGTTCAAGTCAATTATTAGATTGTGAACAACTTCATTTAGATGGTTATTCTCAATTTCCAAAGTTATTATTTGAAAATTTTCACTATCAGTAAAAAAATGGATTAATTTCTGATTTAATGCCCATTTGATTTTGTTGCTCGCGTTGTTCTTTAAAAGATGCCATTAAACAAAGAAGTTCATCAAGCTGTTTAGCCTTTCGACTCTCTCTCTCTCTCTAAGAATGTTATGATAGTATTCTTCAGAATCGTTGATTTGATAGCTCTCGTTTTGGATTCCTTAGTTCTCAAAATTGTTTGAATTTTCAGAAAAATGACAATGATGTTGGAAATCATTTTGATTTTGAAAATTAAATGTAATCGAAACTGTTAATAAAGGGAAAATTTCAATTTTGGTCATTCTCAAGATATGGATATGGGTTGTAATTTTGAAAATTACGATCGATTTGAAAATTATTTTCATTTTCAAAATTATTTTCGTACTGGTTTACACCCCATATTGATGTTGATCAAAGTTATATTGCGATTCAAAGCTATTTTGATATGGATGTGGCCCATAATCGAAAATATTGAAATTTGAATTGAAATCGCCATTTCGATTATATCTATGATTTTGAAAAAGTTGGTCATTTGGAAAATTTTGAAAATTGTTGGCATTAGGCTCATGAAATTTCAAAAAAAAAATTTCTTTGTGAATTGTAAATCATACTCATAATCCTCGAGTCGACGAGATCCTCCCAGATTATTAACCCACAATTCTCTCAAGGATTTTTTTGAATCAGAATTTGAATGAAGTCAAGGCAAGACAGAAATTATTCTCACTTCAAAATAGTATAAAATGCTGAGTTGTGCACTATTAATTAACTGACTATATTAGAAGGGGGAAGAGGGTCTTATGGCCGCTTACGTATAGTATAAATACTAAGGGAAACGACCAATGTTTTACGGGTAGTATGAAACCTCTTTTGCTAATAGTTCAATAAAGAACTACTATATATCCGCGATCCAATTGTACGAAACATTCAAGCTCACAAAGCACCACTTTTTAATTATATTATTTTTTATGAGCTCGTATTTTTCCTAAAACCAATGTCTAATGAATTTTAAAGTTGAAAAACCAATGAGAGTGACGATTTTAGTTATGGAAATTAATTCCTAACCAAACAGATTCAGAAAATTCAGTCATAGAAAAAATAAACTTGAGAAGAAAAAAAATTTACAAGTGAGCCGCGGCACCTACAGAAAAATTTTACGAGCAATTTCTATATATTTTTCTTTGCAGCAGAGCACCTGTAGATTTAAATTTTTTTACAGTGGGATATGATTGTCCGTCCAAAATAATTGAGTAGCACTGACAACTGTTTGCAAATCGATCGACCTATGAAATTCTTTTGTTCTGCTTATCTAAACTCTTCACTGGCCTTTGTTCCAAAACTCCTTCCTTTTCTTGTTTGTTTTCTTTTTTCTTTTTTTAGAAAAGTAAAGAAAATAGAAACTTGAGTTGCTAAACCGAACTAGACATGCAAACTAAAAGGTTGAAAATTAAAAGTAAGAAACAAAACAAGAAGAAACAGAACACCAATAAACTAGTGCACTAAAAGTTAGAGATAACCTTGCCACACATGATGTCTTACAAAACAATTCACACCCTTGATTTAAATGGAAAACTGGCATATTCCACCAAAATAGGGAGTCACCTCCTACTCCAAGTCTCAAAACAGAAATCAACTTGCCATCCTTTTTTCATGTTTTTCCTTTTCAAATAGAAGACCACGCATGGAAACAAATCAATTCAAGGAATCACGCCAAAAGAAACAAATCCAACGCCAAAGAAACAAATCCCCTACAACCGTGCTCAGAAAAAAAAATGACCCGACTTCTCTTTTCTTCTTTTTGGGAAAAACGCAGCACTAATTTTTATAAAGCCAAAATTTCAATGAGCAACAAAAACAAAAATTCTCGTGATTTGTTGGGTTTTATTTCTGGAAGGAGTTAGCAGTTTTGTTTTGATGATTGGGAATCTGAAAATCGCGGCTACGATTTGGAGTTTGTTGATTTGTGGTTTTCAAATTTGTGATGCGTTGCTTCAATTCTAGTCTTGGTCGGAGGGGTCTTCGAATTTGTTTGAGGGCTTGTTGTGGATGATTGTGTTCGGGAGTCTGGGATTGAATTACGGTCGTGGCTTGGATGTTCGAAGTTGTGGGTTGAGTGGACTGGCTTGATGGGGTATGCGACAGTAGGGTTCATGATGTTTTGCGAATTGTTCAGGGGTGGAATTCATTGTCTTGGGTACTACGATGGGAGGATGTACTCAGGTTGGAGATGAAGGATGTTCTAAGTGAAGAAGATTTTGACATGAGTTTGTGGTTCTGCTTTGCAATGGGGTTGGGTTTGCGGTATGAAGATGAGGAAGACGGTAGGTGTCGATATAATGTTTTGTTGGTGATGATCTTGGTATTGCGTGAGGGGTCTGAGTTTGGATAGTGTTGGGTGTTTGCGTGGTTTTTTGGTTTTTTTATTATGGTGGAAGGGATGTTCAGATGGGGGTGATTGTTATCACCGGTGACTGTTGATGAGGGTTAGGATGCTATCGGAGTTGTGAGTTGAATTTGATTTCGATGGTGGTTGGTGAGAGAATAGTAGGTCCGATGCAGATGAACCAGTCGACGGTGGGAAGATCTTGTAGGAGAAAAAGAGAGAAGAGAACAAAAACAAACTTAAAGGCAGAAAAAGAAAAGAATTGCAAAAAGAATTTTCTGTGTATTTTTTTCAGAGGAAAGAGAGACTTGTAAAAGGGAAAAATAAGAAATTTGGAAGGAACCGAAAAATGGAAAGAAATTGAAAAAGAGTAGCAAGTTCTTTTTTTCTCTTGTTTGGGAGATTATGGTATCATAAATTAATACCAAATCAAACCAATCAAGAATTTTCTTCTATATATACAAGAAAACAAAAGGGAAAAATAAAATAAAAACTAACATGAATCGAAAAATAAATAAATAATAAATTTTAATTTTACCTCCCCGACAAAGGCGCCAAAAACTCGATCGATGCTTTCTGTAACACCCCGTAATTTTGTTAACATTAAAAAGGATAAATTAAAAAATAATTAATTTAGTATTAAGAATTAAGGGAAACTGACTACGTCATTACGTCCATCTCGAAATTCTGGTCAGGATATACACCTAGTTTGCGCAAAACGGATAACATGCGAAGAAGTTACAGACGTTAAAAGTTTGAAAATCAAAACCGGGTATAACTAGCGCACTTGCCAAGTGCGCCAAGGCAATTTTTCACTAGCACACCTGCAAAGTGCACCTAGAATAGATTTTGGGTATTCGGGCCTTTTCCAAGTGGGAGGCGACCCGCGGCCTGATTTACCCTAGGGCTTATGTGAATGTCGGTTCCGGAGGGTTCTACAGCTATAAATACATGGTTATTTCACATATTTCTTCATTAGAAATCATGGCGGCCAAACTCTGCCGAAGTCTGAACTGAACTAGGGTCTCTCATCTTCTTCTATCAACTAAAGCAAATCAAAATTTGAGATTCAAGCATAGACTCAACACCAACTTCTTTTCTATCATCTTAGCAATCCAATCACAGTGAGTTCTAGTTGCTTTTAGGTTTAGATAAATAAAAGTGAATTATGAAAGACTGTGATTTGGATACGTTGTAAACCTTGAATCTATGCTATTATCATATCTTATGCTATGTCATGATAGATCTATTTCTCTAAATCCAATTCAATTGTTATTATTCTGCTATGTTATTATTGTGGATCTTGGTTTGTAACTATATTGTGGTTAATATAGATCTATTAATTTGGACAGTTTATCATTTGATAGATCTAATCATTTATGTAAATCATGAACATTTGTCACCTTGAATTGGTTAGGATTGGATCTAAATCTTTATCTTAATTGTAACTTTTATGACATGCTATGATGTGGATTGGTGTAAATCTATTTCTAAACTAGGAAATCTAATTAATGTGAACATTGAAATTGTTAGACAGATCTAGATTGTCACCTTATGTTATCATGTTAGATCTATTTTATGTGAACTAAATTGTCACCTTATGTTATCATGTTACATCTATTTTATGTGATCTAATTTATCACCTTGCGTTATCATGTTAGATCTATTTTAACCTCTAGATCTGAATTATGTGATCTAATTTATCACCTTGTGTTATCATGTTAGATCTAAACCGACTGGACATCTAAATTGCTTTAATTTAGATCTTATTATGCTTATTGTGACATCATAGTTATTGACTCCCAACCATTCATCAGTTTTATGTCCACCTTGTTATGATGACAATTTCATGTCCATGCCAGTATGTGTGTTCACCTTATTATCATGCTAGTTTATGTTTATGCCAAGATGATCATTTTGACTATATTCCCATTATTTTTCCTATTATAGTTTATGACTAGGCTATTGTCTAGCCTAGGCATGTTGCCAATTTTGTGAGGGCGCTAGTTAAGGAAAGGGGGAAAAAGGGTTTAAAATGGCATAATTTGAATATGAACATTTTTGGACATGTAATTCAATTATTGAGTAAAATAGGTATTGACACCTATAAAAGGAAAGGATTAATTAATTGGTAAATTAATTAAAAATGGAATGTCTAGTAATTACAATTAGGAATTGTAATTGTAATTGTACTTATGACATGAGGTTAGGTTGCATTAGTGGTGGAAGTCTGCTTGGACCCGACCGGCATATCCAGCAGCCACTAATGTTCAACCTAATATAGGAGATCTAAGTATGCAAATACGAATCGACATGAGATTAGGCCCAACTGTGGAATTAAACTGCCCGGGCCCGACTGGCATATCCAGCATCCACACGATGTGGGCCTAATGTGGGAGGTCTGGCCCATTATAAACCATAAATGGACATGGTAATGAATTGGACTACTGAACCAAATCAAATCCATAGGATTTTATAATTGTGAACTAAGGTTAGCGTTAAGTAAGTTGATTGGACAGTGGATGGGTTAAGCAAATCTCGAAGGGGTGGGTAATTTTTACATATAGGCCCACAACTTAACCAGATAAGGTTATATAATTAAAGACACCTAGTGGTATACATAACCGGAGAAAATAATAAAGTTATGTAATTAAAGACACCTTTTAGGGTAAGCATAACTGATATAGGGCTATGTAATTAAAGACACCTAGTGGTATACATAGTCAGTGAAAAACCTAGTGGGGGATACAAGACAAAGGGGAGAGCTTGAATCATATTGTGTGGGACCCATTTCAGTCTGTAACCCGGAGTAGGTATCAAATAAAGTACTCTGTACTAGGCGGAGAAGGGGAATGCTTACTGATTGATTGTAAGAGATCCAAACATGACAGATGATGCGGGTGACACAAACCGATCCAGGCCTTGTGCATGCATGGAACTGAAGTGTTGCCACTTTAGGAAGTGATACCTCCTACTGTAGGGACAACACAGGGTATCTACGGAGTAGGGAGATGATCGATTAGGGTAGTGGTTAGGGTATATTTTGGACATATGCCCTGAGTCTACCACCTTATAGTAGAAGGGATCATCTCATTTCTGGTTATACTAGTAATAGTGCAGATTAATCATTACAGAAGTGTATACACCTTACCTTATCGCCTACCATTTATGTAGCGATCTCCTTATCCACTTTATATGTCTATCATGTTACTTTTATTTATTTACTGGCTAAAAGTAACTAGACTCGCCAGACTTTATGTCTGACCCTTTTGTTTCTCCTTCTTTCTTTCGTTTCCCTCACCCCCCCTCGGGTTCTCGGGCTTAGTTTGGACTCAGATATCATCTTGCTAGGAGCTACTTCTGGCTCAAGTCCTTGTCTCTACTATGGATTAACTCTTTCAATTGGGGAATTATTAACCCTTTTGTTTCTCCTTCTTTCTTTCATTCCCCCCTCCTAGGTTATTAGGGAGGAAACACTCAGGCTTAGGCTGGACTCAGATATCATCTTGCAAGGAGCTACTTCTGAAGTATGGCTCAAGTCCTTGTCTCTACTGTGGCTTAACCCTTTCAATTGGGGAATTATATTTTTATATTCTTATGTACTCTGATGATGCAAGACAGAAGTTATTTTATTGTAATGGTTTTTGTGACTTATGATATCGTGGACCATGATATTATGTTTTATGTTGAAATAAAAGTTTAAATTTCCGCTGCTATCTTATTTATATCTGTATTGTAATTGTTTTCGTCTGTTTATCTATAACGCTTCACGAAACTTAATGCATTCCCTTAGTGAGTGACATTAACGATGTGGGGTGTCAGACTTGGTATCAGAGCTGAAAGTTACCAGATTAGATAAAAGTTTTTCAAAATTATTTTCAAAAAGTTTTTAAATGGAAGCATTTTCAAAAAAGAAAAGTCTGTTTTGAAAAACTTTCCCCAAAAAGCCATATGTAGTATCCTTCGGTCCTTTATCTAAATTTCTTCCTTTCTCCTTTTTTAACATGTCTGGGGAACAAAACATTCCTAATATCCCAGAGGGTGTCACGATACCCGGATGGTTCCATAGATATTTGGAGGCCACAACACCTGCCGAAGGCCAACGAAATGTTCTGCCCCTAGCTGCACCAGTCATTCTTCCTCCTCCCCCTCCAAGAGCAGAAAACTTCGCCAAGATCTGCAAAGACTTCCTTGCTATTGGAGGGAAGCCATTCCATGGGAAAGAGACATTCATAGAAGCTCGGAATTGGCTCAAGAAGACCGAGGATTTATTCGTAATATTTGAAGTAGAGGATAGAAGGAAGGTTCAGTTAGCCAACTGGCTACTGAAGGATGAAGCCTCATTTTGGTGGGAAGTCACCCAGGATGGATGTCCAATGGAAATTTTGGAAGACTTTAGAAAGAGGTTCGAAATGAAATTTCTTTCTCAAGCTGAAAGTAGCAAGCAGATGGAGAGATTATTATCGCTCAAACAGGGAAACTTGACAGTAAAAGAGTATGTGAATAAATTCAATCAGCTAGCAAGGTTTGTTTTAGAGCTGGTGGATACGCCGCACAAAAGGGCTTTGTGGTTTGCTAAAGGGCTGAATGAGCCTCTACATGGTTTAGCCATGTCCCATATTCCAATGGGGGCCACTTTTTAAAAGCTCGTCGATATGGCCCTGATGCATGAGGAAGACAAGGGAGAAAAGAAGGCTGAAGAGACGTCGCAAAATAGGATGGTGTGGCCCAGAAGGGGCAACAACAACAGCAGCAGAAAAAAGGAGGGAAAAATGATAAAGGCAAGGATAAGAGAAAATGTCACCATTGTGGGGAGGAAGGTCATCTGGTTAAAGACTGTAAGCGAAGGATGAACTCTTGCTACCACTGTGGAGAGGCCGGACACTTTGCTAAAGAACGCTCGAAGAAACGGGGATCACAGGGACAAGGTTAAAGGGCAGGAAATTTTGGAGGTCAGGTGCATGCTTTCGCGACTAGTGCTCCTGATAGAGGTAGAAAAATTTCTGTGGAAGGTTTAATTTCTCTTTCAAACCATCCTATTAGAACACTTTTTGATTCTGGTGCCTCATATTCATTTATTTCAAGTTCTATAGTTGAATACCTACAATTAATTACTAGTATGTTAGTGCATCCTGTAGTTGTTTCAAACCCCATTAGTAGTTCGGTTCATTTATCTATGATTTGTCGGGGTTTGAAAATATCTGTGTTAGGCATCGAATTTGAGTGCGATGTGTATGTACTCGGATTTATGGGCTATGGGTTGATTCTAGGAATGGATTGGCTTACCACGTATGGTGCCATTCCGGATTGTGAGAAGAGGGTTGTTAGGCTTCTAACTTGTCATAGGAGAACGCTCGAGATTTTGTGTGACCCAGAAGGGTCGGTTATGCTTAGTTTCCTAGAGTCTCTTGATGCATCTATCGACGATCTGCAATTTGTTCCAGTAGTCCAGGATTTTTTCCGATGTTTTTGATGAGGTTCGGGGTTTACCTCCAAGGCGTGAGATCGATTTTTGTATATATCTGGTGGACAATGCAAAGCCAGTTGCATTGCCAGTGCGCCATATGGCTCCAAGGGAAAGGAGGGAGCTGAGTAAGCAAGTAGGGGAGCTAATTGAGAAAGAGTTCATCAGATGAAGCATATCTGAATGAGGTGCTCCAGTAGTATTCACAACAAAGGCAGATGGTTCGCTTCGTTTGTGTGTTGATTATAGAGAGCTGAATAAACTCACTAAGAAGAATAGGCACCCGCTTCCGAGGATTGATGATTTATTTGATCAACTTGTTGGTGCCTCGGTATTTTCTCAGTTAGACTTGGCCACGGGGTTCCATCAGCTAAGGGTGGTTGAGGACAGCATAGGTAAGATTGCCTTCAGGACTCTGGATGGTTTCTTTGAATGGCTAGTTATGCCTTTTGGGCTGACGAATGCACCTTCCTATTTTGTTAATTTGATGAGTAGGGTGTTCCGGGAGTTCCTAAATAAATTTATTGTAGTCTTCATCAATGATATTTTTATCTTCTCCAAAAGCGAAGAAGAGCATGCCCAACATTTGAGAGAAGTTTTGAAAACTCTCCTTGACTATCAGCTTAAAGCAAAATTCTCCAAATGGCATTTTTGGAGAAAAGAGGTGAGACTCTTAGGGCATGTGGTCTCCAAAGAAGGAATATCGGTATATCCCGCGAAGGTGGTTGCAGTGCAAAATTGGCAGGTTCCTAAAAATTCAACCGAGGTGAGAAGCTTCCTTGGGTTAGTAGGTTACTACAGGAAGTTCATTAAGGACTTCGCAAAGATATCAGCCCCACTCACCAGGCCGACGAAGAAGAACTTGGCATTCTCATGGGAAATAGGCTGTGACGTTGCTTTCCAACGACTGAAGAGGGCTCTGACAACAGCCCCAGTCTTGACCTTGCCTGACGGGAATAAGGTGTTTACTGTTTACACTGATGCGTGTGGTATAGGGCTTGGTGCGGTTCTAATGCAAGAAGGGAAAGTAGTGTGTTATGAGGGTAGACAGTTGAGAGTTCATGAAAAGAACTACCCCACCCATGATCTGGAGCTAGTTGCCATAGTGTTTGTGTAACACCCCACCTCCGCCAGGGTCACTCACAAGAGAATGCACTAGCTTTGGAGGGGCGTTGTCTAGGTAAACATGCACAGAAATATTACAAGACAGAACATATAAAACAGCGGAAGAAAAACCCAATTTCATTACCTCATAAAATTATAAGGTCTAAAGCATTTTACATTAAATGCCTTTAAAAGCCATTACATTGGAAACATGTCTTGCAATAGTTAAAGAAGCATAAAACCACAGTCATAAAATATTCCCCAAGTAAAACGGTAAAGCAGCCATAGCCAAGAAAAATCCAAGCCATACATGATGACCTTGAAGCAGAAGAAGTCCGAGCTAAATAACAGTATTTCCTCCCTGAAAACCTGGGGGGAAACGGAAGACAAAGAGGCGAAAGAAAACGGGGTCAGTCATAAAGACTGGTAAGTCCTATCTACTTCCAGCATAAAAACAGGTAAAGGTAACATGACATGCATAAACTGAAAGTAATATGATGACAAGGTAGACAAGCTAAACTAAGGTAACAGGATGAACTACTGTATCAAGATAAACTACGGTCACTATGAATCAAGTATAACATCCCAAGGTTCTATCGAGTATAACATCCCAAGGTCCTATCAAGTATATTTGCCCTGCACCTTTCGTACTAGTATCCCAACCCGTGCCATGTGTTAGCTACAAAATGTCCCTTGCCCAAATTCATGAAATGGTCCATGTCAACCTAATGTAGGTTTTCCCAACTCGTATGTTTCTTTCCATGTATATGTTTAGTCCTTTGCCATAAATCCTACGGGCTTCCTCACGTAGTTCTATACTACTTCAACATAGTTCCATTATCCTTGAAATCGTTTGGACTGTCACCCTTGATCTAGCTGTATTTTCTTACCATGAATTCTCGAATGTTCGGCTAGGATTTATGCCACCTAGAACCACTAGGGATTATGCTACCTACTAAACGTTTTCGTAACTCGGTTTGGGTTTGAGCCACCTAGGACCGCTAGGGATTACGCTACCCGTCAACCACGCCCTTTTTCCCACGTATGTACCGTGAATCATTTTTTCCATGTCTAGATGTACATGTATCTCAATGTGCCTTCCGAGTCCCGTGCCAGGGCTAATCAAGAAATACAGGACTCGGTCGGGAGCTTTAGGTTATCTGCCGATGCAGATATCAAGGTCTGTTTTTCTACCGGTGGTTATGGTCCCACGTGACCCCTCCCTCAACTACTGAAAGGCAATCCAAGAAAATCATGCACGAGAACTATACTCCGGCCATATATGCCCCACTTTCCTATTGGCCAACCTCACCCATAACTAGATAGCAAGTATATGGTCTGTTGGGAGTTCTCTGCCTTTCCGCATACGTACACAATTGACTAAAGATGGTAGGTAGTCGACGACGTGATATCACAGGGCTAAACCAGGTATCGCCGACTCCACGCTATCTACCCTCGTCTTTAGGTTGCTCGCACAACAACCAAGGCATACCCTTGGTTCTTCTACTGCAGACCTTAACCTCTGTGAGCCCAGGAGGATCATCTGCAACCTCACAGAGGGATACCAAGAGTACCCTCACGTCCCCTGAAGCTACCGCTTCGTCACCCAGTTCGCTAGAGCCTTTATCTAAGTCAGATAAACATTCGCTCCTCCTCGTGTGTTCGTTTTAAACGATGACCTACCGTATCAGGTTACTCATCTATCTGTGAATTGGTCCAATTCTCTTGACTAAGAATTATTACTTAGTTATCCTTAACTAAGGTTTATCACTTAGTTTCCCTTCCCGTTATCCTTATTAACTACGATTTTCCAGTTAGTCCCCTGAACTAGGGTTTTGTCTAATGGGTTAAGTGTTGTCATTCGAGTTCATGACTTACCTCGCCTACGAATCATGTCAAAATTGGCTAAGTATTCAAGTTCAAGGCCTAGCCCTATAAACCATGTATCATGTTGGTTAAGTATATCAAGAAGTTCATGACTTAACCCTAGTTTATCGTGTCAGATTGGTTAAGTATAGGTTAACCTAACCCTTTCAAATTACCGTGTCAGATTGGTTAAGTATAGGTTATCTTAACCTCATCAAGCTACCGCGTCAGATTGGTTAAGTGTAGGTTAACTTAACCCCATTAAATTATTGAGTCGGATTTGGTTAAGCATATTTAAGAGGTTCGTGACTTAACCCCATCAAATTATCAAGTCAGATTGGTTAAGTGTAAGTTAACTTAACCTCATCAAATTACCGAGTCGGACTGGTTAAGTATAGGTTAACTTAACCCCATCCACTAGTCGTATTTATAATGGTTAAGTATCATTCTTGTGGGTTTTCTTAACCCTACCACGCATCGCGTTATCCCAATCGGGTGTTATCAACCCATTTAGGTTAAACTAACCCATCCACTAACCGTGTTATATGGTTAAGTGTCTTTAAGTAATCAAGTCCGGTCTTACTTAACCTACCCATTCATGTCATATCGGTTGAGTGCCATTAGTCAAACTAACTTAACCTTATCATGTGGCATTAAGTAAATTAATGCACCCCAACCTCTCACATTAGACTTTGTTGTGGTTAATGGTTACGCCGGGCGGGTCCGGGCAGCTTTACAACACAACCTAGTCTAACCTCGGGTTTTGAGCGCGATATGACCAACTTCTCACATTGGGTCTTATTGTCTGTAGCTACTGGATTTGTCAGGCGGTTCCGGATAGATTTATGCTACAAACTCAACCCAACCTCGAGTTGGCCACTTTCATGTTTTCCTACTTATCATGTTCATGTCAAATTTAGGCTACGACAAAGTCCACATTTTACACTTATGCCCATTTTCCCCTTTACTTAATTCATGTTAAATTTCATAGCCCATCTCACGTTTGCCTAAACTACCCAAGGCGAATTCCCAACGCAAGTGAAAGCGAGTCAACATAGTAGGAATAATATGACAACATATTGGCCTCAAACACGTATGATAGCATAAAGGGATTGGCCTCAAATATGTATGATAGCATAAAGGAATTGGCCTCAAACATGTATGATAGCATAAAGGGATTGGCCTCAAACATGTATGATAGCATAACATCAGGTTCATCATCATAGGCATGTAAATGGTCATGAGGGGTTTAGGTTCTTTTACATGCATAAGCCCCAAGTCAAGTTCATATGAATGTTCCACAAGTCAAATTGTTTTAAGGGTTCATGCCAACATTTCACAAGTCAAGATTCAATCTTGCATGATAAACTAGGTTAAACACAACTTGAGTGGCATGATTTAATCACTAAGAAATAGCCCAAAGTCATAGGTTCAAAAGAGGGGCAAGACAAGATTCACATAGACTAACAAACTTAGTTTTCATCTCATTTTATTCCTTGTCAACATTAGAACTACCGTTTAGATCTAAAAATAGCTAGAACTTACATATCGTGGCTAGAGGATTAAGAGCAAGAATTTGTACTAGAACGGTGTAGGAATGATGCTCTACTCCCTTGATTTTGTGTAGAAATCTTGCTCCTTTGACACGGATCTAGTTGAATGTTCAAGCCCTTGAAGTTGGAGATAGAGGCCATGATCAAGAGAGATTTGGGCAGCACTTTGTTGCTAGAATGATTTTTAGTGATTTAGGTTAGGTCTTAGGGTGTTTTATAGAAGCTAGGACTAGTTTAGGCCCTTAGATTAACCCTAGTTTAGATCTGAACCATCAAAATTGTCATAGGCCCCCAAACTAGAGCCAAAAGACCATGCAGGTGCACCCAGGCCGACCTGGCTCGACCAGGGAAGTCGACACCCAGGTCGACTGGGCAGTCGACCTGGTCCCTGGGGGGTCGACTCGCCAGTCGACCTGGGGCTAGGGATGGAAATGGGGCGGATAATATGCGGGGAATACATCCTCCGCCTCCATCCCCACTATCTATTTATGTCCTCTGAACCCACCAAATCCCCGCTTAATATCCAACGGATTCGGGTAGGGAATACCCGACGGTTATGGAGGACCCGTCGGGTAACCGATAACCATTAACTCAAGTGTATAACAATACATTTAAATGCCTATGATGATGAACCTAATGTTATGCTATCATACATGTTTGAGGCCAATCTTCACTAGCCAGTTCTGGAATAGTTTGCAAGAAGCGATGGGTACGCGATTGAATCTAAGTACAGCCTATCACCCCCAGACGGATGGCCAAACCGAAAGGGTGAATAGAGTGCTAGAAGATCTTTTGAGGCTTTGTGTTCTTGACTTTGGTGGTACTTGGGAAGACCACCTTCCTCTTGTAGAGTTTGCTTATAATAATAGCTATCAAGCTAGCATAGGGATGGCACCATTTGAAGCTTTGTATGGGAGGCCATGTAGGTCACCATCTTGTTGGTGGGAGACAACGGATAGGCTTATACTTGGGCCCGATATGATACAGGACACGTCCGAGGAAGTTGAATTAGTGAGAAGACGGATGAAAGCGGCCCAAGACAGACAGAAATCCTATGCTGACAAGCGAAGGACAGATCTGGAATTCGAAGTTGGAGATATGGTTTTCGTGAAGGTTTCTCCTTTGCGTAATGTGGCTCGTTTTGGAGCAGTTGGGAAGCTGGCACCAAGGTTCGTAGGACCCTTCCCTATCATAGAGAGAATTGGGAAGATGGCTTATAAGGTGGAATTGCCCGAGAAGCTGGCCGGAGTGCATAATGTCTTTCATGTCTCGCATCTCCGAAAGTGCCTACATGAGTCCGCTGAGGTGGTTGAACCTAGCATTCTTGAAGACGTGGAGGTAGATAAAGAGGCAACCTTGAGGAGAGCTCTGATTCGTATCTTGGGAACGGAGATCAAGAAGCTAAGGAATCGAGAAGTCAAATTGGTGAAGGTTCAGTAGAGTGAGGCCGAAGAAGATGCAACTTGGGAAACCGAGGAGAAGATGTGTGGGCTTTATCCATTTCTTTTTGAGGGTACATTCTCGATCTCTTTTCCCTTTTTGCATATCTTTCTTTTTGCTATCCATGTTTATCTTGTTATCTCACTAACCTTGTCATGAGAACCTTAGGTAGAAACCCTTTGGATGAAACATGTATTTGAAACATGTTATGCCTGATGTTTGCCAGTCGTTGCAAGTGTTTGCAAGTGGATACCCGTGGATGCATGATACACATTAGGCACTAAGATCGGCTCACACACTTTCATATTGCATGTGCATGAGTGCTTATACTTATTCATGGCTGAAACTTGTTATGCTATCACGTGGATGTTGCATATGGATGGATGTTCTGTGCACTCATGTAGAGATTATAAATTATGTTGGGAATTTGCATACATATGGACTCATTTCACCAACATACTTTGCATTAAGGAGGTTTACTGAATCAGTAACCGCCTGATTTTCGCATTAGATAAGTACATATACACACACCTTTGCATATAATCATACAGCATTTAGAATCTTTTAAGGACAATGACTGCTCGTGGATGATGTTTTGAGTAGATGGATGATGGATGGCAGGATACGTTCTTCCTAACTTAGAGATTTCGGGGACGAAATCCTTTAAGGTGGGGAGGATGTAACAACCCGTATTTTTGAATAACAAGTTATAACATAAATCAAGGCAGAATTAAATGATAAAACCTGAATCAAGGGAAACGGGCTGTGCCATTGCGTTCGTCTCGGAAAAATACGCGAAATAGAGTCCGAGTTTTCGAAAATCGGAGTCCGTATGACCCAATTATGGCCCATAGAAGTTTTCAGAAAATTCAAGTTTAAAAACAGATTCGAATTCAAATTCAGCTGGGCAGGTAGGCGGGAAAAGATCCCGCCACTCTCCAAGTCGACTGGGGAGTCGACACACCCCAGGCTGTGTCGACTGCCCAGTCGACACCCCTGTCGACTTGGGTGGTCGGCCAGTCTGGCCTGGGTGCACCTGACTTGTTTCTCAAGACATGTTTGGAGGCTAGTGACGTGAATTGATGGCAAAGATCTGAATTAGGGTTAATCCTATGGTCTAAACTAACCTAATCATCTATAAAAAGACCCTAATACCTAGCCTAAATCATCATAAATCAATCCTACAACTAAACTATGCCAAAATGTTTAATCATGGCCTCCACCCTCTTGTCATAGTCTCCATCTTCATTCATATGAGAGTTCCTAAGCTTGTTTGAGAGTTTCAAAGCTTGATTCAAGGCCAAAGTTCAATCTTTCTTCATTAAAACGAGGATCTTTCTTCATATAATCAAAGGAGCTTCTTGGAGCTTGTATTCATTTGGGTTTTTTAGAGTTGCTAGTGGCTTCGTCCCAATCTTATTTTATTTTATAAGTCTTCATAGCATTGTAAGCCCCATTCTACTCTTAGATTCTAACTATGAAGTTAAATATGACATGTTGCAAGTTTGAGTTTGGGCCTAAGTATGATTTGTGCTTTGATTCTATCATGTTATGCATAAGATTTATTCTATGCATGTTTGTAAAGCTATCACCTTGACTTTGTGCATAGAAAGCTATGAGCTTTGATTCTATCATGTTATGCATAGACTTATTCTATGCATGTTTGTAAAGCTACCACCTTGACTTTGTGCATAAAAAGCTATGAGCTTTGGTTTGAAATGTTGCATAGAAGCAACATAGAAACTCTCATAACCCTTAGGTTAGCTTGCATATGATGTTATATACGGATCACTTGCTATCATCCCATGTTATTTATGACCATGTTTCATCTATTTTGCTAAAGTTGATATCATGCATGTTTTGAGGCCTATAATGTAGTATGCAAGTTTATGAACACATTTGCCTCATATGCCACCATGTTTAACTTGTGGCCAAACCTTATTAATTATGTCATGCTTCTAAGTTCCCTCTTTGAGATCTATTTGCGTTTATGCGAACTTACATGCGATGGGGTTACGTTATGGGTAAACTAAGATGACTTAAAAACTTGACTTGAAAAGATGACATGAAATATGACATGTGATTATGCTTGAAACATGAACATGAACTTGGACATGACTTCTAGAAAACATGAGAATGGCCAACTCGAGGTTGGGATGAGTTTGTAGCATAAATCTACCCGGAACCGACCGGCTTAACTAGTGGCTACAAGCAATAAGACCCAATGTGAGTAGTTGTTCATGTCGCACGTGAAACCCGAGGTTAGACTAAATTGTGGTGTAAAGCTACCCGGACCCGCCCGGCTTAACTAGTAACCACAACAAGGTCTAATGTGAGAGGTTGGGTGCATTAAATTAATTAATGCCACATGATAGGGTTAAGTCATGGACCACTTGAACACTTAACCAATTAAACACGATGGGCTGATAGGGTTAAGTCATGAACCTTGGGTACACTTAACCAACTTGATTGGGTAGGGTTAACCACGTTTAACCCGTTAGAAACCCTAGTTACGTGGTCCTTTTCACCAGTAACCCTCTTGATTGTATCATGGTACCCTAGGGACTAGGCTAGGGTGGGGCACGATTACTGGGCTGACATGTAAGCGACCAAAACGACGGCTGAGTAGGTGCGCCGGTGTAGGTTCAGGCAGACTATGGTCGTGCACATAGTCCGGAGTTGAAAAAGCAGACACGGGCACCAGTAGGTTTAGACTGTGCGTGCTTGATGTGTGTCCGTGGTTGGCACCCTAGGGCTTGATACACCATAGGGTGGACCTAGCACAGTTTGACTACACTTCGTGATTGGGCCGTATGACACCGACACTTGACGAGTTAGGCTTTAGGGAGCCGATCGACTAGATCGAGTAGTTGGACCTTGATTTAGGTTGCCTCATGATATTGGGCCATCTTTGGGCCAAGGGATCATTTCTTGTTTATACTTGACATGGATCGGAATACTAGTACACACTTGGTGCAACTCAACCTTGTATATGCGATGCCACACTTGATCTACCTTGTTAACTCTTCGCTATGACAGTTATCACCCTATGTTTCATCTATGCTTTACATGTCCAGTTAACTTTATTAGTTTTTATACTAATAGTAGGTAGGACTTACCAGTCTTTTTGACTGGCCCGTTTCCTTTTGCCTCTTTTCTTCCGTTTCCCTCCCCCCCCCCCCCTAGGTTTACAGGGTGGGAACACTGGTACCTAGCTTGGATCTTTAGCTTCTTTTCTGGATAGCTCACATACGGTTTGGGCTTGAGCTCGCTATGGCTTTATTCTACCTTGGGGATAGTTACTTTATGATTTTCTTTCCAGTTTTCAGTTGATGTTTCTAGACTATGTTTTGTGGAAAATAATGACCAAGTACTTTGATGTAACTTGATTATGGTTTTGAAATGTTAGTTTTATCCGCTGCTTTATTTACTCTGTTTTACTTATATGTTCTATCTTGTGATATCTGCATGCATGTTTACCTTGTTTAACGCCCCTCCAAAGCTAGTGTGCTTGCAAGAGTGGCATTGGCGGAGGTGGGGTGTTACAGTTTGTGTTAAAGACGTGGGGTCATTATTTCTTGGAGAGAAGTTCGAGTTATACACTAATCATAAATCTCTCAAGTATCTATTCTCGTAGAAGGATCCCAATTTAAGGCAACAGCGGTGGATGGAGTTTCTAGCTTCTTATGATTTTGTGATTTCTTATAACCCTGGCAAGGGTAATGTAGTGGCAGACGCACTAAGTAGGCAGAGGGTGGCCCTGAGCCCTTTGTTTGTGGAAAGAAAGAACTTGGAGTTCATACCAGCTTTTGATTTTAGACCCTCCATCGAGATTTTGCCTGATTTGTTTGCATCCTTGGAGATACGACCGACTCTGATGGACCAGATCGGAGCTTCGCAATAAGGTAACCAACCGATTCTAGACATCATGGATAAGCTCAGAAGAGGGGAGACTTCTAGTCACCTTAGCAGATATTCCGTAGATGAAAAGGGATGTTTGCGACGAGATGGAAGGCTTTGTGTTCCTAAAACTGGAAGCTTAATAAAGATAGTCCTAGAAAAAGTCACCATTCTAAGATGACCATTCATCCAAGAGGTGATAAGATGTGCAGGGACATGAAGAGGATTTTATTTTGGGCTGGGATGAAGAAAGATGTGGCCGAATTTGTTTCCCAATGTTTAGTTTGCCAGCAAGTCAAAGCTGAGCAAAAGAAGCCCGGTGGTTTACTTCAACCTTTGGAGGTTCCTCAGTGGAAATAGGAGAGTGTCCCTATGGATTTCATAGATGGTTTGCCTAGATCGAAAAAAAACAACACCAGTATCTGGGTTGTGGTAGATAGACTCACTAAGAGCGCTCACTTTATTCCAGTTAAGAGTAAGAGGATGGCATCGTGGTTGGCAGCAATTTATGTGCGTGAGATAGTTCGTCTTCATGGAGTTCCTTCCAACATCGTTAGCGATCGTGATCCCATCTTCACCAGTGAATTTTGGAGGAGCTTGCAAGAAGCATTAGGTACACAGTTGTGTTTAAGCACTACTTATCATCCTCCGACCGATGGGAAAACGGAGAGGGTGAACATAATTCTAGAAGATCTTTTAAGGCTGTGTATCCTAGACTTTGGAGGGACTTGGGAAGAGTATCTTCCTTTTGTAGAGTTTTCCTATAATAACAGTTATCAAGCTAGCCTCGGCATGGGACCCTTCGAAGCATTGTACAAATGACCTTGTAGATCACCAACTTGTTGGTGGGAGTCTACATAAATTTTATTACTTGGACCAGATATGGTTAGGAAAACGTCTGAAAAGATTGACCTTATTCGACGGTGGATGAAGACAGCTCAAGATAGGAAGAAATCCTATGCAGACAAGAAAAGGACTGACCTCGAATTTGAAGTAGGAGACTTAGTTTTTATCAAAGTGTCACCTCTAAGGAATTGGTTCGCTTCGGATCGGTCGGGAAGTTGGCAACTAGGTTTGTGGGACCATTTCCCATAACCACAAGGATTGGCCAAATGGCCTATAGAGTAAAGCTTCCTGAAAATCTATCTGGCGTTCATGATGTTTTCCATGTTTCTCATCTGCGGAAGTGCTTGCATGTCACCGCGGAAGTTGTTGAGCCGAGTATATTGGAAGAGGTAGAAGTGGAACGAGAGGCAACAGTCAAGCGAGTTCCTATTATATTCTGGGATCATAAGTTAAGAAGCAACGCAATAAAGAGATCAAGTTGCTAAAGGTTCAATGGGGAGATAACCCAGAGGATGCGACTTGGGAGACCGAAGACAAGATTCATGCTTCGTTCCCTTTTCTCTTCGAGGGTATGTTCTTAAATTCTTTTTCCAAATCTTTATCAGTACTTGTTTCTATCATTTGAGTATATCTTATCCGTGGTATTTTTTGACCTTTAGATAGGAATCCTATAGATGTAAACTTGTGTTTGAGACATGTTATGATTGATGGATGCAAGTGTTTGCTAGTGGTTTCCGGTGGATGCATATACACACACATTAGGTACTAAGATCGGCCCAATCACTCTCATACTGCATATGGATGTGTGTGCATTTTCTTTTCTTTTATGTATGGAATTGGATGAACTAGCATATGGATGTTGCATTTGGACGAATGAGTGTGCACACACGTAGGGCTTACATGTTATAATAGGCTTATTTGCATACATATTGGATTCATGGCACTTACATACATTGCATTAAGGAGGTCAACTGAATCAGTAGACCGCCTGATCTTCGCATTAGTGTTGGGACATATACACACTGTAAGAACCCGTAACTTCCCCGTGAAGGAAAGAGCGGATACTTTGAGAACATGACAAAATAGAATGCAGACGGAAGAACATTTCATTGTATATTACAACAATTCCATCAGATACAAGAATATACAGAGTATAAATGAATAAATTACATTCGAATAATATCAGAGATTTAAATTACATTTAAATACATCGCAGCGGAAAATAGTACAAAAGCACAACTAGAAGTAATGCACGGATACAGAGCTTTCTGAGCATCGTTCCAGCTGTAAAT
The DNA here is from genome assembly GCA_030737875.1 of Allium sativum. Classification (NCBI taxonomy): domain Eukaryota; kingdom Viridiplantae; phylum Streptophyta; class Magnoliopsida; order Asparagales; family Amaryllidaceae; genus Allium; species Allium sativum. Next base: position 104,150,901 of record CM060911.1, on the reverse strand, counting down.
CAGGATCCTGTGAATATAAATCTGCAAAACCAAAACTACAAGCTTCCCGTGTGGAAAATAGGGGCACCCAGAGTTTAGGTTAAAACAATAAACTCCAGGTCAGTCATGTGACTGGTGTGAGAACTAAAACAGTTATTTAAAACTTTACTTTAAAGGATAGTAATTCAAGGGACCACGCCGTATAACACGGAATTGGTTTCCTCCCAAGAATACTAGTGCATATAACAAAACAGCGCAATGCTCTTTGAAAAAATGAAGCTATTATAAGACCCAGGTCCCATCACACAATGCAACGCAAGCCGGAGGATAGGGTTTTCCCTTATAATAGCCAAACATGCTTGGTACGCTTAAAACAAATCATTTGATACTATTATAAGTGTATAGTGTCAAAACAATTCAAATCATAAATATCAATCATAGGCGGCATGGGTACCATCTATCATGTCGCCGTACTAGTTCTACAATTAAAACGGCAATATCACGTATTGGAAATTGGATTCCATCATGAGTCGAGGCAAGGGGCAAGCTCCTCTCCGCGTTCGAGAAACTCTAGCAAATGCCTCAGGACCCCACTTTGATCCTTGGAATCGGCTGGGCCGGTCCTCTCTTATTTTTGAGGATTGGCAATTCCTGAACACACGTTTCCTGGTCCTTACAGACCTATATCCGAGGCGCCTCGCCTTCCAACAACCACACAGGTGAAAAGTATATAAATGCCAGGGCTGGTAGGTCACTGACACCACCCTAGCTAGAAAGAAACGTCTTGCTCTCCCAGCGGTCCGTCTCCCGTTTTTGACTCATACCGAGGTGTGAGGCTCGCGAATTCACGTTATACACAAAGCTACGCCACATAGGCCGTGCTTTGATCATCAACCACAAGACTTTGCTTTTCAATAGAAGCCCTGATCAATTGCCACTTATGCGTGCCACACTGGCAATTCACTCCATGTGACTGATGTCCATCGATATACAACCTCTGAGCTCGTACGTCTCAGAGAAGGGCGTTAAGCTAGAGAATAAATTCTCCGCCGCCAAACAGATGTATATTTAATAGAGATCAATCAACACGGAATAAAATCCAATGTCAGACACACAATCCATTTACAAGTTCGTTCTGGGTCTGAACGAAACCGAAGGCACTTTCCTCGCATATCCATCCATCTCCAAGTACGTCTAGACGATCACCAACTGTTTCCCTCATCTTGGGTGTACAGCCCAATCGAGATCATCAGTAATCACCCAAACGATGTGAAGACTTCCGCTCTTCAACCACCGTCTTCATCTTCGACATCTCGTCGAATCGGTTATTCAGAATGGGTATAAACCCGGCCTTTCTGAATATCCCACGTATATAATAAATAAATGTTACACAAACACACAAACGCCTCATTCCAATTCAGAATATTCTTTTGTTCACAAAATCACATTCTTAGGGAAAGGTTCCCATTAATTTTATCCAAGATAAATTCTTCTAAATTTATTCTTTAATCTTCCTTCGGATATCATTTCTAACTAGTCGGGATTAGCGAACCACACCGAAGTAATTATTTATTTTATTTCCCAATCCCAACCTATATATCCCATGGAAAAAAACTGGTAATACTCCATATCTAACACCACGGTGTTATCGGTAAAATTAATTACCATCTCACGTTCAAATCTAATTAAAGATTTAACTATCACTTTGGAGCAAAACTGGTGGTACTCCATTCTCGATCACCTTTCAGATTTGATAATTTAAATTATCAATTCACATTTCAATCTAATTAAAGATTCATTAAAACTCCACTTAGTTTTAATCTTTTCAAAAATCAACATCCTGCCTTTAACTGGGTTAAAGAACCAATGTCATCTAAAACACGATTCACGATAAACCCAAATCACATTTGATATTAAATACAAGGCTCTGAATAGAAAATATACCGGCTTATATTCAATATCAAATTCTGAAACCAACAAATATCGTATTGGAAATAACGATATAAAATATATCTTTCAAATCCCCATAACAATATTTGATAGTCACGGAATCCAACATCGAAATATTCCGAAGATAATTTCGATTCAACTCCAGTCCAATTCACGTATAGGGAATATTGATTGTTTTTAAAATCACTTTCAAGTTCAATTTATTTATTTCAAAAATAAATTGATTTTAATTCTAGTTCAAAACTAGTTCATTTCGACAAAAATCTATTTTTATCGTTTCAAATATGGAGTTTTTCAGCCCAATTTTTCCCAAATCATTTCTTATGATTTTACACAAATTATAGATATTTTTAATAATTTTATCAAGGCCCGTACAGTCGATTTCCATCAACGGCTATCGAACTGCACTTACAGCGACCTTTTCCAAATTTGATTTGGACATAATTCCAAATCCAACCGTTAGATTTCAAATTTCTAATATTCATTGGAAAGCTCTTTTCGATACGAACCCAACGGTTCCGGTATTAGGAGAATCCGACGGTCGGATCTCCCGTGACGTCAATTCGAAGTCAATGGCAGGAATTCACGAACTGCCGCGGCGCGGCGCGTTCTATTCAGGCCATTATAATATATATATATATATAAATATATATATATATATTATATTTCGTCGATTTCCTTTTTAAAACGTATTTTATAAATCGTTTTAAATTCGTTTTCAAAACCATTTCAACACTATATTCAATTTCAAATCGATTTGATTTCAATTCAATTCGAATTCATTTCAATTTTATTTAATTTGAATTCAAATTCATTTCCATTCAATTCTAATTCTAATTCGTTTCAATTCAATTTGAATTTACCTTCTATTTAATTCAATTCGAATTCATTTCAAATTGATTTCAATTCAATTTCAGTTTGTTTTAAATTTCATTCAAAACGATTTCAATTCGTTTTTAATTCAACTTCAATTTAATTCAGTTTGAATTCATTTCTATTCAATTCGAATTCGAATTCTAATTCACTTTCTACTCAATTTGAATCGAATTCATTTTCTATTCGATTCGAATTCAAATTCACTTTCTATTCAGTTCGGATCGAATTCATTTTCTATTCGATTCGAATTCATTTCAAATTGATTCAATAAAATTTCAATTTGAATTTTAATCTAATTCAATTTGAATTTCATTTCAAAATATTAAATTTTGAAATCACTTTTCAATATTCATTATAAAACGAATAAAATCGATATAAATATCGTTCGTGTCAAAATAACGCATCTCTAATCAACACGGCTTTATATTTTTCAAAAACTTCTTTATTCTATTCCACAAATGAATATTTATTCTATTCAACACATGAATTTTCTTTTATAATATTCATTATTTTCCCGATTGGAATGAGGCCAAATCAATCACCATATAACGTTAATTATATGGATTCCATACAACACATGTATATAAAAGCCATGATAAACAATCAACCATCATCCAAGGTGCACCACACAACTGCATAAGCATCAAATATAAAAAATCAACGCTTACACAGTCTGTCGACCAATCGATCGACATACAATTAAATAATTGGTATTAGTGTACCCAAATATCATCCCAACACCCGTGTGGGGTTTCAAATCAACAAACACAGATTTTTATTTGTGCAGTTGGGTGATGTGTAAAATTTATCATCCCAATCAATATCAGTCAAATCAGTGTATATAAACAAATCGGCCGATTTGTTTATAAATATTTATTTATTCACATTCACGTTAAAAATTATATTTTTAACGATAATTAATTTATTTCAACACATGAATATATTTCATTATCTATTTCACATCAACTTCACAAACAATTTTCACAACACTTCAATCAAACAAACAAGCCATCCATGGTCTGTGGATGACGGGTATCGGGTGCTGCTAAGCACCGTCTGCATCCTAGTATATATATATATATAACTAGAAAAATAATTTAGAGTGAGAAGTTCTCACAGATTGCTATCCTAACTCCACGACTCTTCATTTAGAGAAATCTTCATCGTTCTCGCCTTTTGTCACTTTCGCTGCCCGTAGTCACTACATATATATATATATATATATCACATTTTTATTTCGCTATTCAATATACAAAAATCACATTTTTACTTCGCTATTCAATATATAAAAATCGAATTTTTACTTCGCTATTCAATATATAAAAATCGAATTTTTACTTCGCTATTCAATATATAAAAATCCTATTTTTACTTCGCTATTCAATATATAAAAATCGAATTTTTACTTCGCTATTCAATATATAAAAATCGAATTTTTACTTCGCTATTTAATATATAAAAATCGAATTTTTACTTCGCTATTCGATATATAAAAATCCTATTTTTACTTCGCTACTATATAGATAAAAATCAGATTTTTATTTCGCTATATATATAAAGATAATATTTTTATATTCTCTATTATATAGAAATCCTATTTTCAACACACTACTTATTAAAATAGTATTTTTATATCTTTTATTATATAAAGATCATATTTTTAAACTTCACCTATGATAAAAATCATATTTTTATTCTTTCTATGATGTAAAAATCATATTTTTATATAATTCTACTTTATAAAAATTATATTTTTATAACTCTAGTATATGAATAAAAATCCTATCTTTCACGAATTAAAGATCAAATCTTTACTTTGTTAAAAATCCAATCTCTTCTTTGTTAAATAAAAATCAAACTTTTCATAATAAAAATATCAAATCTCCTTAATGAAAAATCTAACTTTCTATACTTAGTTTCCTAACAATGCGCTCACACTAAATAAAACTGATTTAAAACTATATTTTTAACTTAAAATAAAATCAGAAATAAAACTAAAATAAAATAAGAGGGAGAACTCGCCTTTCTCTGTACGAAGAAGGAGGAGAGGGGCTTGGGTGGTGGCGGCTTGCTGAGGGGGGAGGAGGCGGAGGCACAGGGGAAAGAAGGGGGGCGACTGGGTTCGACTGGAGGGAGGGGTGCGGTGGATCGGAGGGCGCGCGGTACAGGGAGTGGAAGAAGAGGAAGGAGGAGGGATAGTGGAGAGGGGCGGTGGCGCCCGCCACCTGGTGGAAGCCACGATGGGCGGCGGCTCCTCCCCCTTGCTTCTCCGTCGCCTTTTCTCCTCTTTCTTTTTTCTTTCTGTTGAATCGATTTTTAAACGGGGGGGGGGGGGGGCAGAGAAGTTAAAAGGGAGAGGGTTTTATTTTTTATTTATTTAATTATTTAATCCCAAAAAGTTGACTTTTACATATGACCTCTAAACAAGGCCCACCACCTATCGTCCATAGCTAATTACCCCCATTCCGAACATAATGGTACATGTATCGTAAGCTAATTCAACCGTTTCGATCAGTTTCTGTTAAAATCAACATATAACTCTATATATTGAATTTGAACACGCATTTCAATTCACCGGGGTTACATACTAACTAGAAAAATTCCAGAAAAATATTTTCTAGCTTCGTATTGACGATACGGTCCTAACAAAACTAGTTTCGTCGAATTCTGAGACCATTGGAAAAATGGCCATTTTCCAGTCGATTAAAATCAACTGAAACTGGTCAAACGCGTTTTCCTATGCCACGCTCACATATTGATTCGAAAAATTATGAAATTTGAAACCTAGCAATAATTTGACATCACGGACCCAACAAAAGTGGTTTCGTTGAAATCCGAGGTCGTTTGCAAAATTTCCATTTTTAAGGGCATGAATTCCATAGTGACTATTCAGAATTTTCATTTGGACATATCTTTTGATTCCCGCTATGAAATCTCGATTTTTCGGATTCGTTGGAAAGATATTCCCAATTAGATCCTAATGTTTTTGGTTTCACTAAAATCCGTTTTGTTTTGCACCCGCTACATTCAATTGAAGTTTGAAATCGAATTATCGAACTACCGCGCCATTTCAATTCTATTTATAATTATTTATATTCTAACGACGACGTACATAATATATACGTTCGATTTCTATTCAAAATAAATTTTTCGTCGTCATTATTTAAAATAATTCATTTTAAATGTTCAAAATTTATTAAAATTGCCAAAATAAAAATTTTAAACTGACCCAGATTTTTGGGTTGTTACACACACACCTTTGCATATATTCATGAAAGCACTAGAAATCCTTATGGACAATGGATGCCAGTGATTGATGGATGGTAGGATACGCATTCTTCTCAACTTGGAGATTTCGGGGACGAAATCCTTTAAGTAGGGAGGAATGTAACACCCTGTAATTTTGTTAACATTAAAAAGGATAAATTAAATAAAAATTAATTTAGTATTAAGAATTAAGGGAAACTGATTATGTCATTACGTCCATCTCGAAATTCTGGTCAGGATAGACACCTAGTTTGCATAAAACGGATAACATATGAAGAAGTTACGGACGATAAAAGTTTGAAAATCAAAACCAGGTATAACTATCGCACTTGCCAAGTGCGCCAAGGCAATTTTGCACTGGCGCACTTTACAAGTGCGCCCAGAATAGTTTTTGGGTATTCGGGCCTTTTCCAAGTAGGAGGCGACCCGCGACCTGATTTACCCTAAGACTTATGTGGCAGTCGGTTCCATAGGGTTCTGCAGCTATAAATCCATGGCTATTTCACATATTTCTTCATTAGAAATCATGGCAGCCAAACTTTGTCGGAGTCTGAACTGAACTAGGGTATCTTATCTTCTTCTATCAACTGAAAATCAAATTCTGAGATTCAAGCATAGACTCAACACCAGCTTCTTTTCTATCATCTTAGCAATCCAATCACAGTGAGTTCTAGTTGCTTTTAGGTTTAGATAAATAAAAGTGAATTATGAAAGGATGTAATTTGGATACGTTGTAAACCTCGAATCTATGTTATTATCGTATCTTATGCTATGTCATGATAGATCTATTTCTCTAGATCCAATTCAATTGTGATTATTCTACTATGTTATTATTGTGGATCTTGGTTTTTAACTATGTTGTGGTTAATATAGATCTGTTGATTTGGACAGTTATATCATTGGATATATCTAATCGTTTATGTAAATCATGAACATATGTCACCTTAAATTGGTTAGGATTGGATCTAAATCTTTATCTTAATTGTAACTTTTATACCATGCTATGATGTGGATTTGTGTAGATCTATTTCTAAACTAGTAGATCAAATATATGTGGACATTGAAACTGTTAGACAGATCTAGATTATCACCTTATGTTATCATGTTAGATCTATATTATGTGATATAAATTGTCACCTTATGTTATCATGTTACATCTATTTTATACGATCTAATTTATCACGTTGCGTTATCATGTTATATCTATTTTAACCTCTAGATCTGAATTATGTGATCTAATTTATCACCTTGTGTTATCATGTTAGATCTAGACCGATTGGACATCTAAATTGCTTTAATTTAGATCTTACTATCCTTATTGTGACATCATAATTATTGACTCCCAACCGATCATCAGTTTTATGTCCATCTTATTATGACAACAATTTCGTGTCCATGATGGTATGTATGTTCACCTTATTATCATGCTAGTTTATGCTTATGCCAAGATGATCATTTCAGTTATATTCCCATTATTTTCTCTATTATCGTTTGTGACTAGGCTATTGTCTAGCCTAGGCATATTGCCAATTTAGTGAGGGTGCTAGTTACGGAACGGGGGAAAAGGGTTTAAAATGGCATAATTTGAATATGAACATTTTTAGACATGTAATTCAAATTATTGAGTAAAATAAGTATTGACACCTATAAAAGGAAAGGATTAGTTAACTGGTAAATTAATTAAAAATGGAATGTCAAGTAATTACAATTAGGAATTGTAATTGTACTTATGACATGAGGTTAGGTTGCATTAGTGGTGGAAGTCTGCCCAGACCCGACCGGGATATCCAGCAACCACTAATGTTGAACCTAATGTGGGAGGTCTAAGTACGCAAATACGAATTGGGCTAAGTAGGCCCAACTATGGAATAAGACTGCCTGGACCCGACCGGCATATCCAGCATCCACACGTTGTAGGCCTAATGTGGGAGGTATAGCCCATTATAAACCATAAATGGACATGGTAATGAATTGGACTACTCAACCAAATCAAATCCATAGGGATTGTATAATTGTGAACTAAGGTTAGGGTTAAGTAAATTGATTGGACAGTGGATGGGTTAAGCAAATCTGGAAGGGGTGGGTAATATTTACATATAGGCCCATAACTTAACTTGGTAAGGTTATGTAATTAAAGATACCTAGTGGTATACATAACCGGAGAAAATAATAAAGTTATGTATTTAAAGACACCTTTTAGGTTAAGCATAACTGATATAGGGCTTTGTAATTAAAAACACCTCGTGGTATACATAGTCAGTGAAAAACCTAGGGGGGATACAAGACAAAGGGGAGAGCTTGTATCATATTGTGTAGGACCCATTTCAGCCAGTAACCTGGAGTAGGTATCAAATAAAGTACTCCATACTAGGCAGAGAAGGGGCACTCTTACTGAGTGATTGTAAGAGATCCAAATATGACAAACGGTGCGGGTGGCACAAACCGACCGGGCCTTGTGCTTGTATCGGCCGGACAGAAGGGGATAAGACGACCGTGACACCAGTAGATACGGTTGTGCACATCTTGTGAACTGAAGGCTTGTCACTTTAGGAAGTGATACCTCCTATTGTGGGGCCAGCATAGGATATCTATGGAGTAGGGAGCTGATCGATATGGCAGTGGTTAGGGTATATTTTGGACATATGCCCTGAGTCTACCACCTTTTAGTAGAAGGGATCATCTCATTTCTGGTTATACTGGAAATAGTGCAGAGTAATCATTAGAGAAGTGTATACACCTTACCTTGTCACCTGCCATTTATGTAGTGATCTCTCTTATCTAGTTTATATGCCTATCATGTTACTTTTACTTATTTACTGGCTAAAAGTAACTAGACTCACCAGAATTTATGTTTAACCCTTTTGTTTCTCCTTCTTTCTTCCGTTTCCCCCTCCCCCCTCCCCCCCAAGGTTCTCAGGGAGGAAACACTCAGGCTTAGTCTGGACTCAGATATCATCTTGCTAGGAGCTACTTCTGAATTATGGCTCAAGTCCTTGTCTCTACTATGGCTTAACTCTTTAAATTGGGGAATTATGTTTTTATATTCTTATGTACTCTGATGATGCAAGACAGAAGTTATTGTATTGTAATGGTTTTTGTGACTTATGATATCATGGACCACGATATTATGTTTTAAGTTGAAGTAAAAGTTTAAATTTCTGCTGCTATTTTATTTATATCTTTCTTGTAATTATTTTGTGTTTGTTTACCTATAATGCTTCACAAAAATTAATGCATTCCCTTGGTGAGTGACATTAACGGACGTGGGGTGTCACACTTTCTAAGAAATAGAAAAACGCAAATTATGTAATAATATACTACAAGCGCATAGTGTGTAGTATGCAAGTCAAACGCAGGGAGGAAAATTAAATTTTATTATTCATATATTTCGTAGGCGAGTTAGACAAAACTTGGAGGTTGATTATGAAAACAAAAAAAAATTGAAACTACAATATAACTACTATTGAATTGAATCAAACCTAAATCTAATCAAATCTTTATTCATTCCAATATGACCTAGGAGAGCAATTAAAAAGCAGAAATTAAAATTGTAGAAATTAAATAACTAACATAAAATAAAATTAGGATTACCACTGAATCTAATCAAACGGTCAAATCATTAATGAAAATAAGTGCAAAAGACAACTAGTACTCTACCAAACCTAATTGTGTAGATGACACTAGTTGCTAATAAAATAAAAAAGCAGAAAAGAAAACTAAATAAATTAATGGTAGAAGAATTACAAAAGAAAGTACATCTTTACAATGGGCATACATGTGTATTTATTGCTGAGTTGCAAACCCTAATCATCTAATTGGACCTCCTCATCAAAGATTATGCTACGATCCTCCTCTTATCCTTGTTTATCATGGGTCCATTGGATTGATAGAAGATTTCCTAAGATCTTTTCAACCAATCTCCTTCCAAGGTGACCAATATGAACACAACTAGACTCCAATGACGGCTTCTTATGAAATTCTTCATGTATGAAGCATCTATATTCTTCAATTTTAAGGCTGAATGAGGCTTGGACAACACATCTATGGAAACAACAAAATAATACCCAAAGTAATATTTATTTATTTACAAAAGATAAAATATAAGAGCATAAAATAAACACATTTCTATGTTGATCAGAGGAAAACCTCCATATTCTTTCCAATATCTTTCTTTTTAGCCTCACGCACTTCGGTAAGGCAACATTCTCTTTCGGTCTCCTGATCTCCTCTGACTATTCCGACACCATTTTCAGTTGGGAACTTCATAGTTAGGCACCATGGCGCCAAGGCAATCCTAAACTCCGCGAGAGCGGGCCTATCTAAGAATGCGTTGTAGGCAGATAATTCATCAGATATAACAAAAGTTTGCTTTGTGATGGCCACTTTATCTCCCTCTCTTAACTCAACTAGCAAATCTATGGTTCCAATTGGTTGCTTGGTTTCCCCTGTGAACCCTTGGATTTTGGTTTGACATGGTTGGACATCTGTCATCGAGAGTTTTATTTGGTTGAACATGTTACGGAATAGAACATTGCAAGAGGCGCCGCAGTCCACAAGAACCCACTTGACCGTTGTCGGGCCTATTCCAATAGTTACGACCATGGGATCGAGAGTGGGCGTTATCACATCGTCAGTATCATTTTTCTCGAATATAATATATTCGTAAGAAATCCTTTGCTATTTGGTGGGGATTGTATTGCTTAAAATCAAGCACCTCTCCTCCTTTGGAACGTACTTTAATGAACCTGCATATCGCTCGATGTCTCCGCAACTTCTTCCAGCTGGGTGAGAACCTCCTGATATTGTGTTGATCATATGTAGTGGATGGCTCTGCACTAGAACATTATTGCTTGGACCTAACTGACCAGCTGGTACACTCTATCCTTGAGGGTTTGCAGAAGGATTTGCAGGCTAAGGTTTCTTCACATACTGCTGAAGTCTATTCTTCCTGATCAACTCCTCGATCAGTGTCTTCAAGTGCTTACACTCATTGATATAACGATCGGGCAGATTATGAAATCTATGTAACTTTCCCGACTTAGCTGCCTTATCGCCTATTCTCATCTGCTTCGTCTTTGCATACTTTTCAGAATCCTTTGTTGAAAGTAGACATTTTCAGGGGTGTGACAACCATAATTTCGACAGACCATTTTAAAAAAAACTCCAATCTATCGAAACTCGAATTGAGTTGCTCTGGTATCCTGTAGAAAAGACAGAGACATAAAATATGTCAGAGCTTAGAAAATATCTCACCGTGGAATGGATAAAATACAGTATAATAAAAATATAACCTTACCGTATTAATAATACTGCCTAACCAGTATCCAAGGCTATCATGTCCCTGCCACAAATCTAACTTGCGAGGATGTTATGGGGGGAGTCAAAACACAAGTTCTAGTTACTAGATTTAAACTGTACACTTTGGATAATCCTACATATACCGTTCAATCATATTTTCTAATTTATTAGGTTACTTGGGTTAACAACACTCAAGGCTTACACACACATCGCACCCATTTACTACCCAATGGATTAACCTAATACAATATATATGTAGCTACCCCCAATATTGAGGTACACTACTCTAATCGCACGGTCCCCACCGTAACAACATCGAAATATACACAGTCCCTCATCCTACGTCGTAGTGACGTACGAATAACAACACTAAGTTTCGCAATTATCTATCATGACTATGCTACGTAAACGTACGGACTGTCACCTTTGTTCGATTCAGAATTCATACCGAAGTAATGCCCTCAAGTCTACGATACACCACCCAGAGTCAACATGCATGTATCTGGACTATCCACCGTACATACTGTTAATTGTAGCTCGATGCCTGAATCGCATGCCCTATAATGTGTACCGAGTTCCATGGCAGGGCGATACAAGAAACACGGAACTCGGTTGGGAGCTTTTCCATATCTGTGCAGGCCCGTCTTTAAAGAGCCTCTATATACAGATATACCTAGGGTCGTTTCCACGGTGGCTATGGCCCCAACTCAGCCCCTTCCTCAACTAGTAAAGACTACAAGAGCTAAGCGACTGTCCCTACGCAAACAATCTAAACATCCATGTGGCGTCTCCCCTCAACCTCTTACCCCAATAGTAAAGAGTGAAATGGTATCTTGGGTTCAGCTCTAGCCTTTTCGCATCCCACTGGCTGTCGATGACGGGTATCCGACAATCTACTACCCTTAGTCTTGACCCTCCGCCTCCCCGTTGAGGCAACCGCCGAATTACCCCGGTGTCACGGCATCACAACATTCTGACTGCATAGCTACTTCTACAGTCAAGGCTAACCCACCTAGTAGTTACATGGAGACCCAACCTCTGTGAGTACAGCTTAAGTCATCTGTCACCGCACAGAAGACTACTAGGAGCACCTTACGTACCTCAGAAAGCCGCGTGCTTCCACTTCCAGTCCTTCGGAGCCGTCAGAACAATCAGATGAATATATGCTTCCCTCGTGCCTTATAACACCACGATGATCTACCCCGTTGGGTTATTCACCCTCAAGCGTGCGGACTGGTCCAAGCGCCTCAATTTAATATGTTGTTAGACCTTATGTCTAAACATTCTTTTACGCGCTTGCCTCACCTCATCAGGTTTCCAGATAACTTGGTCATTCCCATTCATATTGAATTCTTATTCAAACTGCCAAGTTTCTCTTGCTAATTAATTTCAGTCATATAACTTAACCCATTTAAGTTTATTAATAAGCCCACAACATGTTATTCTCTAGATTATGGCCCAAGGTCTGTAATCCACAATCTCTTTTATATTCTTGTTTGATTACAATAACATGTTTTACTTAATATGTAATTAAGTATATCTCAATTCACATGTTTTCCAATTAACATGTCACTTACCATTTATGATTAAATATAACTTATTTCATAAGTTTTCCTCATTCTTTCTCTTTTAATCATAATTCCTCTTTACATCGTCAATACAACTTATCGTTGTTTACTTATAAACTTAGTTCTATTAACTAAGGCCCATTAATAAGTTTCTCTACTCATTTATTATAACCTTTGTTATAATTTCGCCTTTGTCCCTAGGACAAGTCTGAACATTTTATTCTTATAGACGGGTTTCAGACCTCCAAGTTCGCGCATTACTTAATTTATAATTAAGTGCAATATATTTTCCCCCTTTTCTTAATTGGTTTCAGGTTTTTCCCTTTTTTGATTACAGAATTTACAATTAAGTGTCCCTTATCTCATTTCCCCAGTTATCCCATTTCCCTATTAGTTTATTATGCATGTCTAAATTCTATTATTTCTACAAGTTATGCTTACCGTAAAAGGTATCTTTAATTACATAACTTTATTATTTTTACCGGTTATGTATACCACTAGGCGTCTTTAATTACATAACCTTATCGGGCTATGTTTGCGGGCCTATATGAAAATATTACCCACCCCCTCAGATTTACTTATCCCACCCACTGTCCAACCAATTTTACTTAACCCTATCTTTAGTTCACATTCATACAATCCCTGTGGATTAGATTAGGTTAAGTATTCCAATTCATTACCATGTCCATTTATGGTTTATAATGGGCTAGATCTCTCACTTTAGGCCTACAACTTGTGGATGCTGGATATGTCGATCGGGTCCGGGCAGACTTCTTCCACAAGTTGGGCCTAACCTCATGTCATACCCCATCTCGTGTTTGCGCACTTAGACCTCCCACATTAGGTTCAACATTAGTAGTTGCCGGATATGTCGATCGGGTCCAGGTAGACTTCCACCACTAATGCAATCTAACCTCGTGTCATAAGTACAATTACAATTTCTAATTGTAACCCTAGGCATTCGTCATTAATCAATTAATCATACCTATGTCTTTATAGGTGCGCATGCCCATTTACCCAATTATAGTCATGATGGATTTATGTCCAAATTCATATTATTCAAATTATGCCAATTCATATTTTACATAAGATCCCATTTGCGGCCAAATCATATTTTATACTTATTATCTAATTTAAGATCTTTAAACATAATTTGGTCGATGCCCCAAACCCGTATTTATTTATTCAATTATATGTTAACATGAATCATGTAATCATATATTTACTCCAATTATTCCCTGTATATAATTGGGACAAATTTACATGCAAACTTTTTAGCATTCCAACTAATCCAATATATGAAATTTTCCCACATGTTCAAATTGATGTTATAACATGTAAATATTCCAACATTTAAACTGATTCAATATATGAATTATTCATATTAACAATTTGACGTAATATCATGTTAATCGTTCTCACATGTCATTTGCACCACTTTAATCATTATTAGCATATGTTTAGGCATCTTAACATGTCATATTCCAATTCGTCATAATGGGGAATACTTAATGGTAATATACCATTATCTAAAATAATATGACTTAAATCCACTCACCTCGTAAGCTTCCCAAATTCTGGATCTGATCCAGATCTATTCTTCCATGGTTTTCCTAACTGAATTTAGGACCTAAATAACCACGGATCTATAAATTAACCCCAAAAGGAAAGAGAAAAGAAGAAGAAAAGAGAAGAGGAATTAAAATAGATCAGACTCAGATCTTACCTCACATATAGCGTAAATCTAGGCACATATATCGTAGATCTAAATCCTTATCTCAAACTTTGAAGCAGAAGAGGCCTAGATCAAATTTTTATTTTTAGAATAGGTTTAGAGAAGAAGAGAAAAGGGCAGAGTTTTGGTGTTACCTCAGAAATTATGAGGATGAAGGTAAACCTTACCATCTTATTTATAGGCGTGCTAAATGAACTTGGTCTTTTAGATCTAATTTAAAGCTCATCGGAACCAACCACCTCACTCAAGAAAAAGAACATTCCAGAATTGCGCAAGGTGCGCTTCACCCACGTGCCCACGCGCAGGGGTGTCGAAACCCCTGCTTGGATGTCGACATAGGTGTCGAGACCCCTATGGTGGTGTCGACATAGTGTCAACACCCTCCCCCTCCCCACTATATTTTTTTTCTTGATTTGAAATTTGATTTATTTATACTATATATAATTGTTGCACATAAATCAAATTTCAAACTTTCCTTTTGTTCGCGCGCAATCCTTAATCTAAATCATATTTATTTGCATTCAACTCTTATGCATATGCTAAGCTTTTGTACGCAAACAATTCTTTATTTTATTCCAAATCTAACTTTCTCAAATCAATTACATTAATTAATTCACTTTTTAAATATCATTCCAATTAAACCTCTTATTAAACCCTTTTCACACTAAACCGCTTTTTAATTAAACTACTTACTCTCTTATTAATGTATTGATATACTATCTTTAACGCACCCATTTTATTTACATTCTCTCTTTATTAATTGCTCCGCCATATATGCCATTATTTATTTTGTGCAGTTAAATTTCCTTTTATATAAATTTTTGAATGCAGTTTACCTTTTTCCTTTAATTTTATTTATTCATTGCAATTTACCATTAATCCATTCTATCTTTATGCACTCAATTTATTGCGTTCCCTTTTCCTATTGCTATCCATGTGCGAATATGAATTAATTTATTGTTCGACTTTTTATCTTGCAGGCATTATACTTTTTTATCGTCATGTGTACATATATACACACACACATCTTCCTTATTTTATGCAATTAATATTTATTTATTAATTGCTCACTCTGCATTATGTGATTTATCTTTTTTATTCTGCAATTTTTTTATTATAAATGCAGCATCAGTGTACGTATTTATTAATTCATTCTTAATTATGTTTATGCATATATTTATATGTACATTCTATAATTGCATTAAAAAATATGCAGGGTGTTACATTCTCCCACCCTTAGGAAATTTCATCCCCGAAATTTGATAAGGGTAAAATAGATAATCCCTCACAAAATATCCATCCACCATGTGTGCATCTTATTTTTGCAAACATTGTGCACATGTGCAGAGTGAAATACATCATGGTAATGCATGTATGCCTAAGTGGTACCTCCTATATGTATGTAAATTTCTCAAAAATTCTTTTAAAACATGATGCTCACATCCTAAATATACTGACAGTTCTATATGAACGCAATATTTTGAAAATCAAAATTGCTTTTCATCCAAATTTTCCCACACTCTTACAGAATAAGAGCATAGTTCATCTAATTGTTAAATCCAAAACCCTACCAACCATCACTAAATTTAGAATTTTTAGAAAAATCTAATTTTCCAACTTCGATTTTTTATGTTACAAAAAGGTATAAAATGGAAAAATTCGCATCTTCCATTTTTCTTTTATGTACCTTTTTTAATTGTACTTGGATTTTAGGTAACTACTTTACAAAAATTCCCTAGTTTCCTATCCAAGCACAACTACATAAGAAAATTCCTTTTTTAATTCAACTTATCTTGGAAAATTTTCATTTTCCTTTCTCGTCATGTTTTCTTGCTTTGCTTAATTTTTTTTTTTTTTTTAAGTTACAAAACTAGAGTAGATATGGATAACAATTTTCTCAATCGGGTTTATGACTTGTTCTTACCTATAAGGTTGGTTTAGTCTCTTACTACAATGTGCCAACATCCACTCTATTCTTATTTTCTATAACTTATTTTGTCCACCCACATAATTGTCTTAAAATAATTTATCAAAAAGGGTTGTCATAAGAATAGGGATTTAAAATCTTTCTTTTATAAAACTTCTTGTTATGAAATATAACAAGAAAATTAGCAAGCTATACATGCTCTATAATATGCAACTTTTACAGAGAGAATTTTATTTAAAACTCAATATGTACTTCTTTACATATTTTAAAACTATAACTTTTAAGATTAAAACTTGAAAATAACATAAACCATTTTCCCAAAACTTTTATAATCTCAAGTTCTTAAAAGTTAACAATCGGGTTAGAATCAAAGCGGGTTTCCATTTTTCTTGGCTTTCCTAGACATTCCCCAATATCAATTCTCCCTACTATATGTATTCCTAATCCATTTTTCTCTTTCTAACCTTTTCCAATCTGTATGGTTTTACTGCCAAACCTACTAACCCGAAATACTAATCATATGGGATTTACTTTCCTTCCATACAAAGTATACTGTACACTCTCCACCCGAATTACCTATGGGTCTCAGATTTCCTTATTTATTCCTTTAATGTACAAAACAAGTATCCTAATTCTTACGATATTACGCACTTTCTATTTAGTGGGTCTCTCTATGGATCTAGGTATAAATATATATAATATTTATATTTTTAAAAATACAAATATGGTCACTCACTATTTTTATAGGAATCCTAAACCTAAGCTCGGATACTAGATGTAACAACCCCAGTTTCGATATACCGATTTTTTTTTAAAAAAAACTCCAATCTATTGAAACTCCGATTGAGTTGCTCTAGTATCTTGCAGAAAAGATAGAGACATAAAATATGTCAGAGCTCAGAAAATATCTCACAGCGGAATGGATAAAATATAGTATAATCAAAATATAGCCTTACCGTATTAGTAGTACTGCCTAACCAGTATCCAAAGCTATCATGTCCCTGCCACAAATCTAACCTACGAGTATGTTATGAGGAGGGGTCAGAACACAAGTTCTGGTGACTAGATTTAAACTATACACTTTGGATAATCCTACATATACCATTCAATCATGTTTTCTTATTTATTAGGTTACCTGAGTTAACAACACTCAAGGCTTACACACACGTCGCACCCATTTACTTCCCAGTGGATTAACCTAATACAGTATATATATAGCTACCCCCAATATTGAGGTACACCCCATGGTACCTCACTCGCACTGTCTCTACGTAACACCATCGAAATATACGCAGTCCCTCATCCTACACTGTAGTGACGTACGAATAATAATACTACGTTCCGCATATATCTATAATTACTATGCTACGTAAACGTACGGGCTGTCACCTTTGTTTGATTCAGAATTCATACCGGAGTAATGCCCTCAAGTCTACGATACACCACCCAGAGCCGACATGCATGTATCTAGACTGTCCACTATACATACTGTTAATTGTAGCTCGATGCCTCAATCGCACGTCCTATAATGTGCACCGAGTTCCATGGCAGGGCGATCCAAGGAACACAGAACTCAGTGGGAAGCTTTTCCATATCTGTACAGGCCCGTATTTAAAGAGTCGTTGTATACAGATATACCTAGGGTCTGTTTCCGCGATGGCTATGGACCCACCTCGGCCCCTCCATCAAGTAGTAAAGACTACAAGAGCTAAGCGACTTCTCCTATGAAAACAATCTAAACGTCCATATGGCGTCTCCCCTCAACCCCTTACCCCGATAGTGAAGGGTGAAATGGTACCTTGGGTTTAGTTTTAGTCTTTTCGCATCTCACTGGCTGTCGATGATGGGTATCCGACGATCTACTATCCTTGGTCTTGACCTTCTGCCTCCCTGTTGAGGCAACCGCCGAATCACCCTGGTGTCACTGCGTCACAACATTATGACTGCATAGCTACTTCTGCAGTCAAGGCCCACCCACCTAGTAGTTATGCGCAGACCCAACCTCTGTGAGTACAGCCTAAGTCATCTGTCACTTCACAGAGGACTACTAGGAGCACCTTACGTACCTCAGGAAGACGCGTGCTTCCACTTCCAGTCCTTCAGAGCCATCAGAATAATCAGATAAATGTACGCTCCCCTCGTGCCTTATAACACCACGATGATCTACCCCGTTGGGTTATTCAGCTTCAAACGTGCGGACTGGTCCAAGCGCCCCAATTTAATATGTTGTTAGACCCTATGTCTAAACATTCTTTTACGCGCTTGCCTTACCTCATCAGATTTCCAGTTAACTTGGTTATTCCTATTCATATTGAATTCGTATTCAAACTACCAAGTTTCACTTGCTTATTAAGTTCAGTCATATAACTTAACCCATTTAAGTTTATTAATAAACCTACAACATGTTGTTCTCTAGATTATGGCCCAAGGTCTGTATTCCACAATCTCTTTTATATTCTTGTTTGATTACAATAACATGTTTTACATAATATGTAATTAAGTATATCTCAATTCACATGTTTTCCAATTAACATGCCACTTACCATTTATGATCAAATATAACTTATTTCATAAGTTTTCCTTATTCTTTCTCTTTTAATCATAATTCTTCTTTACATCATCAATACAACTTATCATTGTTTACTTATAAACTTAGTTCTATTAAGTAAGGCCCATTAATAAGTTAATCTACCCATTTATTATAACCTATGTTATAATTTCTCCCTTGTCCCTAGGACAAGTCCGAACATGTTATACTTATCAACGGGTTTCAGACCTCCAAGTATACGGATTACTTAATTTATAATTAAGTACAATATATTTTCCCCCTTTTCTTAACTAGTTTCAGGTTTTCCCCTTTTCTGATTACTTAATTTACAATTAAGTGTCCCATATCTTATTTCATCAGTCATCCCATTTCCCAATTAGATTATTATGCATGTCTAAATTCTATTATTTCTACAAGTTATGCTTACCCTAAAAGGTGTCTTTAATTACATAACTTTATTAATTTACCGGTTATGTATACCACTATGTGTCTTTAATTACATAACCTTATCGAGCTAAGTTTGTGGGCCTATATGTAAATATTACCCACCCCCTCAGATTTGCTTAGCCCACCCACTGTCCAACCAATTTTACTTAACCCTAACTTTAGTTCATATTCATGCAATCCCTATGGATTAGATTAGGTTAAGTAGTCTAATTCATTACTATGTCTATTTATGGTTTATAATGGGCTAGGCCTACAACTTGTGGGTGTTTGATATGCCGGTCGGGTCCGGGCAGACTTCTTCCACAAGTTGGGCCTAACCTCGTGTCATAACCCATCTCGTATTTGTGCACTTAGACCTTTCATATTAGGTTCAACATTAGTGGTTGCTGGATATGCCGGTCGGGTCCGAGTAGACTTCCACCACTAATGCAACCTAACCTCGTGTCATAAGTACAATTACAACTTCTAATTGTAACCCTAGGCATTCGTTATTAATCAATTAATCATACCTATGTATTTATAGGTGTTCATGCCCATTTACCCAATTATATTCATGTCGGATTTATGTCCAAATTCATATTATTCAAATTACGCCAATTCATATTTTACATAAGACCCATTTGCATATTTAAGATTTGTAAACATAATTGGTCGTTGCCGCAAACCCATATTTATTTATTCAATTCTATGTTAATGTGAATCCATATAATCATATACTTACTCCAATTATTCCCTGTATATAATTGGGACAAATCTACATGCAAACTTTTTAGCATTCCAACTAATCCAATATATGAAATTTTCCCACATGTTCAAATTAATATTATAACATGTAAACATTCCAACATTTCAACTGATTCAATATATAAATTATTCATATTAACAATTTGACGTTATATCATGCTAATCATTCCTACATGTCATTTGCACCAATTTAATCATTATTCACATATATTTAGGCATCTTAACATGTCATATTCCAATTCGTCATAATGAGGAATGTTAAACGGTAATATACCATTATATAAAATAATACGACTTAAATCCAGTCACCTTGTAAGCTTCCCAAATTCTGGATCTAATCTAGAACTATTCTTCCATGGTTTTCCTAACTAAATTTAGGACCTAAATAACCACGGATCTATAAATTAACTCCAAAAAGAAAGAGAAAAGAATAAGAAAAGAGAAGAGGAACTAAAATAGATCAGATTCAAATCTTACCTCACATGTAGCATAAACCTAGGCACATATATCGTAGATCTAAATTCTTATCTCACATGTAGCATAAACCTAGGCACATATTCCGCTGTGAGATTTCCTTATTTATTCCTTTAATGTACAAAACAAGTATCCTAATTCTTACGATATTACGCTCTTTCTATTTAGTGGGTCTCTCTATGGATCTAGGTATAAATATATATAATATTTATATTTTTAAAAATACAAATATGGTCACTCACTATTTTTATAGGAATCCTAAACCTAAGCTCGGATACTAGATGTAACAACCCCAGTTTCGATATACCGATTTTTTTTTAAAAAAACTCCAATCTATTGAAACTTCGATTGAGTTGCTCTAGTATCTTGCAGAAAAGATAGAGACATAAAATATGTCAGAGCTCAGAAAATATCTCACAGCGGAATGGATAAAATATAGTATAATCAAAATATAGCCTTACCGTATTAGTAGTACTGCCTAACTAGTATCCAAAGCTATCATGTCCCTGCCACAAATCTAACCTACGAGTATGTTATGAGGAGGGGTCAGAACACAAGTTCTGGTGACTAGATTTAAACTATACACTTTGGATAATCCTACATATACCATTCAATCATGTTTTCTTATTTATTAGGTTACCTGAGTTAACAACACTCAAGGCTTACACACACGTCGCACCCATTTACTTCCCAGTGGATTAACCTAATACAGTATATATATAGCTACCCCCAATATTGAGGTACACCCCATGGTACCTCACTCGCACTGTCTCTACGTAACACCATCGAAATATACGCAGTCCCTCATCCTACACTGTAGTGACGTACGAATAATAATACTACGTTCCGCATATATCTATAATTACTATGCTACGTAAATGTACGGGCTGTCACCTTTGTTTGATTCAGAATTCATACCGGAGTAATGCCCTCAAGTCTACGATACACCACCCAGAGCCGACATGCATGTATCTAGACTGTCCACTATACATACTGTTAATTGTAGCTCGATGCCTCAATCGCACGTCCTATAATGTGCACCGAGTTCCATGGCAGGGCGATCCAAGGAACACAGAACTCAGTGGGAAGCTTTTCCATATCTGTACAGGCCCGTATTTAAAGAGTCGTTGTATACAGATATACCTAGGGTATGTTTCCGCGATGGCTATGGACCCACCTCGGCCCCTCCATCAAGTAGTAAAGACTACAAGAGCTAAGCGACTTCTCCTATGCAAACAATCTAAACATCCATGTGGCGTCTCCCCTCAACCCCCTACCCCGATAGTGAAGGGTGAAATGGTACCTTGGGTTTAGTTTTAGTCTTTTCGCATCTCACTGGCTGTCGATGATGGGTATCCGACGATCTACTATCCTTGGTCTTGACCTTCTGCCTCCCTGTTGAGGCAACCGCCGAATCACCCTGGTGTCACTGCGTCACAACATTATGACTGCATAGCTACTTCTGCAGTCAAGGCCCACCCACCTAGTAGTTATGCGCAGACCCAACCTCTGTGAGTACAGCCTAAGTCATCTGTCACTTCACAGAGGACTACTAGGAGCACCTTACGTACCTCAGGAAGACGCGTGCTTCCACTTCCAGTCCTTCAGAGCCATCAGAATAATCAGATAAATGTACGCTCCCCTCGTGCCTTATAACACCACGATGATCTACCCCGTTGGGTTATTCAGCTTCAAACGTGCGGACTGGTCCAAGCGCCCCAATTTAATATGTTGTTAGACCCTATGTCTAAACATTCTTTTACGCGCTTGCCTTACCTCATCAGATTTCCAGTTAACTTGGTTATTCCTATTCATATTGAATTCGTATTCAAACTACCAAGTTTCACTTGCTTATTAAGTTCAGTCATATAACTTAACCCATTTAAGTTTATTAATAAACCTACAACATGTTGTTCTCTAGATTATGGCCCAAGGTCTGTATTCCACAATCTCTTTTATATTCTTGTTTGATTACAATAACATGTTTTACATAATATGTAATTAAGTATATCTCAATTCACATGTTTTCCAATTAACATGCCACTTACCATTTATGATCAAATATAACTTATTTCATAAGTTTTCCTCATTCTTTCTCTTTTAATCATAATTCTTCTTTACATCATCAATACAACTTATCATTGTTTACTTATAAACTTAGTTCTATTAAGTAAGGCCCATTAATAAGTTAATCTACCCATTTATTATAACCTATGTTATAATTTCTCCCTTGTCCCTAGGACAAGTCCGAACATGTTATACTTATCAACGGGTTTCAGACCTCCAAGTATACGGATTACTTAATTTATAATTAAGTACAATATATTTTCCCCCTTTTCTTAACTAGTTTCAGGTTTTCCCCTTTTCTGATTACTTAATTTACAATTAAGTGTCCCATATCTTATTTCATCAGTCATCCCATTTCCCAATTAGATTATTATGCATGTCTAAATTCTATTATTTCTACAAGTTATGCTTACCCTAAAAGGTGTCTTTAATTACATAACTTTATTAATTTACCGGTTATGTATACCACTATGTGTCTTTAATTACATAACCTTATCGGGCTAAGTTTGTGGGCCTATATGTAAATATTACCCACCCCCTCAGATTTGCTTAGCCCACCCACTGTCCAACCAATTTTACTTAACCCTAACTTTAGTTCATATTCATGCAATCCCTATGGATTAGATTAGGTTAAGTAGTCTAATTCATTACTATGTCTATTTATGGTTTATAATAGGCTAGGCCTATAACTTGTGGGTGTTGGATATGCCGGTCGGGTCCGGGCAGACTTCTTCCACAAGTTGGGCCTAACCTCGTGTCATAACCCATCTCGTATTTGCGCACTTAGACCTTTCATATTAGGTTCAACATTAGTGGTTGCTGGATATGCCGGTCGGGTCCGAGCAGACTTCCACCACTAATGCAACCTAACCTCGTGTCATAAGTACAATTACAACTTCTAATTGTAACCCTAGGCATTCGTTATTAATCAATTAATCATACCTATGTATTTATAGGTGTTCATGCCCATTTACCCAATTATATTCATGTCGGATTTATGTCCAAATTCATATTATTCAAATTACGCCAATTCATATTTTACGTAAGACCCATTTGCATATTTAAGATTTGTAAACATAATTGGTCGTTGCCACAAACCCATATTTATTTATTCAATTCTATGTTAATGTGAATCCATATAATCATATACTTACTCCAATTATTCCCTGTATATAATTGGGACAAATCTACATGCAAACTTTTTAGCATTCCAACTAATCCAATATATGAAATTTTCCCACATGTTCAAATTAATATTATAACATGTAAACATTCCAACATTTCAACTGATTCAATATATAAATTATTCATATTAACAATTTGACGTTATATCATGCTAATCATTCCTACATGTCATTTGCACCACTTTAATCATTATTCACATATATTTAGGCATCTTAACATGTCATATTCCAATTCGTCATAATGAGGAATGTTAAACGGTAATATACCATTATCTAAAATAATACGACTTAAATCCAGTCACCTTGTAAGCTTCCCAAATTCTGGATCTAATCTAGAACTATTCTTCCATGGTTTTCCTAACTAAATTTAGGACCTAAATAACCATGGATCTATAAATTAACTCCAAAAAGAAAGAGAAAAGAATAAGAAAAGAGAAGAGGAACTAAAATAGATCAGATTCAAATCTTACCTCACATGTAGCATAAACCTAGGCACATATATCGTAGATCTAAATTCTTATCTCAAACTTTGAAGCAGAAGAGGCCTAGATCTAATTTTTATTTTTAGAATACGTTTAGAGAAGAAGAGAAAAGGGCAGAATTTTGGCATCACCTCAGATATTATGAGGATGAAGGTAAATCTTACCATCTTATTTATAGGTGTGTTAAATGAACTTGGTCCTTTAGACTTAATTTAAAGCCCATCTGAACTAACAACCTCACTCAAGAAAAAGATCATTCCAGAATTGTGTAGGGTGCGCTGCACCCACATGCCCATGTGCTGGGGTGTCGACACCCCTGCTTGGGTGTCGAAATAGGTGTCGACACCCCTATGGTGGTGTCGACATAGTGTCAACACCCCCCTCCCCCCACTATATTTTTTTTTCTTGATTTGAAATTTGATTTATTTATACTACATATAATTCTTGCACATAAATCAAATTTCAAACATTCCTTTTGTTCGCGCTCAATCCTTAATCTAAATCGTATTTATTTGCATTCAACTCTTATGTGTATGCTAAGCTTTTGTACGCGAACAATTCTTTATTTTATTCCAAATCTAACTTTCTTAAATCAATTACATCAATTAATTCTCTTTTTAAACATCCTTCCAATTAAACCTCTTATTAAACCCTTTTCACACTAAACCGCTTTTTAATTAAACTACTTACTCTCTTATTAATGTGTTGACATGTTATCTTTAACGCACCCATTTTATTTACATTCTCCCTTTATTAATTGCTCCGCCATATATGCCATTATTTCTTTTGTGTGATTAAATTTCTCTTTATATATTTTTGGATGCAGTTTACCTTTTTCCTTTAATGTTATTTATTCATTGCAATTTACCATTAATGCATTCTACTTTTATGCACTCAATTTATAGTGGTCCCTTTTCCTATTGCTATCCATGTGCCAATATGCATTAATTTATTGTTCGACTTTTTATCTTGCAGGCATTAAACTTTTTAATTGTCATGTGTGTATATATATACACATACACACATCTTCCTTATTTTTATACAATTAATATTTATTAATTAATTGCTCACTCTGCATTCTCTATTTATCTTCTTTTTTATACTGCATTTATTTCTTTTATTATAAATGCACCATCAGTGTATGTATTTATTAATTCATTCTTAATTATGTTTATGCACATATTTATATGTACATTCTGTAATTGCATTAAAAAAAATGCAGGGTGTTACAAGGGGTGCCATTCAAAGGTTTCATCTCTGATGCGTTGAAAAGGCGAATCTTCTTATTATCCTTGTTGCCTTTTTCACCATTATCACGCTTCTGCCCCTGATTATTCTTCTGATTAAATTGAGCATCAACATTCTTCGGAGCTTCAACATTGTTGTTACCGCTAACAATCTGAATTGGAATAGGATCGTCATCCACTCTCATGTACTCCATTGCTTTTCTATAGAATTTTTCGAGCGTGTTTGGTTCTTTCATTTTAATCCATCTACCAAATTTTCTCTTCTTATCTATAGCGCCGATTAGAGACATTAAGATCATGCAGGGATTAGGATTCCCCACCTCGGATAAAGCAGCATTGAATCTAATGAGAAAATCTTTAACAGATTCTCGTGGATTATGTTCCATCGATGTTAGAGATATAACATCCTTGGATTTCGTAGCTTGCAGCCTGAACTGCTCTTTGAACTTCTTAGTCAAATCAACAAACCGATCAACAGACTTGGGGGCAGCTTCGTGAACCATAATGATGCAATGCCTTCCAAGTAAAGAGGAAAATATAGGCATTTGATCTCGTCTATCACTTTGGCTGCATTCATGCGTCATTCGTATTTATATAAGGAGAAGTCCGGTTCAATAGTTCCACTGTATAGAGGTAAAGTAGGATGAATGAACTTTTTCGAGAACTCTGCTTTGCGGATATTTTTGGTGAACGGATTTTTACTGGGAGAAAAATCCCGTTTCCTCTCACTGTCACTGTGAGTCATGCTATCTTTCATGATTTTCTTTATCATGTCCGCGATATATTCCTCTGAGTTATGTTGTACCATAGAGCAGACTTCGATCTTTTGCTGGATGCTCGTCTTGGCGAGCAATCGCGGTTAGAGGATCGAGATCTTTTACCTCCACTATGGGGAGGTTCCCCTTGGCAGTACTAGAAACTCTTCGAGGATTTCAATCGGAATGACTTTTAGTCTTCGGCTTTGAATCTTGAATATTAGCTTCGCCTTTATCGCTATCACAACCATCGAGGCCTTCCATATTATCATTACAATTATGGTCAAAAGCTGATGAATTCGCATTCTCCATAAGGTTGATGTGAACTCTTTGAGGAGGTGCAGGGTTGGCTTGAGCAGCGATAAGAGCATTTATCTTATCCATCAGGGTCTGATTACAATCCATCAAGGCATTGTTAGAAGTTTCCAATCGTTGATTAAAACTGGAGACGATGGTATCCAATTCATCTCTGGTTACACCTGCTCAACCTACCGAACTTTGGCCAACTTCAAAACGGTTGGTTTGTGGCATAGCTTTATAAGCAACATTGTCAGATCCACCTCTAATAGACTTACTTCCCGTTTTCTTCGGCGACATTATGTCAGACAAATTTCAAAACTTCGAAGAGAATCTTTCAACCAGCCTGGTCTTAGACTTTTAGAATCTAACGTAGAAACAGACTTCAAACTTCAACTCCCCCATGAAGCACTTAACCTTGGGATGTGGATGTGGCCCCACTGTGGGCGCCAAAAAATGTTAGTGCTAAAATT
This sequence comes from Allium sativum, assembly GCA_030737875.1. NCBI lineage: Eukaryota > Viridiplantae > Streptophyta > Magnoliopsida > Asparagales > Amaryllidaceae > Allium > Allium sativum. Next base: position 104,123,583 of record CM060911.1, on the reverse strand, counting down.
GAACACTAACACCCCGTGTGGTGTAAGAACACCTTCAAGCAGTTTAGATCTATAATGCGGGAAAATACAAACAATAAAGCAGTAAAAAAAGACCGGAATTTATAGTGGTTCGCCCAGATCTGGCCTACATCCACTTTGAAGAGAGTTTTTATTATGACTCTCAATGTTACAAGGTACATAATTTCTATAACTTCACTCATTTTTCTCTTTACAATGCATTCTATCTACTTCTTTTCTTTGATGTCTTGATTCCCTAGAATCCGCTATGGAAATGGTTAGATCTCTATGATTGCGATGATTGTTGGAGCGAATCTTCAACAATTGATCACTTAAACGATTTTTGATGATTCCATGGTGATTGAGATGTTGAATCTAAGCTTGAAAGAGGTTTAATGGAGGTTTGAAAGATTTAAGTTATTGAGAAATGAGTTTGGCAACACTTTGTGAAGGAAAAAATCGGTCCCTTTAATGGTGGAAAGGTAAGGGTATTTATAGGTGTAGATATGAGGTGGAGAGATCGGAAAATATGATGTTTAGGCTACCAGGTCGTTCGAATGACCTGGCATGTTGAGTTGGTTACGACCTAACTCGTTTCTTCTCCCCAAGACACAGCTTCAGCATAAACGATCTAAGAAGCTTCCTTCTAAACGATCCATCAAATCATGATCTGATCCTTTAGGTCGTTGAATGACCTAGTAATGGAGCGGCCTAGTGCAACACGATCTAAAGAGCTTCCGTTAAGCGATCCAGAGAGTGACGACTTAATCCTTGAGCGACCTAGGATCAAATGACGTAGTGAATGATGACCTGGTCTTGCCTTTGAGAACCAACGACCTACGGTCCATGCGATCCAACTTGAATATATGGGAACGACCTATCTTCTTTGTATTTAGCAATGCTTCTTATCTACACCACATTTTTATGGGTTAACAGTTTGGAATTGTTAGTTTTGATTAGTAAAATGAAGAATGGAAGAAGAAAGTAGCGGTTATGTCTATATAAAAACCGACTTTTCGTATTTTAGACGTCCGAAACGAAAATCAAATGTCCAGTTTTGGAGCAGTTTCAGACCAAAGGAATTTTCAGACGTCTGGGTAAAAATTTCATATGTTTAGTGCAGGAGAATTTTAATCCCGATAATATTTTCAGACATGTGTTCCCCTTTTCAGATGTCTGGTTTTGTTTTTTTCCTATTTTTATTTTACCCGAGTCAAATTTCAGACGCCTCCTATATTATTCTAGACGTCTGTTTTTATAGTTTGTTGCTGTTTTAATGGTTTATATAATAGTTTTTATACTAAGAATTCTGAAAACTTATATATCTTATTGTTTATTCAAATACAAACATATTCATGAAAATACAATAAACTTTATGTATTAATTCCTTAATTTATTGGTGATCGTATAGGTCGTTTTTGAGAGATAGATGATAGACCATCTTCCCGTATTTTCTTGTAAGTAGGCTCTTTCTTGGGAGTTTCAAAAAGACGAGGAGATTTCTTGTGCAAGCATCCTTTTGGTAGTTAATATTTGCAAATAGCATACAGTGCTCATTCAAGAAAATTTAGATATCGCATAGTTCCTTCTTACTTGTAGTACATTTCTCTTCAGACATCCATCATTTGGCATTGGTAATGGGATGTTTCGTCTAGCTTTTTTTCTATTGTTGGTTTTTCATTCCTTTTTAACCGTTTGAGTGGTGGAAACAAACCCCAGTTTTGTCTTTGAAAATCCTGAGTTGGAAGAAATCGTGGAGGAGATGGAGTTCTTATTGGACTTGAATCGGATGTTACAATTTGTTTAGATTCCATTATGTATAATGATATTAAACATTTTCTGTTGTGTAGCTATTTATAGCTTTTAAATTTGTTAAACTTGTGTGGATTAGAAGCACTTTTAAAAAATTGAGAGGTTAGTGAATTTCATTTATCCGCAAAACAATGCAGGAGGAGATGGAGTTCTTATTGGACTTGAATCGGGTGTTACAAATCTTCTGTTGTGTAGCTATTTATAGCTTATAAATTTGTTAAACTTGTGTTGATTAGAAGCACTTTAAAAAAATTGAAAGGCTAGTGAATTTCATTTATCCGTAAAACAATGCAATTCTATTTTTTAGATATTTTATTATATTAACTCGGAATATGAGAAAATTCCTAAGTCACGACGTAATTTAACGAATGTTTGTTAATTTAGGGGTTTGGTAAATATATATGCAATTTGATTTTCGGTATTTAAATACTCTAGAGATATAGTTCTTTTTTGTACATTATCTCGTAAAAAATGGTGTCATATATCTATGCGTTTAGTTCTAGAATGGCTAACTGGATTTTTGGATAAGTTAAAGGCACTTGTATTGTCGTAATATATTGGTGATTTATCAATCATCTTACTGTAATCTCCAAGTGTTTGTTGCATATATAGTACCTATGCACATGCTAGAGCAATTGAAATATATTCAGCTCCGCATGTTGATAATGGTACACGATTTTGCTTTTTACTAAACCATGATATTAACGATTGTCCTATAAAATGAAATGTACCACTAGTGCTTTTACGATTCGTTTTACATCCACCGAAATCAGCATCGCTATAAGATACTAATTTGAAATATGAACCTTTAGGATAAAATAACCATAGTCTCATGTATTAGATAAATAACGTAAGATTCTCTTTACCGCACGTTGATGAGATTCCTTTGGTTTTGCTTGGAATCTAGCACATAAACATACGCTCATCATAATATCGGGTCTACTAACCGTTAAGTATAATAGAGAACCTATCATACTTTAATATTGTTTTTCGTCAATTTACTTTCATTTTCATCTTTTTCTAGATGAACATTAGTACTCACTGGAGTTGGCTTACGTGAAGTTTTCTCCATACCAAAACGTTGTAATAAATTGTTACAATATTTTTCTTAATGAATGAAAATTCCATTTTCAAATTATTTTATTTGTAAACCTAAGAAAAAGTTTAATTCGCCCATATATGACATTTCAAATTTGTTTTTCATTATATTTGAAAATTCGATACATAAATTTTCGTTGTTTGATCCAAAAATAATATCGTCAACTTATATTTATACAACCGAAATATCATTGTTTTCACTTTTATAAAGAGACTAGTGTTTATTTTTCCTATTCAAAAATCAGATGATATTAATTGATTTTTAAGTCTTTTATACCAAGCTCGAGGAGCTTGTTTTAAACCATAAAAAACTTTATTATGTTTGAAAACATGATAAGGATATTTTTTTTATGAATAAAAAGTGGTGGTTGTCCTACATATACATTTTCTTTAATAAAACCATTAAAAATGCGCTTTTAACATCCATTTGATATAATTTAAAATCATGATGACACACAAAAGCTAATAAGGTTCGTATAGCTTCTAATTTAGCTACATGAGCAAAAGTTTCATCATAATTGATCCCTTGTTCTAGGTTATACCCCTGTGCTACTAAGTGTGCTTTATTTCTAACTATATTTCCATTTTCATCTGATTTATTTTTTTATACCGATTTAGTTCCAATAACTAATTAATTATCAGGTCGTGGAACTTATTCTCATACATTATTATGTTCGAATTGATTTAATTCTTCTTGCATTGCTAATATCCAAAAATCATCATTAGCAGCTTCTTTATAATTTTTTGGTTCAAAAGTTAAGATAAACACAATGTGACTCATTTGATTTAAGTGATGTCATGTTGATACTCTCATATTTAAATCTCCAATAATATTATTTGAAGGATGATCTTTTAAAATACGAGGAGGTGATTTTAATGAACTTGTTTAGCAATCATTAGAAGGTGGATTATTTTCAGTGGATTTTAGCATAACTTCTTCTTCATCATTATTTGTATTATTCAAAAAGTTTTCATCAAAAGAAACGTGTAAACTTTCTTCTATAGTGTAGGTTCTTTTATTAAAAAAATTACATGCTTTACTACGTTCTGAATAACTAATACATATTCCTTCGTCGGCCTTAGCATCAAATTTTCTAAAGTATCTTTAGTGTTTAATGTAAAACATTTGACCCGACCGTTCTAAAGTTTGAAACTTTAGGTTTTCTTCCAAAAAACAGTTCATAAGAAGTATTTTTAGTCATAGGTCGTATTACTATTTGATTTAAAATATAGCAAGCTGTTGCAATGGATTCAGCCTACAAATGTTTTGGTTAGTTACTGCTACTTAAAAGTGTTCGAGCACATTCTTGTAAAGTACAATTTTTCCTTTCTACTACATTGTTTTGCCGTGATGTGCAAGGAAATGAAAATTTGTGACTTATTCCTTTCTTTTTCATAAAAGTTCGTAAATAAATCATTTCGAATTCGCCATTGTGATTACTTCTAATATTTATATTTTTAGGTCCATTTGGGTTTTAATTCTTTTAGTAAATATTTTAAATATACTAAACGTATCACTTTTATATATCAAGAATAATGTCGATGTATATTTAGAAAAGTCGTCAACTATTACAAAAACATACTTACAATAATTTATTGATCTTACTTGAGTCAGATCAAATAAATCTAAATGTAAAATTTCTAATGGTTGTTTTGAAGAAATATTTTTCTTAGATTTGAATGATCTTTTCTTCAATTTGCCAAATTGAAAAGCATCGCATAAATTATTAACTTTATAATTTATTTTAGGTAATCCTTTAACTAGTTCATATTTTGCTAATTTATTAATATATTTGAAATTAACATGACAACATCATTTGTGCCATAACCAAGGATCGTCATGATATACGGTTAAGCACAAGTCATAATTTTGTTTAGCTTTCATGTTAAGGATATATATGTTTTTATTCCTAAATCCATCGAAAATTATTATTTTTGTTATCGAATATATTACGTTTATCTTTTTCAAAATTAATTTGAACCACTTTATCTCATAATTGCTATTACTTAAAAAGATTAAGCTTTAAGTTCTTAACTAATAAAACGTTAAAAATAATGGGAGAATTAGATATACCGATGTCGATGACTTCACATATGCCAATGACGTATCCTTTTGAGTTATTGCCAAATGTTACCGTGCCACCATCCATGTATGTGATATTTGATAACATACTTTTTCATGTCATATGCTTGGAGCATCCACTATCTAATATCCATTTCTCTTTTTGCTTTATTTTGGGTACCTGCAAGATAAGAAAATTTAATTAGTACTCACTTCCTTCGTTAGGATCCTACATGTTAGGCAGAGAAGACAGCTATACCCAGGTGGGTTAGGTCCTTTAAAAACATAATTTCATTATAATCTACATTTTATAGAAAATTTTTGACATATTTTTGTCTACTATGTTTGTTATTGGATTTTGGAATCCATATTTTACCTCTTTAGATTTTGGCCTTTTTTTATTGATAGTTTTCGTATTAAGCATGTTATAAAGAAAACTATGATTATTAGATTTTGAATCCTTTTTAAATTCTATAACATTTCTGTTTCCAGAGGATTTAGAATTTTTGATGATATTTTCTAAATTTTGTTTCCCTTGTTAAATTTTGAAACGTTTGTAGTATTCTTTTCTAACTCATATTTGAGTTTTGAAATTTCTGAAAGTGAAACTTCTAGATTTCTACTCAAGGTCATGTTTTTATTCAAAATGTCATTATTTTATAGTTTAACTTTTCTTAATTCTTTTGATAATAAATCATTTTCAGAAATCAATTTTTTATGATCATTTTGAACATTTTCTAATTCTTCTTTTAAAATGGTTTTTTCATCTTTTAATAATCCTATCTCAATTTCCGATCTATTTATATTAGCAATATGATCCTTGTTTATTTTTTTATTTTTTTTTAGCTATTTATACTTATCATCTAATTCCATATTAATTTCCAGAATTTCATTATAAGTGAATTCGAGGTAAACCTCATCAGTATCTACCATAAAGCATACATTTCCTTGTTCCATATCGCTTTCACTTTCTGATGAGGATGAATCAGAATCATCCCAGGTGACTTGATAAGCTCTTCTTTTCTTTTCAAATTTTTCATTTTTATTCTTCTTCTTTTCGTAGAGAATCTTTGTACAATCTATCTTCATATGATCAAATTCATCACAATCGAAGCATTTGATAGATGTTTGATTTGCTGAACTTGATTTTCCATCGTTTTGAAACTTTTTCATTTTCCTGAACTACTTCAATTTGTTGTAGTTTTTGGTTATGAAGACAGATTCATCTTCGTTTAAGTCCGAATCTTCTTTGTTGGCTTGAAATGCTATAATTTTCTTTTTAGTGTTTTGTTCCTTTCTAGCCTGCAAGGCAGCTTCGTAGGATAACAAATTTCCAATTAATTTGTAACGTCCCAGAAATTTTGCCAACTGAATGTGAAATTTATTGAAGATTCAATTATTAATGATCTATTTTATCTTGATCTTGGAGTTAGAAATTTAAAATCAAGCATATCGTTTATAAATTAAATTTTTGTTGACTATTTGAATTGAATTTGGAATTCAACTAGAGAAAAATATGAACGATTGGATTTGGAAATAAAACGTTATTGACTTTAAATAAATTTGAAATTTTAATTGTTGAAATATATCGAGAATTGGCCTAGTGATATGTGTAAAGGAATTTAAATTTAACGTTTCAAGTTCGAAAACGAACATAGTCATTTTGTGTACACAAACGAGATAAAATCAGTAAGCCGATAGATAAAATAAAAATAACATTTTTCTACAAAAAAAGTCAGAACTCGACCAAGTAAATTTTATTGAATTCAAAATATCGAGGTGTGATGGTACATAAAATTTCATCATGATTTGCATTTGTTTGTGGCGGTACAAAAATAAAACGTTAATATAAATAGCGGTGGAAATAAAATGAACCATATAATAAATTATTTGCCAAGTTCCTTCTCCTATACACCTCATTGGTTGCTTGGCCACCACACTACCGATGCCTTCATGCCCACAGTTTTCCCTCTATAAATCGTTAGGTTTTCTCCATTTCCTCGGAAACAAATCGAATCAGTTCCTCATCTTTTGTTCAGAAAAAAATCAATTCTTTTCCCCCAAATTCTTTCAGAAAGGAATCGTTCTCAAATCATTTTAATGGCCTCCTAAAATCTTGCTTCCATCATTCACCCTCGCCACTTCTCCCACAACAATTCAATTCGATGCCTTGTCTTGTTCAACTCCTCCAAATCAAAGCCGCGTGTACTGCCTCCTCAACCAACACCCAATCACCATTCAAAAACTCTGGCCACTCAAACTTTCCCCAAACCCTAATCGAATCCGTTATCCCTAATTCAAAGCCAACTCGCAAGCCACCCGAACCACTTCAGCGTTCGTGCAAACCCCAGCAACTTTGAGTGTCACTGGTTCACCGTTCAACTCCAGCCATCAATGGAATCCACCACGTCGACGCCTGCTTCTCTGAATCGTGGCCTCGACATCGAAGAACATCAAAGTCTGCTCCTTTCTTCTCCGCTGTCATAAGTGAGCATCTCACTCACGATTAATCTCAGTTCACGTAAATTGATTTCAACAAGCTAAAATATAAATAGTTGATTTTGGGTTTGTTTGTTGGCTACCATGTGAATGTTTGATTCATATTAATCTATTTGATGATTGTCCCTGTCACTTTGCTGCATGGTGTTTTTTTATGATATTGTGGAGGGGAAAGTATGATAATACTATGTAGTATATAACATTGACTGCACCTGCCATGTTTTCATGTTCGACCAGTCATCTTTTGACTCAGAGCATATTTGCAAATTCAGTCATACTCTGTTAATATTAGGAGGAAATCATTGTTATGTTTAAACCTGAAGTTTGGCCCTTGTTTAACCTGAATTCATCTTACCTGGTAAACTGAATTGCATGCTTATTTGATCCTGTCTATTTAAAAAAGGATGGGGAACCTTTATATTTCTTGTTGTTATATGTTGAATGTCATATACAAGTATACTAGAAAAGGATATTAGCTGACATGTCACTTGCAAAATTTTGTACAACCAGTATCATCCCATTTGCATATAAGAAAATCATTGCTAAAACTGTTGCTACCCTGTATTAGCATGTCACTTGGTTTTGGAATGAATTCTTATTAAACCATCTACATTTATTGGTAGCCTAGCCTGCATGTTCGCTATGCACCTGAAATACATTTACAATTATGAGTAGTCTGCATTGACATTGACCTGAAATACATTTTTTTTTTGAAATCTGAATTCATATGATACTTACACCCCGTTTATATTTATATGCATGTGGTCTACTAGCATTTTCTGGCTGTCGTACATTTTGTTTTAGTTGTGTACATAAATGTTGAGCCTTCTAAATGAGGAGTACACACTTATGTCTTGTTGCATTCGACATTATGTTAATATATGAGGTATACTAAACTACCCTGGGTTTAAATCTATTAAACTAGTTTGGTGCCACTTGCTCTACTATTGATGGACTTTGTTTATACCCTGTTTTAAAAACCGGTTATTGACACTGTTGTATTTAGTGTGTTTAGCTTGAAAACTCGTTTGAATCATCATACTGTTTTGAAACTGGAAACGTGTAATATCTGAAAATTTTACGAGATTCCTTTATGTGTAATTATGCTATGTAGTGTCGATCCTAACATGACACTGAATACTGCATGTTACTTAGTAGATTGTTGCACACCCATCTAGTAACTAGTGAAGACTGGACAAATATTGACTTAAAGGAACTTGGGCAATTATGTATGTAATTTGCAATTAAGATTGAACATGGGACTGCACTGTTGACCCTTAAACTTGGAAGTGAATGTTTAGAGAAATTATTACATTTCAACTTGTTCAGAACCATTCATGTATGCTCAGTATACATATCCTTCCTGAAATCATTTATACATGCTCGTTTTACATATTATACCTCGTTCGTATTATGCCATGTTCGCCTTACCTGTGCCTGGATTTATATATACAGTGAACCTTGGGCTTAAATTTATATAAGATGGAAATTTTGTGTGGCTTTGAATATATGATAGGACACACGTTCAAAAGAGTAGAAATTTCATTTAAAAGTTAGGATTTATTATTGAAGTTACACCTGAACTGTTTTAGTTGGTACTTGGCACAAGTCGGTGCAAAACCCTTTTCGAACTACTCTGAATTGGAAGGCTTCAACTATTTACTCTCATTTGTTCATGGGGGCTTGACCTTTTCTTATCTGCACCACATATGACTTGGCATTTGTCTCTCTTCCATGCCTTGCCTTGCCTTGCATGCTGTTACATTGAAAAAAAAAGAAAAAAAAAACTGCATATAAAGCAACATCATATTTGTAGACAGTTTTCAAGAATTTAATTACTTGATAGTTTGTTGAACATCTAAGCTTATGTTTTGAATATGATAACTTGCTATGGAAATAATAAATATACTGTTCCCATTAGTAACTTGGATTTGAGGTGAGGTAGGAAATATAAATATATATATATATATATATATATATATATATAATGTCACATATATGAATAACTTGGCCCTTGCTTTGCAAACTCGTTGCCAGTTGACCTAAACGCATACTATTATGCTGGAGCTAATTCCAGTTGCAATTCTTTTCTTTATTTGTTCACATGTTGGCACCTGATCCCATATTTAAACCATATTCACTATGTTTTCTTAGGTTGGCACTTTGATTATGCCAGTAGTTGCTGTTGAGAAAAATTAGTTTTATGTCATTGTGGTCTTTGGCTCCAGACATTATGATTTTGTTTTTAGACCGATCACCATGTTGGGCTCATTTTGCTACTACACTAATTGTTGTGCATTTATCGTGTGTCCCCGATTTCCTATTATATATGTATGGACCCTGTTGTTGGTCTGCTAGCCGCTGTTTTGCTGCATAGTGCGCGCACCCTCTGAGCCTCACTATACTAGATTTTTTGTGGTCATGGATGCTGGGGCAATGCACATGTGTACCTGTACACGTGTGTATATGCAGGCTTCCATGACCTTTTGTCCTTGAAATAAAACCGATATAGCATAGACACTGTACCACTGTATTTGGCATATGACTAATGTGAGGATTAACTGTTATATTTTAGTTTCTATTGAAATTAATTTACTTGAACAAATGATTAATCCTGACTTGAGTGTTTTATGTTTTTGCATGGAATGCTCGGGTCAGACCCGAGTGTTACAGATTTTAAAGATTTCAGCTTAGGATGTGAAGATTGGTGAAGTTGGGGTTCCCATAGCGGCGCACATTGAAGATTTATACAGTAAAGATTTTCTTGTATTCAAAGTATATTTTATATTCCGCTGTAGAAAAATTCTTGTATTCAAAAATCATGATTTATAAATGGAAGTTTTATTTTTATGTCTTATACTGTGTTATTTATTATTCTGTTTCTTTCTGTGTTGACTCTGTTTTAAACTCTGTAAGCTAAATACCTCCATCGATTTGTACGTTTAAACTTGGGTTAATCACCAATTTGAAGCAATCAAAAAGGCGGGACGTTACAAGTGGTATCCGAGCTTTGGTTTATTCAAAGCTTGGCTTATCGGCTTTAAATGAGTAGGATCGACATTAGAAAAAGCGGATCTTAAAAAAATAAAAGGTTTTTGGAAGTTTTTAAAAAAATGAAAGGTTTTGAAATTTAATTTTTGAAAGTGCAAATGATTTTGAAAAGTATTTTTTTTTTTTTTTGGAAATAGTATGTATTTTGAAACTAGTAATTTGAAAGTAATACGGCGGAAAAAGAATTTTGATATTTAAATTTTGTTCGGGATCCCCCAGTCTTCGGATGTCTTCCAATCTAGGTTTACAAAAGCTATTCTTCGATAGGTTCCCTTAGATTTTAACCTCGAGTCCATCGTCGAATGGTATCAAAAGGAAAACAAGTATAAGGGAATCAATGAATCGATTTCTCTAATCATGTATTCTAGCTATCAAAGATCATTGAACTTTATTCGAAATAAGAATTTAGATAAGAATGTGAATAAAAAGGAAAATTTGAAATCGTTCAAAAAATAAAATGATGAATTTTATTTTGATGTTAGGAGTAGAAATAAATGAAAAAGAAAATCGAAAAAGAGATATAATTGGAATATGACTGTGCTAAACTTGATCAATTTATTCAAACCGTGACAAGGTAAATTATAATTGATTTCAAATCAATGATGTATGATCGAATGTGTGAATTAGATAGTAAGTTATGAACTTGTAAATTAATTTACAAGAGGTGAAGTGTAAACGAGAATTATAAATGGAGCGAAATATGAATAAAGATTTGCGAATGAGAGATTTTCCAAAATTGTAGAAAATAAATATGAATGGAAATGTATTTAAAAAAAAGATCGTGAGTAGTAGCTGGTTTTGATAAATAACAAGATTTGAAGAACAAAAAATCATACGCTAAGAACGAAGGGCGACAGAAGGTAAAAGAAGTGAAATTGTAAATTGAATCCGAAACTTGCGTAGGAAATGATTTAATAGAAATTAAGAAACTGAGTTAAGGAATTTAGGAACTGACTGGAGGTTGGTTAAGTGAATAATTTTATGAGTGTCGATCTGATGTTGGTTTCGGCCTTCGGGGTTAATACTTAGGGAGTTATTCGCTTGCTAATTTACGGTCGATGGATGTAAATATGGAAGAGTGATAATGTGTGAATGAGAAATGTGTTAAAGAATGTAAAATTTTAAAATTTTGAAGATTATAGAGATTTGAATTAAGTGATGTATTTAGCAATTGGAATTTGGAAGAAAATTGGTTTATAACCTATAAAGTTGTAAATCTGAGTTGGGAAAAATATATCAGGTATCTGAATTAATAAGAAATCAAAAACGGAAATTTTAGAATTTGAAACTTGAATTTCACGATATTCGATTTTAAATATTGAATGTAGAATTTTCAAAATTTATATGGAAAATATATAAGAATTTAGTGAATTTGAAAATTTTCTGTAGTAGAAGGTAATGGTTTGAGATAGAATCTTATATAATAGAATTTATATAAGAAAGAAGAACTGAAAAATATGATTTGGTAGAATGTGTTGAGAAAATTTTATAAGTACGAGATATGCGGAAAGTAACAGATGTACTATATATACATAATATTATATGTTTTCAAAGAAAAAATAAGGAAAGTACCTTCCTCCTTTGAATTTCGAGCTTAGCTGAAATATGCTGCTGGAGGTAGTAGGTTGTCCGGACATAAAACTCATGACTTGCCATTAAGCACGACTGCTAGCGTAATTTACAGGGCTGCAGATAGCCTACGGCGGTCAGATGCTTCTTGAGGGAATCAGGCGTAACCATTGTGATCGCTGCGATCTAGAGTCTTTGGAATTCAACCGTGTAGCGTAATTCACAGGGCTGCAGATAGCCTACGGCGGACGGATGTTTCTTGGGGGAACCAAGCGTAACCATTGTGACTGCTGCGATCTATAGTTGAATTATAAGGGCGTAATCCGTAGAGCTGTGAAAGCTTACGGGTATGGATGTTTCCTGGGGGACCCAGGAGTAATCATTGTGTACCTGCGGTCCATTTAGATATCTTAGTGATTGAGCCACCCGTTTAATGCAGCAGTTTATCTTCGTGACTAGATTGGTCCTCGTGACTTGATTTGTCTTCATAATTTCATGATTTGTTTTTATTGACTTTGAGAGAGAGTAACCAACGCTCACTGACCTCGGGTATTCTTTTGATTCTTAAAATGTCTTTCGTTGATTTGTCCATAAGAAATTCGCAGGGAAGTGATTTCCTACGGATACAGATGTTTTCTGGGGGATCCAGACGAAACCATTGTGTATCTGCGATTCATGAACAATCAGCATATCAATATCACATTGGTACTTTCCGTATCTGTTTTTAAAGGAATTTTTGAAATATTTTTCACTAGGAGTTGAAGCAAGAATATTTAGTACTTGGAGATTTTAGTCGTGCGCCTGGTCAGCGTAAGACTAACATCTGTAAGAACGATTATAGACTTGTCAAAACTTCGAGATATAAAGTATTTTCAAATAAATAATTTGAAATTTTAAAATGTACTCAACTAAATAAGTTAGAAGATTTCGAAGTATTTTCAAGTCCAAAGCCTTGAGGTAATAATACAAATATATTTTTTTGTACAAATTTCATGTATTAAAGTTATATAAGAATCCAAATTTTGGGAATTTTCATGTCTGCAATTTACAGATTGTCGACGTGAATGTTATTTACACTCTCCAATAAGTGTTGGGAAAGATTGAATGCAAGGAAGTTGGGTTGATGGTTGCTAAGCCAAGACCCATTGTAGTTGCAACAATAGATAAGTAATGCAACAATGGATAAGTAAACACCGGTATATGAGTTTTATAAAAGGAATCGGGAGTAATTTGAGATGCATAAATCCAAGTTATGCATAAATCGAGAATTAAAAAGAGAATGGTTTTAAAAAAGAATTATACTATTTTGAATATTTTAGAAGATTATATAGAATGAGAAATTGGGAAATATCTCAAAATAATTTGAGATAGAAATTGGTACAAGAAATTGAATATAGTCTAAAAGCACGGAAAATAAGTGAAATACGTTTCAGAAGATAAAGAAAAGCGTGGTTGATCAAAATTGATCTCCAACTATAAGAGAGAAAATATGGTTTCTGAGTAAATTGAATGTGATGGATAAATAAGAAATTTCCATGATGTAAATATTAATATTTAAATTAGTTATGAGAAAATTACATACGAATGTGAAAATTTGAAGCCTACATTGGTAGATCTTTTCTTTTCGAGGACGAAAAGTTTTAAAGGGGGGAAGATTGTAACGTCCCAGAAATTTTGCCAACTAAATGTGAAATTTATTGAAGATTCAATTATTAATGATCTGTTTTATCTTGATCCTGGATTTAGAAATTTAAAATCAAGTATATGATTTATAAATTAAATTTTTGTTGAATATTTGAATTGAATTTGGAATTCAACTAGAGAAAAATATGAATGATTGGATTTGGAAATAAAACATTGTTGACTTTAAATAAATTTGGAATTTTAATTGTTGAAATATATCGAGAATTGGCCTAGTGATATGTGTAAAGGAATTTAAATTTAACGTTTCAAGTTCGAAAACGAACATAGTCATTTTGTGTACACAAACGAGATAAAATCAGTAAGCCGGTAGATAAAATAAAAATAACATTTTTCTACAAACAAAGTCAGAACTCGACCAAGTAAATTTTATTGAATTCAGAATATCGAGGTGTGATGGTACATAAAATTTCATCACGATTGGCATTTGTGTGTGGCGGTACAAAAATAAAACGTTAATATAAATGGCGGTGGAAATAAAATGAACCGTATAATAAATTATTTGCCAAGTTCCTTCTCCTATACACCTCATTGGTTGCTTGGTCACCACACTACCGATGCCTTCATTTCCACGGTTTTCCCTCTATAAATCGTAAGGTTTTCTCCATTTCCTCGGAAACAAATCGAATCAGTTCCTCATCTTTTGTTCAGAAAAAAATCAGTTCTTTTTTCCCTAAATTCTTTCAGAATGGAATCGTTGTCAAATCATTTTAATGGCCTCCTCAAATCTTGCTTCCATCATTCACCCTCGCCGCTACTCCCACAACAATTCAATTCGATGCCTTGTCTTGTTCAACTCCTCCAAATCAAAGCCGCGTGTACTGCCTCCTCAACCAACACCCAATCACCATTCAAAAACTCTGGCCACTCAAACTTTCCCCAAACCCTAATCGAATCCGTTATCCCTGATTCAAAGCCAACTCGCAAGCCACCCGAACCACTTCAGCGTTCGTGCAAACCCCAGCAACTTTGAGTGTCAATGGTTTGCCGTTCAACTCCAGCCATCAATGGAATCCACCGCGTCGACGCCTGCTTCTCTGAATCGTGGCCTCGACATCGAAGAACGTCAAAGTCTGCTCCTTTCTTCTCCGCGGTCATAAGTGAGCATCTCACTCACAATTAATCTCAGTTCACGTAAATTGATTTCAACAAGCTAAAATATAAATAGTTGATTTTGGGTTTGTTTGTTGGCTACCATGTGAATGTTTGATTCATATTAATCTATTTGATGAATGTCCCTATCACTTTGCTGCATGGTGTTTTTTTATGATATTGTGGAGGGGAAAGTATGATAATACTATGTAGTATATAACAATGACTGCACCTGCCATGTTTTCATGTTCGACCGGTCATCTTTTGACTCAGAACATATTTGCAAATTCAGTCATACTCTGTTAATATTAGGAGGAAATCATTGTTATTTTTAAACATGAAGTTTGGCCCTTGTTTAACCTGAATTCTTCTAACCTGGTAAATTGAAGTGCATGCTTATTTGATCCCGTCTACTTTAAAAAGGATGGGGAACCTCTATATTTCATGTTGTTATGTGTTGAATGTCATATACATGTATACTAGAAAAGGATATTGGCTGACATGTCACTTGCAAAATTTTGTAGAACTAGTATCATCCCATTTGCATATAAGAAAATCATTGCTAAAACTGTTGCTACCCTGTATTAGCATGTCACTTAGTTCTGGAATGAATTCTTATTAAACGATCTGCATTTATTGGTAGCCTAGCCTGCATGTTCACTATGCACCTGAAATACATTTACAATTATGAGTCGTCTGCATTTACATTGACCTAAAATACATTTTTTTTTTTGAAATCTGAATTCATATGATACTTACACCCCATTTATATTTATATGCATGTGGTCTGCTAGCATTTTCTGGCTGTCATACGTTTTGTTTCAGTTGTGTACATAGATGATGAGCCTTCAAAATGAGTAGTACACATTTATGTCTTGTTGCATTCGACATTATGTTAATATATGAGGTATACTGAACTACCCTGGGTTTAAATCTACTGAACTAGTTTGGTGATACTTGCTCTACTATTGATGGACTTTGTTTCTACCCTGTTTTAAAAACCGGTTATTGACACTATTGTATTTAGTGTGTTTAGTTTGAAAACTCGTTTGAATCATCACACTATTTTGAAACTGGAAACGTGTAATATCTGAAAATTTTACGGGATTCCTTTATGTGTACATAAGCTATGTAGTGTCGATCCTGACATGACACTGAATACTGCATGTTACTTAGTAGATTGTTGCATACCCATCTAGTAACTAGTGAAGACTGGACAAATAATGACTTAAGGGATTGGGCAACTATGTATGTAATCTGCAATTAAGATTGAACATGGGACTGCACTGTTGACCCTTAAACTTGGAAGTGAATGTTTAGAGAAATTATTACATTACAACTTGTTCGAAACCATTCATGTATGCTCAGTATACATATCCTTCCTGAAATCATTTATACATGCTCGTTATACATATTATACCTCGTTCATATTATGCCTTGTTTGCCTTACCTGTGCCTGGATTTATATACACAGTGAACCTGGGGTGTAAATTTACATAAGATGGAAATTTTGTGTGGCTTTGAATGCATGATAGGTGTAACAATTGGGAATTTCACTCGATCTGAATCGATCGCTAAACCAACCAAGATCGTTCGAAACCCCGGATTGTTTTGTTAACAATACAAATCAGAACACAAACAGAACAACATTTCATTATTAATTACAACAATTCCATCAGAATACAAGAATATACAGAGTATGAATGAATAAAATACATCAGAAAAATATCAGAGATTACAATACATTACATAGCAGGGGAAAATAATACAAAACACAACTGAAAGAGATAAACGGATACAGAGCTTTCCGAATATCATTCCAGCTGTAAACCAGGATCCTATGAATATAAATCTGCAAAACCAAAACTACTAGCTGCCCGTGTGGAAAATAGGGGCACCCAGATTTTAGATTAAAACAATAAACTCCAGGTTAGTCATGTGACAAGTGTGAGAACTAAAACTGTTATTTAAAACTTTACTTTAAATCAGATATATCAAGGGACCACGCCGTAAAACACAGAACGGATTTCCTCCCAAGAATACCAGTGCATATAACAAAGCAGCGCAATGCTTTTTGGAAAAATGAAGCTATTATAAGACCCAGGTCCCATCACACAATGCAAAACAAGTAGGAGGACAGGGTTTTCCCTTATAATAGCCAAACATGCTTGGTACGTTTAAAACAAATCATTTGATACTAGTATAAGTGCATAGTGTATAAAACAACTTCAAATATAAATGTATCAATCCTAGACGGCATGGGTACCATATATCATGTCGCCAATACTAGGCTCTACAATTAAAACCGCAAAGTCACGTAATGGAAGTGGGGTTTTCCATCTGTGAACCGAGGCAAGGGATCGTCCTCACCGCTTCGAGACAATCTAGCTCATGTCTCAGGATTAGAACGCATCGTCCCTTGGAGCGACAGGGTCGGTCCACCGATGTGGATTAAAATACCTGAACACTGCGTTTCCCCGCCCTTTAGGGCGTAAATGAGCCAAATGACTCCATCGGCTCCACATAGTCACTGATATATCGGAGGCGCCTCGCAATCCAACAACCACACAGGTGAAAATAATATAAATGTCAAGGCTGGTAGGTCACTGACACCACCCTAGCTAGAAGGAAATGCATGTCCTCCCTGAGGTCCTCTCCCATTTCCGGTTCACACCGGGGTGTGAGGCTCGCGAATTAACGCTATACAAAGCTATGCCACAAAAGTCGTGCTTTGATCATCAACCACAAGAATCTGCTTTTCCACAAAAGCCTTGATCATTTGCATCTTAGCATGCCACACAGGCAAACCACTCCATGCAACCGATATCAATCAATCACACAGAATGATATCCAATGTCCCAGACACAGTCCAATTACAAGTACGTTCTGGGTCTAAACGAAACCGGAGGCACCTTGTACCTCGCATATCCACCGATCTCCAAGTGCGTCTGGATGATCACCAATTGATTCCCTCCTCTTGGGGGTACAGCCCAATCAAGATCATCAGTAATTATCCAAACGATGTGAAGACCTCCGGTCTTCGACCACCGTCTTCATCCTCGACACATCGTCGAATCAGTTATTCAGAATGGGATAAACCCGGTCTTTCTGAATAACTCGCGTATATAATAAACAAGTGTTACACAAACACAACATACGCCTCATTCTAATTCAGAATATTCTTTTATTCAAATATTCTTACACTTTGGGAAAGGTTCCCTTTAATTTTATCAAAGATAAATTATTTAAATTTATTCTTTAATCTTCTTTTGAATATCAATTCAAACCAAATTATGGTTTATCCAAACTAGTCGGAATTAGCGAACCTTACCGAAGTAATCACTTGTTAAATTTCTCAACCCCAACCTATTCATCCCATGAAGTAAAACTGGTCATACTTCATATTTAACACCATGGTGTTATCGATAAATTCAATTACCATTTCACATTAAAATCTAATTAAAGATTTAACTATCGCCTGGAGCAAACTGGTGATACTCCATTCTCGATCATTTCAATCTAATTAAAGATTCATTTAAAACTCCACTTGGTTTTAATCTTCCCAAAAATCACTATCAATGATTATTTAACTTGGGAAATCATATCCTGTCTTTAACTAGGTTAAAGAACCAATGTCATTTAAAACACGATTCACGACAAACCCAAAATCACATTCCATTTACAATGGAATCTTCATGGAAAACAAATTGATATATATAATCGATATAAACTTCCATATCCGACTAATAATATAAATGGAATAACGGCAAAGCCTTTTAAATTCCAGATATATTAGTTGTCTTCCTCCACAGAAATTCACTTCGATTATTATCAAATCAATTTCCATTCCTGTAACAACCCGTATTTTTAATAAACCTGTTATAATATAAATCAAGGCAGAATTAAATTATAAAATCTGAATCAAGGGAAACGGGCTATGCCATTGCGTTCGTCTCGGAAAAGTACGCGAAATAGAGTCCGAGTTTTCGAAAATCGGAGTCCGTATGACCCAGTTAAGGCCCATTGAAGTTTGCAGAAAATTCTTAAGTAAAAACATATTTAAATTTTAAAATTAAAAACAGGGGTTAGGGCAAACTGGCGCAGGCGGGAAAATTCCCGCCTAGGACCCGCATGTCGACAGGCCTGTCGACAGGGTCCCCAGGGTGTCGACAGCCCTGTCGACAGGGGGTGCCCAGGCAATATTGCCTGGCGCACCATTTTGGTTTGGGCTTGGTCTTGTGGCTTGGTTCTAGAGAATTCCGAGATCTGACGGGCCAAAACTAACCTAGGGTTAATCCTAGGGCTAAAAACACTCTAATCTTCTATAAATAAGCTCCTAATCCTACCCTAAACCCTCATTATTCACTCTAGCAACCAAACTATGTCAAATTGAAATCTCAAATGGCCTCCACCTAAGAACCCTAGCCTCCACCCTCTTCAAAAAATCAATTCTAAGAAGATTTTGATGTTCATACAAGCTTTTCTAAGTTGTATGAATGATCATTAGCTTGCATACATCATCAAGTTGCAAGTTTTATTTGCTAAGTTAGTGTTTTTGGGTGTTTTCTTATTGGAGCTTTGTTTTGGGGTTTTATGCTTGCATAAAAGGGGCTTCTCAATCTTTATTAGGAAATTTGTGTCTTCATAATAGTGGTAAGCCCTCTTACCTTCATTTTAGAAACTCTAAAGTTAATATGTGATGAAAGTTGGGATTTTTGTATGTTTATTGAGTTGTGCATGCTTATGCGAGTTCACTATGCTATGTTATGCATGTTTAATGAGTTATGCATGCTTATGCGAGTTCACTATGCTATGTTATGCATGTTTAATGAGTTATGCATGCTTATGCGAGTTCACTATGCTATGTTATGCATGTTTAATGGGTTATGCATGCTTATGTGAGTTCACTATGCTATGTTACACATGTTTGATGAAGTATGCATGTTTTGATTTGCAAGTTTAACAAGTTATGCATGTTCACCAAGTTATGATTTGCAAGTTTAACAAGTTATGCATGTTTATGCAAGTTTACTAAGTCATGGTTTGCAAGTTTAACAAGTTATGCATGTTTATGCAAGTTTACTAAGTCATGGTTTGCAAGTTTAACAAGTTATGCATGTTTATGCAAGTTTACTAAGTCATGGTTTGCAAGTTTAACAAGTTATGCATGTTTATGCAAGTTCACCAAGTCATGATTTGCCAGTTTAACAAGTTATGCATGTTTATGCAAGATCACCAAGCCATGATTTGCAAGTTTATTTAGTTATGCATGTTTATGCAAGTTCAAAATGACATGTTGTGCATATTTGACAAGTTATGCATGTTTATGCAAGTTCCCTATACCATGTTAGGCAAGTTTAACATGTTATGCACGTTTAAGGTAATGTGCAAGTTCACTATGCTAAGTTGTGCAAGTCTAACATGTTATGTATGTTTGTTGCGATATGCAAGTTCATCATGTATGTTATGCCAAGTTCCCTCTTCCTATCCTTTATGCGTTATTACGAATATGTAAGCGATAGAATGACGTTGGGGGGGGGGGGGGGGGGGTTTGGGTAAACTTAAAATACATGAAAATATAAGATTGGGAATTTACCTATTAAGTTAGGTCTACCCCTTGGGAATTTACCTATTAAGTTAGGTCTACCCAAGTAATTGTTGACTTGTAATTATGTTTTGAAATAAAGTGGACATGACACTTAGAAAACATAAGTGTGGCCAACTCGAGGTTGGGTTGAGTTTGTAGCGTAATTCTACCTGGAACCGACCGGCTCAACTAGTGGCTACAAACAATAGGACCCAATGTGAGAAGTTGGTCATGGGGTGCCAAGACCCGAGGTTAGACCAAGTTGTGGTGTAAAGCTACCCGGACCCGCCCGGCCTAACTAGTAACCACAACAAGGTCTAATGTGAGAGGTTAAGGTGCATTAAATTAATTAATGCCTCATGATTAGGGTTAAGTCAGGGTCCACTAATACTTAACCAATTTGGGGATTCGAGGGATTGAAATGGGGATAAGTGGTGAACCGTTGGTTGCACTTAACTAGTTTAATCCATGATTAGTGAAGGGTTAAATCACACTTAACCCTCTTGGGAAACCCTAGCAACGTGGTCTGTTCTAACAGTAATCCCAGTTTGGTATCATTCACAACCCTAGAAGCTAGGCTAGGGCGGGGCACGATTACTGGACGGATGTAAGCGACCAAAGGGCGATGGCCGAGTGGTACAGCGGTGCGGGTCCAGGCGGGCTACGGACGTGCACGTAGTCCGGTGTTGGACAAACTCGAGGCACGGGTACCAGTAGGTTAGGGCTGTGCATTATTGCTTAAGTGTCTGGGGTTGACACCCGAGGGCTTGATACACCCAAAGGTGGACCCAGCACAGTCTAACTACAACCATATGTGGGCCATATGGACACCAACACTTGACGTGTTAGGTTTATAGGGAGCCGATCGATTAGACCGTTGGGCTAGACCTTGTATTAAGGTCACCTCATGTTATTGGGCCAAAGCTTGGGCCAAGGGATCAATACCTGTTATGTTGGGTTGCTAGTACACCGTGGTGCAAAACTTAACCATGTTTATGCGATGACACCTCTATCTATCTTGTAGTTAATTTATCATGCCAGTATGTTGTTATCTATGATCATCTCAGTTTCCATCATGATGTTAACTTTATTAGTTTATAGACTGATCGTAGCAGGGCTTACTCAGTCTTTTTGACTGACCTGTTTTCTTTCGCCTCTTTTCTTCCGTTCCCCCCCCCCCAGGTTCTCAGGGAGGGAATACAGGAGCCTAGCTTGGATCTTAGCTGCTTTCTTGGATAGCTCATGTATGCTTTGGACTTGAGCTCGCTATGGTTTTTCTTCCACTTTGGGGATAGCTACTTTTATGTTTTCTTTTTCAGTTTCAGATGATGTTATTTCATGTACTAGACTTGTTTATTTGGGAAATTGACATTTTGATGTACCAGACTTGTGTTTTTGAAATGGTTTAAGAATCTTCCGCTGTTTTATCTACTTATTCTGTTTATTTTTATATATATATATATATATATATATATATATATATATATATATATGTCATGTCCTGCCTTTCTATATCATTATGCATGTTTACCTGGTTTTAAAACGCCCCACCAAAGTCAGAGTCGCTCGAAAGAGCCACCCTGGCGGAGGTGGGGTGTTACATTTGGTATCAGAGCATATGGTTTACGAGAAGGGATAAAAAGGTTTTTAAAACTTTTGAAAAACTATTTTCAAAACCAAGTATAAAGTATTTTCCAAAGAAAAGTCTAGTTGTTTTTAAAAGGCTATTCCCCAAAAGCCATTAGCACTATCCTTTGACCCCTCGTTTGAACTCTTTTCTTTTCGTTTCCAGCATGTCTGATAATCTCATCTTGCCCGAAGGAGTAACAATACCCGATTGGTTTCGTCGGTACTTGGAAGTCACGGCACCGGTCCCGGGTGTCTCTAATGTTGTCTTTCCAGTCGAGGCCGCTGTTCCTCCTCCTCCTCCCATAGCTGATGTTCCTCTTCCCCCTCAGCCTCCACAAACGGATTTTGCGGAAACTTGTAAGAACTTTAAGATGATGGGTGGCAAGAATTTTAGTGGAACAGAGACTTTTGTAGAGGCAAGGAATTGGTTGAAAGAGACCGAAGATCTTTTAGCCTCCTTTGATATAGGTGACCGCAGGAAGGTTTTATTAGCAGTATGGTTGCTAAAGGAAGAAGCTGCACGTTGGTGGGTAGTCACCACCGCTACTAGGCCAATTGAGACTTGGGATGACTTTAGGGGAAGGTTTGGACCGAGGTTCTTATCACTGAAGCAAGGGGACATGACTATTAAGGAATACATAGATAAGTTTAATCAACTGGCTCGTGTCGATTTAGACTTGGTTAATACAGCTCAGAAGAAGGCCCTACACTTTGCTCTGGGACTAAACGAGCCATTACACGGCTTGGCCATGTCTCACATACCCTTGGGGGCGACTTTCGAGAATTTGGTGAATTTGGCCCTACTTCAAGAAGAAGATAACAATGACAAGAAAGAGGGCAAGGCGGATGAGTCTCAAGGCAAAAATAACAACAACCGCAAGGACAAGCCAAGAGAGAATAGGAAATGTAACTTCTGTGGTAAAATTGGACATATAGCCAGGGAATGTAGGAAGAAGGAAAAGAGAAAGCGGGGCGAATGCTTTCATTGTGGTGAGTTTGGACATCTCAGCAAGGATTGCCCGAGGAAACAAGGGCAAGGTCAGACTCAGTGTGCAGGACTATCTGGAGGGCGAGTTCATCCCCTCAGCACCGTTCTTCCAGCTTATGATAGAGGTAGTGTTTCTGTTGAAAGTCTTGTTTACATTTTCTGACTTTCCCTGTTTGTACTTTGTTTGATTCTGGCGCATCGCATAGTTTTATTTCATCTGATCTAGTTGAAAGTTTGCACCTAAGTACTAGCCTAGTTGATGATCCCGTATATGTTTCAAATCCAATTGGGGGTTCTGCCCGTTTGTCTGTGGTCTGAGTGGATTTGAAAATTTCTATCTTGAGTATAGAATTCTCGTGGGATGTTTTATTCTCGGTTTCAGGGGATATGGGTTGGTTTTGGGCATGGAATGGTTGTCTTGTTTTGGAGCCATTCTGGGTTTTTGTATATAGGGTTGTGAGGCTCACGACTCGCCTCGGTAATACCCTAGAAATTTCTAGCAACCCTATGGGTCCCGTCATGTTATGTTATCTTGAATCCCTCAACTCGTTTATCGATAGTTTGCAATCTGTGAGGGTGGTCCGAGAATATCCTGATATCTTGGGTGAAGTGAAGGGGTTACCCCTGGACGTGGGATAGATTTCCGCATTATCTGGTTGGTAATACCAAGCCAGTTTCATGGCCGATTAGGCACGTGACCTCACGAGATGAGAGTTAAGAAAGCAAGTCAAGGAGTTGCTTGAGAAGAACTTCCTGAGACGAAGCATTTTCGAGTAGGGTGCTCCAGTAGTATTCGTTACTGATGTGGACAGTTTGTTTCGCTTATGTGTTGATTATCGTGAGAGGAATAGATAACCGTTACCAAGGATCAATGATTTGTTTGATCAGCTTGTAGGAGCATCTGTTTTCTTTTAATCTAGCTACCGGATTCCATCAGCTTAGGATGGCTGAGGATGGAATTGACAAGACTGCGTTTAGGACTCCAGATGGATTTTTAGAATGGCTAGTCATGCTATTTGGCTTGACTAACGCACCCACATATTACGTGAACTTGATGGGTAGGGTGTTTAGGGAGTCCTTGAACAAGTTTGTCGTGGTCGTCGTAGACGATATTTTGATCTCCTTAAAAGAACGAGGGAAAGCATGCTAGACATCTCAAGGAGGTGATGGATACGCTTAGAGCCACCGGTTGAAGGTCAAGTTCTCCAAATGCCACTTTGGAGGAAAGAAGTTGGATTTCTTGGGCACATAGTTCCTAAGTAAGGCTTAACGGTGGATCCCGTTAAAGTGGTTGCGGTCTAAGACCGGAAAACCCTGAGGAGGGCAATTGAAAGCTTTCTCCGTTTGGCTAGTTAGTTAGCATTCCCTGAGCTTAGACTTACTCTTCTGGATCAAGAAGGGGGTTTCACAGGGAGAAGACCCGCAGTTAGTCAAGAACATGGACCAGTCAATTCGAGGCGAGATGTTAAGACACCTCGCTAGCTATATTATAGATGACAAGGGATGACTAAGGCGCGATGAGGGATTATGTGTTCCTCGAGTGAAAGGCTTGGTAAAGAAGGTTTTTGAAAAATGCGCATCACTCGAGGAGGTGGCCGAGTTGGTCTCAGGGTGCATGTTGTGCCACCAGGTTAAGGCCAAGTCATAGAAGCCCGGCGGGCCATTACCTCCATTGGAGGTTCCGCAAGGGAAAGTGTGAAAACATCTCGATAGATTATGTGGATAGATTACCTAGATCAAAGAAAGGGAATACGGGTAGGTGGATCATAATAGGTAGACTCACGAAGGGTGCTCATCTCAGTCCGGTGAAGAGCGAGAGGATTGCATCATGGTTAGCAACGGTTTACCCTCAAGAAGTTGGCCAGTTTTGAAATAGCCTACAGGAAGCCATGGGTAGGCAACTGAATCTAGGTATGGCCTATCACTCATAGGCGGATGGTTCATTTCGATTAAGCATGAGTTATAGAAAACCACGTTTATAAGGGCAATTAGCAACGTAGATTGGTATTTTCAAGAAAAGTTCTGCTGCGTGGAATACTGTATAGTAAGTAGACGAGATCCAGGATTCACTAGTGAATTTTGGAGAGCTTGCATGAAATCATGAGGTTATAGTATGTTTAAGCCAAGTATACAGAAAGAAGAATAAGTGGAAAAGAAAGACGAGAGGCGATAATGAAATGAGTTCCAACTCGAATTTGGTAAATAGGAGTTAGGAAGCCAAGAAATCATGAAATAAAAGACGGTCAAAGCACAGTGGAGTTAAGCTCAAGGAAACGTGACTAAGAAGAGTGAAGACTAGATACACGCATCATATCTCTTTGTAAGAGTGCATCCTTGATCCTTGTTTTCCTGGGGAGCTTGCTTGCAAATTATCTTTTGTATATATATCCTCTCGGTCCCATTCTCGATCTTATTTCTGTTGTAAACTCCACAAGGGGGTTATGACTCATCGGTTAGTACTATATGTCAGAGTTTGAATGGATGCATATCTCTCTGTCCATGTTTATCTAGTTTATCGTGTTTATCTTGTCATGAGGACCTTAGGTAGAGACCCTTTGGATGAAACATGTATTTGAAACATGTTATGCTTGATGGTTGCAAGTGGTTGCAAGTGTTTGCAAGTGGTTACTCGTGGATGCATTATACACAGTAGGCACTAGATCGGCTCGCACACTCCTCATATTGCATATGCATGAGTGCTTACACTTATTCATGGTTGAAACTTGTTGTGCTACCACATGGATGTTGCATATGGATGAATGTTATGTGCAATCATATAGATAGTATGAATTATGTTAGAAATTTGCATACATATGGATTCATTTCACCGACATACATATGCATTAAGGAGGTTTACTGTATCAGTAACCGCCTGATCTTTGCATTAGATGAGACATACATGTGCATTAAGGAGGTTTACTGTATCAGTAACCGCCTGATCTTTGCACTAGATAAGTACATATACACACACTTTTGCATATGTTCATACCACATTTAGAATCTTGTAAGGACAATGATTGCTCGTGGATGATGCTTTGAGTAGATGGATGATTGGATGGTAGGGTACGTTCTCCCTAACTTGAAGATTTCGGGGACGAAATCCTTTAAGGAGGGGAGAATGTAACAACCCGTATTTTTAATAAAACTGTTATAATATAAATCGAGGCAGAATTAAATTATAAAATCTGAATCAAGGGAAACGGGCTATGCCATTGCGTTCGTCTCAGAAAAGTACGCGAAATAGAGTTCGAGTTTTCGAAAATCGGAGTCCGTATGACCCAGTTAAGGCCCATTGAAGTTTGCAGAAAATTCTTAAGTAAAAACAGATTTAAATTTTAAAATTAAAAACAGGGGTTAGGGCAAACTGGCGCAGGCGGGAAAATTCCCGCCTAGGACCCGCATGTCGACAGGCCTGTCGACAGGGTCCCCAGGGTGTCGACAGCCCTGTCGACAGCCCTGTCGACAGGGGGTGCCCAAGCAGTATTGCCTGGCGCACCATTTTGGTTTGGGCTTGGTCTTGTGGCTTGGTTCTAGAGAATTCCGAGATCTGACGGGCCAAAACTAACCTAGGGTTAATCCTAGGGCTAAAAACACTCTAATCTTCTATAAATAAGCTCCTAATCCTACCCTAAACCCTCATTATTCACTCTAGCAACCAAACTATGTCAAATTGAAATCTCAAATGGCCTCCACCTAAGAACCCTAGCCTCCACCCTCTTCAAAAAATCAATTCTAAGAAGATTTTGATGTTCATACAAGCTTTTCTAAGTTGTATGAATGATCATTAGCTTGCATACATCATCAAGTTGCAAGTTTTATTTGCTAAGCTAGTGTTTTTGGGTGTTTTCTTATTGGAGCTTTGTTTTGGGGTTTTATGCTTGCATAAAAGGGGCTTCTCAATCTTTATTAGGAGATTTGTGTCTTCATAATAGTGGTAAGCCCTCTTACCTTCATTTTAGAAACTCTAAAGTTGATATGTGATGAAAGTTGGGATTTTTGTATGTTTAATGAGTTGTGCATGCTTATGCGAGTTCACTATGCTATGTTATGCATGTTTAATGAGTTATGCATGCTTATGCGAGTTCACTATGCTATGTTATGCATGTTTAATGAGTTATGCATGCTTATGCGAGTTCACTATGCTATGTTATGCATGTTTAATGGGTTATGCATGCTTATGTGAGTTCACTATGCTATGTTACACATGTTTGATGAAGTATGCATGTTTTGATTTGCAAGTTTAACAAGTTATGCATGTTCACCAAGTTATGATTTGCAAGTTTAACAAGTTATGCATGTTTATGCAAGTTTACTAAGTCATGGTTTGCAAGTTTAACAAGTTATGCATGTTTATGCAAGTTTACTAAGTCATGGTTTGCAAGTTTAACAAGTTATGCATGTTTATGCAAGTTCACCAAGTCATGATTTGCAAGTTTAACAAGTTATGCATGTTTATGCAAGATCACCAAGCCATGATTTGCAAGTTTATTTAGTTATGCATGTTTATGCAAGTTCAAAATGACATGTTGTGCATATTTGACAAGTTATGCATGTTTATGCAAGTTCCCTATACCATGTTAGGCAAGTTTAACATGTTATGCACGTTTAAGGTAATGTGCAAGTTCACTATGCTAAGTTGTGCAAGTCTAACATGTTATGTATGTTTGTTGCGATATGCAAGTTCATCATGTATGTTATGCCAAGTTCCCTCTTCCTATCCTTTATGCGTTATTACGAATATGTAAGCGATAGAATGACGTTGGGGGGGGGGGTTTGGGTAAACTTAAAATACATGAAAATATAAGATTGGGAATTTACCTATTAAGTTAGGTCTACCCCTTGGGAATTTACCTATTAAGTTTGGTCTACCCAAGTAATTGTTGACTTGTAATTATGTTTTGAAATAAAGTGGACATGACACTTAGAAAACATAAGTGTGGCCAACTCGAGGTTGGGTTGAGTTTGTAGCGTAATTCTACCCGGAACCGACCGGCTCAACTAGTGGCTACAAACAATAGGACCCAATGTGAGAAGTTGGTCATGGGGTGCCAAGACCCGAGGTTAGACCAAGTTGTGGTGTAAAGCTACCCGGACCCGCCCGGCCTAACTAGTAACCACAACAAGGTCTAATGTGAGAGGTTAAGGTGCATTAAATTAATTAATGCCTCATGATTAGGGTTAAGTCAGGGTCCACTAATACTTAACCAATTTGGGGATTCGAGGGATTGAAATGGGGATAAGTGGTGAACCGTTGGTTGCACTTAACTAGTTTAATCCATGATTAGTGAAGGGTTAAATCACACTTAACCCTCTTGGGAAACCCTAGCAACGTGGTCTGTTCTAACAATAATCCCAGTTTGGTATCATTCACAACCCTAGAAGCTAGGCTAGGGCGGGGCACGATTACTGGACGGATGTAAGCGACCAAAGGGCGATGGCCGAGTGGTACAGCGGTGCGGGTCCAGGCGGGCTACGGACGTGCACGTAGTCCGGTGTTGGACAAACTCGAGGCACGGGTACCAGTAGGTTAGGGTTGTGCATTATTGCTTAAGTGTCTGGGGTTGACACCCGAGGGCTTGATACACCCAAAGGTGGACCCAGCACAGTCTAACTACAACCATATGTGGGCCATATGGACACCAACACTTGACGTGTTAGGTTTATAGGGAGCCGATCGATTAGACCGTTGGGCTGGACCTTGTATTAAGGTCACCTCATGTTATTGGGCCAAAGCTTGGGCCAAGGGATCAATACCTGTTATGTTGGGTTGCTAGTACACCGTGGTGCAAAACTTAACCATGTTTATGCGATGACACCTCTATCTATCTTGTAGTTAATTTATCATGCCAGTATGTTGTTATCTATGATCATCTCAGTTTCCATCATGATGTTAACTTTATTAGTTTATAGACTGATCGTAGCAGGGCTTACTCAGTCTTTTTGACTGACCTGTTTTCTTTCGCCTCTTTTCTTCCGTTTCCCCCCCCCCCCCCCAGGTTCTCAGGGAGGGAATACAGGAGCCTAGCTTGGATCTTAGCTGCTTTCTTGGATAGCTCATGTATGCTTTGGACTTGAGCTCGCTATGGTTTTTCTTCCACTTTGGGGATAGCTACTTTTATGTTTTCTTTTTCAGTTTCAGATGATGTTATTTCATGTACTAGACTTGTTTATTTGGGAAATTGACATTTTGATGTACCAGACTTGTGTTTTTGAAATGGTTTAAGAATCTTCCGCTGTTTTATCTACTTACTCTGTTTATTTATTTATATATATATATATGTCATGTCCTGCCTTGCTATATCATTATGCATGTTTACCTGGTTTTAAAACGCCCCACCAAAGTCAGAGTCGCTCGAAAGAGCCACCCTGGCGGAGGTGGGGTGTTACAATTCCATTCCAATTTATTTTGTTAAATTGGAAAACTTTACTTTGGAAAATCTTCTTTAAATCTTAACCAAAGATTTATAAATTCCAAATCACATTTCGCTGTAAATCGGGTTAAAGAACGAATGTCGTTAAAACACAGTTCATGATAAACCCAATTCACATTCCATTAATTATCAGGTTAACAAACAAGTGTTTTTTGAAACACCGTTCACGATAAACCCAAAAATCAATTCAAATTCAAATTCAATTCCAATCAAATATCATTTAATTGGTATACTTCATTAAATCTAAATAGAAAGATTTGATCTTTTTCTCAACTGGGTTTAAGAACAGTGTTAATGAAGACACCATTCATGATAAACCCAAATCCCATTTGATATTAGATACAAGGCTCTGAATAGAAAATATATCAGCTTATATTCAATATCAAATTCTACGACCAACAAATATCATATTGGAAATAACGGTATAAATATATCTTTCAAATTTCCATAACAATATCTGTATAATCACGAAATCCAACATCGAAATATTCCAAAGACAATTTCGATTCAAATCCATTCCAATTCAATTATTGGAAATTCTGGTTACTTTTAAAACCCTTTCAAACCCAATTTATTTATTTCAAAAATAAATGGATTATAATTCTAGTTCAAAACTAGTTCATTTCGATAAAAATCTATTTTTATCTTTTCAAATATAGAGTTTTTCATCCCAATTCTTTTCAAATCATTTCTTATGATTTTACACAAAATATTGCTATTTTTAATAATTTTATCAAGGCCCGTACAGTCGATATCCATAAACGACCATCGAACTACACTTACATCGACCTTTTCCAAATTTGATTTGGACATAATTCCAAATCCAACCATTAGATTTGAAATATTTAATATTCGTTAGAAAGCTCTTTTCGATACGAACCCAACGGTTCCGGTTTTATGAGAATCCGACAGTCGGATCTCTCATAATATTCATTCGAAGTCAATGGTCGAAATTCGCGAAGTGCCGCGGTTCGGAGCGTTCTATTCAGGCCATTATATATATATATATGTAATATATATATACATATATATAAATATATATATATTTCATCGATTTCCTTTCTAAACGTATTTTAATAATCGTTTTAAATTCGTTTTCAAAACGATTTCAACTTCCTATTCAATTTCTAATCAAAATTGAATATTCTGTATCATCGATATATAAATGATAATATTTTCAAAACATTAGATTTTGAAATTAATTCCTTTTCGATATTCATTATAAAAATGAATAAAATCGATATAAATATCATTCGCGTCAAAATGGCGTAAATCTAATCAACATGACTTTTTTTCTTTCAATAACTTCGTTATTCTATTCAACAAATGAATATTTTCTTCAACACATGAATTTTCTTTTATTCAATACATAAATATATATTTTATTCAAAACGTGAATTTTCTTTTATTCAACACATGAATATTCTCAACACAAGACTATATTTCCCAACACCCGTGTGGGGTTTCAAATAATAAAAAAAACAGATTTTTATTTATGTAGTTTGGCGATGTGTAAAATTTATCGTCCCAATCCATATTTGTAAATTGGGTGTACATAAACAAATCGTCTGATTTGTAAATGAAGATTTATTTCAACACATGAATATATTTTCCATTCCACATCACTTACCAAATTCACACAAACAAATCAATCAAAACACAACCAAACAAACAAGTCGTCTATGGTCTGTGGACGATGGGGAAACAGTTCATACATGCAGTTATAAAATAAATAACTGTATAAAAACAATTTTGGTGAGAAGTTCTCACAGTGGGTTCCACTCCGCCATTCTTTATTTCTGAACAGTCTGATTCCATTTTGCTTTCAGTCAATTCCATCGCACTCTTTTTCACGCTGTTCACGTTAAAAATCACATTTTTACCTCACCATATATATGATAAAAAACAGATTTTTATTTCGCTACTCATATAAAAATTATATTTTTATATTCTGTATTATATAAAAACTCTATTTTCAATTCGCTACTCATATGAAAATCGAATTTTTTTTTATTTCGCTACTACATATATAAAAATCGTATTTTTACTTCGCTTTCAAGATAATAAAAATCTCATTTTTATGTCAATGCTAGGTAGATAAAAAATCACATTTTTATCTTCTAAAAATTATATTTTTACATAGCTAAAAATCATATCTTTTCATTGTTAAAAATCATGACTTTACAATGTTAAAAATCAAATTTTTTTTCTATATTTTCATGTACATAAATTTCAGATTTTTATATTAAGTAAATAACATAAAAGAAAAATAAACAAAATTACCTTTTTTTTGTAGAAATCGGTTCTTTGCTGGAGGAGGGATCAACGGAGGGGGGAAAGGGTGCGCCAGCTCCAGCAGCGGTCAGGTGGTGGTAAACGGCGGTTTTGAGTGTTAGGGCTCGGGGTCCATAGTTAGCAACTGGAGAGGGACGAAGGAAGAAGAGGGGGTGGCGCGGCGTCGTTTGGGAGGGGACGGAGGACCAGGTGATGGCGGCGACAGGTGAAAAGGAGGTCGCGGTTCTTTTTCGCGATGTGGTTTCTTTTCTTTCTTTCTTTTTTTTATTTTGATTGACGGGTTGGAACGATAGTGGGAGAGGGGTTGACTTCAAGGAAGAGAAAGGGGGTGTATTTTATAATTTAATTTATTTAATTTAATTTAAGTCCAAAAGGTTACTTTTCCATTTTAACACCAAATCGAACCCAATGACTGCCATTCATAACTAAATCCCCCCATTTTGAACACAATGGGTTATGTATCGTGAGCCAGTTCGGCTGTTTCGATCAGTTTTCGTCAAAATCAAAATATAAATCTATATATTGAATTTGAACGCACATTTCACTTTACCGGGGCTACATACAGTCTCTTAAAATTCCAGAAAAATTATTTCTAGCTTCGTATCGACAATACGGTCCTAACAAAACTAATTTCGCCCAATTCTGAGACCGTTTGAAAAATGGCCATTTTCTAGTCGATCGAAATTGACTAAAACTGTTAAAACACGTTTAAATTCGCCACGCTCACATATTGACTTCAAAAATTATGAATTTTGAAACCTAGCAATAATTTGACATCCCAGATCCAACAAAAGTGGTTTCGTCGAAAACGAAGGTCGTTTGCAAAATTTCCATTTTTAAGGCCTATATTCCATAGCGACTATTCTGAAATTTCAACTGGGCATAACATTTTATTCCCGTTATGAAATTTTGATTTTTCGGATTCGTTGGAAAGATATTCTCGATTAGATTCTAATATTTCTAGTTTCGCTAAAATCCGGTTTATTTTGAATCCTGTACATTCATTTGAAATTTGAAATCGAATTTTCAAACTACCGCGTCATTTTCAATTCCTTTTATAATTAAAATAAAATATTTATATTCTAACATCGATTCAAATAAATGTACTCATTCCAATTCTATTCAAAATAAATTTCTCGTCGTTATTATTTAAAATAATTCATTTTAAATATTCAAAATTCACTAAAATTGCCAAAATAAAAAATTTAAATTGGCTCAGATTTCCGGGTTATTACAATCTCCCCCACTTAAAACTTTTCGTCCTCGAAAAGGAACGAAGCTGAAAGTTGTTTAACTAGTCGACTCAACTTTCACTATTTTCATTATAGCTTAAGTTCTTCAACCTTTCAGTTTCTAAAAACTTTTTAAATTCTTCAAAAATTTGGCTAACACCCTAAATTTTCAAAAAAAATTGCCATAACCTCCCCTGCACGGGAGCACCGGGAAAATCCCAAAATTGCCATAAAGGCCTCTCCAATCCAAAAAGAAAAAGAAACAGCCAATCGGCTCATAAAATCAACCGAAACCCAAGAACCTAGTAAAAATGTACCTATTTGTCGGGCAAACAATTTTATTCCTCTTCTCTAGCCTCCTTGCTATGACATGTTCAATGTATACACATGTATATGCATGCAATTCCAACAATTTTCAATACAATTCAATATTAGATACAATTTGGCCTAAATGGTTAAAAATATCAAATCAATAATCAAAAAACACAACCATCAATTAATTAGTGAATTAATGTTTCAAATTCATAATTTTGATATATATACATAAAATCATGTTTTTGATGCCAGTTCAGAACAATAAGCCCTATCTAGTTTTGGTTCTCACACCAGTCCAATTGGAAGTATATAGATATCCCACTTTCAGCACTCGAACATAAATACTGATGATGCAGCCGCATCACCAGAATTATCCCTGGGCGACTAGAGTGTGATTCTATATCTATCCGGTATATTAAAACTTCGAATACCCGTGGATCAGACGTATATGCAAAATCTTTATATATTGGATTGTCCAAATTCAATACAAATAAATATTCAAATACGTTAAATAAGGTCTAAATTTTCAAAACAAAGCTTGTTTTCATTTTAAAAATATACTCTTCACACTCGTTCTAGGATACTACTGATCCCATCTCTAACGAGTTATTCTTATTGGATATTACTAATCCAATCTTTGATGAATCCTTTCGTTTGGTTCTAATACGTCTTGTCCTCGAGCTTTGTAAACCAAAGCTCTGATACCACATGTAACAATTGGGAATTTCGCTCGATCCGAATCGATCGCTAAACCGACCAAGACCGTTCGAAACCCCGGATTGTTTTGAGAACAATACAAATCGGAACACAAACAGAATAACATTTCATTGTTAATTACAACAATTCCATTAGAGTACAAGAATATACAGAGTATGAATGAATAAAATACATCAGAAAAATATCATAGATTAAAATACATTACATAGCAGCGGAAAATAATACAAAACACAACTGAAAGAGATAAACGGATACAGAGCTTTCTGAATATCATTCCAGCTGTAAACCAGGATCCTGTGAATATAAATCTGCAAAACCAAAACTACTAGCTGCCCGTGTGGAAAATAGGGGCACCCAGAGTTTAGGTTAAAATAATAAATTCCAGGTCAGTCATGTGACTGGTGTGAGAACTAAAACAGTTATTTAAAACTTTACTTTAAATCAGATATATCAAGGGACCACGCCGTAAAACACGGAATGGATTTCCTCCAAAGAATACCAGTGCATATAATAAAACAGCGCAATACTTTTTGGAAAAATGAAGCTATTATAAGACCCAAGTCCCATCACATAATGCAATACAAGCCGGAGGATAGGGTTTTCCCTTATAATTGTCAAATATGCTTGGTACGTTTAAAACAAATCATTTGATACTATTATAAGTGCATAGTGTATAAAACAACTTCAAATATAAATGTATCAATCCTAGATGGCATGGGTACCATATATCATGTCGCCAATACTAGGCTCTACAATCAAAACCGCAAAGTCACGTATTGGAAGTTGGGTTTTCCGTCTGTGAACCGAGGCAAGGGATCGTTCTCACCGCTTCGAGACAATCTAGCCCATGTCTCAGGATCAAAACGCATCGACCCTTGGAGCGACAGGGCCGGTCCACCGATGTGGATTAAAATGCCTGAACACTGCGTTTCCCCGCCCTTTGGGGCATAAATGAGCCAAATGACTCGATCGGCTCCACATAGTCACCGATATATCAGAGGCGCCTCGCAATCCAACAACCACACAGGTGAAAATAATTTAAATGTCAGGGCTGGTAGGTCACTGACACCACCCTAGGTAGAAGGAAATGCATGTCCTCCCTGAGGTCCTCTCCCGTTTCTGGTTCACACCGGGGTGTGAGGCTCGCGAATTAACGCTACACAAAGCGATGCCACAAAAGCTGTGCTTTGATCATCAACCACAAGACTCTGCTTTTCAACAGAAGCATTGATCATTTGCATCTTAGCATGCCACACAGGCAAACCACTCCATGCAACCGATATCAATCAATCACACAGAATGATATCCAATGTCAGACACACAGTCCACTTATAAGTCCGTTCTGGGTCTGAACGAAACCGGAGGCACCTTGTACCTCGCATATCCATCGATCTCCAAGTACGTCTGGACGATCACAAAATAATTTCCCCCTTTTGGGTGTACAGCCCAATCAAGATCATCAGTAATTATCCAAACGATGTGAAAACCTCCGGTCTTCGACCACCGTCTTCATCCTCGACACATCGTCGAATCAGTTATTCAGAATGGGTTAAACCCGGTCTTTCTGAATAACTCGCGTATATAATAAACAAGTGTTACACAAACACAACATACGCCTCATTCCATTTCAGAATATTCTTTTATTCAAATATTCTTACACTTTGGGAAAGGTTCCCTTTAATTTTATCAAAGATAAATTCTTTAAATTTATTCTTTAATCTTCTTTTGAATATCAATTCAAACCAAATTATGGTTTATCCAAACTAGTCGGGATTAGCGAACATTACCGAAGTAATCACTTGTTAAATTTCCCAACCCCAACCTATTCAAGCCATGAAGTAAAACTGGTCATACTTCATATCTAACACCACGGTTTATCGGTAAATTCAATTACCATTTCACATTCAAATCTAATTAAAGATTTAACTATCGCCTGGAGCAAACTGGTGATACTCCATTCTCGATCATTTCAATCTAATTAAAGATTCATTTAAAACTCCACTTGGTTTTAATCTTCCCAAAAATCACTATCAATGATTATTTAACTTGGGAAATCATATCCTGTCTTTAATTGGGTTAAAGAACCAATGTCATTTAAAACACGGTTCACGACAAACCCAAAATCACATTCCATTTACGATGGAATCTTCATGAAAAACAAATTGATATATATAATCGATATAAACTTCCATATCCAACTAATAATATAAATGGAATAACGGCAAAGCCTTTTAAATTCCAGATATATTAGTTGTCTTCCTCCACAGAAATTCACTTCGATTATTATCAAATCGAATTCCATTCCATTCCAATTTATTTTATTAAATTGGAAAACTTTACTTTGGAAAATATTCTTTAAATCTTAACCAAAGATTTATAAATTCCAAATCACATTTCACTGTAAATCGGGTTAAAGAACGAATGTCATTAAAACACAGTTCTCGATAAACCCAATTCACATTCCATTAATTATCAGGTTAAAGAACAAGTGTTATTTGAAACACCGTTCACGATAAACCCAAAAATCAATTCAAATTCAAGTCCAATTAAATACCATTTAATTGGTATACTTCATTAAATCTAAATAAAAAGATTTAATCTTTTTCTCAACTGGGTTTAAGAGCAATGTTAATGAAACACCATTCATGACAAACCCAAATCTCATTTGATATTAAATACAAGGCTCTGAATAGAAAA
Source organism: Allium sativum (assembly GCA_030737875.1). Classification (NCBI taxonomy): domain Eukaryota; kingdom Viridiplantae; phylum Streptophyta; class Magnoliopsida; order Asparagales; family Amaryllidaceae; genus Allium; species Allium sativum. The sequence continues at coordinate 104,086,811 of CM060911.1, read as the reverse complement.
TATATCGGCTTATATTCAATATCAAACTCTACGACCAACAAATATCGTATTGGAAATAACAATATAAATATATCTTTCAAATTTCCATAACAATATCTGTATAATCACAAAATCCAACATCGAAATATTCCAAAGACAATTTCGATTCAAATCTATTCCAATTGAATTATTGGAAATTCTGGTTACTTTTAAAACCCTTTCAAATCCAATTTATTTATTTCAAAAATAAATGGATTATAATTCTAGCTCAAAACTAGTTCATTTCGATAAAAAACTATTTTTATCTTTTCAAATATGGAGTTTTTCATCCCAATTCTTTTCAAATCATTTCTTATGATTTTACACAAATTATTGCTATTTTTAATAATTTTATCAAGGCCCGTACAGTCGATATCCATAAACGGCCATCGAACTACACTTACATCGACCTTTTCCAAATTTGATTTGGACATAATTCCAAATCCAACCATTAGATTTGAAATCTTTAATATTCGTTAGAAATCACTTTTCGATATGAACCCAACGGTTCCGGTTTTATGAGAATCCGACAGTCGGATCTCTCATAATATCCATTCGAAGTCAATGGTCGAAATTCGCGAACTGCCGCGGCGTGGCGCGTTCTATTCAGGCCATTATATATATAATATATATATACATATTATATTTCGTCGATTTCCTTTCAAAACGTATTTTATAAATCGTTTTAAATTCGTTTTCAAAACGATTTCAACTTCCTATTCAATTTCTAATCAAAATTGAATATTCTATATCATCGATATATAAATGATAATATTTCAAAACATTAGATTTTGAAATCAATTCCTTTTCGATATTCATTATAAAAATGAATAAAATCGATATAAATATCGTTCGCGTCAAAATGGCGCAAATCTAATCAACACGGTTTTGTATCTTTCAATAACTTCGTTATTCTATTCAACAAATGAATATTTTCTTCAACACATGAATTTTCTTTTATTCAACACATGAATATATATTTTATTCAACACATGAATTTTCTTTTATTCAACACATGAATATTCTCAACACATGAGTATTGTCAACACATGACTGTTTTGTTTATTCAACACATGAATATAATTTATTTTCTAAATTGGAATGAGACCCACTCAATTACCATATAATGTTATTTATATGGATTATATACAACACATGTATATAATAGCAATGATAAATAATCAACCACCATCCAAAGTGCACCACACAACTGCATAAGCATTAAATATCAATAATTAATGCTTACACAGTCTGTCAACCAATCGATCGACATACAACTAAATAATTGGGATTATTGTACGCCAAATATCATCCCAACACCCATGTGGGGTTTCAAACCAACAAACACAGATTTTTATTTGTGCAGTTGGGCGATTTGTAAAATTTATCGTCCCAATCCATATCTGTAAATAGGGTGTACATAAACAAATCGCCTGATTTGCAAATGATGATTTATTTCAACACATGAATATATTTTCCATTCCACATCACTTACCAAATTCACACAAACAAATCAATCAAAACACAACCAAACAAACAAGTCGTCCATGGTCTTGGACGACGGGGAAACAGTTCATATATGCAGATATAAAATAAATAACTGTATAAAAACAATTTTGGTGAGAAGTTCTCGCAGTAGGTTCCACTCCGCCATTCTTTATTTCTGAACGGTCTGGATTCCATTTTGCTTTCAGTCAATTCCATCGCACTGTTTTTCACGTTGTTCACATTAAAAATCACATTTTTACCTCACCATATATATGATAAAAATCAGATTTTTATTTCGCTACTCATATAAAAATTATATTTATACATTCTCTATTATATAAAAACTGTATTTTCAATCCGCTACTCATATAAAAATCGATTTTTTTATTTCGCTACAACATATATAAAAATCGTATTTTTACTTTGTTTTCTTGATAATAAAAATCTCATTTTTATGTCAACGCTAGGTAGATAAAAAATCACATTTTTATCTTCTAAAAATTATATTTTTACATAGCTAAAAATCATATCTTTTCAATGTTAAAAATCATAACTTGTCAATGTTAAAAATCAAATTTTTTTCTATGTTTTCATATACATAGATTTCAGATTTTTATATTAAGTAAATAGCATAAAAGAAAAATAAACAAAAATTACCTTTTTTTTGTAGAAATCGGTTCTTTGCTGGAGGAGGGATCAACGGAGGGGGCAAAGGGTGTGCTAGCTCCGGCGGCGGTCAGGTGGTGGTAAACGGCGGTTTTGAGTGTTAGGGCTCGGGGTCCGTGAGTTTGCAACTGGTGAGGGACGGAGGAAGAAGAGTGGGTGGCGCGGCGTCGTTTGGGAGGGGGCGGAGGACCAGGTGATGGCGGGGACGGGTGAAAAGGAGGTCGTGGTTCTTTTTCGCGATGTGGTTTCTTTTCCATTTTTTTTATTTTTATTTTGATCGACGGGTTGGAACGATAGTGGGAGAGGGGTTGACTTCAAGGAAGGGAAAGGGGGTGTATTTTATAATTTAATTTATTTAATTTAATTTAAGTCCAAAAAGTTACTTTTCCATTTTAACACCAAATCGAACCCAACGACTGTCATCCATAACTAAATCCCCCCATTCCGAACACAATGAGTTATGTATCGTGAGCCAGTTCGGCTGTTTCAATCAGTTTTTGTCAAAATCAAAATATAAATTTATATATTGAATTTGAACGCACATTTCACTTTATCGAGGCCATATACAGTCTCTAAAAATTCCAGAAAAATTATTTCTAGCTTTATATCGATAATACGGTACTAACCAAACTAATTTCTCCCAATTCTAAGACCCTTTGAAAAATGGACATTTTCTGGTCGATCGAAATTGACTGAAACTGTTAAAACACATTTAAATTCGCCACGCTCACATATTGACTTCAAAAATTATGAATTTTGAAACCTAGCAATAATTTGACATCCCGAATCCAATAAAAGTGGTTTCGTCGAAAACGAAGGTCGTTTGCAAAATTTCCATTTTTAAGGGCATATATTCCATAGCGATTATTCTGAAATTTCAATTGGGCATAACTTTTTATTCCCGTTATGAAATTTAGATTTTTTGGATTCGTTGGAAAGATATTCTCGATTAGATTCTAATATTTCTGGTTTTGCTGAAATCCGGTTTATTTCGAATCCTGTACATTCATTTGAAATTTGAAATTTGAAATCGAATTTTCAAACTACCGCTCCATTTTCAATTCCTTTTATAATTAAAATAAAATATTTATATTCTAACATCAATTCAAATAAATATACTCATTCTAATTCTATTCAAAATAAATTTCTCGTCGTTATTATTTAAAATAATTCATTTTAAATATTCAAAATTCACTAATATTTCCAAAATAAAAACTTTAAATTGGCTCAGATTTCCGGGTTATTACAATAGGATGCACGTTCAGAATAGTAGAAATTTCATATAAAAGTTAGGATTTATTATTGAAGTTACACCTAAACTGTTTTAGTTGGTACTTGGTACAAGTCGGTGCAAAACCCTTTTTGAACTACTCTGAATTGGAAGGCTTCAACTATTTACTCTCATTTGTTCATGGGGGCTTGACCTTTTCTTATCTGCACCTCATATGACTTGGCATTTGTCTCTCTTCCATGCCTTGCCTTGTGTGCTATTACATTGAAAAAAAGAAAAGAAAAGAAAAGAAAAACTGCATATAAAGCAACATCATATTTGTAGACAGTATTTTCAAGATTTTAATTACTTGATAGTTTGTTGAACATTTAAGCTAGTGTTTTGAATATGATAACTTGCTACGGAAATAATAAATATACTGTTCCCATGAGTAACTTGGATTTGAGCTAAGGTAGGAAATACAAATAAATATAAATATATATATATATAATGTCACCTGTATGAATAACTTGGCCCTTGCTTTGCAAACTCGTTGCCAGTTGACCTAAACGCATACTATTATGCTGGAGCTAATTCCAGTTGCAATTCTTTTCTTTATTTGTTCACATGTTGGCACCCGATCCCATATTTAAACCATATTCACTATGCTTTCTTTGTTGGCACGTGATCCCATATTTAAACCATATTCACTATGCTTTCTATGTTGGCACCTGATCCCATATTTAAACCATATTCACTATGTTTTCTTAGGTTGGCACTTTGATTATGCCAGTAGCTGTTGTTGAGAAAAATTAGTTTTATGTCATTGTGGTCTTTGGCTCCAGATATTATGATTTTATTTTTAGACCGATCACCATGTTGGGCTCGTTTTGCTACTACACTAATTGTTGTGCACTTATCGTGTGTACCCGATTTCCTATTATGTATGTATGGACCCTGTTGTTGGTCTGCTAGCCGCCGTTTTGTTGCATAGTGCGTGCACCCTATGAGCCTCACCATACTAGATTTTTTGTGGTCATGGATGCTGGGGCAGTGCACACGTGTACCTGTACACATGTGTATATGCAGGCTTCCATGACCTTTTGTCCCTGAAATAAACCGATATAGCATAGACACTGTACCACTGTATTTGGCATATGACTAGTGTGAGGATTAACTGTTATATTTCAGTTTCTATTGAAATTAATTTATTTGAACAAATGATTAATCCTGACTCGAGTGTTTTATGTTTTTGCACGGAATGCTCGGATCAGACCCGAGTGTTACAGATTTTAAAGATTTCAGCTTAGGATGTAAAGATTGGTGAAGTTGGGGTTCCGATAGCGGCGCACTCTGAAGATTTATACAGTAAAGATTTTCTTGTATTCAAAGTATATTTTATATTCCGCTGTAGAAAAATTCTTGTATTCAAAAATCATGATTTATAAATGAAAGTTTTATTTTTATGTCTTATACTGTGTTATTTATTATTCTGTACTTTCTGTGTTGATTCTGTTTTAAACTCTGTAAGCTAAATGCGCTCCATCGATTTGTACGTTTAAAGTTGGGTTAATCACCAATTTGAAGCGATCAAAAAGGCGGGACGTTACATAATTCTTCAACTTTGAGTTGAGAAAGGTTGTTTGCTTCTTCTTTAGCTAGCGCTTTCCTTTCCCAATCATTAGTTAAAGAATATAAGAGTCGTGTAACTAAATCAAAATCAGTGAACTTAACTCCGAGTATCATGAGATCATGTTGTATAGTTTGGAACTAGTGTACATATCACCAAAGGACTCACTTGCTTTCATTTTAAATGATGATAATTGATTTTGTAAAATTGAGATTTTTGTTTGCTTAACTTTTGTGGTACCTTCGTGTGTAATTTTAAGGTACATCATATGTCATAAACAGTAGTGCACATTATGACATGTGAAAACTCATTTTTATCTAATGCACAAAATAAAACATTCATTGCTTTTGAATTGTTGAAAGCTGCGGTTTTTTTAGCATCGATCCATGCACTCAATTCAGTGGTTGGTGCTTCATATTTATTTTGAGTGGCGGACCAAATTTCCAAACTGTTTGCTTGCATTAAAATTCTCATACATGTTAACCAGTGTGCATAATTTGACCCATTAAAAGTGGAGGACGCTGTGTAGACTGACCCTCTAAAAATATACTTATACTTGCCATTTTAAGTGATGCAAATACACATTACTCTAATTTGATCTAACCTTGCTCTGATACCAATTGAAAGTCTATATGAGTGGATCATGCGTATGCAAGTATGAATGTGTATGCTAGAGTAATATAGTAAAGTAAATTCTAGTAAGGAAAATGCACACCAGAGTTTTTATACTGGTTCGGGCCTCCCGTCCTACGTCCAGTCCCAAAGCTCCCCTTCGGTATTCTACTATCACAAACCCCTGCCTTCGCCCGGAGGAATAGGCCTAACTACAACAAAGTTTTCTTGTCAAATATGTGTTCTTGCATAACACGGATATGACTAATTAATACACGATCTTCCAAGATATTTCCTAAGTAATAATTGCTTTGAAGTGTAGATGGTTGTTAGTGAATTGTATCTCTTAAGAGTATAGAGATTGTAGAATGCAGTAAGAGCCAAAAGATGATCTTCTCCTTGAGTTGCGATGCCTTAAATAGTGTTGAGAAGTGTTAGTTGAAGAGTAGTATCCATCGGACTTCATCCAAGAGTTGTATTAATTGACATTGAGAAGTTGTGATGAAGAGATGTGAAGATGGCTTTTAAAAGTGTGACAGTTGCCTTATATTTTTTTCGGCCAAACTCTAGGTCAGATGTATAGTTATAAATCCAGTCGTCTAAATCATTTTTCAGACATATATTTTTTTTAGCTCGAGGGAAATTTCACACGTCTGGAATAAAATATCAGACGTCTTCTCTTTAAATCAGTTGTTTTCTTGTCCTGGAGTCAGACGTCTGATATTTCGTCTAAATCTCTAATATACCTGTGTCAGCTGTGCATGTTTGATTTATTTTCCTCTCTTCTTAATGCATACTCTTCTTTCTTCTTGTATCTTCTCCTTGTTGTTACCCTATGTTTTATGAAATATGTTGAGTCGATCTTGGGTATTTTCCTGCATAAGCTAATGATACATATATATAGTTTCCAATTAGTAGTTGTCTTTATCGAAATCAAAGAATGAATTTCCTAACACTTCCTACTTTATTACTGGTCTAAAAATCAACCTTGACAAATCTAAGTTTGTTACTTTATGATTAACCAGGGATCAAATTGACAACATTGTTAATTTAACTGGGCTTAAGGAAAATCAAGGGACTATGAACTACTTAGGCCTTCCCCTTTGTCATCTTTAGAATTACTACGAGTCAGTGTCTTCCTCAATATGATAAAATTATTTCTAGACTTGATTATTGGTCAACTAGGTTTCTTAGCCAAGCTGGGAGGGTCACTCTTTCTAAATCAGTTATTTTCTTCATGAAAACTTATTGGGCAAGAGCTTTTGTCATGCCTCTTAAGCTGGCAAAGATGATTAGAACTACTATTATGAGATTTATATGGAAAGGTAACACTACTAGTAAATTTACTACCCCTATTTCATTAAGTAAAATAGAAATGGGAGTTATTAAGGGTGCTTTAGGCATACTTAACGTAGTAACATGGAATAAAGCCTCCGTTTCTGCTGCTTGTATTTAGTATGCTGCTAAAAGCACCCTAAAATGTGCTTCCTAACACCATAACTAAACATCACCATCATTCCTATACACATATGCCTCTGGCCACCACAAAATAAAAAATAGGCACCCAACCCTGAATTATTCCCATTATTCCTTCATTCGACGCTATTTTCTTCTGCATTATCGTTCTTTGAATCCAGCATACTCAATGTCTCCTATTACTAACAATAAAATAAAAAAATCCATAACAATAATTTCAATTTTTAAAAATCAAATGATAAAAAAAGACAATAGCATTATAAACCATACAAAAATAATTTAAGATAAGTATTCTCATCTTTATCATTAGAGCATTGGCTATTCGCGAAATCTTTGTTCGTGTATAAGTCCTCGCCCTTCATTGCTAAGAAATCCAACGGTAATGATTACTAAAATAATTTTTCCTCAAATTACAATAAAATTAAGAATTAGGGTTTAAGAGGAATTAATTGGGGAAGAAGTGCATGGCGGATCATGTTATTTATATTTGATCGATCTAGATAAGATGATAAAAAGAAATAGGGTTTACGTTTGAACTAATGGCGGGTAATGGAATACGTTCGGTGATTAGCGATTGAGTGGAGGAATAAAACTGGTGTTAGGAAGTACATTAATTTAATTAAGAGTGATTAAATTAAGCATGGTGTTAGGAAGCACATTTCAGGGTGCTTTTAGCAGCACACTATATTTATAGCCAAGATATAGCCAGACTGAATTAATATTAACAACCAAGATATAGCCAAACTGGATTAATATTAACAACCACAGTGAATCATTTGTTGAGAGATCAAGTCTTTTTGCTCCCAGCTTCCTCTAATCAATTTTTTTTAACAAATGGAGGCAGATCAAAGAATACAAGCCAAAGTTGGATCATTTATAGATTTTAAGCTGGAAAGATGATCAAGGGAACAAAATTTCCATTTCTGTTGCTTATATTTATATCAACAAGTTTGATGACCAAGTGAAATGGAAATGGAATAAAAGGGTGTGGAAGAAAGATAATAATGCTAAAGAAAATTTCTTATTTTGGAAAGTGCTTAATGATGCACTTCACACTAAATCCAAACTAAGAGAAAAAAGGATGAATGTTAAAGAGAAATGTATTATATGTGAGCTACAGCATGAAACCATTAGTCACCTTTTCTTCGAATGTCATGTGGTAGAGGAATGCTGGGAGATGGTCATGCAGAAAATCGACAGAGTCACTATCCCTACCAGTAATATTGATGTTTGGGAACAATTGTGTAAGGACACTGGAAGGTCGGTTGTTAAATTACATTCTCAAGAAATTCATATTTATAATCAGGGATGAGAGAAATGAGAGGATCATCAGACTTGAGAAGAAGAAAATTGTCGGGACTTTGAAAAGGTATATGATCTATGAGATACGTGAAGGCCTAAAGTATGTCAAATTTTCCATTAACCCTGGATTAGACAGTCCTTTTGTTATTGACTGTTTTTCTTTTGTTCTTCTATTTTTATCATGTTCTATTTTCCTATTTTTTAAAGCTTTTGTTTCTCTATTTTCTTGGTGAGTAGGTATGTCTACTTGCCTTTGTTTGTTTGTTCTTTTTCTTATAAGTTTCAATAAAAATGTAGGGGATTGTTTCTTATTTTGTTATTAGTGCAAGGCTTGTTAAACTGTAAGAAAGTTTTTCCAAAATGATTGGGGTGGTTTATGGAGCCAAGTCCACAGTAGGATGTAGACAAAGTAGTAAATTCCCAAAGCCATATAGAATACGACAAAATGTATGAAAATTCGTCAGAAGGCGCTATAGTTATACGGTAAGAAGATTGAGACCCAGTAAAGGCGATGGATCCCGACGGTTGTTGATTGAAAGATATCATCGAGGATAATATCTAGATCCATTTAGGGACTGTGATGTGTGTATATGAGAAAACATATTTAAACATATATTTTTGATAAAGTTGATCTCCATTATTGGATTACCCCCGAATTTCACTCCTCCACGTCAGAACAAAAAGATCCCACGGTCAAGGCTTTGTGTCCATATGTTTGTGTCTAATTTTATATCCAAACAGCTGTCCCTTACAAACACACAGATATATATAAACTTCCTTCTTTTCTAGCACCCTAAAAGCTCCCTGTATAAGTCATGAGCAATGTCGGCCCAAGCACTTCGGCTGCCCCAGGCGGGTTGAAGATAAAGTGAGAAAAAACGCTGCCCCATGCAAAACATTTGTTCGTGAGCTGCTATAGTACTGCTGAAAACGATGCCCCATGCAAAACATGACGGCACCAAGAATTGAACCTGGAACCTCATGTCATGTAATTTCATAACCAACCATTAGACCGCTTATGCTTCTGGAAATTATTGTACAACATTAGTTTAAAAAACTAACTCATAGTTCTTCTTCCTCCTCCTCCACTGCCCCCTCCCGAGGTGTTTCCCTAGGCGGTCGCTGTAACGACCCGCATTCTACGCATCATAGGATCGTAGAATATTTATTTCTTTCACATACGAAGTCGTATGGTCATGTAACTTTGGGGGACGACTATTGGGGTCATTTCCCATGTTCATGATTTTTCCCGATTTTTAAATGACCATTTTACCCCTAGTTGGCACTGTTTTGGCCATAACTTTTGACTGGAAAGGAATTTTGACCTGAAACAACTCCCATTGGCTCCGGATGATGGTTTCTCTTTCCGTAGAGTGGTCACATTAGCCAAACGGACTCACCATTTGGGAGATATGGCTGAAACAAGTTTCAGATGGCGAAAAACAGCTTAATTGGGCTTAACCGGGTGATTAGCAGTTAGGCCCAGAAGGGAATTTCGGGTTTAGAGGTATAGGAGGACTGATTAGGGTTAGGTTATCACTTTCATTTCAGTTTTGAGCCGCCACAAACCTTCTTGAGACCTTAGTAATGGCTTCCATCCTCTAAAACCACCCTAAAACACATTTTTAGTGAAGATTAAGCCTAAACTACATCAAAACAAGGACAAATAGCAACAGAGCAAGGTTGGAGCTGCTGCTATACATAGGAATTCGACCCAAACATAGGATATTTCAGATTTGGTGTTTTATTTTGTGGCCAAGGTGAGTGATTTGCATAGTTTTTGCACTAATTACGGTGATTAAGGGTAATTAGTGAAGATTAGCGAATTTATACGTAAATAAATTCTGGAAAAATTCTTAAAATTCTAAAATAATGTTTTAAGGCTCTGTTAGAAATTTGGGTTAATTTCGATGTGTTTTGCTAATCGTATGCTTAAACATGATTAAGAGGGGTTATAGGAAAATGTGAGGTTTTAGTCACTTTTGATCCATTTTGGTTCATTTGAATTGTTATTAGGTGTTTGTGGTTGTTCTTACATGTTGCTATGACTCTATGGTATGTTTTATGATTGATTAGAATAGTTAGATTGGTCAAAAATGCCGTCGAATGGCGTAGAAAGCTCGCTGGAAAGTTGCAGAAGTGTGCAGGTTCCGAACCGGCTCGGATCGGAGAAAGGGGTCGGATCGGATTTGTGAACTGACCAAGGGAATTCGAACTGGATTGGAACTTGTCACTGGAGGAAGCTTGGCGAGAAGGAAGGCCGTTTGCTTAGAGTTGGAGTGGACAAGGGGATCGGATCGGAAGAATAATTGGAGGCCAGATCGGATCGACTTGGAGACACAGGGCTCGGATCGGAAGTAAACATTTGGGAGAACTAGCAAGAGGGAAGGCCACGCGGATCAGATGGCAAGGAGGGATCGGATCGGAATACGTGAAGAAATGAGGGAGCGGATCGGAGCACTGAAAGGAAGGACACCCGACCCGACCCGGAGGAGGACACCGACCCGACCCGAAGTGGAGTATCCGACCCGAACCGATGAAGGTGATGACTACCGACCCGAACCGATGAAGGTGATGACTACCGAACCGAACCAAATTCCAGGACTGTTAATGCGCGACAACTCTTCTGAAGACCCACTCCAATTCGACCAAACCCGAGATGCAAAGGAAGTCCAAATGAGAAGTTAGAGCTCAAGATTCAGATGGGAATCAACGAGTTCGCTTCATGGTTGGGCTTTGCTGCGGGACGCGTGTTAAGGGGTTATCGATGTCTATAGTTTTGGACCACTATGGTAGGAGGTACGAAGGCGGATTCAGGGCCATTATGGCATCGGTAGAACCAAGGGTTACGACCAATGAAGTGGGTCATTGAAATGTTTGGTCATGACTCCAAGTGTTTGGCTTGGTCACAGCAGGGTTTCTACAAGTCGGGATTCGTCGTTACCTCATTTTGTCTAGTGTGCCAAAGTGGTAGATATCGTATACTTTACGCACTGAGTGAGAGATGTGAGGATGGTTGCTATGGATGATTTGTTTGCTATCATTATGACATGCACACCCCACCCCCGTATTCTTTACACTATTCATTATGGCACCGTGGAGTACTGTACGGTATGTGGTACTAACTCTTTGGTTGCAGGTCCAGGTTCAGGTATGGTTTAGTATACCTGTTATTATTCTATTTAGATGCTTATCGCTCATACCAGGCTTTATGTCTGACCCAGAGTTTTATGTCTCCTCTTATTACTCTGGGTGCTCACACGAGCAGACTAAAGACAGGTTAGCTGGTGATGCACGGGTAGATGATCCGGAGACGAGCAGGAGGCTTCCACGTAACATATATATAGTATTCTCCCTGTGTTGTTAAAGGTCACTGCTTGGGCATTGGTGGTGTATCTTCCATTTTAGCTTTCTTTTGCTTTGAGACAGTTTGAAGTTGTAATAAGCTGTATTCTGAATTTTCCGCTGCTATGATGTTTAGTTTTGATTTTCAGCTTATGCACTGTCTCTCCTGTTTTATGACAAGTATGTTATTATTATATTTTGTTCGATGCGCTGTGAGACATTCTACAGGTTCCTTGATTAGTTCATTCTCTTCTTTCCTTTCTCTTGACGACCGTCCCATGCTAGTCGGGCATGTGTACAGCGCACTTTTGGAGGAAATGCAGGCTGGTGCGGGGCGGACCGTCACACTTGGTATCAGAGCTCTAGGTTGCGTAGTTAACCTAGGGAAGCTATCAGGGAGAGATAATATACGTATACGAGAGAGCGTATTTGTGATTATTTTGAGTTTTAAAAAGCTATATATATATACTATTAGTAGTATAAGGATGAAGTCGTACTGCACTAGCACCACTATGGAGTCGTTAATCGTTTCCTTTTTCAGATTGACGATGAGCCGATATACTAGAGGTGCTGGTAGGGGAGCCAATAATGGGAATGCTGCTGACATGAGGACAATGTTTACTGACCTCATGAGAGAGATGCTTAGAGATGTACAGAGGGCAGCTCCCAATGGTGGAAATGGTGGTGGTCCAATAGTGCAGGCGCCAAGAGTCGACTTCGCCAAGCTGAATAAGGATTATACTAGCCTTGGTGGGAAGCCGTTCCACGGAACGGAGTCGGCCACGGATGTTCAAGATTGGTTGGATAGTTGCGAACGCATCTTCGAGGATTTGTGTATCGAGGATGCGATGAAAAGAAAGCTAGCGTCCCGTCAGCTGCAAGGGCGGGCAATGAATTGGTGGAATGCTATAAAGGCAGCTACTCCCGAAGATCAGATTACTTGGGAGCAATTTAAAGCTCGCTTTAGCGATAAGTTTATTCCAGCCGCTCAGAAGTCAGTGCTGTTTAAGAAGTTCTTGGAGCTCAAGCAGAATGGCAGAGCTGCCTCGGAGTATATTGCTGAATTTGACACTTTGTCAAAATATGGGTTATCTCTTATTGATACTGCCGAGAAAAAGAATGAGAAATTCATAACTGGTTTGGATCAGTACTTGGGGGAAAAACTTATTAACCACATCGATGAGACGTTTGAATTGATTGTGGGGAAAGCATTAAGATCGGAAAGTCTCTACCCTAAGCCGAAGACTGAGGTTGCATCCGCAGATGAGCCAAAGCCACAAGCAAGTGGTGGAGGCAAGGGTGGTTCCCAGAATAAGAGAAAGCTGAATCAGACTAAGGATGGCCAGAAGAAAAGGAATAAGCAAGATGTTGAGTGCTTCAGTTGTGGTAAGAAGGGCCATTATGCTAGTAATTGTCGGGCCAAGCCAGCGGACAGGAAGTGCTTCAACTGTGGCCAAATGGGACATCACAAGAATAAGTGTCCGCAACCCCCTAAAGAAAAGAAAATGGTGAAAGCATATGCCCTTAATGCTATTCCTTCTTCGTCGAATGCCCCAACTGCGGCGGAGAAGGGAAAGAATGTCGTCATTCAAGGTATGCTTTCTGTTTATGATGTTCCTGTTAGAGTTTTGTTTGATACCGGAGCTTCCAGTTCTTTCATATCTAGTGACCTGGTAGATAGGTTGGGATTGGAGCCCGAGATTGTCGATAGACCTTTAGTAGTGACAAACCCGATTGGTGGTTCTACTAGCCTTAGCATGATTTGTCGTAATGTGGTCTTATCGAGTCATGGATGCATGTTTGTTTGCGATTGCTTTGTTTTGGGCTTTACTGGGTTTGGCATTATTTTGGGAGTAGATTGGCTCCAAAGATACGGGGTGGTGGTAGACTGTGAGGGCTTTTTGGTGACAGCTAGAGCGGATGATGGGCGGAGGATAGTGTTTGGTGGTCTACCCAGTAAGGGGGTATTGGCTAGTTTTCTAAACTCCCTCGACATTCCGCATAGTGAGTTGTCAGGTTTGCCCGTGGTTGGCCAGTATCCGGATGTTTTCGAAGAAGTGACCGGACTTCCACCACACCGAGAGATTGGGTTTCGTATTGATTTGGTAAAGGATGCCAGGCCTATAGTGATGCCACTTCGTCGTATGGTACCAAGAGAGCAGCGAGAGCTCGAGGTGCAAGTCAGCGATCTTTCGAAGAAGGGATTTATCAGAAGGAGTGTTTCTGAATGGGGAGCACCAGTTGTGTTTGCTACCAAGGCAGATGGTTCCCTTCGTTTGTGTGTAGACTACCGCGAGTTGAATAAAGTGACGAGGAAGAACAAGTATCCTCTACCGCGGATAGATGATTTGTTCGATCAGTTGAGTGGCGCGAGAGTATTTTCTCAGTTGGATCTCGCGACAGGTTTTCATCAGCTTAGAGTGGAAGCTGAAAGTATAGCTAAAACGGCATTTCGGACGCCGTCTGGATTTTATGAGTGGTTGGTCATGCCATTCGGGCTGACCAATGCCCCAGCATATTTTGTGGATCTTATGAATAGGGTATTCAGGGATCAGTTGAATAAGTTTGTCCTTGTGTTCGTTGATGATATTTTGGTCTATTCGAGGACAGTGGAAGAACACAAGGAACATTTAAGAGTAGTGATGGAGGTGTTGAGAAAACACCAATTGAAAGCAAAGTTTTCTAAGTGTCACTTCTGGAAGAGGGAAGTGAGGTTCTTGGGCCATGTTGTATCATAGAATGGTATTGCCGTGGACCCGGCAAAGGTGGCTACGGTACAGGATTGGCCTACGCCCAAGAATGCAACAGACGTAAGAAGTTTCTTGGGATTAGCTGGATATTATCGTAAGTTTATCCAAGGTTTCTCCAAGACAGCAGCACCATTAACCCAGTTGACCAAGAAGAATCAAGCTTTTGTCTGGAATGAAAGGTGCGAGAATGCATTCAAAAGTCTAAAGGACAAGTTGACAAGCGCACCAGTGTTAGTCATTCCTAAGGGGGATGAAGAGATGACGGTATACACGGACGCCTGTGGTACCGGACTGGGTGCTGTATTGATGCAAGGCGGTAGGGTTATAGCTTACGCAAGTCGGCAATTGAAACCGCACGAGACAAGATACCCTACCCATGATTTAGAATTGGCAGCGATCGTGTTCGCGTTAAAGATGTGGAGACACTATCTCTTGAGAGAAAGATTTGAACTGTTTACAGATCATAAGTCGTTAAAGTATCTCTTCTCTCAGAAAGATCTGAATCTCCGTCAGCAGAGATGGTTAGAGTTCTTAGCTTCCTATGATTTTGACATCGCATACACACCGGGAAAGGGTAATGCGGTGGCTGATGCATTGAGTAGAAGACATGCCAGCTTAGGGGCTATGTTCCTTGAATGGAAGCAACTGGAGTACATCGCTGGGTATGATTTCAGACCAAAGTGCGAATTGGATCCAGAAATGTTAGCAAGTTTGACGATCAGACCCACTTTGATTGAGCGGATCGGCTCTAGTCAGAGGGACGATCCCAACCTATTGGAAATCATCTCCAAGTTAGAGATGGGTATCGATGAGGAGATGAACAAGTATGGGCTTGATCAAGATGGATGGCTTAGAAAGAATGGAAAACTTGTTGTACCCAATGTCAATGGATTGAGGGATGAAGTGCTTAGAGAATGTCATCACTCAAAGCTAACTATACACCCCGGTGGTAACAAGATGTATCGAGATATGAACCAGACTTACTACTGGGAAGGAATGAAAAGAGACGTTGGGAAGTTTATATCCAAGTGCATGAATTGCCAGCTAGTTAAAGCCGAGCAAAAGAAACCTAGTGGGTTGTTACAACCATTAGAAATTCCCGAATGGAAATGGGAGCAAGTCTCGATGGATTTCATCGATGGTTTACCAAGGACTAGATCGGGATATGATAGCATTTGGGTAATTGTGGATCGATTGAATAAAAGTGCAAGGTTCATACCAGTTAAATCGACCAGAACGGCAGCCAAGTTGGCAGAATTGTATATGAAGTGGATAGTGAGATTTCATGGAGTACCCAAAAGCATTGTGAGTGACCGAGACCCGTTATTCACTAGTGGGTTTTGGAAGAGCTTGCAAGAGGCTCTAGGGTCAAGATTACATCTCAGTACCGCATATCATCCTCATACCGACGGCCAGACGGAGAGGGTGAATCGCATATTGGAAGATCTCTTGAGAGCATGTATATTGGATTTTGGTGGATCATGGGATGACCATTTGCATCTAGTAGAGTTTGCATATAATAATAGTTACCAATCCAGTATCGGTATGGCTCCATTTGAAGCTTTGTATGGAAGACCGTGCAACTCACCATCATGTTGGATAGAGACTGGCGAGAAGTTTATGCTTGGACCAGATGTGGTGAGGGAAACTTCAGATAAGATTAAGATCATTCAGCAACGAATGAAGGCTGCCCAAGATAGGCAGAAGAGCTATGCTGATAAGAGGAGAAGAGACTTAAAATTCTCCGTTGGCGACTTGGTGTTTGTCAAGATTTCTCCGTTGAAAAGCGTAATACGATTTGGCAGGAGAGGCAAGTTGGCACCAAGATTTGTTGGCCCATTCCCTGTTCTTGAGCTAGTCGGGAATTTGGCATATAGAATTGACTTACCAGAAAAGATGGCGGGAGTTCACAACGTATTTCATGTTTCCCAACTAAGGAAATTCGTTCGCGACTCAGATATGACTATTTCACCTGATCAGTTGGAGGACTTCGAAGTAGAACCCGAGGCGGTTGGGAACCGCAAGCCGGCCCGTATTGTCGAGCACGACATGAAGCAACTTCGAAGGAAGGCGGTGAAGCTAGTCAAGGTACAGTGGAGCGAGGACGAGAGTGATTGTACTTGGGAGACAGAGGAGGACATTAGGAAGACACACCCAGAACTCTTTGCCTGGTAAGATTTTGACTTCGATTTAGTTTTCCGCATGCTAGGATAGGCTTGTTTGCTTGTTTTGCATGTTTGATTGTTGTACGTGGTTGTTAGGCATGCGGGATCCTTTGTATGTTTTGGGTTAAGGAATTTCGGTGACGAAATTTCTTAAGGGGGGAAGAGTGTAACGACCCGCATTCTACGCATCATAGGATCGTAGAATATTTATTTCTTTCACATACGAAGTCGTATGGTCATGTAACTTTGGGGGACGACTATTGGGGTCATTTCCCATGTTCATGATTTTTCCCGATTTTTAAATGACCATTTTACCCCTAGTTGGCACTGTTTTGGCCATAACTTTTGACTGGAAAGGAATTTTGACCTAAAACCACTCTCATTGGCTCCGGATGATGGTTTCTCTTTCCGTAGAGTGGTCACATTAGCCAAACGGACTCACCGTTTGGGAGATATGGCTGAAACAAGTTTCAGATGGCGAAAAACAGCTTAATTGGGTTTAACCGGGTGATTAGCAGTTAGGCCCAGAAGGGAATTTCGGGTTTAGAGGTATAGGAGGACTGATTAGGGTTAGGTTATCACTTTCATTTCAGTTTTGAGCCGCCACAAACCTTCTTGAGACCTTAGTAATGGCTTCCATCCTCTAAAACCACCCTAAAACACATTTTTAGTGAAGATTAAGCCTAAACTACATCAAAACAAGGACAAATAGCAACAAAGCAAGGTTGGAGCTGCTGCTATACATAGGAATTCGACCCAAACAGAGGATATTTCAGATTTGGTGTTTTATTTTGTGGCCAAGGTGAGTGATTTGCATAGTTTTTGCACTAATTACGGTGATTAAGGGTAATTAGTGAAGATTAGCGAATTTATACGTAAATAAATTCTGGAAAAATTCTTAAAATTCTAAAATAATGTTTTAAGGCTCTGTTAGAAATTTGGGTTAATTTCGATGTGTTTTGCTAATCGTATGCTTAAACATGATTAAGAGGGGTTATAGGAAAATGTGAGGTTTTAGTCACTTTTGATCCATTTTGGTTCATTTGAATTGTTATTAGGTGTTTGTGGTTGTTCTTACATGTTGCTATGACTCTATGGTATGTTTTATGATTGATTAGAATAGTTAGATTGGTCAAAAATGCCGTCGAATGACGTAGAAAGCTCGCTGGAAAGTTGCAGAAGTGTGCAGGTTCCGAACCGGTTCGGATCGGAGAAAGGGGTCGGATCGGATTTGTGAATTGACCAAGGGAATTCGAACTGGATTGGAACTTGTCACTGGAGGAAGCTTGGCGAGAAGGGAGGCCGTTTGCTTAGAGTTGGAGTGGACAAGGGGATCGGATCGGAAGAATAATTGGAGGCCAGATCGGATCGACTTGGAGACGCAGGGCTCGGATCGGAAGTAAACATTTGGGAGAACTAGCAAGAGGGAAGGCCACGCGGATCAGATGGCAAGGAGGGATCGGATTGGAATACGTGAAGAAATGAGGGAGCGGATCGGAGCACTGGAAGGAAGGACACCCGACCCGACCCGGAGGAGGACACCCGACCCGACCTGAAGTGGAGTATCCGACCCGAACCGATGAAGGTGATGACTACCGACCCGAACCGATGAAGGTGATGACTACCGAACCGAACCAAATTCCAGGACTGTTAATGCGCGACAACTCTTCTGAAGACTCACTCCAATTCGACCAAACCCGAGATGCAAAGGAAGTCCAAATGAGAAGTTAGAGCTCAAGATTCAGAAGGGAATCAACGAGTTCGCTTCATGGTTGGGCTTTGCTGCGGGACGCGTGTTAAGGGGTTATCGATGTCTATAGCTTTGGACCACTATGGTAGGAGGTACGAAGGCGGATTCAGGGCCATTATGGCATCGGTAGAACCAAGGGCTACGACCAATGAAGTGGGTCATTGAAATGTTTGGTCATGACTCCAAGTGTTTGGCTTGGTCACAGCAGGGTTTCTACAAGTCGGGATTCGTCGTTACCTCATTTTGTCTAGTGTGCCAAAGTGGTAGATATCGTATACTTTACGCACTGAGTGAGAGATGTGAGGATGGTTGCTATGGATGATTTGTTTGCTATCATTATGACATGCACACCCCACCCCCGTATTCTTTACACTATTCATTATGGCACCGTGGAGTACTGTACGGTATGTGGTACTAACTCTTTGGTTGCAGGTCCAGGTTCAGGTATGGTTTAGTATACCTGTTATTATTCTATTTAGATGCTTATCGCTCATACCAGGCTTTATGTCTGACCCAGAGTTTTATGTCTCCTCTTATTGCTCTGGGTGCTCACACCAGCAGACTAGAGACAGGTTAGCTGGTGATGCACGGGTAGATGATCCGGAGACGAGCAGGAGGCTTCCACGTAACATATATATAGTATTCTCCCTGTGTTGTTGAAGGTCACTGCTTGGGCATTGGTGGTGTATCTTCCATTTTAGCTTTCTTTTGCTTTGAGACAGTTTGAAGTTGTAATAAGCTGTATTCTGAATTTTCCGCTGCTATGATGTTTAGTTTTGATTTTCAGCTTATGCACTGTCTCTCCTGTTTTATGACAAGTATGTTATTATTATATTTTGTTCGATGCGCTGTGAGACATTCTACAGGTTCCTTGATTAGTTCATTCTCTTCTTTCCTTTCTCTTGACGACCGTCCCATGCTAGTCGGGCATGTGTACAGCGCACTTTTGGAGGAAATGCAGGCTGGTGCGGGACGGACCGTCACAGTCGCCTAGCTAGCCTACCCCTAGGGTCGGCCCTGGTTATGAGTTAGTACTTAAATAATAGTTTGGGAGGAGCAAGAAAATAAAACGTGGTATTAATTAGTGAGCAAGAAAATAGACTTTCCATATATATATATATATATATATATATATATATATATATATACATATATATATATGTGTGTGTGGGAACAGACTGTATGCGTACGTAGAGTCTGGACGACTAACTAAAATGTAAACTGACATAACATGAGCTAGAGAACAATTGACGTAAGTTAGTGTTATGTATAAAATGTGTGATTCTATCATTCATCAAAATGTCATTCTAACCCTATGCTCGTTACAAACCACATGATAGCTTGAACAACAACATCTAGTGTTAGGTATGTTGGAGTTGACAAGAATGCTAGACTTGGGAAGTGTCAAACCATGATCAGCAATTATGTGACTTATTATATTTTGTTATTCCATTGTGAGTTAAATTGTTAGTGTTCTGATACGCGTTCTCTTGTTTATTCGCAGGATACCAAAACTATAATCCATAATTTGATGGACTTGAGTTTTCGATTTAAAGAAAACTCAGACGCACCAAGTTAAGGTAGTTGGTCAATCATAATATGATTTCCCTCCATTTCCGTTGGATCTTGATTTATTACTTTTTCTACGTGAGCTAGCAAAAAAGAATGCTGATGGAAATATGAATTGGAAAATTTATTATTTTATATCCAAGGGGAAATGTTGCTATTATTAATCTCTCCGAATTTTGTAGCTGATGTTCAGGGCCGGGCCTAGGGCAAGGCCAGTAAGGCCACCGCCTCGGGCAACCCCCCTTGGCCGGGGCAACCATCGCCGGGGAGGAGCGATTTGATAGGTGGTTACGTTAAAATAAATAAGAACTTGCATAAAAATATACCAGAAGCTGCGTTGGTGTAGTTGGTTAAGCGTGAGACGAACAAATCAAGGGGCCTGGGTTCGATCTTGCTAATGCCTATTTTATTGGGTTTTAATTATTATTTTTCATTTTCAAGGCAAATTTTTTTTCCTTTCGCCTGGGGCAATCCAAGACCTAGGACCGGGCCTGCTGATGTTGTAATAACTTTCAAAAACTTGTATATGAACATCAATAGAACATCTTGAAAGTGGAAGCAGACATAACCGAACCACTATGAACTACATGACCTGTTTTTTTTTTCCAGTATTATAATAATATTGATTATTAATACAATTTTATGTTTGTATGATCTAAACTACTAAATTAGAGCCACTTATGCCTATTTTACTGGATTTTAATTTTTTTTTCCATTTTCAAGGCAAATTTTTTTTCCTTTTGCCTGGGGCAACCCAAGACCTAGGACCGGGTCTGCTGATGTTGTAATAACTTTCAAAAACTTGTATATGAACATTAATAGAACATCTTGAAAATGGAAGCAGACATAACCGAACCACTATGAACTACATGACCTATTTTTTTCCTAGTATTATAATAATATTGATTATTAATACAATTTTATGTTTGTATGATCTAAACTACTAAATTAGAGCCACTTAAATCAAGTCCGTAGCAGTAGCCCAGCGGTTATGGACTTTACGTCGTGGTAACAGTGACATATATTCGAAACCATGTAATGACATGCTAAGAGCTTACCATGTGCATACGCTAAACTCAACCACTTATGTGGTGCTCGCGGATCAAGCCCAGTGCACTAGGGAGGGTTTTACGACTTCGGTCGGTTTCCCTTCTGAACAAATTCAAAATAAATAAATCCATGAATCAAATATTCAAATCTTTGTGTGCTCTAAGTAGCCTTTTGATGGTGTTAGACAAGCTTTTTTGCTAGTACGAACCTTTCAGATTGCGAATGACATCTATTTCCCATCGATCGATGATGGCTAGGACTTAGTTCAATTAATGCAAAATAAATAAGGATTAGAAACAAAAATGTGTGGATTTAGTTGGCGATCAATTACATGTTGAAGGAGTTTGAAAGCGATTTAAAGATTTGATTGAAAATGTACATCTATGGAGAAGTCAATAACAATCGAGAATGAAGAATGATGGAGGACTATTTCTTCATCAAGTGGAACCCACCAAATTCCATACTCAAACACAAGTGGACTTAAGAGTTCGTTGTAAATTTCTCTAGAGTCAATAAAAATTGATTGAAGTGGCATTCAAAATGCTGAGCTACCATGAAAATCAATGTATCTATTCCTTAGTTTTCTCTTATCCTTTTTCTTTTTGCATTTTTTTTTTTTTTTTTCTACATTTTGTCATATCTAGACCCAAATCCTATGAATATAACTTATAATCAAGCAAATCAAAAGCTAAATTGTCATACAAAGATTAATCAACAATTACATTCCGAATCAGTAGTTCATCATAACTTCAATGGGAGCATTAGACAAACCTTTTAGATAACAATAATGAAAAGCCAATAAGATCGCTGCAACCTTAGAAGATAAAATTGTATTTATATTGCGTCAAGCAAGCCAAAATCATTAGGTCTACCCACAATCCACATTTTCTCAACAGACTAACGTAATTTCAAAGCTTCATGTTTTGCACTTATACAAGCTAATGTAATTTCAAGGCTTCATGTTTTGCACCTATCTTCAAACAATAAATCATCATCGTAGTACTTCAACATATTTGAATGTAGAGAAGTACAATAACCATTAAAGAAATTTGAAACATATGTAACTTCAACACTAAAAAGAATGCGAACATACACATTAATCTGTAGTGTTTATTATAAGCTTGGCTTACGCCATTAAATTCTCCTACAAGACATGGAGCTGATAATAAACAAGGTCATATTGAACATGCTATAAGTTCATTAAAATCTAGTACACCACCAACTAGAGAAATTTGAGCTTTCTGTATACTAAACTCTGTCCAACTTGCAGAAGGATTATTAACTCAGTCCAATTTTGACATCTTTTATTTTGGTTAATCTAAGTATTGTGGTTTCCAAACCTTTTTAAACTTCCCAGTTTGAGTTCTTTGTTTACGTGAACACGAAATGTCAAATTCTGGGAAGAATGGATGCAGCAAGTTCTTCGTTTATCTTCACGGGAAGTGGTGGCATTTGAGTCATAATTGCTGGCATATCATTCACACTGCAAATTGAATAAAACAAGGATTGACCGAAAATACATCAGAAATACTAATGCTAATGCTAAACAAGTACTCTATCCCAGGATTCTAGAGATCTTCACTTCAGACCCAAAGGCACCAAAATTATGCTCCTACCAATTTCACAATTTGACAACCAAATGCTTTTTCTCTAAAAGGAAAAAAAAGAAACGAATTATTCTTTTTCTATGTACACGTGCATCACTTATGCATGGATGAATATAAAAACATCCGCATTTAATAATCATCCGTTCGGTTTTTTTTGTCGAGGTTATAGTTTAGATTACATGTATTATAATATAATGAAATATATTTATTTACTGCTTAATTAAGCTAATAGTTTAAATTATATGCAATAAAATACATATTAACTACTCAAAGCTATTTGTTATTATCATCTTTGTTCATTTTTGATACTTCTATAATAAATGAAATTGAAAATCTTGTACATTAAAATTGAATATTTATTTATATTTCTTGATTTGTCTGTCATTAGCGGATAGGATAATTATCTAATATACGTTTGCATCTGTGAATACGGATATCTGAAAACAATTTCGAATGAGGATACAAATATAGTACTATCCGTCTTCGGAAGTATCTATCGACAAAATAGAAAAAACTAAAATAAGATCATTTATCTGTAACGCTCTTAATTTCAAGTACTTGTTATTATTTCAATAATAGTAGAAGGTGACAAAAGAGAGAAAGAATAATCAATTAAACAAACTAACGTTTTAATTTAACGAAATTTTTTATGTATGTTTAACTTTAACTATGAACATCATATCTATCACAAAAGACCAACTGCTTAAAAGGTTTAAAATTTTAAATCAATAATAAATTTTTTGGGCAAGGCTTAGATCAATATTAGCCGTTAACATATTTATTTTAACCGTTAATTTGAAATAAAAAAAATTCAAATTAGAACAAAGAACAAAATATATTTCAACTTTAGGCCTCATCCAAAAAGAGAGAGAGAGAGAGAGAGAGAGAGAGAATTTATTTATTTTCACTTATTATAACATCTTATACTTGCGTAATCCAAATTTGCACAAGTATAATCTTTTTTCTTTAAAAAATACACTTGCGCAAACACAATTTTTTTAATTATAGTTGTGTAATTCAAATTTGCACAAGTATAGTTTTTCTAACAAAAATACACTTGTGCAATCTAATTTTACGCAAAACTAGGTCTATTCTATTTTTTAATATGTTCTGATTGAAGCGTAAAGCTGAAATAAGTTTTCTTAGGCCTAACTTGAAATTTTGTCATTTGGAGTATTATTTTGGGTGTCAAGATTATTTTTATTAACCTACTTTTTATGAAAATGATCTTATTGTATGTAAGTCAGTCGATGGATACCTTGAAAAAAAAAATCTAAAATCTATCAATATTCATAACAATAAACCGATGAAACTCAGATATCTAGGAAAATAGATATGGATGTGAATACGAAGACATCTTAAAACTATCTATTCGATTTTGTTAAGATTATAATTTATATTACGCGTATTAATTGTTTTACTAAGCTAGTAGTTTATATGCTTTTTAACTGTTCAAAATATTTATTATCATCATATTTGTCTATTTTCGGCACTTATGTAGTCAATAGGACTGAAAAAATAATTATGTTAGAGCTTAAAAAAAAAAACCATGTCTCTTTATTTTTCTAAACTCGGAGGATGAAATAATTAGCCGATGTATGCTTTTATTCCCACATCAGAATATAACATTATTCGCATTTGAAAGTATATGTTGATAGATGTAAACGTTTGGAGCAACATACATAAAAAATTATATTGTAAGGTTCCACCGCCGCACTGTCTTCTACAGACATATGCACTTTTACGAGTTTTAGGGATACACAATTCAAATTCAAATGAAAATTCATAAATAAGTTCTGATATGCCTCAAGTTTATTTTCACAAAATTTTAATTAGTATAGTCCTACTATATTTGTAATAATTCAAATCAAGGATTAAAATAAATGTTTTAGCAATTGATATTGGTTTAATATTTCTAAACGTACTAGAAATTTTGGTAGGTAGTACATATACCAAAGTTCATTTGATTTGCCGCTGTGTATTTCGAATAATGATATGGATGTAGAGTGGGTTGTAGTAGAAAAAGATGTAGAAGATCTTTGTTTTTATTTTTGAATATCGTAGCAGATCCTCCTCAGTGTGTGCATTAAAGTAGTTCCAATTCATATGTAGCGATCTAGATCCCTCTTCCTTTATAACCCTCCGCACCTTTTCTGGTATCTTCCGCAAAATTTTCTACATCAATTTTTATTCAAAATTATTCTTTCATCTATTTGTGCCAACGGTTTTCAGAATGAAGTGAAAATTCAAGGACATGATCTACACAGCTTTTAATATCTTTCCCATTTTTTTTTTATTGAATTTAACTATTCAAAACTATGATTCAGATTGTCGGTTAAAACATATATTTTTAATGAATAAATTAAAAATAATTAATTGCATTCAAATTTTGCATATATGATCGTGATCAAAATAATATTATCCCAATAAGTTTTTGGATCATTTAAAATTTTCAGATGTATCAATCTGAAAAGGGAATTTTTGGGAACATATAATAAAGGTACATGGAAGACTTCAACCTCATTAATATTCACAATGTTAAATAGTTAATAACCATACAATAATAATGTTTTCAAGCATGCTAAGAGCATCTCCAATCCAGAATAAATTTTGAAATAATGTCAAGCCACATCATCAACTAGAAAATGTTTTTTTTTTTTTTTAATTTATTTATTTATTTATTTTTTTGCAAGGCATTTATAATGTTTTCTTCAATGCTAATGCAATTTATAATTTTAAGATGACAATGAGAAGTCAGAAGTGCAACCTCTAGTTTTGGACATTGCACATCACAATGTGAAGCATTACACGTAAATAATTATAGGTAAGTCAGATAAATTTCCAATCGTCTACGAATAGTAGATTGACATGTATGCAAAAAAAATACCACTTTTGATATTGGCGTTAGAGAGAAATTATAAATGCCCCTGTCATCTATTCAAACATTGAATTAACATTGTGGATGCAGAAGCTTTGCATAATATTATCTGTGAAATGGGTTGAACATGCTCTAAGATGTCAATGTAAATGATATGTCCTTGTTTAATATTAGTCAAAGATAAAAGAGTTTGTTAAGATTCGTCTCACAATAAATACAATAAGACCTGCAAAAATTTCACAGAAGACTCTAACTGATTTTCTGAGAAGCCTTTTTTCTTTTTTCTCTTTTTTTTTAACAGATTTTTTGATTGTATGGGAATCACTAGAAAATCAGCAGCTAATTCCATCAATTTGTACTCCCTTAGAGCATTCCCAACCACAGATCAGTTGGAGACCACCCTACACCCAACCTTGGAGGCAATCGGTGGTTATGGATTGCCTTGGCAACCCGCAAGATTGTCATGGTTGCCTTGGAAGTTATGCAGTTAGTACTTACCTGGCTTTACTAAAACGGACCAACTATATAATTTTTGATTTTATGTTTCTTTAGCCAGCTTTATTAAAACCGTTTAAAAGAACGCTTGAGATCCATCCAATGTGAGTCCGCAGATTGAAAATAAATGGACGTGATTGCGAACCTTTTGTATGTATCTTAGCCAGCTTTAATATAGCCTATTAAAGTCAAAAAAAAATTACCCGTTGGGGGTTGCTTGACCCGCTAATTTGGGAATGCTCTTGTAAGTCAGAGCCACATGTCAATCACTCCACGCATCCGGAACACATAATTTTAAACAACTTTGATGAGTTTGTTTTGTAGAAAATACTGTCCAAACTAAAATCTCAATAAAAAATAAAAACCAAAACACTTTCAGAAATTATGGCAGGGCTGCTCATATATAAATCAAGATCCAAGTGAAATTCAGACCACTTAAAAAGAAACTAGTTTTTTTAAGGTGAGTACCATGATAAGATTATACTGAATTACTATTGTTCTTTTCTGCTTTCGCTTTTTGTTTAGGTTGCAAATAAATGATATAATTTAGAAATTTATTAATTTGCAGAGGAAAAAGGAAATCGTTGTTATATAGGTTTGAACCCATAACCATAAGTTCAAATTTTAAAGTAAGACAGCATAGACAAACATGATTTTAATAATTTGCCATGGAAAAAATAATATCATTATAATTATATTTTTAGAAAATCGTTGGATCCTAGAAGTGACCGAATATTGTTGGGAATTCACGCATCAATTTTGCCTGCGTAGCATAGCCCTGTGCTGGTACATAATAGACCATTCATGATTGATATATATGATATACCTATTTCAAGGGAGTAATATGGTCATATAATTGTCATAAAGATGCTCAGATAAGCATTTAAATTAATATGCACTACTTACACGTTTAAGATAGAAAGTATGTTGTTCCGTGCTTGGCTTAACAACGCAAGGTTTTCCTGCATTGAGTGAAATAAAATCAGTATATTGTAGTACATAAATGTGTTAGCATGCATATTGATACAATGTGATAGCAGTACATGAATGTAAGTAAGCCATATTGGCGACATAACAAATTTGTTTAGCCAAAAATTCGTTGAACATTTAAGTGGTAGATCCTATGAAGCATTGATCAAACATACGCATTGAACAAACTGATTATCCGAACATGGAGGATTTTTAATTGGTCACTTTTTTTGTACGCCATGCCAGCAACAGACTGTATCTTAGGTGATGCTGCTTGGTGAATAAAAGATTAATGTTGACTAAATTTACCTGGATGTTAGGAAGTTGGCCGGATAGTTGCTTGAATATATTAGAGTTAACCTCGAGAAGCTGTCCAGGTAGACCTCCAATTTCTGAGTACATAAAAAATGAGTAAGAAAAAGGGGAAATTTACGAAAATTCAACTTACTAAAAATAGTGTAATAATAACTGTAGTTAATCACATTTTGTCTGAAATTTTCCATTAGCGGGAGGATCATTCAACGTTGTCAAGAACCAAAAATAAAAAGATTGAAAACGAACAAAAACCATTTATTCTTTTAAACACTTTTCAAACATTAGTTATAGCAGTGATTTCAAAGATAAATCATCGTTAGTATTATAAACTTGCAGATTTAGTTTCTAATACTATACACGTTTTAGCATATATTTTGTTGATGAAAATACTAATACTTTAGAAAAGTTTGGATACTGAAGCTAATAACATAAGTCAGCACGCTATGATATGAATTTGGAGCACTAGTTCAAAATATTCCAGTAAGAGTTAACAAGCTCGTAGTATTTGTTAGGGGAATTTTTTATAAAATGTTGTGTATGTGTTTTTGTTTTAAATGAGAAAGAGAAGAGGAAGTGAGAACGGTTCCAGTGTTCCACATCTTGGAAAATGAGAAATATATTTGCTTAAATATGAGCTTCTCATAAGAGATCTTTGAATATTCAAATGTTTGTTGTCCTGAGAATGGTTCCAGTGTTCCACATCCTGGAAAATGAGAAATATATTTGCTTAAATACGAGCTTCTCATAAGAGATCTTTGAATATTCAAATGTTTGTTGTCTTGTGAAGAAGAAGGTCTTGTATGACCATATGTGTGCCGCCGCTGCCGCCGTCCAATAGAACGAACCGAGCAGAATCCAGGTTTAAAATATACTACAGATCACAACGCCAAAACCGGTCAAAACGAAAGGTTAGACTATTGCACAAGCACGGTAGATGTTGAAACAGAGACAAGATGATTATACATGATGGATATACTGTTTGATATATACTACAACAATTATAATGTTGGATATACTATCTCCAAAGGGATTTCGAATGCAATGAAAGCCAAGTATCTTATGGAAGACGCAACAAATAAGAAAATTTTAGCTACAAAAAATTTCAATTATATAATGACTGATGATAGGTCAGTAGTAAAGCAATTCAATGCTATTATTATAATGCATGTCTTAAATCAATTTACCCAGCATGATATAAATATGGATGACGAGATAAAAGTTTCATCCATAATAAACAAACTTCTCATTTCTTGAAAAGATCAAAGAAAAATTCTTACACGGAAGGAGGAAATGAATCTGGATAATCTTGCACAGTATTTGCAAGTTGAAGAACAACTTGAGCAGAAAGAGATCACTGAACCAACAATATTTCCATTTAAGATCCCCGTAGTGGAGAAGAAATAGGAAATAAAATCTCTGAGAACTCTTTTAATCAAAGGATAAAATTTCAAAATAAGAACTTCAAGAATAAGAAGACCAAGAAAGTGAACGGATGCTACAATTCTGTAAAACTCGGTCACTTCAAAAGAGATCTGTTGTCTCCTTAAAAGAAAACCTCAATAGAAAAAAGCAAATTTTGCAGCTGTAATCTTTGAAATCGACATGTTTGAAAGAGATTATTCTTGGTGAATCTACTTTGGTGTTACTAAGCATATACGGAACGATAAGAGTTTATTCAAGAAACTTAAACAGTTAGAGAATGAAAATTATCTCTATATGGAAAACTCAGCAAAAGCAGCAATCAAGAAGAAGGGAATAGTAGAACTTGAGTTCACATACGCGAAGATTCTAAAATTAGATGATGTATATTATATACCCGATGTTTGAATGATCCTTGTTCCTTATTGTCAAATAAGTTTAGCATCAAACAGCTTTCGAGTCAGGTAAATTTGTAATTTGTATTGACTAAAGACGGAGTATTGATTGGAAAAAGGTATATATGTGATGGAATGCTTAAACTTAAATATTAATAAAATTAATTCTGCCTATGTTGTTGACTCATTTTCTTTATGACAAAGTAGATTAGGACATGTTAATACTGAACGTATAGATAATATGATTTCATTAAACATGATTCATAAATGTGATACATAAGCTAACGATAAGTGTAGGATATGATCTTTAACCAAACAACTAAAAAACCATTTCCATTAGAACCCATTAGTACAACTAATCTATTACAATTAATTCATATTGATGTTTGTGATATGCAAAGTACTCCTACTAGAGGAGGAAAGAGATATTTTATCACATTTATAGATACTATTCAAAGTTTGTTACGTATATATCATGCATATTAAGGATGAAGTATTAAGTTCA
Source organism: Allium sativum (assembly GCA_030737875.1). Lineage (NCBI taxonomy): Eukaryota > Viridiplantae > Streptophyta > Magnoliopsida > Asparagales > Amaryllidaceae > Allium > Allium sativum. Next base: position 104,057,197 of record CM060911.1, on the reverse strand, counting down.
TTCATCACATATAAAATGGAAGTAGAAAACCAATATAACACTAAAATGAAGACCCCTGAATCTAATAAGGTAGGTGGATACCATTTCCAAGCATACTGCGAATCTGTATGAATAATACATTAAACATCTATAGCTTATACTCCACAACAAAATGGAGTAGCAGAACGTAAAAATAGGACTTTTACTGAAATGATTAGTGCATTCTGGTCTTAATATCAATTTCTAGGATGAGGCGCCACTTACTGCATGTTATATCTTAAACAGAGTACCTCATAAGAAAACTAAATTCACTCAATATGAACTATGGAAGAAACACAAATCAAACCTTGATTATTTTCGAGTTTCGAGCTATAGAGCTATTGTTCAATAGCCTGAACCAAAAATCAAGAAATTATGACAAAAGAACATTCAATGTATTTTCTTAGGATACGGTCAACACAACAAGGGTTATAGGTTCCTAGTAATAGAGCTTAATAATTTAATTGAAGTAAACACAATAATGAAACTCAAAGATGCAGTGTTCTATGAAAACACATTCATGTTTATTCCATCCAATCTGTCTAGCGATGAAAGAGTGGAGGTTAATATATCTATTCATGAAATGATGGAGGTAACTGCACCTATACATGAATTTGAGAACACTCATACAAATAATGACGAAACCTATAAATGAATTTGAGAACACTCATACAAATAATGACGAAACCGATGAAACTCTTAGGAGAAGTAAATGAAATGCTAAAATTGTCTCGCATGTTGTTAAGAGAGAATGAGGGTTGGATTTGTAGAGTATCACAATGAGAAACAAATTGGAGTTGGTGTGCATAATTATGAGTTGGTAGGCACGTTACAACAGGGATTCCTTTAGTTATAAGGATATGTGTGACAACTCATATGCGTGTGCCCTATGCAAAAGTAGAAGGAGCTTTGTTCCGATCATCGTTACATAACAGTGGTATCAGGGCCAAATGTTATGGTTGGATCATGCAGACAAGGCAGTGCTCTCAAAATACTCAAAGAGGATGTGAGTCAAGGAGGTGACTGTTAGGATTATATCGCATGTTGTTAAAGGAGAATGAAGTTTGGATTTTTAGAGTCCCACATTGTGAAATAAATTGGAGTTGATGTGCATAAAATGAGTTGGTAAGAACGTCACAACAGAGATTCCCTTTGTTGCAAGGATGTGTGTGTAAACTCATATGTGTGCGCCTTATGCAAGAGTAGGGGGCTTTGTTCCGACCATCATTACATAACACAAACAAGGATCAAAAAGTCATTTGAATCAAATATGATCACATATTTAGTTGAGGGATCAAGAGATGTTATTAAGTATCAAACTATGATTTTTACAATCATAGATTCTGATCTTTTTACAAGCACTGAAATAGATTATATTATAGAAAATTAAACATGAAAACTAGTAGACTAACCTCCTAGTTCTAAACCAATGGTGGATAAATGGATATTTAAGACGAAATTAAAGGCAGATAACTTGGTAAAAATATATAAAGTCAAATTATTTGCTAAGGGATTTACCCAGAATGAAGGAATATGTTATTTTAATATCTATGAGCATAGAGCTAGAATTTCAACAATTAGAACATTAATTATATTAGCATCTATTTTTAAATTTCAAACTCATCAAATGAACGTCAAGGTTGCACCCTTAAATGGAGAACTTCACGAAGAAATGGATGTCTCAACCAAAACATTTTGTGATGTCTAGACAAGAACGTAGAGTATATAAATTTACTAAATCACCTTACTGTCTTAAACAACCATCAAAGCAATAGCATGAGAAATTTGATAAAACCATAATATCAAATAATTTTAGAATTTGCTAATCAGACAAATGTTCCTATAACAAATTTTATGCTGGCAAAAGTTTAGTTATATACTTTTATGTTGATAATGTGTTAATTTTTGAAAAACGGATACCTCAAGTATTGAAGAAAACAAAAGGTTTCTATCTTTATGTTTTGACATATGAAGGATATGAAGGATGAAGTGATTCTAGAAACACAAATAATAAAAACAATAAAAGGGTTGACCATTACCTAGTCGTCGCCTTACCACAATAGTCTAAGCGATTAAGAGCCAAGACTCCCTTAGTGCTTTTTTGCGCCTATGGTTTTTGGATGTCTTGAACATCAGTTTTGTTGTTTTACCAAAAAAAAAAAAAGCTGAAACTTAAAATAGCCTAAAACTCAAATTTTGGCTTTAAAAAATTGCATACAAACGCAATATTGAGATTAAAATATCATATATCATCATAAACTAAACTAAGAAGGCATAAAGTCATTCAATTTAAATCTACAAACAACAGAAATGGTTAAAATAACAAGATTAAACAAAACCGCACTTAAACAAAATTGCAACTCAAAAACAACAATTTAAAGAAAAGGGAAAAAACCGCATTTCAAACTAAAAAAAGACACTTAAAGAATTACAGTTTATATTTTAGAAAAAAATAGCACTTCAACAAAAGTGCACTTCGAAATCTGCAATTTAAAAAGGAAAAAATTGCACTTTTTAAAACAAAAAAATAAGAAAGCTGCAATTCTTAAAAAAAAACGCACTTTATAAAAAACTAGACTTCAAAAACTGCACTTTTTAATTTAAAAAAATGCACTTTACTTTAGAAAAAAACCACACTTTAAAACAATAACTCTAATGTTAATTTAAAGAATTTAATTTTGAAGTTTAGTTTAAAGTTTTGTGTTTAATTTTAATTCCAACTTAAAGATTTGATTTAACATTAATAGTTAAAACACAATTTTTTTTTTTAGGTTTTATGTTCAATTTTAGTTTTAAATTAAATTTCAGTTTAACACTAAAAATTAAAACTTAAAATTCAATTTAAGTTTTATGTTAAAACTTAAAATTCAATTTTAATTTCAACTTAAAAACAATAAACTACAAACATCACTAAAATTCAAATTTTAGACACTATGAGTAGACTAAGGGTGTGCTTGAGGATAGCGGAGTATTATAACAGAGAATTTTAACAGAGTATATTATTGGGGTATTGTAGTTAACGGAGAATGCGTTTGCGGGTTTAAACGGACCTTTATATTTTTATTTTTTAATTTAATTAATTAATATTTAAAACATAACAGTATCATGAAAGCAAACACAGTATACCAAACAGAACAATTCACTATATAATAATATTACATAAACTAACAAAAGGAGAAATACAACAGACTACTAACGCTGACGGAAATTTATTAGTTGATAACTTATATAACCAAGCAAGGCTCAGTCAGATAGTATCTCCACCACATTCAAGATTGACGGATCGATGCAAAAAAATTCAATAATCTCCCACTTTTCAATGTTAGTAATGGTAGAAAGAACATAGAAGCAACGTCGCATCACGCCTGTGAAACGATCTGTTTGAATGGATTGGGGTAGTCTGTTAAGTTGTCTACTAGACGTACCACACGACACCTGACGGCGTGTAGATTGAACTGGTGGTGGACTCTCTCCACTCAGAATACCACGGTACATAGCTGTATTGACCGCAATAAAGGGTTGTGGTGGTGGAAGAATATCGTACATGCATGTGTCTTTCCCTATGCAGCCCCCGAAAAGCTCATCTTGCTCTCGAAACTTCAAAGGTCTATTTCTTCTGAAACTATGGTGCAAGTGGGCATGACCGCTTCACCATTCGTCCGAGTTGTCGAAGCGATCGTGAACAGCATCTCATATACCACTTGGAATTTGAAGCAGTTCGTTCCAAGCTATTCAGACCCTCTTTAGAATATCTCATTTGTTCTTCATCAGGGTCTTCGTCAAATCATCATCGAACCGCTCATTAAAATCCCTCCGAACCGCGATCAAAAATCTTCCCGTGCCTTTGAGCTGTAAATGATTGAGATTAGGGCTGTCAATTTCCTACACGACCTGAAACCCGACCCAAAACCCGCACGAAAATTAGCAGGTTAATTCGATCCGTTTAGTTGGCAAGTCATTTTCGGATCAACCCAAATTTGACCCCTTTTTAAACGGATGGGTTTAGGGTTGACCCGCTAACCCGATTTTGACATGTCAAACCTGATTATATGTTGTATCTCTTTCATACTATTAGATTTTAATGTATGTTGTTAGTGTTAGTCTTTTATGTATGCAGTAATCAGTATGCTTGTACATTTTTATGTAAGCTATTATATTTTACTAATTTATTCTTATATACTGTTAGTTATATTTTACTTATAACAAATGTATATCTTCCAGACTGTTAATTTTTTATGTATGCAGTATGTTTATATATTCTTATTTATGAAGAATGATTTTTGGATATGGTGATGTCATGTTTTATATATGTGCTACCTGTTGATGATTTTGTAACTTGTTATTTGTTAGTGATTTTGTAACTTGTTGTCTGTTGGTGATTTGGTTATTTTGCTGTTTATATTAGTAGGCAATATTTGCCAATTGGTCAAACGGATAACCCAACTCGACACAACCCGTTTAATTAAACGAATTACACGGGTTAGGTCGGGTCAACCCATTTACAAACGGATCAGTTTAGGGTTGGGAAAAAATGATCTGTTTAATAATCAGGTTGACCTGACCCCTTTATAAAACAACTCGAACCCAACATGAGCGGACCTGAATCCGACCCGACACGACCCATTGACAACCCTAATTAAGACAGATTTCTATGAAAGCCTTCGTTCTTTCCATTGTCCATGTAGCGATGGGCATGGATGAAGGTCCTGAATCAGAGGCTAAGAAGTGTGTCATTTGACCTAAAAAAACGAAAAAATTGAAGAAAAAAATATTGGATATATGAATGTTCAAAATATAATGACGAAGAAAATTACCTAAAATTTAGCTGGAATCGACTGGAAAATTTTGAGAATGAAGAGGAGAGAGTTGGAATTTGGAATCGGTGAGGAAAAAGGAATGGCGGGGTTTATAGGCGGGGAGGGGAAGGGAGGAGCTCCAACGGCTCAAATTTGAGCCGTTGGGCAAACAATCCAAATTGGACCTTCGAACGGTACCTAACATATAAATTTAGCTAAAATTAAAAGCTTTAAATGAAAACTCAAGCCAAATTAAATTTAAATCAGTTTAACTTACCTCGAGACCGAGATCAGCAGCAATAATTCAAAATCAAGATTAGCAAGAGGGTTCAAGCTTCCTATCTAACAAGGCGGCGATGGTTGATGTCGAGATTGTAACCAAGTTTTAGTTTTTTTTTTTGTCGTTCGATATGCTCTACTTTCACGAAATCGAGCTCGGTTTTGGGCCTGAAGCACTAAAATATTCAATTTCACTAAAGCGCACCTTTCTAGGGCTTCGGTTTTCTGGCGCTTCGTCGCCTCGAGCATTGTTAGCGCCTTGACGAAGTAAAAAAATCCCTAGGCTGATGCATAGGGCTTTTTGGCGCTTAGGCGCCCTTAGGCAAGCACTTCGATAACGCTGCTCATTATGCAAAGAGGATTGTAAAAAGGTTTAATCAATTTGATTATGAACCTGTAAACACCCCATTTGACACAAATATGCAGACTGTATTCTAACACTAATAAAGAAAAAGATCAATTAGAATATATTAAAGTTACTGGTAATCTTATGTGTGGGAATTCCAAGGTGAATGAAATATACATCAGTCTCATATTGCCAAAGGGTCCGGCTATTCGCACCCCGTTGTTTTCTCTTCACCCCCCAGCTAAAATTTTAGAATTTAATTTCCAAGTTTACTCTTTTAACAACTAATTAGACAACTTATCTAATGTTGTACAATGATTAACTTAAAATTCAAAATCAGCATTGTACATGATCTTTTAAAAAAAAATAAAGATAGAAATTAAAAATAATGACTAAAAAATAAAAATAATGATTAAAATTTTATAAGCCGTACAATCGGCGATGTGTACCATTACGATACCGAAACTTTCGAAATATACAGAAATTTCAATCAACAACACTGTCTACAAATGTTAATTTATTCAATCAAAATTTTAAAAGGAGAGAGCAGTGGAAATAAATTGCAAGTTGGAAAGTAGAAAAAAGAAAGAAAGCAGTGAGAATGATAATGTAGTAAGGGCATTTTCGTATTAAACTGGGGTGGGAAGAGAAAATGTTGGGGTGCACATTTTATTTTCTAATTAGTGGGGGGTGAAGAGCAAATTATGGGGTGTTAATAGCCGCACCCATTGCCAAATTTAAAACAAGATTCATGAAGTATCAGATTCTCAATCCTTATATTTGCTCTTAGCATGGTCAAATACTTATGTGCGAGTGAGGATCTATATCTAATGACTGAGGATCTATATCTCATGACTGAACACATAACGTACCAAACCAAACCGTGACAGGTTCGGACTCGGGTTTGGTCTAATGAAATGTCTTATTTCTGCCTGAAAAAACGTGGCCTTTTGCATCATTTTTCTAAAGAGAAACAACGTTCAAAATTCGAAAGAACAATTGTGGTCTTTTGTGGATAGCAGCAACAAACGGTAACAGATGCGACACTTTGAATAAACACGTCTATTTAGAAGAGATGACGGACTCCTATAAATAATGAAGAATACTGATCACATATTCAGCATTCAAATTTTAGTCTTCTTCTTTCTTTTCTTACTACCATTCACTGTCATTTAAACACAAAACATGCATTTTCTTTATAATCTCAAGCAAATAGATTCTGCTGTATCTTGGACAACTTTGCAAATCAAATTTTTAAGGAGATAATCAACCTCAGAATCCTCATCACCGTATTCAACTGTTTAATTAATCTGTTTGCTATCTTCTGTTATGTTACTATTCATGCTACTATTTGTTCGTTCGCATATACTCATAATATCTACATCCTAAAACTTTTATTTTGTTCTGGCCTGTAGGTACTTAAATTGATTTGATTTATATGTTCTACATTTTCAGAATTGTTTTTCGTAAAACATGAAATGACAGCAGAACAAATATCTAACAAAACTGCTACTTACAGCGGGTCTGATTCTTTTAAAGGAGAAGGTAATGTTTTTCAGACATGCAGAATCAGATGATATTCTATCTCATCATGTTTGGTCTGTAGCGGTATCTCGAGGAGGAATAACCAGTGCCTACACCAGGCAAGGAAAAAGACAAAGATGCGATTCTTGCTATTGATACATGGAAGCATTTTGACTTCCTATGCAAAAATTATACTTTGAACCATTTCGACAAAATACTGCACAAAGTGTATCAGCTTCTAAAGACAGCAATGACCTTCTGAAATGCACTTACCGCAAAGTACAAGATGCAAAATATTAGTCTAAAGAAATTCATTGTAGATAAATTCATGGACTACAAGATAGTAGACTCCAAATCTGTGACTACTCAATTGCATGAACTTCAAATTATCATTCATGAACTCGAACCATAAGATCATACGGTTGGAGAGTCCTTTTTGGTTGAAGCCATAACAGGGAAATTGCCTCCATCGTGAAGATACTATTGTAACTATTTAAAGCATAAAAATAAGGAAATCTCTTTAGAGGTCCTCATAGTCTGACTTAAGATTAACTGATTAAGGCAGATAACTGTGGAGTTACAAAACAAAGCAAGGAGACATTTGTGGTTGAAGGGTCAAAGATCAACGGACACTTCAACAAAAATAAAAAGAAGAATTTTCCAAAAAAGAGAAAAACTTCTGAAAACAAACCCAAAGACAACAAATAAAACAATAAGTTTGACTCTGGGGTTGGTGGAAAAAGAGGACACATAGCTAATTATTGCAAAAATAAAAAGGAATGGAACTCAAAAGCAACTATGTTAGACAACATGCAAGTGGACGAGACCAACTTTTTAGCAGTTGTATCTGAACGCAATTTAGTTCAGAACCCTACACAATGGTGGGTAGACATAGGTACTACTCGTCATGTTTGTTCTACCAAATCCATGTTTAAAACAATAAGTTTTATGCTTTCCAAATTAGCGATGCTCTAAAACTATTGCCAAATTCAGAAACATTTGAAAGTGTTGCAAATTGCTGAATTCAAAAATGCTTTAAAGCTTCAGATTCATATTTTCATCAACATTTTTTTCCTCTTTTATTTATTTCAAAATTGAATCGGTTTTTGATACTGCAAACCACAAATTCAATACTTTTATCACTGTATCTTAGGAGACGATTTGCATTAACTCACAGCACTCATTTGTTTGATTAAACAAGCAGTGAAAACAAATAACGTTTTAAGAAAAGCATTATTGACATATCTTGAAGTAACCTCTATAGATTTGAGTTTATTACCATCGTGTCATTTCTCCACATTCGCAGAAAACACACACCAAAGTCCTGACTCGTGACATTTGATCACTTAATGCACAACACATGTCAATTAGATATCCCTTTGGGGTTTCCTTAAATATTCATAAATCCAAAACTTCGCTTGTAACTCTCATGAAATATGTACTAATTTCTAAACCCCCAATACATTTATACAAATTGCAAGGGGCTCGAACTTGTGGCATATGATTACTCAACTCATATCGCACACTTACTGAGCAACCATTCGGGTAGCATGTGTTCTTAGAAAACCATCAATTCTTACATGCTAAGATAGCTCATGTGGTGAAGCAGTGGGATACTAATAAGAATACACAGGTCAGATTCCAACAATGATGATAAATTTGTTTGATAGCCTAGAGTAATGGGGATTTATAGCACACAGTCTCTTTGCCTAGATACTCTAAGAGAAAGCTAAGATTTCTAGTATAACAATTCCATTTTGGAAAAGAAATAGATATTTATCCAATTTCACCACTTCTATGGAATTGAAGAAATCAATTTGTGCGCTTATTCTTTCTAAAATGTTCGCTCACTTAGTTCTCTAAAGGGAATGATTACAGTTTATATTTCATTTATCACCATTCAGACGTTATTGCAGTATTATATTTGTCCTATCCAGTTACACCTGCAGCTTCTAAAAAACCAAGCTTTATGAAGGAAAAAAGACTGTGTCCAGTGTACTTGAATAGTATAACAGCATGAGTAAGATAGATTACTAAACCGCTAAATGAGATGTCATCATCGTCATCAACCAAAGAAAGCACAGGGAGAGAATAAGGATGGACACTAGGTCGTGCTACCAAATGATCAGATGTCGTTTTTGTTGAAGAATCTGAAATCCTTTCCTGATTGAAATAATGTCGATTGTTAGATAATTCGGTACCTTAGCGCATGACTTCACATAAGAACGATATAAAGGTATTGATTGCAAACAAAATCCTGAAATTATCCAAGTTGGATCATACAATTAAGGACCATATTAGATAATCCAGAATGCTAATCAGATGCACAGCTTGTTATCGGTAAATATAACAAAATAAAATCAAGTAAGTGATACATTGATTTCTTCTTCTTACAGATCATCAAAATTAAACCCATGTTAAGAATTTATTTTGATAATGACTTAAAGCTAAAAAGAAGTCCAGATTGTTTGTCTATGAAAGTAAGCTGCTTTTTTAAATCTAATAACAGACTGAAAATACAGTATGTCATATACACAAACATTATCACCTTCTTATCTCTGTTTTTTCTAGATTGAATATGATCGTCTTTCCTCTTTTTTGCATTTTCCTTCGTCTGCAAACAAAAATGAAGAAACTAAGGATTGATGTAGTAATCAATATAAAATAAATACAAGTAAGACATGCCATTTGCCTTTTTTATTACTAATTTTACAGTAAATTGAAGATTTAATATGTGGATATTCATGTAAAACTTCCATCTTAGCTTATCATAAATAGAGTAAAGATTTCATAAGAACGTCTATCTAACCTTTGTCCTTTCAGACGGGTCATTGACTATGAAGAACAATTATATTACAATTTTATAAGGAAAGAGATGGACAAAAGTTTGGTCCAGACTCGGTTAGCGAACGAGGAAGTTTAAAGGACAAGAATCTGGGACAATGCTATTTAATATCGTTTAAATTTTAAACACAAACAATTTAAAATTTTCAACATACAATTGACTTCATGTTTACCCTTTGAAATATTTTGCGATGTCGTCACATGTAAGGGTAAACTCCGCCTGTGTAGTTTTCTATGCAGCCTGTCCCAAGCCAGGGTAAAGGAGGAGGGTTGTGATAGGCTTGGCGAGCCAACGTAAAAACTTAGCCACTCTTATGGATATGGAACCTTAATTTTGGGTTTCATATCTAGCCAACCCCAACTTGTTTGGGATATATGGCTTTGTTGTTGTTGTTGTTGTTGTTGTCACATGTAAGGGTACATACCCACATTGCACATTTTCTACTTTTTTAATGCAATATATTGGATAAGTGTTTGTGGAACCTCCATCCTCGAAACTAACATACTTGTCCTACTGTAGCAAACAAGCATGCTAAAATAATGTCTGTATTATAGAGATTCAACTGATAAGTTCTTCCAACTATATTAAACGTCTTACTCCCACATGCCATGTTTGAACTACTTTATAGTTCATACTCTATTTTCTCTATTAAAGTGTTAGGGAAATTGAAGGGTTACTAACTGTTGTTTGGTTTGTTTTACCATAGATCTTCAGGTATTAGGATATGGTAGGATTTTTTTTATATTTTTTGGTTGACCAGAAAAACGAATATGAAAACCTACTCATAGATCCTAGGATTCACTGAATTTATATTATATACTCAATCCTAATCAATATATGCATAACCTCAAGAAAATGGTAATTTAATAAGTCAACTAAGTAAAGATCGTAGCAGGCATCCACCTAACAGAGTTGATCATGTTACTGATAGTATTAGAAGTAGTGTATGTACACAAACACTCTTCGCTACATAGCAAGATAATGGCTGACACAATACAACTGATTAGAAAATATCACCAAACAAATATTTAATTTATAATCTGTGATTGAATTATCTTGCACGTTAGCATGAATATTTTGCTAGTTTATACAAATGGCGCTTATTATTTGAATATGAAATACACACCCACAATATAACATGTGTCATAGTAGCAATGATAACTCTATGATGTTTGGAGAGATTGTTCCATGCTTACTCTATTGACTGAGAATAAACGTGACAGTATTGCATAATTTAAAAGTACTATTGTCATCTCAAGAATGTCAAAAAAGAATGCTACGAATGCAGTGGGCAAAAAAAGGATAACAGTCATGTGTGTTTCTACAATTATTTCAAGTAAATGGCGAGTACAAAGTCAAATAATGTGTGTGTAAGATATTGCGCTTATGGTTGGTTCAAATGCAAGTTATTATTTTGTGTGTTTATCATACTATTATGTTTGAAAATGAGATTTTTTTTTTTTTTTTTTTTCTTTCTGGGGCAGCTGGTATCAAAACCGGATTCACATTTGATTCATTTCATCGAAGTAAATTTTATAAGCATGCTAAAAAGCTACATCAACTAAAATAATCCACTATAAACTTCATATATTCTGGAACAACCGAATAATTTTAAACCAACTGATGTTAGTAATGGCCAGATGGAATATGTTCTAGTTTATTTTAGTTTTGAAATTTTTACATCCATATCGCAGTTACCTATACTTCTCATCTAAAATCTATAAAGCGTTTGGAGTCTGGATAAATCGGACTTGATGCATTCAATGTGCATGTTCAATTTGATTATCAAATGTGAATTCAAGACATGCAACATACATCATCATTACGATCTTTATCTTGCACGTCTTCTTGAATTAAAGATAGTTGATTCGTTTATAACTTGTCAGTGCATTTATTCAACAAGAATGTTTGAGATATACTGTATGGTTTCATATAGTACCTAATAAGTAGCATAACTGTAGGTTTAGTGAGTATAGTTACACTACTAAGTAATTAACATAATGCATGTTTAATGAGTATAGTTACACTACTAAGTAATTAACATATAAATTCACATCCACACACGCACACGGAGGGAGATGCACACACAAATGTTTTAATGATCATATGTTAACAAATTCAATAGATAATTATGCATATATAAATGTGCACTTTAGTGTAAGATTGTCTTTGAAGTTTGAACTTGTGTCAAGAATCTGCCAAAAGATAAAATCTCGGGACTTGGGCTAAATTAGGACTCGTGGAATTGTTACCTGCAGTTGGGGTTGTTGGTTACCCAAGAAATGCGTATCAAATATATTGGGGATATTTCATAAAATATCATTTTATAGTTTCACATTATGTTGAATGTTAGATTATACATGGTAGATAGATTCTGTGTGACATTGTCCACTGTAAGTATATTACAGATCATAAAACTACATAATTTTGATGGTAAACAATCATTGAACTGAAAACATGTATATTCCAAATATAGGAACTGTCATCTAACAAAAAAAAAATAGGTAAGATTTTTGATTATGTGAACGAATTTGTACAAGCGTATTGGGTGATGAAATTTGGTTTTTCAGTCAAGAAAGGGGAATCGGTGGGCAATAGAGAAATTGGAAAATATCAAACTTGAACTCTATTAAATATAGTAGGATTTGATAACATGCTGACTTATCTCCAGTACATCTGATTTTTATCATTAAAGTAATGCGATCACATAACAAAATTTTGCATATTTTTCTACAGTTAAGAAACCATAGTTACTTTAAACTAGTAAATAGTGTCTTAAACATCCAGATGTCAACAACTTAAAAAGAATAAAGTCAAAAAATGTGGAACTTACTGTCATCCATTTACAGCGCAAGGCTACATCTCTCATCGTCTTTCCTTGCAATAACAAGGCAATTTTTGCATACCTGAGCGGAGGGTTTACAGTTGAATGCCTAAAAGATTTTGTAGGGGAAAAGAGCACATGTTGTTAGTCTGCAAAATAATTGATATTCTAATATTTAAACTGTAAAAACATTGTACATGTTTTTCATGGAAATGAATTAGAGCATAAAATATAGGATGTTAAATGGCATGAATAGCCGATGTCCTCAAAGTTAATTAAATGGACAAAAGCAGGAAAAAAATATTACATATACACTTGATTGTTAAAGTATTGATTGTTCATCTTCATGGTTTCTCCTATCAAAATCAAATAAGCATTAAACACCGTAGGATGGGTTGATTTATATACCATTTATTTAGTCAAGTAGATGATATTCTCAGCATTACAGCCAAGGCGAGCGAGAATGCTTCCGTTAAACATCATACATATTTTGTAGCACTGATAATTCAATCAAAATTTGAACATTCTTCTGTTATGTATTTGAACACTAAACTTCATAATTGCATATACTTAGCTGTGGCTTTTATTATAATGACGATGATAACAACCTTCGAAACAATCCTTATCAGCTAGCATAATGCAGTTTTCCAGATTCCAGATTGTCACAAAATTCTCAATAGTAGTACCATATCTTAGTATTTTTTATAACAACACAATTTTAAGTTTTACGTCTTGCATCTACTATATCAACACAAATTCTTCGAAATTTGACATGACGGAATTGTACTACAGGCTCCTAAACGCAATTAAACTTCAAGCTCATTAAGAAATCTGATTTTTAAAAAACAGTCACTAAATTAATATCAAACCACTGCCAATTTAAACTCCAAAAATTACTACAATTATCCATATAACTCCATAAAATAACCCACTTGTTAAGCTCATCTTCCAAAATCGACTGTTCTTCTGCAGACCATTCAAAAGATAATCCAGGGTCGTTCTTCAGAGCCTGAAGAGTAGCAGAATTTGTATATGCAAGTCCACTGCTAGAATTTCCTGCCTCTTGATTAGAGGATGGATTCGAGTTGGCAATCATAATTTCAAAAATTAACTGTAGAATGTTTAAGGACCTTCGAGGACTGTGGGGTTCGGATGGTTAGGGCTTTAAGAAAGTTGGGGGAATTTATAAATTGGAATTTTAGGTTTCTATTATTAATCTTTGCGATTGTTGGCAAGGTTGAGATTGGGGAATTTTGGATTTGAATTTCAGTTAATTGCCTTTTTACCGCGGTGTTGATTTTATTTTCCTGCGACGACAATGATGCCGTACGTCGATATGGACATGACGGTTTTGGTCACGTGAACTTGCGCATATATCTTTATATTAATCTTTAATCTTCTTGGATGACGAAAATTGTTAAATTGAACAAAGTTAAATAAAAATGAAAATCATCAAACCAACCAAATTAAGTTTGTTTCGTCCCGTTGGTTATCTGATTTAACTGAACTAAAAATGTTTTGCATTTTATATTTGGAATATTCACTATAATTTAAAACAAATTACAAATATGATTAAAATATTTTTTTATTTATGATTTTTATGCTTTTTAGAAGTAATTTTGATGCATGTATGTTGGTTAAAATTTACCTGGATAAATAAACTAACTTAAAAAATTTATTATAACATCGATAATTTTGTAAATATAATAAAATTTCGGTTGATTTGGTTAAAACTGATGATCGAACTAAATATTTTCCTGAGTCGATTGCAAATCGATAAAATTTCAAAACCAAATCAATTCGATTAATGTAAATCGGTTTGGCTGGTTTATTTAGTTTGACAAATAATATTCACCCCTATTGATAGCTATATAGACCGCATAATATCAATTAATACTTTTATATGCAATCCTTTACAAAATGGTCATCGTAAATTATAAGGTCTAAATAAATATGCGTTACTTTTCTACTAATGTTAACATTACTTAAAAATATATCAAACAAACATACTACTTCTTTATAAACATTAACATCATTTAATAATATGACTAGCAAACATACATTTTTACGAATTCAAAACGTTTTTCTACATACATTACCAAATTAATATCACGTAAAAACATGATGTAGCGAAATAACTTATATACCTTTTTGCTTTTATAATTTGATGAAAGCAACAAAAATTCAAACTAACAAAAAAACTAGGAACTGCAACACGGGAAAAAAAAACTAAATACATATAATTCCAACCCAGAAACATAGTTAAATATTTATAAAAATCATTTCTCTTAATATATATAACATGTGTTATTTGTTAAAACAAAATCAATTTACCAATGAAGTATGTGTTATCATAACACTAGAAGCACATGTTGTACCACTTATTATTAACAGTTGAAATAGAAACATAATTTCTGATCCAATCGCGAAATATTAGAAATATCTTTACTTGCAAACGAGAGGTTGGGAGTTCTAATCCGGTTTAGCACAAAAATTAATATTTATTTTTAAATAGAAATCTTGAAACATAAACAAGTTTATGAATTTAGAACCCTGTTCTAACAAGAAAAATCGAAGTTTTAAATCTCGAATTTCGATTACATTTCATTTAGAAGATTTTAGAGATTCGATTTCGTACCGCGAGCCATCCCGGACGAGATGCTCTAACCCCAATGTTTCAACGTTCCATCTCGAGTCTTAAAGCTCAAATCGGTTGGGTTACGTGATATGTTGAAAAATGATATTCTTACACAATAATTTTTTACAAATACCATCATAAAAAATAATAACTTAAACTGATTTGAAGAACCATTATGTTGTTATTAATCTACTGTAATAACCCGAAAATCTGAGTCAGTTTAAATTTTTTATTTTGGCAATTTTAGCGAATTTTGAATATTTAAAATGAATTATTTTAAATAATATCGATGAGAAATTTATTTTGAATAGAATTCGACGTATATATTATATACGTCGTCGTTAGAATATAAATAATTATATATATAATTATAAATAGAATTAAAAATGGCACGGTAGTTTGATAATTCGATTTCAAACTTCAATTGAATGTACCGGGTGCAAAACAATCCGGATTTTAGTGAAACCAAAAACATTAGGATCTATTTGATGATATCTTTCCAACGAATCCGAAAAATCGAAATTTCATAGCGGGAATAAAAAGATATGTCCAGTTGAAAATTCTGAATAGTCGCTATGTAATTCAGGCCCTTAAAAATAGACATTTTGCAAACGACCTCGGATTTCGACGAAACCACTTTTGTTGGGTCCATGATGTCAAATTATTGCTAGGTTTCAAATTTCATAATTTTTCGAATCAATATGTGAGCGTGGCATAGGAAAACGCGTTTGGCCAGTTTAAGTTGATTTTAATCGACTGGAAAATGGCCATTTTTCAAACGGTCTCAGAATTCGACGAAACTAGTTTTGTTAGGACCGTATCGTCAATACGAAGCTAGAAAATATTTTTCTGGAATTTTTCTGGTTAGTATGTGACCCCGGTAATTTGAAATGTACGTTTAAAATTCAATATAGTGATTTAAATGTAAATTTAACGGAAACTGATTGTAACAGCCGAATCAGCCTACGATACATATCCCATTGTGTTCGGAATGGGGGTAAAACGCCATGGACGATAGGCGGTGGGCCTCATTTCGAGGTCGTATGTAAAAGTCAACTTTTTGCAAAATAAAATAATTAAAAATTTTAAATCCTTTCTCTTTCCTCTCCCCTTAACCCGCTCTGCCCCCCCCCCCCCTTCTTTCATTCGTTCGATTCAGAAAAAAAAAGAAAAAAAAACCCTAAAATCTAAAACTGCTTCGCCGACGTCGAGCTGCCTCTAATGGCCGCCGCCGCGCCATCGCCTGGCGCGCACACCCCCTCGCCCTCCCCAGGTGCCGCGACCCTCTCCCCTTCGATCGTGACCCCACGCACCCCCCCTCGTCCTGATGGTCACCGCACTGTCTCCCCTCATCAATGGAAGGACCGACGCACCTCAACCCCCCCCCCCCCCCCCAATTCCTTCCATCTGTAAGTTTCTTTCTATTTTATTTTCTTTATTTATTTTATTTTATTTCATTTAGGCTTTTATATTTAACTTATTCGGTATTGTTTTAAAAATTAGAATAGTTTTAAAATCTGATTTTTCTTTTATAGGAAATAGAAGTAAAAAGATTTTATTTTTAGAAATAAAAGAATGATTTTAGTTCATAAAAATGTGATTTTTATAAAGATTAAAAATCATATGGAAGCGTAGAAGGTAGAAAATATGATCTTTATATTTTTAAAAGTATTAAAAATATAGTCTTTACTATATAGCGACTATAAAAATATGATTTTTATATTTTTAAAGAATTAAAAATTGGATTTTTATATTTTTAAAGTGGTAAAAATATAATCTTTATTATGTAGAGAATTAAAAATATAATTTTTACATGATAGGAATATTAAAAATATCATCTTTATATAGGTAGCAAAATAAAAATGTGATTTTTATAATGATGTATTTGAAAAGGCGAAATCTTTATATAGAGAATAGCGAGGTAAAAATATAATTTTTATCTATATAGTAGCAATTTTTATCCATATAGCAAAGTAAAAATTCGATTTTTATATATTGAATAACATAGTAAAAATTCGATTTTTATATATTGAATAACATAGTAAAAATTCGATTTTTATATATATGAAGTGATTATAAAAATATGATTTCTAAATTGAAAGTGAACAAATAAAAATGTGATTTTTATATATGTAGTGGCTACAGCAACGAAGATGACAAAAATGTGATAACAACGAAGGTTTCTATAAATGAAGTGTCGTGAAGTTGGATAGCTATTGGTGAGAACTTCTCACTCAAAATCTCTTTCTCTAGTTATATATATATACTAGGATGCAGACGGTGCTTAGTAGCACCCGACACCCGTCATCCACAGACCATGGATGGCTTGTTTGTTAAATTGTTTGGTTGTGTAGTTGGTTAGATTATTGGTTTGAATTGAATTATTTGGTGAATTGAATGGATTTGATTGATGTGTGAATGGCGTGGGCCTTCACTAGACCGGGGATAAGGCTAGGCCTCGTCCCGTTTCTAGTATCGTGCCGTTATGCCGCCGAAATTTTCTAAAATATGTTAGAAAAATAAAATATCATTTTATTGAAAGAATGAACTGAATAGAAATTCATGTGTTGAAATAAAATGTTTTATCGTTAAAATATAAATTTTAACGTGAATGTGAATAAATAAATATTCATTTACAAATCAGACGATTTGTTTATATACACTGATTTGACTGAAATTGATTGGGATGATAAATTTTACACATCACCCAACTGCACAAATAATATTCAGTGTTTGTTGATTTGAAACCCCACACGGGTGTTGGGATGATGTTTGGCGTACACTAATCCCAATTATTTAATTATTGTCGATCGATTGGTCGACAGACTGTGTAAGCGTCGATTATTTATATTTGATGCTTATGCAGTTGTGTGGTGCACTTTTGATGATGGTTGATTGTTTATCAATGCTATTATATACATGTGTTGTATGGAATCCATATAATTAACGTTATATGGTGATTGATTGGGCCTCATTCCAATCGGGAAAATAATGAATATTATAAAGGAAAATTCATGTGTTGAATCTATTCATGTGTTGAGTGAAATATTTTAATAATAAAATTCACATCTTTATCATATTTAAAATTAGAACTATTTTACGATGGAGTCTAATTAAAATCAAACGATAGATACCATAGTGTTATAAAATATTTTACATAACAAAAATAGTGATGTGTTGACAGTACTCATGTGTTGAGATTAGTCGTGTGTTAAAAGAAATATAAATTCATGTGTTGAATAGAATAAATATTCATTTGTTGAATAGAATAACGAAGTGATTGAAATATATAAAGCCGTGTTGATTAGTTTTGTGCCATTTTGACGTGAACGATATTTATATCGATTTTATTCAAATTGAAATGAATATTATAGTGAAACGAATTTGAAAAGAAAACGAATTTGAATTGAATATAAAATGACTTCGAATTGAATTGAATATAAAACGAATTCAAGTTGAATTGAAAACGAACTGAAATTTAATTGAAATCGATTCGAATTGAAATCAAATAGAAATGAATTCGAATCGAAATTGAATTGAAATCAATTTGAATTGAAATCAATTTGAATTTCAATTTGAATTGAAACAAATTTGAATTTGAATTGAAGTGAAACGAATTTGAATTCGAATTAAATAAAATTGAAATGAATTCGAATTAAATTGAGATCAAATCGATTTGAAATTGAATATAGAAGTTGAAATTGTTTTTGAAACGAATTTAGAACGATTTATAAAATTCGTTTTAAAAAGGAAATCGATGAAATATATATAATATATATAAAATGGCCTGAATAGAACGCACCGCTCCGCGGCAGTTCGTGAATTTCGACCATTGACTTCGAATTGACGTTGCGGGAGATCCGACCGTCGGATTCTCCTAAAACCAGAACCGTTGGGTTCGTATCGAAAAGAGCTTTCCAATGAATATTAGAAATTTGAAATCTAACGGTTGGATTTGGAATTATGTCCAAATCAAATTCTAAAAAGGTCGCTGTAAGTGCAGTTCGATAGCCGTTGATGGAAATCGACTGTACGGGCCTTGATAAAATTATTAAAAATATTGATAATTTGTGTAAAATCATAATATATGAATTGAAAAGAATTGAGCTGGAAAATTCCATATTTGAAAAGATAAAAATAGATTTTTATCAAAATGAACTAGTTTTGAACTAGAATTAAAATCAATTTATTTTTGAAATAAATAAATTGAATTTGAAAGTGATTTTAAAAATAACCAATATTCCCAATATGTGAATTGGACTGGAGTTGGATCGAAATTATCTTCGGAATATTTCGATGTTGGATTTCGTGACTATACAGATATTGTTATGGGAATTTGAAAGATATATTTTATATCGTTATTTCCAATACGATATATGTTGGTTTCAGAATTTGATATTGAATATAAGCCGATATATTTTCTATTCAAAGCCTTGTATTTAATATCAAATGTGATTTGGGTTTATCGTGAATCGTGTTTTAGATGACGTTGGTTCTTTAACCCAGTTAAAGGCAAGATATCGATTTTTGAAAAGATTAAAACTAAGTGGAGTTTTAATGAATCTTTAATTAGATTAAAATTGTGAACTGATAATTTAAATTATCAAATCTGAAAGGTGATCGAGAATGGAGTACCACCGGTTTTGCTCCAAAGCGATAGCTAAATCTTTAATTAGATTTGAACGTGAAATGGTAATTAATTTTACCGATAACACCGTGGTGTTAGATGTGGAGTATTACCAGTTTTCTCCATGGGATATATAGGTTGGGTTTGGGAAATAAAATAAATAATTACTTCGGTGTGGTTCGTTAATCCCGACTAGTTTGAAATGATATCCATAGGAGGATTAAAGAATAAATTTAGAAGAATTTATCTTGGATAAAATTAATGGGAACATTTCCCTAAGAATGTGTTTTTGTGAATAAAAGAATATTCTGAATTGGAATGAGGCGTTTGTTGTGTTTGTGTAACATTCGTTTATTATATACGTGGGTTATTTAGAAAGGCTGGGTTTATACCCATTCTGAATAATCGATTCGACGAGATGTCGAAGATGAAGATGGTGGTTGAAGACCGGAAGTCTTCACATCGTTTGGGTGATTACTGATGATCTTGATTGGGCTGTACACCCAAGATGAGGGAAACAGTTGGTGATCGTCCAGACGTACTTGGAGATCGATGGATATGCGAGGAAAGTGCCTCCGGTTTCGTTCAGACCCAGAACGAACTTGTAAATGGATTGTGTGTCTGACATTGGATTTTATTCTGTGTTGATTGATCTCTATTAAATATACATCTGTTTGGCAGCGGAGAATTTATTCTCTTGCTTAACGCCCTTCTCTGAGACGTACGAGCTTAGAGGTTGTATATCGATAGACATCAGTCGCATGGAGTGAATTGCCAATGTGGCATGCGTAAGTGGCAATTGATCAAGGCTTCTGTTGAAAAGCAAAGTCTTGTGGTTGATGATCAAAGCACGGCCTGTGTGGCGTAGCTTTGTGTGTAACGTGAATTCGCGAGCCTCACACCCCGGTATGAGTCAAAAACGGGAGACAGACCGCTGGGAGAGCACGACGTTTCTTTCTAGCTAGGGTGGTGTCAGTGACCTACCAGCCTTGACATTTATATACTTTTCACCTGTGTGGTTGTTGGATACGAGGCGCCTCGGATATAGGTCTGTAAGGACCGGGAAACGTGTGTTCAGGAATAACTAATCCTCAAAAGTAAGAGAGGACCGGCCCAGCCGATTCCAAGGATCAAAGTGGGGTCCTGGGACATTTGCTAGAGTGTCTCGAACGCGGAGAGGAGCTTGCCCCTTGCCTCGGCTCATGACGGAATCCAATTTCCAATACGTGATATTGCGGTTTTATTTGTAGAACCTAGTATGGCGACATAGTGGTATGGGTCATTCATGCCGCCTATGATTGATATTTATGATTGAAATTGTTTTGACACTATACACTTATAGTAATATCAAAATAATGTGTTTTAAACGTATCAAGCATGATTTGGCTGTTATAAGGTAAAAACCCTATCCTTCGGCTTGTGTTGCATTGTGTGATGGGACCTGGGTCTTATAACAGCTTCATTTTTCTTTATTTAGCATTGCGCTGTTTGTTTTATGCACTGGTATTCTTGGGAGGAAACCCGTTCCGTGTTATATGGCGTGGTCCCTTGATTTACCTAACTTTAAAACCAATATCAATAACTGTTTTAGTTCTCACACCAGTCACATGACTGACCTGGAGTTTATTGTTTTAACCTAAACTCTGGGTGCCCCTATTTTCCACACGGGCAGCTAGTAGTTTTGGTTTTGCAGATTTATATTCAAAGGGTCCTGATTTACAGCTGGAACGATGCTCGGAAAGCTCTGTATCCGTGTATCACTTCTAGTTGTGATTTTGTATTATTTTCCGCTGCTATGTAATTTATTGTAATCTCTGATATTTGTCGTATGTAATTTATTCATTTATACTCTGTATATTCTTGTATCTGATGGAATTGTTGTAATAACAATGAAATGTTCTTCCGTCTGCGTCCTTTGTGTGTTGTTCTCAAAGCATCCGTGCTTTCCTTCACGGGGAAGTTACGGGTTCTTACAGTTGGTATCAGAGCTTTGGTTTACAGAGCTCGAGAACAAGACACATTAGAACCATACGAAAGAATTCATCAGATATTGGATTAGTAATATCCAATTAGAATGACTCGTTAGAGATAGGATCAGTGGTATCCTAGAACGAGTGTGAAGAGTATATTTTCAAATGAAAACAATTTTGTTTTTAAAATTCAATTCGTTTTAAAACGTATTTGAATATTTATTTATTTTGAATTTGGACAATCGAGTATATAAAGATTTCGCGTATACGCGTCATGAACGTATAGTCGAAGTTTTAATATACTGGATAGATATAGAGTCACATTCTAGACACCCGGGGATAATTCTGGTGATGTGGCCACATCATCAGTATTTATATTCGAGTTTCGAAGGTGTGATTTTCTATATATTTCCATTAGACTGGTGTGAGAACCAAAACTAATATAGCTAGAATACATTGTTGTGAATTGGCATCAAAAACATGATTTTCTTTATATGTAGTAAAATTATCAATTTGAAACGTTAATCCACTAATTGATTGATGTTTGTGTTATTTGTTTATTTGTTTGATAATTTTGAACCATTATGCCTAATTGAACCAAATATTGAACTATATTGAAAATTGGTCGCATTTGCTTGCATATACATATACTTACATTGAACAGGTCATAGCAAGGAGGCTAGAGCAGAGAATAAAATTTGTTTGCCCGACAAATAGGTACATGTTTACTACATAATTTACTGTTTTGTTTGGGTGATGATGATTTTATGAGCCTATTGGCTAGCCGCTTGGCTTTTTCTTTTTCTTTTTGAGATTAGAAGGACCGGGGAAGCTATTTGAAATTCCCCGATGCTCCCGGTGCAGGGGAGGTTATGGCGAAATTTTTCAAAAATTTAGGGTGTTAGCCAAATTTTTGAAATTTTGAAAATTCTCAGAAACTGAAAAGTTGGAGAATGGAAGCCAGATCGAACGTAGAGTTGAATAATCAAACCACTTTCGACTTTGTTCCTTTTCGGGGACTAAAAGTTTTAAGTGGGGGAGATTGTAATAACCCGAAAATCTAAGCCAGTTTAAAATTTTTATTTTGGCAATGTTAGCGAATTTTGAATATTTAAAATGAATTATTTTAAATAATATCGATGAGAAATTTATTTTGAATAGAATTCGACGTATATATTATATACGTCGTCGTTAGAATATAAATAATTATATATATAATTATAAATAGAATTAAAAATGGCGCGGTAGTTCGATAATTCGATTTCGAACTTCAATTGAATGTACCGGGTGCAAAACAATCCGGATTTTAGTGAAACCAAAAACATTAGGATCTATTAGATGATATCTTTCCAACGAATCCGAAAAATTGAAATTTCATAGCGGGAATAAAAAGACATGTCCAGTTGAAAATTCTGAATAGTCGCTATGGAATTCAGGCCCTTAAAAATAGACATTTTGCAAACGACCTCGGATTTCGACGAAACCACTTTTGTTGGGTCCGTGATGTCAAATTATTGCTAGGTTTCAAATTTCATATTTTTTCGAATCAATATGTGAGCGTGGCATAGGAAAACGCGTTTGGCCAGTTTTAGTTGATTTTAATCGACTGGAAAATGACCATTTTTCAAACGGTCTCAGAATTCGACGAAACTAGTTTTGTTAGGACCGTATCGTCAATACGAAGCTAGAAAATATTTTTCTGGAATTTTTCTGGTTAGTATGTGACCCCGGTAATTTGAAATGTACGTTTAAAATTCAATATAGTGATTTAAATGTAAATTTAACGGAAACTGATTGTAACAGCCGAATCAGCCTACGATGCATATCCCATTGTGTTCGGAATGGGGGTAAAACGCTATGGACGACAGGCGGTGGGCCTCGTTTCGAGGGCGTATGTAAAAGTCAACTTTTTGCAAAATAAAATAATTAAAAATTTAAAATCCTTTCTCTTTCCTCTCCCCTTAACCCGCTCTGGCCCCCCCTTCTTTCATTCGTTCGATTCAGAAAAAAAAAGAAAAAAAAAACCCTAAAATCTAAAACTGCTTCGCCGACGTCGAGCTGCCTCTAATGGCCGCCGCCGCGCCATCGCCTGGCGCGCACACCCACCTCGCCCTCCCCAGGTGCCGCGACCCTCTACCCCTTCGATCGTGACCCCACGCACCCCCTCTCGTCCTGATGGTCACCGCACTGTCTCCCCTCATCAATGGAAGGACCGACGCACCTCAACCCCCCCCCCCCCCCAATTCCTTCCATCTGTAAGTTTCTTTCTATTTTATTTTCTTTATTTATTTTATTTTATTTCATTTAGGCTTTAATATTTAACTTATTCGGTATTGTTTTAAAAATTAGAATAGTTTTAAAATCTGATTTTTCTTTTATAGGAAATAGAAGTAAAAAGATTTTATTTTTAGAAATAAAAGAATGATTTTAGTTCATAAAAATGTGATTTTTATAAAGATTAAAAATCATATGGAAGCGTAGAAGGTAGAAAATATGATCTTTATATTTTTAAAAGTATTAAAAATATAGTCTTTACTATATAGAGACTATAAAAATATGATTTTTATATTTTTAAAGAATTAAAAATTGGATTTTTATATTTTTAAAGTGGTAAAAATATAATCTTTATTATGTAGAGAATTAAAAATATAATTTTTACATGATAGGAATATTAAAAATATCATCTTTATATAGGTAGCAAAATAAAAATGTGATTTTTATAATGATGTATT
Source organism: Allium sativum (assembly GCA_030737875.1). Lineage (NCBI taxonomy): Eukaryota > Viridiplantae > Streptophyta > Magnoliopsida > Asparagales > Amaryllidaceae > Allium > Allium sativum. Next base: position 104,032,598 of record CM060911.1, on the reverse strand, counting down.
TGAAAAGGCGAAATCTTTATATAGAGAATAGCGAGGTAAAAATATAATTTTTATCTATATAGTAGCAATTTTTATCCATATAGCAAAGTAAAAATTCGATTTTTATATATTGAATAACATAGTAAAAATTCGATTTTTATATATTGAATAACATAGTAAAAATTCGATTTTTATATATATGAAGTGATTATAAAAATATGATTTCTAAATTGAAAGTGAACAAATAAAAATGTGATTTTTATATATGTAGTGGCTACAGCAACGAAGATGACAAAAATGTGATAACAACGAAGGTTTCTATAAATGAAGTGTCGTGAAGTTGGATAGCTATTGGTGAGAACTTCTCACTCAAAATCTCTTTCTCTAGTTATATATATATACTAGGATGCAGACGGTGCTTAGTAGCACCCGACACCCGTCATCCACAGACCATGGATGGCTTGTTTATTAAATTGTTTGGTTGTGTAGTTGGTTAGATTATTGGTTTGAATTGAATTATTTGGTGAATTGAATGGATTTGATTGATGTGTGAATGGCGTGGGCCTTCACTAGACCGGGGATAAGGCTAGGCCTCGTCCCGTTTCTAGTATCGTGCCGTTATGCCGCCGAAATTTTCTAAAATATGTTAGAAAAATAAAATATCATTTTATTGAAAGAATGAACTGAATAGAAATTCATGTGTTGAAATAAAATGTTTTATCGTTAAAATATAAATTTTAACGTGAATGTGAATGAATAAATAAATATTCATTTACAAATCAGACAATTTGTTTATATACACTGATTTGACTGAAATTGATTGGGATGATAAATTTTACACATCACCCAACTGCACAAATAATATTCAGTGTTTGTTGATTTGAAACCCCACACGGGTGTTGGGATGATGTTTGGCGTACACTAATCCCAATTATTTAATTATTGTCGATCGATTGGTCGACAGACTGTGTAAGCGTCGATTATTTATATTTGATGCTTATGCAGTTGTGTGGTGCACTTTGGATGATGGTTGATTGTTTATCAATGCTATTATATACATGTGTTGTATGGAATCCATATAATTAACGTTATATGGTGATTGATTGGGCCTCATTCCAATCGGGAAAATAATGAATATTATAAAGGAAAATTCATGTGTTGAATCTATTCATGTGTTGAGTGAAATATTTTAATAATAAAATTCACATCTTTATCATATTTAAAATTAGAACTATTTTACGATGGAGTCTAATTAAAATCAAACGATAGATACCATAGTGTTATAAAATATTTTACATAACAAAAATAGTGATGTGTTGACAGTACTCATGTGTTGAGATTAGTCGTGTGTTAAAAGAAATATAAATTCATGTGTTGAATAGAATAAATATTCATTTGTTGAATAGAATAACGAAGTGATTGAAATATATAAAGCCGTGTTGATTAGTTTTGCGCCATTTTGACGTGAACGATATTTATATCGATTTTATTCAAATTGAAATGAATATTATAGTGAAACGAATTTGAAAAGAAAACGAATTTGAATTGAATATAAAATGACTTCGAATTGAATTGAATATAAAACGAATTCAAGTTGAATTGAAAACGAACTAAAATTTAATTGAAATCGATTCGAATTGAAATCAAATAGAAATGAATTCGAATCGAAATTGAATTGAAATCAATTTGAATTGAAATCAATTTGAATTGAAATCAATTTGAATTTCAATTTGAATTGAAACGAATTTGAATTTGAATTGAAGTGAAACGAATTTGAATTCAAATTAAATAAAATTGAAATGAATTCGAATTAAATTGAGATCAAATCGATTTGAAATTGAATATAGAAGTTGAAATTGTTTTTGAAACGAATTTAGAACGATTTATAAAATTCGTTTTAAAAAGGAAATCGATGAAATATATATAATATATATATTATATATATAATGGCCTGAATAGAACGCGCCGCTCCGCGGCAGTTCGTGAATTTCGACCATTGACTTCGAATTGACGTTGCGGGAGATCCGACCATCGGATTCTCCTAAAACCAGAACCGTTGGGTTCGTATCGAAAAGAGTTTTCCAATGAATATTAGAAATTTGAAATCTAACGGTTGGATTTGGAATTATGTCCAAATCAAATTCTAAAAAGGTCGCTGTAAGTGCAGTTCGATAGCCGTTGATGGAAATCGACTGTACGGGCCTTGATAAAATTATTAAAAATATTGATAATTTGTGTAAAATCATAATATATGAATTGAAAAGAATTGAGCTGGAAAATTCCATATTTGAAAAGATAAAAATAGATTTTTATCAAAATGAACTAGTTTTGAACTAGAATTAAAATCAATTTATTTTTGAAATAGATAAATTGAATTTGAAAGTGATTTTAAAAATAACCAATATTCCCAATATGTGAATTGGACTGGAGTTGGATCGAAATTATCTTCGGAATATTTCGATGTTGGATTTCGTGACTATACAGATATTGTTATGGGAATTTGAAAGATATATTTTATATCGTTATTTCCAATACGATATATGTTGGTTTCAGAATTTGATATTGAATATAAGCCGATATATTTTCTATTCAAAGCCTTGTATTTAATATCAAATGTGATTTGGGTTTATCGTGAATCGTGTTTTAGATGACGTTGGTTCTTTAACCCAGTTAAAGGCAAGATATCGATTTTTGAAAAGATTAAAACTAAGTGGAGTTTTAATGAATCTTTAATTAGATTAAAATTGTGAACTGATACTTTAAATTATCAAATCTGAAAGGTGATCGAGAATGGAGTACCACCAGTTTTGCTCCAAAGCGATAGCTAAATCTTTAATTAGATTTGAACGTGAAATGGTAATTAATTTTACCGATAACACCGTGGTGTTAGATGTGGAGTATTACCAGTTTTCTCCATGGGATATATAGGTTGGGTTTGGGAAATAAAATAAATAATTACTTCGGTGTGGTTCGTTAATCCTGACTAGTTTGAAATGATATCCATAGGAGGATTAAAGAATAAATTTAGAAGAATTTATCTTGGATAAAATTAATGGGAACATTTCCCTAAGAATGTGTTTTTGTGAATAAAAGAATATTCTGAATTGGAATGAAGCGTTTGTTGTGTTTGTGTAACATTCGTTTATTATATACGTGGGTTATTCAGAAAGGCCGGGTTTATACCCATTCTGAATAATCGATTCGACGAGATGTCGAAGATGAAGACGGTGGTTGAAGACCGGAAGTCTTCACATCGTTTGGGTGATTACTGATGATCTTGATTGGGCTGTACACCCAAGATGAGGGAAACAGTTGGTGATCGTCCAGACGTACTTGGAGATCGATGGATATGCGAGGAAAGTGCCTCCGGTTTCGTTCAGACCCAGAACGAACTTGTAAATGGATTGTGTGTCTGACATTGGATTTTATTCTGTGTTGATTGATCTCTATTAAATATACATCTGTTTGGCAGCGGAGAATTTATTCTCTTGCTTAACGCCCTTCTCTGAGACGTACGAGCTCAGAGGTTGTATATCGATAGACATCAGTCGCATGGAGTGAATTGCCAATGTGGCATGCGTAAGTGGCAATTGATCAAGGCTTCTGTTGAAAAGCAAAGTCTTGTGGTTGATGATCAAAGCACGGCCTGTGTGGCGTAGCTTTGTGTGTAACGTGAATTCGCGAGCCTCACACCCCGGTATGAGTCAAAAACGGGAGACGGACCGCTGGGAGAGCACGACGTTTCTTTCTAGCTAGGGTGGTGTCAGTGACCTACCAGCCCTGACATTTATATACTTTTCACCTGTGTGGTTGTTGGATACGAGGCGCCTCAGATATAGGTCTGTAAGGACCGGGAAACGTGTGTTCAGGAATAACTAATCCTCAAAAGTAAGAGAGGACCGGCCCAGCCGATTCCAAGGATCAAAGTGGGGTCCTGGGACATTTGCTAGAGTGTCTCGAACGCGGAGAGGAGCTTGCCCCTTGCCTCGGCTCATGACGGAATCCAATTTCCAATACGTGATATTGCGGTTTTATTTGTAGAACCTAGTATGGCGACATAGTGGTATGGGTCATTCATGCCGCCTATGATTGATATTTATGATTGAAATTGTTTTGACACTATACACTTATAGTAATATCAAAATAATGTGTTTTAAACGTATCAAGCATGATTTGGCTGTTATAAGGTAAAAACCCTATCCTTCGGCTTGTGTTGCATTGTGTGATGGGACCTGGGTCTTATAACAGCTTCATTTTTCTTTATTTAGCATTGCGCTGTTTGTTTTATGCACTGGTATTCTTGGGAGGAAACCCGTTCCGTGTTATATGGCGTGGTCCCTTGATTTACCTAACTTTAAAACCAATATCAATAACTGTTTTAGTTCTCACACCAGTCACATGACTGACCCGGAGTTTATTGTTTTAACCTAAACTCTGGGTGCCCCTATTTTCCACACGGGCAGCTAGTAGTTTTGGTTTTGCAGATTTATATTCACAGGGTCCTGATTTACAGCTGGAACGATGCTCGGAAAGCTCTGTATCCGTGTATCACTTCTAGTTGTGATTTTGTATTATTTTCCGCTGCTATGTAATTTATTGTAATCTCTGATATTTGTCGTATGTAATTTATTCATTTATACTCTGTATATTCTTGTATCTAATGGAATTGTTGTAATAACAATGAAATGTTCTTCCGTCTGTGTCCTTTATGTGTTGTTCTCAAAGTATCCGTGCTTTCCTTCACGGGGAAGTTACGGGTTCTTACATCTACGAAAGTACATTCCTATTCATAAATCATAATATGTTTAAACTAAAAAAAATAACACAATATAAATTGATTATAGCTTACAACTTATGATTCATGAACACGAATCACTGTTAGATATATAACATAAAAAAGATCGATAACATTAAATAACTACATAAAGTTATAATATAAAATGCATGCTTTTATAAGTAGCGTTCATGTAAAAAAGTGACCAAGATGAAAATCCCAAAGACTGTAGAATACATATGAATGTATGATATGAGCATATAGAGTGCAAAATGTATGCATATTATTAAATATTAAACATGAATCTTTTCAACTCTTATATTAACACTTATATTCACATATAAGCAAAATGAGCATCATTGTAAACCAAAATAAGATCATAATTTTACCATTACAGGCTAACTAGCAAAAAGAGTCAATAATATATGTTAATTGATTAGGGATGTGACTCGAATGTTTTGCATGGAATTGTTAGATTAAGGAAATTTTTAAGGGTTGATTTCAGTAGATAAAAAAGAAGTGATGAACTATTAAAACAGCGAGAGATTATAGTTGTAACGATTTGGGATATTTAACACTTTAAATTCAAATATAAATTAGAAATTTGATCTATTTTGAATATTTCTAGGCCTATCAATGGATGCAGTCGGATACAGATAGTGCTGTATCTGAATCTGTATCCAAAAATAACAGTCCATATCTGAATATGTATTCCAATATCCGTAGATATCAATTGAAGCATATCCGTATCCGCGGATATCCGAAAATATCCATATCCGGCTCAGCGAATACAGATATTTTCGAATATATGAAAATATCCATATCCAAATTTAAAATTGCATATCCAAAAATGCATAATTCATAATTTGCAACAAACACAACATATAATGGTAGCAAATTCATCATAAAAGCAAATACATAAATTGCATCAAAACAACAGCAAATTCATCATAACATCGAATATGTAAATTGCTGCAAATACAACATAAAAAGCAAAAACATAATATATTTAACTTGTTGTCGTAACCTAAAACAACATAAATCATAAAAGCAAATACATCATACATGTCATGTATTGTAGCAAATACCAAAAATCATCTAAAGAGCACGCATATATTTAATATATTGCATTCATTTTCCATTTTTCCATGGCGGCTTCAAAAGTTCACTAACTTTCAAATTGTAATAGACCATCAATTAGTGAAAAGAAAAAAAAAACATTGCATTCAAAGTTTCAAACTACTTTAATTTACAAAATAATTTAACCAAACACACCTATTGCTCTTTGGAAATGTGAGAAGTTCTCATGCTGCTCTTTGAAACAGGTATCTACAATTAGTAACCGGTAGGGTCGGCCCTGAAATTCCCAAAATAATCGGAGGCCTTAGGAAGATCGAGATATCGTAGGCCCTTGGCTGTCGGAACATGTTCAAATATGCACAATATGAGGTTGGAGGCCTTAGGTGGCCTCCTTGGTGGTCTTACCCCATGGCCACCCTTAGTAACCGGATATGTGGATTAGTCATAGTAGTTTTAAATACTATATGACGCAATCAACAAGTGGAAGTAAACTGAAATAAGCATACATAATGGTAGCAATGTTCAGTGCATGGTTCAATCTTGGAGTTGCAAACTTAAAGTTTGCAACTCAGTTGAGAAACTTATCAGTTTTTTAAACTCAGTTGAGAAGCTGAGTTTGTAAACTCAGTTGAGAAACTGAGTTTAGGGCTGTTATTGTAATGGTAAATTTACCATTTCCAGTCTATCGGTAATCATTTTTAATTAAAATCGGTATACCAGTTAAAACGGTATGGTAACGGTAAATTTACCATTTTCAAATGTAAATTATTGGTAACATTTCTTCAATACCAGCGGTAACGGTAGTTTTACCAGTCAATTTAAAACATATGTATATTCATCTGGTATGCTTTATTACATTTATTTAGAACCAAATAAATGATTAAATTTAATTCAAAAATCCTGTGAAATAATTCCAGGTACACTTATTTTCTTTCTTAATTACATATTTATTAACTAACACTACATATGGTATAATAAAGATGCACTATGTGAAAAAAACATATCAAGATACAAACTTTGATGGACAAATGGTAATTTACGATGATCAGTGTTACGGTTACCAGATTATCGATATACCAGTCTTCGGTATACCAGTCGATCGGTAATGGTAACGTTAAACAATTCTGACTTACCAGTAAAAACGGTACGATAACGGTATTTGGCAAATGGTAACGGTAACCATTACCATAACAACTCTAACTGAGTTTGTAACACCCCGTAAAATATATAAACATTAATAACAAATAAATAAACAAAAATAAACAATTAAATAATAAGGCTAGAAAATGAGATTTTGCAGCTTTAGGAATTTGACTACATAATTCTTTTATTTGGATTCGTGGCGAAATTCTAAATCGTTTTCATATATAATATGCGGAAAACGGTCACATATGAAGAAGTTACGAGCAAACGAATTTGGACAGTAAATGCAGAATATATATATATATATATATATATATATGTATATAATTAATTAAATGGATAATATATATATATATATATATATATATATATATATGTGTGTGTGTGTGTGTGTCCAAAATAAATTCAAAACAAGGAGGGAGAATTTGGATTTTGAAATAAAGATAAGATCATGGGGGATAAAGGACATTGTATATAAGGAATTAGATTAAGAAATTTGAGTAATGTATTAATTAAATTAACACCTCATCGCCACAACGTTTATTGGGCGTTCCAGCCCCCAGGGGGTTGACCGTCCCCTTAAGAGGGGTGTCGACCGCCTGGCGGTTGGACAATCCAATAAAACTATGTGGTTAGGGTATTCTAGAAGGGATATATAAATAAAAGGTCTAGATTAAATCTGAGTGATCCAATGGTCTGTGCTCACATGGGAAACTATATATAGCCCCTCATGTCACACATTAGAACACTAACCATTCTCTATTCCTGCCTCCATGCTGCCTCTCTGCCATTACTAAATTCCAAACAATAAAGGTTAAGGATTTCTTCTATTTCTCCAACCTTTATTCTTATTTCCTTTCTATTTTAATTCATATGGGTTTAGTATTCTAGAATTTGGTATAAATATATGTATATAAGATTCTAATACATGTTTCTTGTATATGTATATATATTAGGAGAATTTTTGGAGCATGTTTTCCACAAAGATTAAGCACAAATCTAAATCTACTACAGATTTATCTTTATTCTTCCTAGATCTATGAGTGGAATATCATTTACTTAGGCATATTCATATTTTTATTAGATTATCATGTTGATAGATATGCCTAGGAGGATTTGGAAATCGATAACATAAATACCAAAACCCCCCAAATCCTTTATTTTATATTTGTGTATGGATTATCATGATTATTTGGGTTTTGTGGATTGTTGATTTTAATATTGGATTAAAGATGAAAAGGGGTATTGCTACTATTATTTCTATTTTGTGTAAATCACCTTTATTAAACATTTGATTGTAACCTAAATAGGTTTAAATTTGGGTACTTCATGATTTGATTAGGTTTGGATTCTATTTTGAATTCAAACATATTCATACTTGAAATATGTCAAATCTAAACGTTTTTCTGTGCATACCACTAAAAAGGGGTGAATTGGATAAAGTGGAAATTATAAACATACAAGTATATGTAATACTCTATTTTTAATCCAGTATTGAAATCATTCCAACAAGCCTAGGATACAAATTTAAATTTGTATGTATGTATATTTTCCATTCACTGCTATTTGTTATTTTGTTATTATATCATCATGCCTAAATTGTAGCAGTAAAGATACGGAAAAATTAACTTGTATGCCTTGATTTGGACAAACTGACAATTGCCACCTCGCTAGAACGTTTCCTCTTTCCTACGAATATTTAATGTTGTTATGCGTTATTATTATATTAATATAGCGTAATCAACACAATTAACGTAATTAATACGATTAAGATAAGATTCAAATTTGAAATGTCCCCATATATAAATATACACCGATTGCGTATGTGTGCGTATATAGAATGGCTTTATATATATCAATAGTGACACATAGACACGAGGTTAGTTGCCATTTGGGGTAGAAGTCTGCCTGGAACCGACCGACAAATCCAGCAACCACAAGTAGGCCCAACTAATGTGAGATGTCTAGGTGTCATGGGCCATTCAAAAACTTATTACACTAGACACGATGTTAAACCAACTTGTAGTAGAAGCTCTGTCCGGAACCGACCGACATATCCATCATCTATAGGTATACGGTTTAATGTGAGAGGTCTAGTGTGTGTGTGTATAACTACATACATAAGTCTATTGTGCGTGGAAATAGGCAGGTTTACTACACCTTGAGAAGTTCTTAAGTGGCTGACTCTTTTTTTAATCTAATTTGGGTCTTAAGTGATTAGTACTAGGATCCTTCCGAAGGTTTATTCCTTAGAGAGGAACCAAAGTCATGGGACCCACCCTTATTAGGTTCGAAGTAGGTCTTTGGGTCCTCCTTCTCTAAAAGTGGTTAGGCATAAACGGTAACGGAGTAGGGTTGTTCACGGGGACGTCCACTTCCTCTAGAAGCTTGTAAGGGCTCAACTAGGGACAAGATTGGTATATGAAAGATATGTGGCCATTGCATGCTCACCAACTGTCTAAGGGATGTCTTAAGCGACATAGGTGTCCTACTATAATATCAATTAAGTAGTAACGTTCTCAATACTACTTTTCATATTACAATTGAGAGTATAGACTTAAGAACGTTAACGTATTAGGACGAGGTCTTAAGGGGCTAGGGGTTCGCCTCCAAGTTATAAGAGATCATAAGAGTCCACCTTTAATAAGGCTATAAGTGACCGAGAACGCCCACCTCGTTGGGTCTTTACCCTAAAAACACTAATTGGTGATTGACTTGGATATCCACCCATTTGTTACATACTTGGTGTTTATTTAAATATTGTGTGCTACGTAGACATACCTTGACATATGTAACCTACAAAAATATAGGGTATGAACATTAAGTAACACCATATTTCAGCCACACAGAACTTTATGATCTTATCCCTCTCCTTAACATATCAAACAGGTCAGTAGATGGGGTAAAGTTATGGACGAAGTTATGACCAGAGCTGAAGAAGAAGACGAAGTTATTATGCTATTATTAGTAGTTATCGCTTTACTTCTTTTGGAAACTTGTGAAAATGAACTATTTGACGTATCCATTGAATGGATGTAACTATGACTGTTGTATTTCTGTGATTTTTAAACAAGTGGTTCATCTTATTTCAGCATTATATTTTCTCTTTCCGCTGTGTGAGAATTCCATTCAAAGTATCTATATATATGTTCTGTGCAAATGTAATCCTTATACGAACTAACGACCCATTTAGAATCGCTCTATGTTTCGATGGGCCTTTTCTGGGTCGAAATTTAGGTCCATTCCGGGCGAGTTTTTACATTTGGTATCAGAGCTTAGGTTACCCGATTATAAGGGAAATATACGTATGAGAGGCATTTTTGTAATTGGAAAAAGATTTTTCAAAATAATTATATAATATATTTCCCCAATAAGCATACACATTTATACTAGGCATCTTTATCGTTTTCTTCCTTTTTTCAACTTAAATACTATCTCAGGAGTATCCACTAAGTGATTCTTTCTTTTCTTTTCAGATAGTAGAATGGCTGAAAATCCTACTGAGCAGGATAACCAGGCAAGACCCCGCTACTTGCCAGAATGGTTCCAACGGTATCTTCGTACTGTGGAACAAGTCCTTGTTGCTAATCCTACCCCAGCGACTCCTGCAACTTCTACCGCTGAGGTAGCCTTTGAATTTTCCCTCTATTGTAAGACCTTTACCAATCTTGGAGTGAAATCATTTTCGGAAAGGAGGGCTTTGCTAATGCTCAATCTTGGATTATGGACTGTGAATTTTTTTTTGAAACTACTGGCTGGCCCGATGAAGTGAAAAGGAGGATAGGGTCCTGACACTTGAAGGATGAATCCATTGAATGGTGGAATTTAATATCTAGAGAGATCAAGGGTTGGATTTTTACATGGGCCGAATTTAAAACCCGTTTTTCGAAGCAATGTTTTTGTCAAGGGCAGAAATGACTATCCAGTTGAAGAAATTCATCCACCTCAAGCAAGGAAGCTCGAGTCTACAAGAGTATATATCCGAATTTACCGAATTATGTAAGTTTGAAAGAGGATTGATAGACACCCCCATGATATATTAAAGGACTGAACTCTCTGTTGAAAGAAACCTTATTAGCCCAAGTAACGTTTGGGGCAACTTTTGAAAGCCTAGTTGAGACAGCTATCCTATGCACGGTTGAAGGCACTAAGGAGGATAAAGAAGGTGAGAAAGGATAAAGCCCCAACAAAAATAAGAAAAAGGAATGGTGGAAAAACAAGAAGAAAAATAAATTCAAAAGGAAAGCAAAGACTTGTACGAGATGCAACCATAAGGGCTATGAGGTCAAGGATTGTAGAACCTTGTTGGCGAAAAAGAAGTTCAAGGGAAAATGTTACAACTACCATGAGTAAGGACATATGTCTAGGGACTGCCCAAAGTTGTCAAGAGTGGCCATAATTATGCAATAGAAGCAACATCATTTCAAAGCCGACCCACAAGAGACCAAGAGCAACCACACTTGAAGGTATAACCTCTGTTTTAAGAAATTCTGTATACACCTTATTCGATTTCAGAGTGACCCATTCTTTTTTCTCCAAGCGATTAGTAAATCTGTTGAACCTTCCCATATCTATCTCAAATAGTCCGATAGAGGTAGCTAACTCTATCGAAGGATCTAAGTATCTTAAGCTATTGTGTAAAGACCTAGTATTGGAGGTCGACAATGTCGAGTTCCTTTGCGAAGCATATGCGTTGGATTTTATGGGGTATGACCTTATCTTAGGTATGGACTAGCTATCATTTTATGGGGTCATCCTTGATTGCGATAAGAGAATTATTCGTCTTAGGAGCGGAGGAGGACGAAGTTTGAATATTCCTTGTAATGTCAGAAACAAGGATAAAGCCTTATTATATTCCTTCTCTCCTAGTTTTGAAGGACCATCTTCAGTCCCTATAGTTTGTGAGTTCTTGGATGTTTTTGAGGAAGTCATGGGACTTCTACCCCATAGAGAAATCTCTTTTCATATTGACCTAGAGAAGGATGCTAGAAATGTATCACTACCCTTGAGGCACATGGCGCCTAAGGAAAGAAGGGAGTTAGATAAGAAAATTTCAGAATTGTTACAAAAAGGTTTCATTCGACGAACTACCCCAGAATGAGGTGCATCTATCGTATTTGCCACAAAAGCAGACCGATCTTTATGACTTTGTGTGGACTATAGGGAACTCAATAAATTGACCAAGAAGAATAGGTACCCTTTACCTAGAATTGATGACCTTTGTGATTACTTGGGAGGAGCCCGAGTATTTTCCCAACTAGACCTTGCTATTGGATTTCACTAGTTAAGAATTGCGGAGGACAACAAGGACAAAACTGCATTTGAGACGCCAGATGGATTATTCCAATGGGAAGTTTTTCCCTTCGGACTAACGAATGCACCCATCTTCTTTATTGACCTCATGAGTAGGGTATTTAGGGGCATTCTAAATAGAATTGTGGTAGTCTTCGTAGATGATATCCTTATATTTTTAAAAGATCATAAAGAGCATGAAGATCACTTGAGACAGGTGTTAGGGATATTAAGAATGAACCAATTAAAATCAAAATTCTCGAAGTGCCATTTCTGGAGGGAAGAAGTAATATTTTTAGGACATATTGTGTCAAGGGAAGGCTTGGCCATAGACCCCGCAAAGATCGAGGCAATCAAGGGTGGAGGATACCTCGAAATGCTACGGAAGTAAGAAGCTTCCTTGGATTGGCCGGATATTATAGAAATTCACTAAAGACTATGCAAAGATCACTACTCCTTTAACCCAATTAACGAAGAAGAATTTGGTGTCCACTTGGAGTAATAAATGTGATATAGTCTTTAAGAAATTAAAGGAAGTATTAACTAGCACACCAGTTTTAATTATACCCGATGGTTCAAAATTGTTTACAGTTTACACCAATGCATGTGGGACTGGTTTAGGAGCAGTCCTTATGCAAGAAGGAAGAGTAATTGCTTACGCTAGTAGGCAACTCAAGGATTCAGAGAAGTGATAACCAGTTTTTGACCTTGAGTCAGTCGTAGTAGTATTCGCTCTTAAAATGTGGAGGCATTATCTTTTAGGGGAGAAATTTGAACTTTTTACTGACCATAAATCCCTAAAATATTTATTTTCTCAACGTGACCTAAACTTGAGACAACAACGATGGATGGAATATATTGTCTCATTTGATTTCATGAAACAGTACACCCCGGAAAAGGGGAATGTTGTGGTGGATGCTTTGAGTAGGAAATATGCGACTTTGAATGCGATCTAGAAATAGAAACAATTAGAGTTTCTCTCTAATTTTAATTTGCAACCCTCGCCAACCACCTCTAATGGTTTTCTTGGGGCTATGATAATTAGACTTATCCTAAGAGAAAGGATCCAAAGCGCACAAGGCCTTGACGAAGAATTAAGAAGCATAAAGGAAAAAGTTGGAAAGAAGGAGAACTTTCCCCATTCGGCTAGGTATTCAATCGGCGATGATAGAAGTTTACTTTGGGATGGACGACTTTACGTCCCTAAGGATGAGGGGTTGAGGAAAGAAATTCTAGAAGAATGCCATAAGTCAAGAATGACCATACACCCCGGTAGGGATAAAATTTATAAAGATATGAAGAGGAATCTCCATTGGAAAGGAATGAAGAGAGAAGTAGTCGAGTTTGTGGCCAAATGCTCGACGAGCCAAAAAGTTAAAGTGAAGCAAGGGAAGCCCGGAGAATTGTCGTTACCTTTAGAGACCCCTGTATGGAAGTGGGAACATATTTCCATGGACTTCCTAGAAGCCAAAGGGGTAATGCGGCCATTTGGATTGTGGTAGATCGTTTAACCAAAAGCACCCATTTTACACCAGTCAAGAAGACAAGGACTGCAGCCTCATTAACCCAATTATATGTCAAAGAAATGGTCAGACTACAATCGAGTATTGTGAGTGATAGAGATCCCTTGTTCACAAGAGAATTTTGGAGAAGCCTAGAAGCAGCACTGGGAACGACCCTCAATCTAAGCACAACCTATCATCCGCAAACCGACGGAGAGATAGAAAGAGTAAACAGAATCTTAGAAGACTTACTCAAAGCTTGCATCGTTGATTTTGGAGGAGTTTGGGAGCAACAACTACCACTTGTGGAGTTCACGTATAATAATAGTTTTCAAACGACGATTGGTATGGACCCTTTTGAAGTGCTTTACGGGAGGCCATGCAAATCGCCAACTTGTTGTTTGGGAAACTACTGATAAGGTTATACTCAGACCAGACTTCGTTCGTGATTCCACAGAGAAGATATCCTTGATTAGGCAGAGAATGAAGGAAGCCCAAGATCGTCAGAAATCGTATGCTGATAAGCGAAGGAGGGAACTTGAGTTTAATGTGAATATTCGGTTTGGGAAGACTGGGAAGTTGGCTCCCAGATTTATTGGACCTTTTCATGTCAACGAGAAGATATGATGTTTGGCTTATCGAGTGGATCTCCCAGAGCGTCTATCGAAAATTCATAATGTTTTTCATGTATCTCATCTAAGGAAATGCCTTCATGATTCTGCTTTCAGACTCGAGCTTGATGAAATTGGGGACATAGAAGAACTCAAGTTGGAGTTCAGGGTGCCCCGTGCCACTGCAAGGATTTTAGAGCACGAAACCAAGAGAATTCGTAACAATATCATTCGCTTTGTCCAAGTACAATAGGGAAATGACCCTGCGGAAAGCACATGGGAGACTAAGGATAAGATAAGTAGACTCATCCAGAGCCTTTCTCAAGCAATTTTCCTCAAATTTACATTTATAGATGCACCATGATTGCTAAATTGAATATTAGGGCATGGATGCAACACCATTGCACAAGAGCACTCATATAGAAATATATGCAAAATTAGGTTGTTTGCATACATATTGCATCACTTATTACACCTACATGCTAGGATGGATCTCACTTTAGTGAGTCTGTAGTTTATAATCACTACGATTCATGGATGCTTATGCTTGATTTAAAATAACATGGATGTACAACATGGATGGGATCATGCGAGTTGTGTTTTTTGCCCCTTAAACAGATTTCAGGATGAAATCCATTTTAAGAGGGGAAGAATGTAACACCCCGTAAAATGCATAAACATTACTAATAAATAAATAATAAAAAATAAGCAATTAAATAATAAGGCTGTAAATTAGATTTTGTAGGCTTAGGAATAGGAATTTGGCTACAAAATTCTTTTATTTGGATTCGTGGAAAAATTCTGAATCGTTTTCATATATAATATGCTGAAAACGGTCAATGTATGAAGAAGTTATAAACAAATGAATTTGGATAGTAAACGCAGAAAATATATATATAATTAAATGGATAATATAAAGTGAATATTAAGAACACATCCCTAAAACCAAACTTAATTAGGCTCATGTCCGGTCATAAACTTATTGTAAATTTAGTCCCTATTTTTCGAAAAATAGGTTAAAAAGAATAAAAAAATATGTAAATTAATATTAAAATAAATTATGCATTCGATAAAAAATTCAGTCTAAAAAACATCAAAAAACACGGCAAAAACAAGAAAACAACAGAAAACAGCGAAAAGTGCAGTTAAATGCATAATATTATGCACATATTTGAATTATATTGCATATATATGTGCATGTATTCCAGTTTTTGCATCTGCGTTGATTTACTTGCATATTTCAGTGCAATTATTGCATAATTCTAGCATAAAAATGTGCAATAATTCATAACAGTGCAACTCGGTTCATTTTTATTTGCATTCAAGTGTGCAAGTAAAACAGAAAACATGCACACATGTGTGTAACATATCTGCAGGCAAAATGTTAGCTGAATTTCCTTTATGCAATAGTTGCATACAAGTATGCAACTTTTTTTTTAAATTGGCGTGTAGTTCTGGGATTATTTTCAGATTTCATATTTTTTTTACTCAGTGCCGCATTTTTTTCTTGCACAAAATAAAGGAGGCGGAAGGTAAAAATAGGGACTGAGTTTATATGTGAAAAAAGGGAGGGACGTGGCGTGTATTTCAAACTGTAATACAGATGTGGCACAAAAGTACCCTAATATATATATATATATATATATATATATATATATGTGTGTGTGTGTGTGTGTGTGTGTGTGTGTAGGTGTCCAAAATAAATTCAAAATAAAGAGGGAGAGTTTGATTTTTGAAATGAAGATAAGATCATGGGGGATAAAGGATACTGTATATAAGGAATAAGATTAAGAAATTTGAGCAACCTATTAATTAAAGTAACACCTCATCGCCACAACATTTATTGGGCGTTCCAGCCCCCAGGGGGTCGACCTCATCCTTAAGAGGGGTGTCAACCGCTCGGATCGACCGCCTGGCGGTTGGATAACCCAATAAATCTATGTGGTTAGGGTATTCTAGAAGGGATATATATAAATAAAAGGCCTAGATTAAATCTGATTGATCCAACGGTCTATGCTCACACGGGATATAACCCCCCATATCACACACTAGATACCTAACCATTCTCTATCCCTGCCTCCATGCCGCCTCTCTGCCATGACTAAACTCCAGAAAATAAAGGTTAAGGATGTCTTCTATTTCTCCGACCTTTATTCTTATTTCCTTTCTATTCTAATTCATATCGGTTTAATATTCTGGAATTTGGTATAAATATATGTATATAAGATTCTAATACATGTTTCTTGTATATATATTAGGAGAATTGTTGGAGCACGTTTTCCACAAAGATTAAGCACAAATCTAGATCTACTATAGATTTCTCTTTATTCTTCCCTAGATCTGTGAGTGGAATATCGTTTACTTAGGCATATTCTTATTTTTATTAGATTATCATGTCGATAGATATGCCTATGAGGATTTGGAAATAGATAACATAAATACCAAAATCCCTAAATCCTCTATTTTATATCTGCATATGGATTGTCATGATTATTTGGTGTAACAACCCATAATTTTAAAACATGGCATAAGGGATAATTGAAGAATACTTAATTTTTATAAGAAGAATTAAGGAAAACAGGTTGCGCCATTGCATTCATCTCGGAATTTTGCTTGGAATAGAGTCTAAGTTTGCATAAATCGGATATCATATGAAGAAGTTATGAAGCTTGGAAGGTTTCAGTTTAAAGCATAATTTAAATTAAAGTAATAATTAAAAGTCAAAAACGTGTTAAAAAAATCAAAATCAGTAAAATCTGGATGAGCGGGAAATCTCTCGCTCTAGGGTGTCGACCCCCTAGGGGAGTCGACATAGGTGTCGACCCCCATAGGGTGTCGACCCCCCATCTGCTCAGATCTGGCAGACGTGTTTTTGAGGTCTAGGGCCGATGTGTCTTCCTGGGATTGGCTGGATCACGTGTTTTTCTGGTTTGGATGGTTCTGATGGATCCTAATCTAATATAAGGGTCCTAATACACCTAGCACTCCTGTAAATAGACACCTAGACCTAACCCTAATTTCATTACACTAATCCATGACACCTCCATGCTGCTCTAATCTAAATTAAAACTAGCCTCTCTTCTTTTCTCCATAGCAAACCAGAATAGGAGTATTCAAATTGGAAGATAAGTATCAAATTCTACAACAACGGTTTAGCTAATCAAATTCAGAAATCAAAACTAAGAACTATCCTCTCTCCTAAATCCTATCGCTGTGAGTCTATGTTACTTTGACATATAATTAATTAAAACGTGATTGTGATAGGATTGTAAATTGGATTTTATGAACATGCCTGTAAGATGAATCATATCAAGTTTATCCATACCCAAATTATCGTTGTTATATGCCTAATTGTATCTATTTTATTGTGCTATGCCAGTTCATGTTTCATATGTCTCTTTTATACCAGTTTTGATGACATGATTCTCTTCCCTTCTTCTTTTCCTTTTTTATGAGATTAAGCTAACCTCAAGCCTAACATATTATGTTGAGATTTGCGTACGAATAACGTTTGAACGATTGGAAAAAAAGTTTGGGGAAATTTGTAATTAAATGAGATTATTAGCATAAATCAATCTGAGCATAATTGTGTTTAAATTATATCCATGAGATTTGGCATAAGTTGGATTGGACATGATTGGGTATAATTTGTATGCATGAGGTTTGGCATAAATTGTTAGAATGCAAATTAATTTGGGCGTAATTTGCCATAACATGTATACATAAGATTATAGGCCTAATTTAGATTAAAATTATGAACATAATTTAAATTGGAAATTATGGGTAATTTGGATATAATTTAATCCAAGATTTAAAGTTGGGACTTGAATCAAGAAAGTGATAATGAACGTTTAAGACATGAGGTTAGATTCGAATTGTGGTATATGACCACCCAGAACTGCCCGACACATCCAACAACCGCAATTTTGTAACTAATGTGAGAGGTCAAAGACAGAAATTAGATACGTAATTATGCAAAGACACGAGGTTAGATTTAGATTGTGGTATAAGACTGCCCGGAACCGCCCGGGATATCCAGCAACCGCAAAACAACAGTATAATGTGGGAGGTCTTGCAAGATTACAGTTATAATGAATTAATGAACACTTAACCAAGATAAGACATGTAGTAAGACATGGGAGTTAAGTGGACGACATGGGAAACATGTGAAATATAACTAGAAGCACTTAACCAAGGTGAAACATGTGATTAGACATGGGAATAAAGAGGGGTTAAGTGGGAATTCCTAGTGGGGACCAAGCTTAGGAGGGAAGCTTGTGTCAAGTATGTGGACCCTTTTCAACTAGTAACCCATTTTATCTATGTGAGCTCGAACTAGGTCGAGGACGGAACACGCTTACTAGGGTTGATTGTAAGAGGTCAATAAAGAGTTAGCGATGGCAGTGCAAGTCCAACGGAGTCATGTGCGTGCGTGGGTTCGGGCTGGTAGGTAAGACGCTATTGCATCGTGTAGGTATGAGCCGTGCATTTTAGTAGTATCGGGTTGCCACTAGGGAGTGATACACCCTACTGTGGGACCAGCACGAGTATCTACAAGTTAGGGAGCCGATCGAATGAGGAGGGTAGTGGGTACAACTAGTGGAGATAGGAGCAGGGGACACCTATGACATCAGCTAGGAGTACACGAAACTACCATCATTATTATTACTATATTTAGTAAGAGGGATCCCCTTTCAGTATGGAACTAGCATTGGCGCGGTGTAGGAATTATCTTATAGTGATTAGAAGCGCAATCAACGTTATATCTTGTTCATCTGGTTTACCTTGTCATATCTGCTTATGTTACAGTCATCTCTTATATCCAGTTTATGTTCTTATCATGTTACTTTACTGATTATATTGTTAAAGTCACTAGACTCGCCAGACTTATGTATGACCCCTTTTTGTTTTGCCTCTTTTCTTTCTTTTTCCCCTAGATCCTCAGGATGGGAATAGTGAAGCTTGACTTGGATTCCTTTCTTCTTGAAGTGCTTGGAAGTGTTGAAAGTAATGCTCAGCTTTATCTCCTTTTTCATTATGGCTATTTGGAGTGGGATTATGGTTTTACTTTTATGTACTCTGAAAATAATTTTGTACAAGATGGATATTTGTGTACTTGACTCTAGTATGTGGTTTTGAATGTTGTAACCAAATATGTTTTGCTTTTCCGCTGCAATGAATAAATTTTGAATTTTCTTAAGTACCATTTTATATATCTGTCTTGTGATATTCTGTTCTATACTCTTATAATATTCCATGAAAGTTAATGCATTCCCTTAGTGAGTGACATTAATCGACGTAGGGTGTTACACGTGGTATCAGAGCTGAAGGTTCCAAGAACAGATAAAAGATTTTGAAAACCATTTTTCAAAAGCATTTTTAGAAAGAAGTATTTTCAAAAACATGTTTTAAAGAGGATATTTTCAAGAGAAAAGTTTATTATGAAAAACATAATCCCCAAAAGCCATATATCTATCTTTAGATTCTCTGTTTTGAATCTCTTCCTTTTTCCTTTCAGCATGTCTGGGGAACCCGTTATACCCATGGGCGTACAGATACCAGGCTAGTTCAGAAGTTATCTGGAGGCTAGGGCTACTTCCGCAGGCCCAACAGACGTTCCTCCTCCCCCAGCTGCAGCCGCTTCTCCTCCTCCTCCCCATGTAGATGCTTTTTCTAAGATATGCAAAGACTTCCGTGCGATGGGCGGAAAACTGTTTTATGGGATTGAGACATTTGTTGAGGCTCGGAATTGGTTCAAGGAAGTGGAGGATTTGTTTGGTATCTTTGAGATATACGAGGGAAGGAAAGTTCAGCTAGCTACTTGGTTGATGAAGGACGAAGCTTCCTTTTGGTGGGAAGTAACTAATGGAGGACGTGCAGTGGAGACGTGGGTGGATTTTAGGTGAAGGTTCGAGTTGAAATTTCTTTCACAAGCGGAGGAGAGTTTATACATGGAGAGGTTCTTGGCTTTGAAACAAGGGAGTTTGTTTGTGAAGGAGTACGTTAACAAGTTTAATCAGTTAGTAAGATTTGGTATGGAATTAGTTAATACATCACATAAGAAGGCTTTGAGATTTGCCAAGGGCTTGAATGAACCATTACACGAGTTGGCTATGTCCCACATTCCTATGGGGGCTACTTTCGAGAAACTTGTTGACATGGCGTTGATGCATGAAGAGGAGTAAGGTGCTAATGTAGGTTAGGCACAGGATAAGAAAAGGGATCCAAAGAAGGCGCAACAACAACAAAAGAAAGGCGGCAAAGATAACAAGGGACAAGGGAAGAAAAGGTGTTTTAATTGTGGAACACCGGGCCACTTAAGCAAGGACTATAGGAAGAAGAAGACGGGTTGCTTCCAATGTGGTGAGGCAGGACATATGATTAAAGACTTCCCAAGGAGTCAAGGACAAGGGCAAGGACAGAGGATAAGATCTACTTCTGGAGGGCAGGTTCATGCTCTCATAGCACCTAGATAAGAGAGAGGTAGAAACATTTCTGTTGAAAGTTTGATTTTCCTTTTTGATCATCATGTTCGAACTTTGTTTGATTCTGGCGCTTCACATTCGTTTATATCTGCTTCGTTAGTTGAAACACTGCACCTAAATGCTAGTCTAGTTATGGATCTCGTAGTTGTCTCAAATCCTATTGGGGGTACGGCTCATCTTTTTATGTTATGTCGGGATTTGAGAATATATGTGCAATGGCGCGGAATTTTCAATCCAGAAAATCAACATAAATACACTGTCAATTACTCGGGCATCGAAAATACCAGAACATTAATAGAAAGAAATTGGAGGATGAGATAGAAAAGATAGAACTAATAGAATAGAAGAAGAAGAACACTGAACAGCATCAGAGTAAACACAAAACTCACAGCAGAATAAATAAAATGTATTATATAACATAACTCAGAGTTACAAAACTGTATTGTATATACATACCATATATCAGAGTACAATACATCATATCACAGCGGAAATAATCTCTAAATACTAATGGTGAAGCCTTCTACTTTGAGCTCCTCCAAGTGAATCTATAAAATCCTGAAACACTTGACTACCCATACAAATTTGAGCACCCAAGAGTTTAGGTAAAACAAACAAAATAAACTCTGGGTCAGTCATGGGACTGGTGTGAGTAAATTCCAACTATACTGTTTAACTTTGAAAAACCTTTTGAAACAAAAGGATAATAGTAAGACCAACCCACAACTAAACATGGACGGTTTTTACTATAACCCAAAATATTCTTGGTATCAAAACCCAGTGATATTATAATAATGTCTAATCAAATAAATAACCAAGTAGCGGAACACTTGTATCTCACGCTCCACATATATATAATATAAAATCATAAACCGCAGGGCGCTTATCGGAGAATGGATTCCAACAGACAAGGTATGGGAGCATCTTCCGAACAGTGTACGCTAGAGGGGATACACCAGGGTTCAACAAGAACGTCTTGCAACCCGGCCACACATGTCCGCTCACTCATTTAGCTTGAGTGTCGCGAATATATTGCCACCACGGTTGTAGGCCATCCAACCGTCATCCGAAGATACAGAATTGAAAAGAAGTATAAATATGATTTTTCTCTAGATTGGTGACAATACACCCTGCTTGGGGATGACCCAACTAGCCATGCTGCCTAGCCCAACTTTTGTTTCTTCCTGGCTGTGAGGCTAAAGGCTACGTCTATCTTCAGAACATCTGATCACCATTCACTTTGAATGTCACATCGTCAAATCCGTAATCACATATTGATTACACAAATGCACACTGGGTGTAGAATAAAGAGAAGTTACCTTCTCCCCACCGACTTGGTATATTCGTAAAAATCAAGGGTGTGACCGTTGGAAATACTCTGTCAAACACTCGTCCATACAAGTTGTCCTGGGACTGGACGAACAGAAAACACCATTCTGGAACTGGACGACCCTTGCATTTAATTCCGTCTTCAATTATCTTCAGCATATCTAATTCGCAGCGCTTATGCCTATACGGAGTGGTTTTCAGATAACATATCCAACCGGTCTCTCCGTATTGACAACGATGGTCAAAACACTTCGATAGTCGGTTATTTAACTACCGGAGTAAAAATAACATTCATTCTAATGTATAACTAACATCACATAAACACGGGTAATTTTATTTAACATTCATTTTTATCATCCAAATTCTCATATCTTACCAGATATTTCTTAAATCCTGATTTATCATTTTTACACTTCTTGGAAAACATTTCCAGTTATTATAAACTCGTATTCTCCCATATTTCCGATGTATACGTTATTAATGTTTGAAACATTTCCATTCTTTTCACGTTATTTATTTTCTACACTTGGATAATATATCCTAACTTCATTGGAAAAATATTTCCAATTTCATTTTATACATTTTAATCTGCCAAGCGTTCACTTTAAAACATTTTTCACTTTAAAATGTGGATATCATTACTATTATAGAAATCTAGGCATCTTTATCAAATAACTTACTATTCAATTAATAAATACCATTATCTTGTTTACCGAAATCTCTTTCCTGATTTATATTCCCATTTCACTTTTTAAACTCTGTTTCTACGTCAACTCCTTGTTAAATCAATATCAAGCTTAAAAATACATATTGATTACATATGCTATTATAATTTGTTGGTTTAATACTAAATATTAACTATCCTATCAGATTATAATTCTTAAAATGATTTACTTTAATACATTCGACTTCGTCGAATTATAGTTCCAAATACTAATGGTTTAATTCTAATTATATTTCGAACATCGAAATACTGCCATCGTTTTCCAACATGATTCTCTCATTTCTCCTTCTAAACTTATTCTTATATTATCTTTGAACAAACGTCGTTACTTGTTACTCTAGAATAAGTGGATTTCAAACCAACTGTGACATTTCCTAAGAAGTGCTGCTATATATAAAAATCACGCTTAAGTTTGGTTAACAGCGTTAATTTATCGTTACAGTTCAAAGCTTGCCATATGCTGTAATATTCCCCTTTATAACTAATCTTGACATAACAGTCACGCTTAAGCCTAGTCAACATCGTTTATTTTATTGCTATAGTTCGAAACTTGCAATACGCTGCTATATGCCACTTTATAACTAATCTCGACGTCTCTTTCCATTACAAAAATCTTGACATCTCTTTCTATTACAAAAATCTTGACATCTCTTTCTATTACAAAAATCTTGACAAATCTTTCCGTTACAAACTGATATCGTTCCTCGATAATAGCGAAGCCGTTCAAGTTGGGGTATTCTATTTACCTCTCAGACCTTGATCGACAATGTTCTTACCTTAGAACAGATATAAGTCTGTATTCTAATCCCTTATTACTTATAATATTCATCAAATCGTATTTCCTTGTTTTATTTTGGAATACGGTTTTATAACACCATATTCATACTTTGAAATCTTCGTTGTTTATGGCTATTTATATTAACATTAACTCTTCGCTTTAACTTCATTCCATCAGTAAATTTGTTAACAGATTTTATCTACTTCTTACCATTAGATTAATATAATTAATCCAATGATATTCCTTAACTGTTTATTTTAAAATAATTATCCAAATTATTTACTTGTCGGATAATTACCGCTTCATACTTGTTTAACTAGATAATCGTTTATATTTACTTTATAAAACGAACTCTAAAATACTGGTTTATAATAGAACTTCTATTATAATTTAAAACTTCACTTTAATTACAAAAATATAATTTTTATAATTAACTTCGTTAATTTGCCTGATGGCCAATCAACTTCTTAACAAAACGATGGGTTTACGGTCGACTGTTACCACCTTTTTAATCGATATCGTTTATTTATTTATCAAAGCAAATGCTGAATTTTCATTCAACATCAATTATTCACACAGGGTTTTAAATGTAAATTCGGGTTCAAACAGTGCATACAAAACAAACAGTACATATAGATATCGAGGAATCCGGTCGGATTCCTCCAACCGGTTTCCGCATCCACATATGTTAGTCAAACAATTATCACTGATTCCATACTAGGGAATATTATAATCGACGGAATCAGTATCCAACCGGTGATTTGTACATATGCAACGATATATAATATTCAACCAATTTAATTGTAATCTACCTAATCGCCATCACACAGCATTCAAAAAACATTTAAATATAATTATCATATTTTAAAATAGATCAGAGTTAGTGAATTTACTCACCTTTTGCGCGTTAACCGTTAAATAACGATTTGCGTCAGTGGATTATATCACGAAATTCCAGTTGCTCCGTTCTCAGTGCGAATAATTCCACGATGTAGATTCCGTCATTCAGGATCCAATGAATCGGACCCCGTTCAAATTCGCTAATCGCTTCACCGACGGTGACCTACTCAAGTCGCATCCACTCCGTCCGACGTGCCACCAACTGACCAACCACCTCAGACCATCCCTTCGTGAAGGCTAACACCCCTGTACAACGATGCATCCATGCTCCTCATTTTGCCCTTCCCGTACTAAAACGTACGCCAGACACCACTCCACTTCAACCATACTTTGACATTATTGGAGCTTTTACCACTACCATCTCCAGTGCTCACGTCCCATTCTATTTTAACTCTCACTACAGTAAGGGATTCAAACTCCAAATCTCCACTTCATCCGTACCCATACACATACATGAGTTCGCAAATACCCAGTGTTGGTACTAATCCTTCCGTCTTTTGTCTTCCCGTCTCTTTCTCTCAAGAGCATGCATCCAACTCCTACCATCATCGTCCGTCAAATCTTTATTTTGATAGTACTACCTACACAGCTCTTTAGTTCGATCTACTCCCTCTCCCCTTGCTTCTTCACTCGCTCGCAGCCTTGATCAGTCCTTCCTTTGTAATCATACGCTCTCCTTCCCTTTCTTTTTTTCTTATTTAGACGGGCCTTGCCTTTTAACACCGGCTAAAACCTGATTAAAACCCAAATCCGCGTGAAATACATCCCTCTCCCCACTGATACACAGCTCATGTTTTCCCTGTATAAACGCCTCCTTCATGTAGCAAACCCTCCCCGTCCACTTATGATACTTCACCATTCACACGACTTTATTTCACTTTCATGTATGCCTACACGTGTATTCCACCAGTTCCACCCTCATATTATTTTATTTTACCAACAGGTATACACTACTTTGTTTTATTCCTACCCGATGCCTTACGGTCAGTTTAAAATCACCATTTCATTAACTAATTAAATACATAACCATACATTACCACGTCATCTTCTTGCCCCACTTATCTTCTTACTTTCGCTCCTCCAAAAGCCTGCAATACGACCCTGCCCTCTCCATGCAAACCATTTACTGTCCACCACTTGCATTTATTCCCATTTTAGAATTTTCATGCGAGTCCCATCATAATGGCAAACGCCATTTTTACGAGTTCCACAACACAAAATCCTACACAAGTCTGATGCCTTCAAACACCACACGTCCTTCCTTCATGCACCACACTACTCCATGCATTTCTCTACAGCCTGCACGTCCTCCCACAAACGTCCCATTCTAAGCCTCAACTCCAAATCCCCCTGCATGCTAATGTCCCCCTTAACACATCTTACTTCCCTTAAAGTACACACACGCATCCACGTCCACCATTCCATTCTTGCATCCCACGAGCTTCTGTTCTCCTCTCTTTTCTTCCATTTTGCAAATGCGGTCGCCTCCCCTACATACTCCCTTCATTACTGCCATACGTTTATACCTTCTTATCCCACTTGCCATGAAAATTCAATCCCTGATCTTCATTTCAATACTTTACTGATTTACATGAGAAACACCATCCAACAACAAACGTCCCTCACTGCTTCTCCGCTTCTTTCATGCCTCAGTGAATAAATAGATCTTTGTATATATTTTACTGTTTTTAGAGAAAAGGAACTTAGATCTCATTTTTGAAAAAGAAAGAGAAGAAGAAAGTGCGGTTTCAGGAAGAAGATTTTGGTTTCCGAAGAAAGTAACAGAGTGATGTGTATTTATAGATTTGAATTTCTTCTCTGTTAAGAAATAGGGGTATAGAGTAGTTTAATTTTCCAATACACAGGGTGATGGGCTTTGTAGCTTAGAATAGGTTATCTGGTTTCATACTAGGTGTGTGAATAAATGTATATCCTATAGCACCCTACATGGAAAGGAGTTTGCTAGAGTATTACGTGGGGGTATGGATCAGCTTATTTTTTGCTTTAGAGTAGGTGTGTTTTTATTTTCCTTCTACCTTAATTGTTAAGTCATTGCGTACATTATAGGACCTGTTTAGGGTATGTCTAGGCAAGGACAAGCTAAAAGATATATATATATATATATATATATATATATATATATATATATATATATATATGTGTGTGTGTGTGTGTGTGTATTTACTTCATTGTTAAGGCTTGTGCAAGTACTAGGGTAACATGCAGCTTACCAAGTTTACTTCATAGCCAAAAGATTCATTTCACTTTGAGTTAAAATGTGTCGTATAACCCGTTATGTAGAATTTCGTATATTTACGAACGGTTACAGACAGGAATAAAAATATGATCATGTCAAAGAATATGTCATGATTCAAAAAATACAATAATATCGGTAGATTGACTCGTATTTTGAAATCCCGAAATATCGATACATGGTGCGAAATACTCCAAATAAAAAGTTTTATATTTAATTAATTAAAAATTACAGTAAAATTCTAAAAATTAAATTATCGTTGCGCCTAAAAAGAACCTTGTCCCAATTCGTATCCGATATCTAGTTATTTTAAATAAACCGTTACGGTCGATATACGATTCTACATCGACTTTTTGAATATTTGATTTGGACATATCTTGCAGTCTGTACGACGAAATCTCCATTTTCCACTTCCGTCTGAAAGATACAGTTCAACAGATTCCAACGTTTCTCGTTTCGAAGAATTCCGATTCAAAACGAGTCCGGTACACTCAGTTGAAGTTCAGAACGTTAAATTACGAACTACCGCAATATTACGAGCTCGATTATATTTAATATATATTTTTATACGTTTTAACTTCGTTTTAATTAATATATATATCCACTTTATATTACGAATCCAATATTTAAACAAATTTAAATATTCAAATACAAACCGACAAAAATGCGGGACATTACAGTCCTTCCCCCTTAAAATAATTTCGTCCTCGAAATTGCTAAGATGGGGAAAATGCTACAATCTCTGTTATAAACAGGTTAAAAAAAAATTTGGTTTACTTCATAATTTCATTTTCAACTAAACTGATTAATTCCAATTAAATATTTACTCCTTCTTATTTCGAATATTTTGAAAATTTTCTAAGAGCTCAAATGTTCGGAGAATTTTGCCAGCATCTTATCTGCACGGCTCAATTCGTACTAATACCATTCGCCACTCTGGGCCTTCTCTAAATCCAAAAGAAATTCCATCAGCATATGTCCAATCATCCTTGGTTGATTTCCCATCAATCCATTCAAATCAATCTTTCACCTTTACTAAGCCAAATTTCTTATTTCAATTCCAATTCCATTTACTGATTTATTTCTCCGATCAGTTATCTTCATCTCCAAATTCAAAATTCGATTCTTATTCTCCAAGAATCAATTCATTTTAATAACTTGAATCTCCAATATTTCTCTTTTACAATTTCCATTCTGGGTCGTTCCAAATTCAGTCCAATTTTGTTTATCTTAGTTTAAATTCCACTTTTACCATTTTAACTCCATAGGTTAAATTTTTATTTCAGAATTCAAATTCCTGGGATTTATTTCAAATCAGTTTAAAATCATATATTATTCAAAACATTTGAATTTCTAACAACTTGTTTCAAAACAAAATCTTTGGTAGTAATCCGTCACTTACCGGCTCGAAAATGAACACCGATAATGTCGCGATCATCATCGGAATTTATTTTCCAGCCATCGAAGTGAGTTCAATACTATATTACTTTCAAAACACTTATTTTCAACATTTTTATTTGAAAATTACTTCAAAATATCCTTTCAAAATGCTTGGAAAATATTTCCAAATCTCTCCCAGGATTTTAAATTTTCCATATATTCAATCCAACATTATTTCCAACTTTTTCCAAGTTTCCAAAATTTTAATTCCCAATTCTGGTTTTAAGCTCAGATTTAATCTATCTGATTCTGTATATTATACTTGTATAATATTTCGACTGGTTATTTATATAACCAACTTAATTACAAATCTTATTTGATCATAATAACAATCAATACTAAAATAATCTCAAGATATATACTCCTTTTTATATCAAAATATATTTTGGGTAAAAATTATTTTATTTTCCCTCTTTTCAAAACATACTGTGTCGAATTACTCTGTTCAAGAGTTTAGAAACACTTATCGACGCAGTTTGCATTACTGTTTCGACCAGAATTCATAAACCACTCGACTGACCAGTCAAACACAATATAAAACAATTTTTATATTAATTTACAAATACGCGCTCCTATATATACACTCATACTCAATCTAGGGTGTTACTAAACCCATCTCTATTGAGTCACGCCACAGAGCCAAGGTAATTACTTAACCTTCAGCTCTGATACCAACTGTAATGGCGCGGAATTTTCAATCCAGAAAATCAACATAAATACACTGTCAATTACTCGGGCATCGAAAATACCGGAACATTAATAGAAAGAAATTAGAGGATGAGATAGAAAAGATAGAACTAATAGAATAGAAGAAGAAGAACACTGAACAACATCAGAGTAAACATGAAACTCACAGCGGAATAAATAAAATGTATTATATAACATAACTCTGAGTTACAAAACTGTATTGTATATACATACCATATATCAGAGTACAATACATCATATCACAGCGGTAATAATCTCTAAATACTAATGGTGAAGCCTTCTGCTTTGAGCTCCTCCAAGTGAATCTGTAAAATCCTGAAACACTTGACTGCCCATACAAATTTGGGCACCCAAGAGTTTAGGTAAAACAAACAAAATAAACTCTGGGTCAGTCATGGGACTGGTGTGAGTAAATTCCAACTATACTGTTTAACTTTGAAAAACCTTTCGAAACAAAAGGATAATAGTAAAACCAACCCACAGCTAAACATGGACGGTTTTTACTATAACCCAAAATATTCTTGGTATCAAAACCCAGTGATATTATAATAATGTCTAATCAAATAAATAACCAAGTAGCGGAACACTTGCATCTCACGCTCCACATATATATAGCATAAAATCATAAACCGTAGGGCGCTTATCGGAGAATGGATTCCAACAGACAAGGTATGGGAGCACCTTCCGAACAGTGTACTCTAGAGGGGATACACCTGGGTTCAACAAGAACGTCTTGCAACCCGGCCACACATGACCGCTCACTCATTTAGCTTGAGTGTCGCGAATATATTGCCACCACGGTTGTAGGCCATCCAACCGTCATCCGAAGATACAAAATCGAAAAGAAGTATAAATATGATTTTTCTCTAGATCGGTGACAATACACCCTGCTTGGGGATGACCCAACTAGCCATGCTGCCTAGCCCAACTTTTGTTTCTTCCTGGCTGTGAGGCTAAAGGCTACGTCTATCTTCAGAACATCTGATCTCCATTCACTTTGAATGTCACATCGTCAAATCCGTAATCACATATTGATTACACAAATGCACACTGGGTGTAGAATAAAGAGAAGTTACCTTCTCCCCACCGACTTGGTATATTCGTAAAAATCAAGGGTGTGACCGTTGGAAATACTCTGTCAAACACTCGTCCATACAAGTTGTCCTGGGACTGGACGAACAGAAAACACCATTCTGGAACTGGACGACCCTTGCATTTAACTCCGTCTTCAATTATCTTCAACATATCTAATTCGCAGCGCTTATGCCTATACGGAGTGGTTTTCAGATAACATATCCAACCGGTCTCTCCGTATTGACAACGATGGTCAAAACACTTCGATAGTCGGTTATTTAACTATCGGAGTAAAAATAACATTCATTCTAATGTATAACTAACATCACATAAACAAGGGTACTTTTATTTAACATTCATTTTTATTATCCAAATTCTCATATCTTACCAGATATTTCTTAAATCCCGATTTATCATTTTTACACTTCTTGGAAAACATTTCCAGTTATTATAAACTCGTATTCTCCCATATTTCCGATGTATACGTTATTAATGTTTGAAACATTTCCATTCTTTTCACGTTATTTATTTTCTACACTTGGATAATATATCCTAACTTCATTGGAAAAATATTTCCAATTTCATTTTATACATTTTAATCTGCCAAGCGTTCACTTTAAAACATTTTTCACTTTAAAATGTGGATATCATTACTATTATAGAAATCTAGGCATCTTTATCAAATAACTTACTATTCAAGTAATAAATACCATTATCTTGTTTACCGAAATCTCTTTCTTGATTTATATTCCCATTTCACTTTATAAACTCTGTTTCTACGTCAACTCCTTGTTAAATCAATATCAAGCTTATAAATACATATTGATTACATATGCTATTATAATTTGTTGGTTTAATACTAAATATTAACTATCCTATCAGGTTATAATTCTTAAAATGATTTACTTTAATACATTCGACTTCGTCGAATTATAGTTCCAAATACTAATGGTTTAATTCTAATTATATTTCGAACATCGAAATACTGCCATCGTTTTCCAACATGATTCTCTCATTTCTCCTTCTAAACTTATTCTTATATTATCTTTGAACAAACGTCGTTACTTGTTACTCTAGAATAAGTGGATTTCAAACTAACTGTGACATTTCCTAAGAAGTGCTGCTATATATAAAAATCACGCTTAAGTTTTGTTAACAGCGTTAATTTATCGTTACAGTTCAAAGCTTGCCATATGCTGTAATATTCCCCTTTATAACTAATCTTGACATAACAGTCATGCTTAAGCCTAGTCAACAACGTTTATTTTATTGCTATAGTTCGAAACTTGCAATACGCTGCTATATGCCACTTTATAACTAATCTCGACGTCTCTTTCCATTACAAAAATCTTGACATCTATTTCTGTTACAAAAATCTTGACATCTCTTTCTATTACAAAAATCTTGACATCTCTTTCCGTTACAAACTGATATCGTTCCTCGATAATAGCGAAGCCGTTCAAGTTGGGGTATTCTATTTACCTCTCAGACCTTGATCGACAATGTTCTTACCTTAGAACAGATATAAGTTTGTATTCTAATCCCTTATTACTTATAATATTCATCAAATCGTATTTCCTTGTTTTATTTTGGAATACGGTTTTATAACACCATATTCATACTTTGAAATCTTCGTTGTTTATGGCTATTTATATTAACATTAACTCTTCGCTTTAACTTCATTCCATTAGTAACTTTGTTAACTGATTTTATCTACTTCTTACCATTAGATTAATATAATTAATCTAATGATATTCCTTAACTGTTTATTTTAAAATAATTATTCAAATTATTTACTTGTCGGATAATTACCGCTTCATACTTGTTTAACTAGATAATCGTTTATATTTACTTTATAAAATGAACCCTAAAATACTGGTTTATAATAGAACTTCTGTTATAATTTAAAACCTCACTTTAATTATAAAAATATAATTTTTATAATTAACTTCGTTAATTTGCCTGACGGCCAATCAACTTCTTAACAAAACGATGGGTTTACGGTCGACTGTTACCACCTTTTTAATCGATATCGTTTATTTATTTATCAAAGCAAATGCTGAATTTTCATTCAACATCAATTATTCACACAGGGTTTTAAATGTAAATTCGGGTTCAAATAGTGCATACAAAACAAACAGTACATATAGATATCGAGGAATCCGGTCGGATTCCTCCAACCGGTTTCCGCATCCACAGATGTTAGTCAAACAATTATCACTGATTCCATACTAGGGAATATTATAATCGACGGAATCAGTATCCAACCGGTGATTTGTACATATGCAACGATATATAATATTCAACCAATTTAATTGTAATCTACCTAATCGCCATCACACAGCATTCAAAAAACATTAAAATATAATTATCATATTTTAAAATAGATCAGAGTTAGTGAATTTACTCACCTTTTGCGCGTTAACCGTTAAATAACGATTTGCGTCAGTGGATTATATCACGAAATTCCAGTTGCTCCGTTCTCAGTGCGAATAATTCCATGATGTAGATTCCTTCATTCCGGATCCAATGAATCGGACCCCGTTCAAATTCGCTAATCGCTTCACCGACGGTGACCTACTCAAGTCGCATCCACTCCGTCCGACGTGCCACCAACTAACCAACCACCTCAGACCATCCCTTCGTGAAGGCCAACACCCCTGTACAATGATGCATCCATGCTCCTCATTTTTCCCTTTCCGTACTAAAACGTGCGCCAGACACCACTCCCCTTCAACCATACTTTGACATTATTGGAGCTTTTACCACTACCATCTCCAGTGCTCACGTCCCATTCTATTTTAACTCTCACTACAGTAAGGGATTCAAACTCCAAATCTCCACTTCATCCGTACCTATACACATACATGTGTTCGCAAATACCCAGTGTTGGTACTAATCCTTCCGTGTTTTGTCTTCCCGTCTCTTTCTCTCAAGAGCATGCATCCAACTCCTACCATCATCGTCCGTCAAATCTTTATTTTGATAGTACTACCTACACAGCTCTTTAGTTCGATCTACTCCCTCTCCCCTTGCTTCTTCACTCGCTCGCAGCCTTGATCAGTCCTTCCTTTGTAATCATACGCTCTCCTTCCCTTTCTTTTTTTCTTATTTAGACGGGCTTTCCTTTTAACACCGGCCCAAACCTGATTAAAACCCAAATCCGTGTGTAATACATCCCTCTCCCCACTGGTACACAAATCCGGTTTTCCCTGTATAAACGCCTCCTTCATGTAGCAAACCCTCCCCGTCCACTTATGATACTTCACCATTCACACGACTTCATTTCACTTTCATGTATGCCTACACGTGTATTCCACCTGTTCCACCCTCATATTATTTTATTTTACCAACAGACATACACTACTTTGTTTTATTCCTACCCGATGCCTTACGGTCAGTTTAAAATCACCATTTCATTAACTAATTAAATACATAACCATACATTACCATGTCATCTTCTTGCCCCACTTATCTTCTTACTTTCGCTCCTCCAAAAGCCTGCAGTACGACCCTGCCCTCTCCATGCAAACCATTTACTGTCCACCACTTGCATTTATTCCCATTTTAGAATTTTCATGCGAGTCCCATCATAATGGCAAACGCCATTTTTATGAGTTCCACAGCACAAACTCTACACAAGTCTGATGCCTTCAAATACCACACGTCCTTCCTTTATGCACCACACTACTCCATGCATTTCTCTACAGCCAACACGTCCTCCCACAAACGTCCCATTCTAAGCCTCAACTCCAAATCCCCCTGCATGCTAATGTCCCCCTTAACACATCTTACTTCCCTTAAAGTACACACACGCATCCACGTCCACCATTCCATTCTTGCATCCCACGAGCTTCTGTTCTCCTCTCTTTTCTTCCATTTTGCAAATGCAGTCGCCTCCCCTACATACTCCCTTCATTACTGCCATACGTTTATACCCTCTTATCCCACTTGCCATGCAAATTCAAACCCAGATCTTCATTTCAGTACTTTACTGATTTACACGAGAAACACCATCCAACAACAAACGTCCCTCACTGCTTCTCCGCTTCTTTCATCCCTCAGTGAATAAATAGATCTTTGTATATATTTTACTGTTTTCAGAGAAAAGAAACTTAGATCTCATTTTTGAAAAAGAAAGAGAAGAAGAAAGTGCGGTTTCAGGAAGAAGATTTTGGTTTCGGAAGAAAGTAACAGAGTGATGTGTATTTATAGATTTGAATTTCTTCTCTGTTAAGAAATAGGGGTATAGAGTAGTTTAATTTTCCAATACACAGGGTGATGGGCTTTGTAGCTTAGAATAGGTTATCTGGTTTCATACTAGGTCCGTGAATTAATGTATATCCTATAGCACCCTACATGAAAAGGAGTTTGCTAGAGTATTACATGGGGGTATGGATCAGCTTATTTTTAGCCTTAGAGTAGGTGTGTTTTTATTTTCCTTCTACCTTAATTGTTAAGTCATTGCGTACATTATAGGACCTGTTTAGGGTATGTCTAGGCAAGGACAAGCTAAAAGATATATATATATATATATATATTTATTTATTTATTTACTTTATTGTTAAGGCTTGTGCAAGTACTAGGGTAACATGCAGCTTACCAAGTTTACTTCGTAGCCAAGTGTGTAGAAAAGATTCATTTCACTTTGAGTTAAAATGTGTCGTATAACCCGTTATGTAGAATTTCGTATATTTACGGACGGTTACAGACAGGAATAAAAATACGATCATGTCAAAGAATATGTCATTATTCCAAAAATACAATAATATCGGCAGATTGACTCATATTTTGAAATCCCGAAATATCGATACAGGGTGCGAAATACTCCAAATAAAAAGTTGTCCATTTAATTAATTAAAAATTACAGTAAAATTCTAAAAATTAAATTATCGCTACGCCTCAAAAAACCTTGTCCCGATTCGAATCCGATATCTAGTTATTTCAAATAAACCATTACGGTTGATATACGATTCTACAGCGCCTTTTTGAATATTTGATTTGGACATATCTTGCAGTCTGTACTACGAAATCTCCATTTTCCACTTCCGTTTGAAAGATACAGTTCAACAAATTCCAACGTTTCTCGTTTCAAAGAATTCCGATTCAAAACGAGTCCGGTACACTCAGTTGAAGTTCAGAACGTTAAATTACGAACTACCGCAATATTACGGGCTCGA
The DNA here is from genome assembly GCA_030737875.1 of Allium sativum. Classification (NCBI taxonomy): domain Eukaryota; kingdom Viridiplantae; phylum Streptophyta; class Magnoliopsida; order Asparagales; family Amaryllidaceae; genus Allium; species Allium sativum. The sequence goes on along the minus strand of CM060911.1, from coordinate 103,997,345 downwards.
TTATATTTAATATATATTTTTATACGTTTTAACTTCGTTTTAATTAATATATATATCCACTTTATATTACAAATCCAATATTTAAACAGATTTAAATATTCAAATACAAACCGACAAAAATGCGGGACGTTACAATATGTGTATGGCATTGAGTTCGAATGCAATGCTTATGTACTTGGCTTCACAGGCTATGGGTTGATTCTAGGAATGGATTGGATAGCCAGGTATGGTGCCATTCTCGACTGTGAAAAGAGGGTAGTTAGACTATTGACTAGTTTGGGTAATACTCTTGATATTTTGTAACACCCCGTGAATTCTATAACCGTGAAATTCACAAATTAAAGTATAATTAATTTCAAATCAAAGAATTAAGGGAAACGGGATACGCCGTTGTGTTCGTCTCGGAAAAATACGCGAAATAGAGTCTGAGTTTTCGAAAAACGGAGTACGTATGAAGAAGATATGGCCTCCGGAAGTTTCAGAATTTAGGTTAAAATTCAAACAGACGAAAACAGCTCAGAAAACAAGTTTAAAATTCAAAATCGGGCCCAATTGGCCAGGGCAGGAAAATTCCCGCCTAAGGCACCCAGGTCGACCAGTCGACCTGGGCTAGCCAGGTCGACAGGGCTGTTGACTGGGCTGTCGACCTGGCCCCAGAGCCAGGTCGAACCCAGCCCACCCTGGCTGGCCTGGTCTGTGTTTGGTCGATTTTCTGAGCCTTGCTTTGTCACGAGGGCTAGGTGTCAGCTCCTGATTGGTCTCTCTTTCGAATGAATGGCTACGATTAACCCAAGCTACATCGATGGTCCTAATCAGTTCATAAACTCTATAAAAATGACCCTAGACTCTACCTAATCTATTCATTCAAAAATAAGAATGAGGCCATCATGCTACTGAGGAACGACTAGGAGTAGCCACCAATTTGAGAGACGATTAGGAGACAAACTCTAAAGCACAAAGCAACTACAAGTTAAACGTAAACAAATCAAATCAACGCCTACATCAAAGGAATAGCATCTCCAAATCCAGAATTCAGATTCCTGAATTGAAGAATTCGTCACACGATTGTAAGTAGAGTACTATTCCGATGTGATTAAATAACTGTGTTTGATTTGTGTAAACTGAGAATTAAACTTGATTTGGGGTGATAGTAATTCATATTTGTGCGTTGCTATGATTCTAATCGATTTGGAATGTTGTATAACGATTGGATATTCGCAAGTATGTAATTCATGATAAAAACTACATGTTTGCGGTAGTTTATTTGAGATTTATGCAAGTATACGATTGGATATTCGCAAGTATGTAATTCATGTTGAAGCTACATGTTTGTGGTTGTTTAATTGAGATTCATGCAAGTATGTGGTTTTGCTACTATGCCAACATAATGTATACTTTTGTAAAAAAAATAATAATAATAATAAAAATCACTTTTTGTGTAATTGGATCAAATTTGGGGTATTATGATTCATATGAAATTATGTTGGAATTGGCATCATGATTCTATGTATAAAACCATACTTTTGTATTAGAAACAAAAGTAAGCCTCTTTGTGAACTTATGTTGATTTTATAAATATGACTAGGCTATGTTTGGTATTATGCCTAATTGAAAAACATGTTGGGCCTATATTGTTAACAAGAATTATATGATAATATATGTGACACATAGCTAAGTTAGATTTACATTCCAATTGCAAGTTTACATGAATAAGATCAAAAAACCATGATTTCATGTTTGGGTATTTGTGCCATGATTATGTGAATAGATTAAAAATCATGATTAAGTTGGAATAATTCTAGTTGAATTATACTTTTGTATTAGTAACAAAAGTAAGCACCTTTGTAAACATATAGTAATTTTATAAACATGATTTGCTTATGTTTGACATTATGCCTAAGTAAAAATATAGGTTTATGTTGTAGTTAAGACTATGTGTCAATAATGATATCTAATTTAGTTAGATTCTTAACTTAACCACAAGTTTACATGGTTTGATTCATGTCACTTATGCTTTATGACCAAAGTATATGTTACTACAATGCAAGTACACCAGTTTCTATTTTGTAGTTTCAACGTTATGCTGCAAGTTCATGCGTTCACATTCCCCTTTTTGTGTATATAATCACATTTTAAGCCTCCCCATTTTCACGTGGCTAAGTTGGGCTTAAAAAGGCTAAGCCCAACATATATTATAATAAACGAACGTATTAAACGGGGGAAATAGCGTTGGGCCAAATTAATTAATTAATGAAAATATAAAAGTAGATGGGCCCAAATTCAAGAATGGATTGGGCCCATGATTGGTGTAAACCTTTACACCATTAGCTTAAATTGATTTTGAATAATGGGCCGCAAATATTTACATATAAAAAGAAAAGAGACAAAATATGTAAATGTAGAAAATACGATGTGTTTAACCCGAGGTTGGATTGAGTTGTGATGTAAACCTGCCCGGAACCGCCCGGTTGTCCAGTAGTCACAACAATACCTATCCAATGTGGGTGGTTAAACACGGAGCCCAATAAGGACCCGAGGTTAGACTGAGTTGTGGCGTAAGACCGCCCGGACCCAACCGGCAACAAGCAGCCACAACAATACCTGTCTAATGTGAGAGGTCAAGGCTTTAATAAGACAATTAAGGCTGAGTCAGGATTGATAGGATTAAGTAAAATATATTAATACTTAATCAAGATGGAACATGCTAAACTAAATAGACTGATTGGGGGTTAGGTTTATAAAACACTTAACCAACTTAGCATGTTGGCTAGAGATAGAAAACCTAGTAGCGGGGGACCCTTTTCGGCAGTAACCCTATAAGGTGTATCATGATACCCTGAAACTAGGCAGGGTGGGGCACGATTACTGGGCTGATTGTAAGAGGTCAAATCGACGACGGTGGTGCAGCAGTGTAGGTTCTAACGGGGTGTGGGCGTGCACTCACTCCGGCGCAGAAAAATAAGGTACTGGGCACCAGTAGCATACCTGTGCATTCTAGGATTGTGTCGGGCCGCCACCATGGGACTTGATACACCCCATGGTGGGACCAACATAGGTAACTACAACATCGGGGGCCGTAAGACACATGTAACTATGCGAGTAGGAGCCGATCATCATAAAATGGATCACTTTACCCTGGTTATGGGGTGCCTGTTGGGAACTAGTTTATATGGGTACAGAGATTAATATGGGGTACGATAGTATATTCGACCCTAGACAACTTAACTAAGTTTATGGTGCTTTCCCATTTCTAGCTTATACTTATCATACCCAGTTCTTTATTCATAGACTGAATAGTCCTAGACTTACTCAGGCTTTATGTCTGACTCTACTTTTCTTTCGTCTTCTTTTCTTCCGTTCCCCCCCCCCCCCCAGGTCCACAGGAAGGGAATACCGCAGCTTGACCAGCCTTCATATCCAGCTTGAAGAGAAAGAATGTATTGCTTGGATCTTTTCGTTTTGGACTATGGCTTTGGACAACAACTATGGGACTTTTGCAGTTTATTTATGTTTTCTTTATGCTTCTTTAAATAATGTAATCAAGACAGTTATGAAGATGTTATGTTTTTTTTGGAAGTATTGTAAGACAATTATGGTATGTTGTTGTAACACATATCTTTTATGAAATAAAAGTTGTTGTTTTTCCGCTGTTCAAAAATTATGTGTTCTTATATTCTGTCTTGTATATCTGTGACTTATACTTATAAACCTCCACCAAAATTAGGGCATTCCCTTTGAGAGTGACCCTAACGGAGGTGGGGTGTTTCACTTGGTATCAGAGCCAGGTTTACCAGATAAGATAAAAAGTTTTGAAAAAATATTTTCAAAAAGGAAATTTAAAGAAGCATTTTTTTTAAAGAGATAAAATATTATTTTATTTTAGGCAAAGTCCCCCCCAAAGCCATAGGTACTATCTCTTATCCTTCGTTTTGAATCTATCCTTTTTGTTTCAGCATGTCCGAAGAACTTAACTTGCCAGAGGGTGTACCAATACCTGGTTGGTTTAGACGGTTCTTAGAAGCAAGGGCCACTCAGCCAGGTCCTACCGTTCCTCCTCCCCCAGCTGCAAGAAATCATCCAGCTGCAGCATCACCTCTTCCTCCACCTCCTCCACGGGGAAACACGTTTGCTAAGATATGTAAAGATTTTAAAGCTATGGGAGGAAAGGATTTTCATGGAACTGAGTCCTTCGTGGCAGCTAGAAATTGGCTGAAAGAAACCGAGGACTTATTCATCATATTTGAGGTAGAAGATAGGCAGAAAGTACAACTGGCAGTTTGGCTACTAAAGGGCGAGGCTTCCTACTGGTGGGAAGTCACTAATGCAGAAAGACCAGTGGAGACATGGGAGGACTTTAGGGCAAGGTTTGAGGCTAAATTTCTCTCAGATGCGGAAAGGAGTTTGCAGTTGGAAAAATTCTTATTTCTTAAGCAAGGGAACAAGACAGTCAAAGAGTATGTTAATCAGTTCGATGAGCTGGCTAGGTTTGGGTTGGACCTAGTCAACACCCCGCACAAGAAGGCTCTTCGTTTCGTCAAAGGGTTGAATGAGCCATTACACTGTTTGGCCATGACCCATATACCCATGGGAGCTACATATGAAAGGTTGGTACAAATGGCATTGCTGAACGAAGAGGATAAGGGCAAGAAGGAGACAAAGGCAGAAAGCTCTCAAGGGAAGAAAGAGGGTTTGCAGCCTAAGAAGACAGACTTTAAGAAGGGCGGGAAAGGCAACAAAGAGAAGAGGAAGTGTAATTTCTGTGGCAAAGTGGGGCACTTAGTGAAAGATTGCCGGAAAAAGAAGGCCAAGGAGAATGGTGGGTGCTTTTCTTGCGGTGAGACAGGCCACAGGGCTAAGGACTGCCTAAAGAAACGAGGACAGGGGCAGAGGGCTGGATCCACCTCAGAGGCACAAGTTCATGTGCTAGAAGCGCCACCTCTGCAACAGCAAGGTATAAATACTTCTGTAGAAAGTGTAGTTTATCTTTATGATCACCCCGTTCGCACTTTATTTGATTCTGGCGCATCACACTCCTTTATCTCGTCTGCTTTAGTAGAATCTCTGCACCTAAAAACTAGTATGGTAGAGGACCCCTTAATTGTTTCAAACCCAATTGGGGGCCCAACTCATTTGTCTATGATCTGTTTGGGATTGAAAATTTCTATTCTAAGCGTAGAATTTCAATGTAGTGCCTTTGTTTTGGGCTTTTCGGGATATGGTTTGATTTTGGGCATGGATTGGCTATCCAGTAATGGGGCCATCCTTGATTGTCAGAAAAGGGTTGTTAGGCTCCTAACCCAGCTCGGTAATACTTTGGAAATTTCTTGTAATCCCTCGTATGCGGTTATGCTTAGTTACCTTGAATCGCTAGATGCCTCTGTTGAAAATTTGCAATCAGTTAGAGTGGTCCGGGAATATCCGGATGTCTTCGAAGAGGTGAAGGGCTTGCCTCCGAAGCGGGAGATAGACTTCCGCATATACCTTGTAGATAATGCAAAGCCCGTTGCGTTGCCCATTAGACACATGGCTCCACGGGAAAGGAAAGAGCTCAGTAAACAGATTAAAGAGCTTCTAGAAAAGGGGTTCATTAGGAGAAGCATTTCAGAGTGGGGCACTTCAGTGGTGTTCGCTACAAAGGCGGATGGTTCACTCCGTCTATGTGTTGACTATAGGGAGCTCAACAAGGTAACGAAAAAGAATAGGCACCCTCTCCCCAGAATTGACGATTTGTTTGATCAGCTTGTAGGAGCGTCTGTTTTCTCCCAACTCGATTTAGCGACCGGTTTTCATCAGCTAAGGGTGGCTGAAGATAGTATCGATAAAACGGCATTCAGAACCCCAGACGGCTTCTTTGAATGGCTTGTCATGCCTTTCGGCTTGACAAATGCACCTGCTTACTTCGTGGACCTGATGAGTAGGGTATTCAGAGATTTCCTCAATAAGTTCGTAGTGGTCTTCGTAGACGATATCCTTATCTTCTCAAAGAGTGAAGAGGAACATGCTCAGAACTTAAGGGCAATCATGGAAACTCTGCGAGTCCATCAGCTAAAAGCCAAATTCTCCAAATGCCACTTTTGGAGAGAAGAAGTGAGGTTCCTTGGGCACATAGTATCCAAACAAGGGTTAGCAGTGGACCCTGCTAAGGTAGTGGCGGTACAGGATTGGAAGACACCAAGGAATGCAACCGAGGTCCGAAGTTTTCTAGGACTAGCAGGTTTCTATCGAAAGTTCAAAAGGATTTTTCGAGAATCTCAGCTCCGCTCACGAAATTGACCAAGAAGAATCTAGCGTTCAATTGGGACTTGGATTGCGAGTTTGCTTTCCAGCGACTAAAAAGGGCTCTTACAACAACCCCAGTTTTGACGTTGCCAGATGGAAGCAAGATGTTCACTGTTTATACAGATGCATGTGGGACAGGGCTAGGCGCCGTCTTAATGCAAGAAGGAAGGGTAGTAGCTTATGGCGGGAGGCAGTTGAAAGTGCACGAAAAGAACTACCCGACACACGATCTTGAGTTAGCTGCCATCGTCTTTGCACTCAAGTCTTGGCGACACTATCTCCTAGGTGAGAAGTTCGAACTTTACACTGACCATAAATCGTTGAAATATCTTTTCTCGCAGAAAGATCTTAACTTGAGGCAACAGAGATGGATGGAGTTTCTTGCCTCGTACGATTTCGAGATCTCCTACACTCCGGGCAAAGGCAACGTAGTGGCAGACGCGTTGAGCCGAAAGAAATTGACCCTAAGCCCGCTGTTCATTGAAAGACAAAGCCTAGAGTTTATAGCCAGCTTCGACTTTAGGCCTTCCTCCGATTTTGTACCAGGCTTGCTAGCGTCTCTCGAAGTGCGCCCGACTTTAGTGGACTCAATAGGGACAGCACAACGCGAAGACCCTCAGCTAGTGGAAACGATTGATAGGCTAATTAGGGGTGAGACTTCAAGTCACCTCAACAAATATTCCATCGACGACAAGGGTTGGCTAAGGCGAGACGGAAGACTATGCGTCCCACAGACAAGGGATTTAGTAAATAAGGTTCTGGAGGAAGCACATCACTCCAAGATGACGATACACCCAGGCGGAGATAAAATGTACAAGGACATAAAAAGAACTTTCTTCTGGAACGGCATGAAAAAGGACGTGGCAGAATTCGTTTCTAAGTGTATGGTGTGCCAACAGGTTAAGGCGGAACAGAAAAAGCCTGGCGGTCTGCTACATCCTCTAGAGGTCCCGCAGTGGAAGTGGGATAGCATCTCAATGGACTTCATCGATGGGCTGCCTAGGTCTAGGAGAGGCAACACTAGCATTTGGGTAATAGTGGATAGGCTTACTAAAAGCGCCCACTTTTTACCTGTCAAAAGTAAAAGAACTGCCTCATCCCTAGCATCTCTTTACCTCAAGGAAATCGTTCGACTCCATGGAATACCATCCAGCATTGTTAGTGACCGAGACCCTATCTTCACCAGTGAGTTTTGGCGGAGTCTGCAAGAAGCAGTAGGAACACAGTTATGCTTGAGCACAGCCTATCATCCCCAAACCGACGGCCAAACAGAAAGAGTGAACAGAGTTTTGGAGGACCTTTTAAGACTGTGCGTCCTTGACTTCGGAGGGACATGGGAAGACCATCTTCCTTTGGTGGAATTTGCCTACAACAACAGCTATCAAGCAACCATCGGAATGGCACCCTTCGAAGCTTTATATGGAAGACCGTGCCGATCGCCCACTTGTTGGTGGGAGTCTACTGATAAGCTCATACTTGGACCAGATATGATCCGAGAGACTTCAGAGAAAGTAGACTTAATACGAAGAAGGATGAAGACGGCCCAAGACAGACAAAAGTCCTACGCCGACAAGAGGAGAACCGACCTTGAATTTGAGGTTGGGGACAGAGTTTTTCTTAAGGTATCTCCGCTAAGGAACATTGTTCGTTTTGGAACCATAGGAAAGCTAGCACCAAGGTTCGTAGGGCCATTCCCTATCATCGAGAAAATTGGGAAAATGGCCTATAGATTAGAGCTACCCGAAAAGCTGGCCGGAGTTCACAACGTTTTTCATGTTTCACATCTCTGAAAATGTCTACATGAGTCTGCTGAAGTGGTAGAGCCAAATATCCTAGAAGAGGCTGAAGTGGAGCGCGAAGCAACCGTGAGGAAAGTTCCAACCCGCATATTAGGAACGGAAGTGAAGAAGCTATGCAACCGCGAAGTCAAACTCGTCAAAGTTCAGTGGAGCGACGCCGAGGGAGACGCGACTTGGGAAACTGAAGCTAGAATACGCACTGCCTACCCTTTTCTTTTCGAGGGTACATCCTTGACCTTTCTTTTTCCTTAAGTTGCGCTTTTATCTATCTTTTTAGGTATATTTCCTCGACCTTATCTTTTAGGTAGAAACCCTTTAGATGAAAACATGTAATTGAAACATGTTATGGATGATGGTTGCAAGTGGTTGCAAGTGATTGCTAGTGGTTGCTCGTGGTTGCATATACACACACAATCTAGGTTTTAGATCGGCTCAGTCACTTCATATTGCATATGCATATATGTTTGCATTCGTATATGGTTGAACTTTAATGTGTTGTCATATGGATGTTGCATTTGTATGAATGATTGTGCACTCATGTAGAATCATGAATAGGAAAATTTGCATACATAATGGATTCATGGCACTTACATAATTCGCATTAAGGAGGTCAACTGAATCAGTAGACCGCCTGATTTTGCATTAGATAAGTACACGTACACACACACACTTCACATATGATCATGAAGCATTAGAAGTCTTTTAAGGACAATGGATGCTCGTGTTTGATGGATGAGTAGATGGATGATTGGATGTTAGGATATACATTCCTCCTAACTTGAAGATTTCGGGGACGAAATCCTTTTAAGTGGGGGAGAATGTAACACCCCGTGAATTCTATAACCGTGAAATTCACAAATTAAAGTATAATTAATTTCAAATCAAAGAATTAAGGGAAACGGGATACGCCGTTGTGTTCGTCTCGGAAAAATACGCGAAATAGAGTCCGAGTTTTCGAAAAACGGAGTCCGTATGAAGAAGATATGCCCTCCGGAAGTTTCAGAATTTAGGTTAAAATTCAAACAGACGAAAACAGCTCAGAAAACAAGTTTAAAATTCAAAATCGGGCCCAATTGGCCAGGGCGGGAAAATTCCCGCCTAAGGCACCCAGGTCGACTTGGCAGTCGACCTGGGCTAGCCAGGTCGACAGGGCTGTCGACAGGGCTGTCGACTGGGCTGTCGACCTGGCCCCAGAGCCAGGTCGAACCCAGCCTACCCTGGCTGGCCTGGTCTGTGTTTGGTCGATTTTCTGAGCCTTGCTTTGTCACGAGGGCTAGGTGTCAGCTCCTGATTGGTCTCTCTTTCGAATGAATGGCTACGATTAACCCAAGCTACATCGATGATCCTAATCAGTTCATAAACTCTATAAAAATGACCCTAGACTCTACCTAATCTATTCATTCAAAAATAAGAATGAGGCCATCATGCTGTTGAGGAACGACTAGGAGTAGCCACCAATTTGAGAGACGATTAGGAGACAAACTCTAAAGCACAAAGCAACTACAAGTTAAACGTAAACAAATCAAATCAACGCCTACATCAAAGGAATAGCATCTCCAAATCCAGAATTCAGATTCCTGAATTGAAGAATTCGTCACACGATTGTAAGTAGAGTACTATTCTGATGTGATTAAATAACTGTGTTTGATTTGTGTAAACTGAGAATTACACTTGATTTGGGGTGATAGTTATTCATATTTGTGCGTTGCTATGATTCTAATCGATTTGGAATGTTGTATAACGATTGGATATTCGCAAGTATGTAATTCATGATAAAAACTACATGTTTGCGGTAGTTTATTTGAGATTTATGCAAGTATACGATTGGATATTCGCAAGTATGTAATTCATGTTGAAGCTACATGTTTGTGGTTGTTTAATTGAGATTCATGCAAGTATGTGGTTTTGCTACTATGCCAACATAATGTACACTTTTGTAAAAAAAAATAAAAAAAATCACTTTTTGTGTAATTGGATCAAATTTGGGGTATTATGATTCATATGAAATTATGTTGGAATTGGCATCATGATTCTATGTATAAAACCATACTTTTGTATTAGAAACAAAAGTAAGCCTCTTTGTGAACTTATGTTGATTTTATAAATATGACTAGGCTATGTTTGGTATTATGCCTAATTGAAAAACATGTTAGGCCTATATTGTTAACAAGAATTATATGATAATATATGTGACACATAGCTAAGTTAGATTTACATTCCAATTGCAAGTTTACATGAATAAGATCAAAAAACCATGATTTCATGTTTGGGTATATTTGTGCCATGATTATGTGAATAGATTAAAAATCATGATTAAGTTGGAATAATTCTAGTTGAATTATACTTTTGTATTAGTAACAAAAGTAAGCACCTTTGTAAACATATAGTAATTTTATAAACATGATTTGCTTATGTTTGACATTATGCCTAAGTAAAAATATAGGTTTATGTTGTAGTTAAGACTATGTGTCAATAATGATATCTAATTTAGTTAGATTCTTAACTTAACCACAAGTTTACATGGTTTGATTCATGTCACTTATGCTTTATGACCAAAGTATATGTTACTACAATGCAAGTACACCAGTTTCTATTTTGTAGTTTCAACGTTATGCTGCAAGTTCATGCGTTCACATTCCCCTTTTTGTGTATATAATCACGTTTTAAGCCTCCCCTTTTTCACGTGGCTAAGTTGGGCTTAAAAAGGCTAAGCCCAACATATATTATAATAAACGAACGTATTAAACGGGAGAAATAGCGTTGGGCCAAATTAATTAATAAATGAAAATATAAAAGTAGATAGGCCCAAATTCAAGAATGGGTTGGGCCCATGATTGGTGTAAACCTTTATACCATTAGCTTAAATTGATTTTGAATAATGGGCCGCAAATATTTACATATAAAAAGAAAAGAGACAAAATATGTAAATGTAGAAAATACGATGTGTTTAACCCGAGGTTGGATTGAGTTGTGATGTAAACCTGCCCGGAACCGCCCGGCTGTCCAGTAGTCACAACAATACCTATCCGATGTGGGTGGTTAAACACGGAGCCCAATAAGGACCCGAGGTTAGACTGAGTTGTGGCGTAAGACTTCCCGGACCCAACCGGCAACAGGCAGCCACAACAATACCTGTCTAATGTGAGAGGTCAAGGCTTTAATAAGACAATTAAGGCTGAGTCAGGATTGATAGGATTAAGTAAATTATATTAATACTTAATCAAGATGGAACATGCTAAACTAAACAGACTGATTGGGGGTTAGGTTTATAAAACACTTAACCAACTTAGCATGTTGGCTAGAGATAGAAAACCTAGTAGCGGGGGACCCTTTTCAGCAGTAACACTATAAGGTGTATCATGATACCCTGAAACTAGGCAGGGTGGGGCACGATTACTGGGCTGATTGTAAGAGGTCAAATCGACGACGGTGGTGCAACAGTGTAGGTTCTAATGGGGTGTGGGCGTGCACTCACTCCGGCGCAGAAAAATAAGGTACTGGGCACCAGTAGCATACCTGTGCATTCTAGGATTGTGTCGGGCCGCCACCATGGGACTTGATACACCCCATGGTGGGACCAACATAGGTAACTACAACATCGGGGGCCGTAAGACACATGTAACTATGCGAGTAGGAGCCGATCATCATAAAATGGATCACTTTACCCTGGTTATGGGGTGCCTGTTGGGAACTAGTTTATATGGGTACAGAGATTAACATGGGGTACGATAGTATATTCGACCCTAGAAAACTTAACTAAGTTTATGGTGCTTTCCCATTTCTAGCTTATACTTATCATACCCAGTTCTTTATTCATAGACTGAATAGTCCTAGACTTACTCAGGCTTTATGTCTGACTCTACTTTTCTTTCGTCTTCTTTTCTTCCGTTCCCCCCCAGGTCCACAGGGAGGGAATACCGCAGCTTGACCAACCTTCATATCCAGCTTGAAGAGAAAAAATGTATTGCTTGGATCTTTTCGTTTTGGACTATGGCTTTGGACAACAACTATGGAACTTTTGCAGTTTATTTATGTTTTCTTTATGCTTCTTTAAATAATGTAATCAAGACAGTTATGAAGATGTTATGTTTTTTTGGAAGTATTGTAAGACAATTATGGTATGTTGTTGTAACACATATCTTTTATGAAATAAAAGTTGTTGTTTTTCCGCTGTTCAAAAATTATGTGTTCTTATATTCTGTCTTGTATATCTGTGACTTATACTTATAAACCTCCACCAAAATTAGGGCATTCCCTTTGAGAGTGACCCTAACGGAGGTGGGGTGTTTCATATTTCTTATGACCCTAAGGGTCCTATTATGCTTAGCTACCTAGAATCTCTTGACACATCTATTGATGATTTGCAATCTGTTCGAGTAGTCCGTGAGTATGTAGATGTCTTTGAGGAGGTTAGGGGCTTACCTCCAAAATGCGAGATAGATTTCTGTATATACTTGTTGGACAATGCAAAGCCAGTTGCATTGCCAGTGCGCCACATGGTTCCGAGAGAAAGGAGGGAGCTTAGTAAACAAGTGAAAGAGTTGCTTGAGAAAGGGTTCATAAGAAGAAGTATCTCGGAGTGGGGTGCTCCAGTCATTTTTGCCACGAAGGCTGATGGTTTGCTTAGATTGTGAGTGGACTATAGGGAGCTGAATAATCTCACGAAGAAGAATAGACACCCATTGCCGAGGATAGATGATTTGTTTGATCAGTTGGTTGGTGCTTCGGTTTTCTCGCAGTTGGACTTAACTACAGGATTTCGTCAGTTGAGGGTAGCTGAGGATAGTATAGATACGACTGCCTTTAGGACTTCCGATGGTTTCTTCGAATGGATCGTCATGCCCTTTGGTTTGACAAATGCACCCGCATATTTCGTAGACTTGATGAGTAGGGTGTTTAGGGAATTTCTAAACAAGTTCATGGTGGTCTTTGTGGATGATATTTTGATATTTTCTAGAAGCGAGGAAGAGCATGCCCTACATCTTAGGGAAGTCTTAGAGACCCTTCGATCACATCAACTCAAAGCTAAGTTCTCCAAATGTCATTTTTGGAGGAAGGAAGTGAGGTTCTTAGGACACGTGGTCTCCAAGGAAGAGATAGTTGTGGATCCCGCGAAGGTGGTAGCAATCCAAGATTGGAAGGTTCCTAAGAATGCAAAAGAAGTAAGAAGTTTTCTTGATTTGGCGGGATATTATAGAAAGTTCATCAAGGACTTTGCCAAGATATCGGCCCCACTTACACGATTGACGAAAAATAATTTGACCTTTTCTTGGGATGTTGACTGTGACGATGCTTTCCGACGTTTGAAGAGGGCATTGATGATAGCTCAAGTTTTAGTTTTGCCCGATGGGAGTAAACCGTTCACAGTGTATACCGATGCTTGCGGGACGGGGCTTGGCACAGTTTTGATGCAAGAGGGAAGGGTGATATGCTATGGTGGAAGGCAGTTAAAGGCCCATGAGAAGAATTACCCTACCCATGACTTAGAGTTAGCTGCCATAGTTTTTGCGCTTAGGTATTGGCGTCACTATTTGCTTGGCGAAAGGTTTGAGTTGTATACAAACCATAAGTCACTAAAGTATTTGTTCACCCAAAATGATTTAAACTTAAGGCAACAAAGGTAGATGGAGTTCTTAGCATCCTAGATTTTGAGATTGCATATACCCCTGGCAAGGGTAACGTTGTAGCTGACGCCTTGAGTAGAAAGAAGTTGACTTTGAGTCCTTTGTTTGTCGAGCGGCTAGAGTATATCTCTACCTTTGAATTTAGACCTTCTATTGATTATGTACCCGGTTTGTTGGCATCTTTAGAGGTACGACCTATGCTTTTGGGACAGATAGGTGCAGCACAGCGAGATGACCCATAGTTGATAGAGATAGTAGACCAGCTCATCAGAGGGGAGTCTTCAGGCCATCTTAGTAGGTATACTATCGATGACAAAGGTTGGTTGCGTAGGGATGAGAGACTTTGCGTACCTCGAGATGAGAGTTTGAGAAAGACAATCCATGAAGAAGCACATCTTTCTAAGCTGACCATACATCCCGGTGGAGACAAGATGTATAGGGACATGAAGCGTGTTTTCTTTTAGGCCGGAATGAAGAAGGATGTGGCTGAGTTCATTTCTAGATGCTTAGTGTGCCAGCAAGTCAAGGCTAAGAAAAAGAAGCCTGGTGGTTTGCTTCACCCTTTAGAGGTTCTGCAGTGGAAATGGGAGAGTGTTTCCATGGATTTCGTCGACGGGTTGCTGAGGTCATGGAAGGGTAATACGGGGATTTTGGTAGTAGTAGATAGAATTACCAAGAGCGCCCATTTTATTCCCGTCAAGAGTAAAGGAACAGCGACATGGTTAACATCTGTTTATCTCCGAGAGATAGTTCGTCTACACGGCATACCTTCTAGTATTGTAAGTGACCGGGATCCCATTTTCACTAGTGAGTAGTGGAAGAGCTTGCAAGAGGCGGTAGGAAGGTAATTGTGTTTGAGCACCGCTTATCGCCCTCAGACGGACGGCTAAACATAAAGAGTGAATCAGATTCTAGAAGATCTTTTGAGGTTATGCATCTTGGACTTTGGAGGGACATGGGAGGAACATCTTCCATTAGTAGAGTTCGCCTACAACAACAACTACCAGACTAGTATTGGAATGGCACCTTTTGAGGCTCTATATGGACGACCTTGCCGATCACCGACTTATTGGTGGGAATCTACGGATAAGAACTTGCTTCGGCCCGAGATGATTAGGGAAACTTCAGAGAAGATAGACTTTATTCGAAGATGCATGAAGACGGCACAGGACCGGCAAAAGTCATATGCTGATAAGAGAAGGACCGGTCTTGAGTTCAGTATTGGAGACATGGTCTTTATTAAAGTATCACCGTTAAGGAATGTAGTTCATTTTGGGTCTGTAGGGAAATTGGCACCAAGGTTCGTAGGGTCATTCCCCATTACAGAGCGAATTGGATAGATGGCCTACAGAGTAAAGTTTCCTAAGAAGCTTAGTGGTGTCCATGACGTATTTCATGTGTCGCATTTGAGGAAGTATTTACATGATACAGCGGAAGTAGTAGGGCCGAGCATGCCTAGAGAAGTGGAAGTAGAGCGAGTTGCCACAGTTAGACCAGTTCCTACATGCATCCTTGGATCGGAGGTCAAGAAATTACGCAACCGAGAGGTCAAGTTGGTTAAAGTCCAATGGGGAGATGATGAAGGAGACGCGATTTGGGATACTGAAGACAAGATACGCACGTCGTACCCTTTCCTTTTTGAGGGTATGTTCTTAACTTCTCCTTTTTCTACTGCTTTGTTTATACTTGTTCTATCATTTATTGTATCCTTTCGATTGTATCTTCGACCCTTAGGTAGAAAATCCTATGATTGTAAACATGTGTTTGAGACATGTTATGTTTGGTGGATGTACGTGTTTGCTAGTGGTTGCTCGTGGATGCATTTACACACACATTAGGCACTAGATCGGCTCAACCACTTTCATATTGCATATGAATGAGTGTGCATATTTAAGTTAATGTATGTATATTGAATGTGTTATCATATGGATGCTGCATCTGAATGAATGGTTGTGCACTCATATAGAATTGATATGTATCATTAGGATTCTTTTGCATATATAATGGATGCATGGCACTATCATGTTTTTCATTAAGGAGGTCAACTGAATCAGTAGACTGCCTGATCTTTGCATTAGATAGGGGTCATATACACACACTTTTGCATATGTTCATATAGCATAAGAAATCTTTTAAGAACAATGGATGCTTGTGGATGATGGATGAGTAGATGGATGATTGGATGGCATGATACATTCTTCTTAACTTGAAGATTTCAGGGACGAAATCCTTTAAGGAAGGGAGAATGTAACAACCCGTAATTTTAAAACATGACATAATGGATAATTAAAGAATAATTATTTTTTATAAGAAGAATTAAGAAAAACGGGTTGCGCCGTTGCGTTCGTCTCGGAATTCTGCTTGGAATAGAGTCCGAGTTTGCATAAATCGGATATCATATGAAGAATATATGAAGCTTGGAAGATTTCAGTTTAAAGCAGAATTTAAATTAAAATAATAATTAAAAGTCAAAAACATGTTCAAAAATCAAAATCAGTAAAATTTGGATAAGCGGGAAATCTCCCGCTCTAGGGTGTCGACCCCTCCTAGGGGAGTCGACATAGGTGTCGACCTCCTATAGGATGTCGGCATAGGTGTCGACCCCTATAGGGTATCGACCCCCCATCTGCCCAGATCTGCCCATATAGGGTATCCTCTCTCCTATATCTTATTGCTGTGAGTCTATGTTACTTTCACATATAATTAATTAAAAATGATTGTGATAGGATTGTAAATTGGATTTTATAAACATGCCTGTAAGATGAATCATATCAAGTTTTGTAGATTCTTATCCATACCCAAATTACTGTTGTCATATGCCTAATTGGATCTATTTTATTGTTCTATGCCGATTCATGTTTCATATGTCTCTTTTATGCCAGTTTTGATGACACGATTCTCTTCCCTTCTTCTTTTCCTTTTTTATGAGATTAGGCTAACTTCAAGCCTAACAATTATGTTGAGATTTGCGTACGAATAACGTTTGAACGATTGGAAAAAAAGTTTGGGGAAATTTGTAATAAAATGAGGTTATTGGCATAAATCAATTTAAGCATAATTGTGTATAAATTATATACATGAGATATGGCATAAGTTGGATTGGGCATGATTAGGTATAATTTGTATACATGAGGTTTGGCATAAATTGTTAATAACAATGAATGCAAATTAATTTGGGCGTAATTTGGCATAACATGTATACATAAGATTATAGGCCTAATTTGGATTAAAATTATGAACATAATTTAAATTGGAAATTATGGGTAATTGGGATATAATTTAATCCAAGATTTAAAGTTGGGACTTGAATCAAGAAAGTGATAATGAACACCTAAGACACGTCGTTAGATTCGAATTGCAGTATAAGACTGCCCGGAACCGCCCGTCACATCCAGCAGCTGCAATTTTGTAATCTAATGTGAGAGGTCAAAGGCAGAAATTAGATACTTAATAATGCAAAGACATGAGGTTAGATTCAGATTGCGGTATAAGTCTGCCCGGAACCAGCCGGCATATCTAGCAACCGCAAAATGACAATCTAATGTGGGAGGTCTTGCAAGATTATGGCTATAATGAATTAATGAACACTTAACCAAGATAAGACATGGGGGTTAAGTAGGTGACATGGGTGACATGTGAAATATAACAAGAAGCACTTAACCAAGGTGAAACATGTGATTAGACATGGGAATAAAGAGGGGTTAAGTGGGAATTCCTAGTGGGGACCAAGCTTAGGAGGGAAGCTTGTGTCAAGTAGGTGGACCCTTTTCAACTGGTAACCCATTTAGTATCCATATGAGCTCGAACTAGGTCGAGGACGGGACAAGCTTACTGGGGTTAATTGTAAGAGGTCAATAAAGAGTTAGCGATGACAGTGCAAGTACAATAGAATCATGTGCGTGCATTGGTCCGGGCTGGTAGGTAAGACACTGTTGCATCATGTAAGTATAAGCCGTGCATTTTAGTAGTATTGGGTTTGTAACAACCCGGAAAATACGAGCCAATTTAAAATTTTTAAATTGGTTATTTCAAAGGAATTTGAGCAATTGAAATAGAATATTTCAATAAAATAGTGAATTAGAAATAGTAGGGCAGTTTGAAAATTTGAATTCAAACTTTGACTGACTGCACCGGATGAAAAATATAACGGATTTTGGTGAAACCAAAAGTATTTAAATCTGTTTATGAATACCTTTCTAACGAATCTGTAAAAGTGAAGTTTCATAGTGGGAATCAAAAGTTATAGCCAAATGAATTTTCAGAAGGGTTGCTATATAGAATATATAGCCCTTGAAAATAGACATTTTGCAAACGACCTCGGAATTCGAGGAAACCACTTTTGTTGGATCCGGGATGTCAAACTATTGCTAGGTTTCAAATTTCATAATTTTTGAAGCTAGTACGTGAGCGTGGCAAAAGAAAATGTGTTTGATCAATTTCTGTTAAATTGGATCGACCAGAAAATGGAAATTTTTCATACGATCTCAGAATTCGACGAAACTAGTTTTGTTGGGACCGTAGCGTCAAAACATAGCTAGATTTATTTTTCTGGAATTTTTCGAATCAGTTTGTGGCCCTGGCAAATTGAAATGTACGTTCAAATTTAATATAAAATGTTTTATACTTTAATTTGAAAATATTTGACTGTAACAATCGAATTGGCCTACGAAACATATCCCATTGTGTCCGGGATGGGGGTATTTAGCTAGGGCCGACACTCGTTGGGCTTGAATTGGTGTCCGTATGGAGTAACACTATTTAATTTTTTTTATAAAACATCGGCCAATAGGAAATTTCAATTCATAATTTAAAAATAAAAAAACCCTCAGAAACCCTCGCCGCCTCTCTCGTAACCGACGGAAGTCGTTCTCCGATTTTCCCAGCCCAACTGCCGCTGCCTTAGTCGCTTTCAGACGCCGCCGCCACCTTATCTCGACAGCCCTTCCTCCCCTCTTCATATCCGAACCAACCTCGCCCTCCAACGACGAGCCATCATCGAGAACGACGCCCTCCAAGGTCCGAACTTCGGAGCGCCGCCACCCCTTAACTGCGCCACTGTACTGGACGTGGGACCCATTGATCTGCGCGCCCTCGGAAGCTCCTCGACGTGGTCAACTCAGATCTAAACCACGTGCTACGGGTTTGCCGTAAAATCCAAACCCTAGTTCGAACTAAATTTGAAGGTAACGGCTTTGGTTTCTTTGAACTGAAAATAACACTTTAAGTGTTGCAAACTTTGAAAAATCATATCTTTATGGTGTGTTGACGAAATTCGATGAAACAGGGAACATTGTGACCGCAAGGAGGCTCTCTACCACATAGAAGAGACCGCAGATTTTTCTGATCTATCTACGATTTTCAGCACTTCGAAAACCAATGTGAGATTTCTAATTGAAAATGTGAATGTAAATGTCATGTATAAATTATATAAGCGAAATATTAATTATACACGTGTTGTATACCTCATGTACATGCGTGGTGTAAGCTATATGAGCGAAGTATGAATTATACATGCATTGTACATATAATGTGTGTTGAAATGTGTAACACCCCATCTCCGTTAAGGTCACTCACAAAGGGAATGCCTTAACTTTGGTGGAGCATTTTAGTAAACAAAACAGAAACTTACAAGACAGATAAAACAGTACTTGAAAAATTTATAACTTTATTACAACAGAAACTGAAATAAGCTTGGTTACATCCTTTCAAATCACAATATCAGAATTCAAGTACAAAATATCAGTCTTGTACAAAAGCCTTCAGAATGCATAGTTTAAAATCATAATCCCCACGGAAGAAGACAAGCCATACTTTAAGCACTACAAGCGGTAGAAATCTGGATCAAGCTAGAGTATTCCCTTCTACAAAACCTGGGGGGGGGGGGAACGGAAGAAAGGAGGCGAAACAACAAGGGTCAGACAAAAAGTCTGGCAAGTCCAGTGATTTTCAGTTATGAACAGATAATAATAACATGACATGAACATAAAATTGGATGAGAGATAACTGTAACAGGTGTAGCGGATATAACAGAAGAACAGAATGACATAAGCTATTTCTTTACACTTCTCTGCACTAATACTAGTATAACAGGATTAGGTGTCACCCTAATGTCTAGACTGAAACAGAAACAGGTACAGAATAATTTCCACAGAAACAGAAAGCTAATAATGGGCCTTTACCACCCGAATAGAAACAGACAGAAGCAGAATGCTGATAATGGGCCTTTACCACCCAAACAGAAATAGTCAGATTAATCCCTACGGAAACAGAACGTAGAATTAGGTGTACACTAATAATTGGGCCTTTACCTCCCGAACAAACGGTACCACGCAGAAACAGACGGGTGTTGCCACCCAACAGAAACAGACGGTACCAACAGAACTAAGTGTACCCTAAAACCCTACCCCAAGCGATCGGCTCTCTAATACATAAATACCCTGTGTCGGCCCCACAGTAGGGTGTATCACTCCCTAAAGTGACAACCAATTGGTACAGACCTATTTACAGATGTCACGGCGTCTCACATCCTCAGAGGCAGACCGGGATCCATGCACGCACATGACCCGGTTGGAACGCACCATCAACACCCCTCGCCATTATTAGAATGAACCGCTTATAATTAGTTTAGTAAGTGTGCCCGGACCCTACCTACTGTTGGGTCAAAGTTTTGATACCAGAAAGGGTTACTGACTAATATGTGTCCCAAACAACAGATGACACAAGTGATTCCCTTCCTATCCTTGTGTCCCCAGACTAACAGATTTCAGATTTACTTGTTTACAAGTTCAGACATACAGAATTCAGATCAACTAGTTCACAGACAAGTTTTCAGACTAACAGATCAGAAACACAGATTTAACAGACTTACAGATTAACTGGTTACAGAGTAACAGACTTACCGATTAACTGGTTGCAGATTAACCGGTTTCAGATTGTCTAACTTTGTATTGGGCCTACAGATTCACGAAACGGGTTTATCAGATTCATTGGTCCAATTGGTTTAACCTTACCCACCCAACACGCTTTAGACATCATATTTATCTCAGATTTTCATTAATTAAATATTAATGCCCAGACCTCTCACATTAGACTGACAGTTTGCGGCTACTGGTTAGGCCGGTTGGTTCCGGGCAGGTTTCTGTCGCAAACTGAGTCTAACCTCGGGTTTCAAGCACGTTATGACTAACTTCTCACATTAGAACCTATTGTTTGCGGCCACTGGAATATGCCGGGCGGTTCCGGGCAGAATTACGCCGCAAACTCATTCAAACCTCGAGTTAGCCATGTTTATCTTTGGGCCAATTAATTAATGATTTACCATTTATGCCCACGCCTAATATACATGTCAATTATTCATGACTATATCCAAATCAGATTATTTCAATAACAGACTGAATATATCAACTTAACAAATATAGCAGATAACAGATTTTGCAGATTAGGTGACCAAATGGATTTAGTAGATTAAGCAAACTAGCAGATTTAGCAGACAACAGATTAGGCATCTCAACAGATTTTGTTTAGCAGATTTGGCATTTTCAACAGACTTAGCAGATGAAAGATTTGGCAGATGAACAAATCTAGCAGACTAGGTAGTAGAGCAGAACTAGCAGATTAAGCAATATAACAGAACTAGCAGATTAGGCAATATAACAGAACTAGCAGATTAGGAAAATATAGCAGAACTAGCAAATTAGGAAAATATAACAGATTTAATCATTCCTTAAAGTTTCACAAACATATCTTGCCTAATTATAAATTTGGCCTAAGTTTGCATGCCTAAATAGTTGTCATGATTCATACTATGATCATATACCCCACGTTTGCATTGAATTTACATGTCACAGATTATGGTCATAATTTACATGTCCCAATTTAGTTCAACTTGCCTAGTACAAAAGATTCACATATAAATTATACCAAATATAGCCATCGATTTCAATGCATGTCATATGTTCAAAAATCTCCTACTTAGGTGTTATTCACATTTGATAGATATCCTACTTTAATGTAAATCTTTGTACCTAAGACATATTCTCTTTATCTCAAGTCATATATTCAATACAATCTATATTTATGTCCAATTATATGCCTTTCTATGTCGTGTCCTCAAATCATATGTTCAATCCCCTTTATGTTATAAATATAACATGTCCGGTCATATGTCTCAGATTTACGTTCTAGCTACAGTCCATGTTCTTTCCTCAAATCAGTCACCTATTGGTCATGCCCAATTTATGCATCATTCATTTTACTGTCCCAAACATTTTAGCGTACGTTAATCTCTTATGAGATTTGCTCAGGCTCGTGGTAACCTGGCTATAAAAAAGAAAGAGGAAAGAGATACAAAATCAGATCTAAACAGAACAGATATAACCTCAGATTCAGATTTACAATTCATGTCACAATCAGAATTAACGTTTATATCGGAAAATAACTGCACTTGCCTTGGTTGGATTAAAGAAAGAACTTTAATTGTTGTAGAATCGTTGCAGAAGCTTTAATCTCTAATTTGAATTGAGTTGCTTAGGTTGATGTTGGTTAGCTTCTAGTTTTGATTCCAGCAGAGTAGCGACGCCATTTTTATTTTTATTAGAACAGAGGTAGAGTAGAAGCAGAATAGAATTGTGTGTAGAGAAGGCTAGGTCTTAGGATGTATTTATAGGTGTAGGAACTCATTTAGGCCCTCAGATTAACCCTAGAACTCATCAGGTCCATCCAAACACGTCACAGCCCTCAAAATCGCACACACACGTGCCAGGTTCGACCAGGGAGGTCGACCCCCAGGTCGACTGCCCAGTCGACCTGGTCTGGGGGGTCGAATGCCCAGTCGACTCCTCAGTCGACCTGGGTCCTGGGCGGGAAATTCCCCGCCCAGCCCGCTTCTGGGTTTGAATTCGAATTTCGAACTGTCTTCGATTCTGAAAATTTCTGAAACTTCGGGGGGTCATATCTCCCTCATACAGACTTCGATTCTTGCAAACTCAGAATCGTTTCCAAGCAGAATTCTGAGACGAACGCAATGGAGCAACCCGTTTCCCTTGATTCTTATTTTAAAAATTAATTATCCTTTGATTTGTTACTTATACGTTCACAGAAAATACGGGGTGTTACATTCTCCCCTCCTTAAAGGATTTCGTCCCCGAAATCTTTAAGTTAAGAAGAATGTGTCCTACCATCCAACATCCATCTACTCAATCATCAATCACTGGCGTCCATTGTCCTTAGAAACTTCTAATGTTGTATGAACATATGCAAAGGTGTGTGTATATGTTCCCTATCTAATGCAAAGATCAGGCGGTCCACTGATTCAGTTGACCTCCTTAATGCGAATTATGCCAGTGCCATGAGTCCAACATGTATGCAAATTTTCCTATTTGATACATATCATTTCTATATGAGTGCACAACCATTCAGTCATATGCAACATCCATGTGCTGAGTCAATCATTTTGCATCCACAAAAATTGAAAATGCTCACACATCCATATGCAGTATGAGAGTGTTTTCGAGCCGATCTAGTGCCTAGTGTGTGTATATGCATCCACGAGCAACCACTAGCAACCACTCGCAACCATCAAACATAACATGTCTTAAACACATGTTTACACCCATTAGTTTCTACCTAAAGTTCGAAGATTCGATCGATAGGATACAGTCGATTGATGAAAGCGAGTACAGATAAAACAAAAACTTGGTTCCCATTAGACATGGGTCCTAAGTATCGGCCCCGAAGACCGAAACCCACATCAGATTGACACCCAGAGGATTACCCTCTTTAGATAATGTCAAAACTGGAAATCTTAACCTTATCAGAAATATTCAGATACTTATAGATTACTGGTACAGATCAGATTACTGAATGATTCTTAGGAAACTAAACATGATAAAACCCAGAATGTATGCATCCTACTTGACGCCTAACACAGATATCTCTCAAACCCCAATCTATCACAAACAGATTAGTCATAACCCTTATGGATTTGGGTCTACAGCGGAATCAGAAACAATACTAGTATTAAAGTGCAGAGTACCGATTACAGAATCAAAATGCCAGAATCAGAAAGAGTTTTAACTCAACAATCAGATAAGAAAATTAAACCTTCTTCTTAAATTTTCTTATTTCTACCCTATCTACCAGTCCCTTGAGCATTCGCCTGTCCTCCAGAAGTGGGTTCTGCCCTCTGCCCTTGCCCTCGTCTCTTCGGGCAGTCCCCAGTGAAGTGTCTCATCTCACCACAGTTGAAGCAAGTGCCCTTCCTCTTTCGGCAATCCTTGTTCAGATGAGTCGAGCTCCCACAAGTAAAACACTTTTTCTCTTTCTTATCTTCAGACTTTTCACCCTTCTTTTGTGTTTCCTTTTTGGGCCATGCTTTCTTATTATGTGGTTCTTCCTTCTTTGTCTCTTTCGGGCCCTTGTCTTCCTCATGCAGTAGTGCCATGTCCACCAATTTCTCGTATGTCGCTCCCATGGGTACATGGGTCATGGCCAGGCTGTGCAGTGGCTCGTTCAATCCTTTAACAAAGCGGAGAGCCTTTTTATGCTGAGTGTTGACTAAATCCAATCCGAACCTAGCCAGTTGGTTGAACTGGTTGACGTATTCCTTGACCGTCATACTTCCTTGCTTAAGAGATAAGAACTTTTCCAGTTGTAGACTTCGTTCAGCTTGCGAGAGGAATTTTATCTCAAACCTTGTTCTGAAATCCATCCATGTTTCAACTGGCCTCTCGGCGTTAGTGACTTCCCACCAATAGGAAGCTTCGTCTTTGAGCAGCCATACCGCTAACTGTACCTTCTGCCTATCGTCCACCTCGAAGATAACGAATAGATCCTCAGTTTCTTTGAGCCAGTTCCTCGCTTCTACGAATGATTCAGTTCCCTTGAAATCCTTTTCACCCATGGCCCTAAAATCTCTACAGATCTTTGAGAAAGTAATTGCACGAGGAGGGGGTGGAGGAGGGGGATCATTTGCTGGACCTACGGCGGCGGTCCTAGCCTCAAGATATTGACGAAACCAACCAGGTACATGAACACCCTCTGGTATCTCAGATGCTTAAGACATACTGAAACGAAAAAGGAAAGATTCAATACAAAAAGGACTGAAGGAAAGATATATGGCTCTTGGGGATCATGTTTTTCGAAATAAGCTTTATTTTTGAAAATACTTCCTTTCAAAACCTTTTTGAAAATAGTTTTCAAAAACTTTTATCTAATCTGGTAACCTTTAGCTCTGATACCAAGTGTAACACCCTACCTCCGTTAAGGTCACTCACAAAGGGAATGCCTTAACTTTGGTGGAGCATTTTAGTAAACAGAACAGAAACTTACAAGACAGATAAAACAGTACTTGAAAAATTTATAACTTTATTACAACAGAAACTGAAATAAGCTTGGTAACATCCTTTCAAATCACAATATCAAAATTCAAGTACAAAATATCAGTCTTGTAACAACCCGCAAAATCTGGGCCAGTTTAAAATTTTTATTTTGGCAATTATAGCGAATTTTGAATATTCAAAATGAATTATTTTAAATAATATCGTCGAAAAATTTATTTTGAATAGAATTCGAACGAATATATTTATATACGTCGTCGTTAGAATATATAATAATTATATATAATTATAAAAGGAATTGAAAATGGCGCGGTAGTTCGAAAATTCGATTTCTAATTTCAAATGAATATACAGAATTCAATATAAGTCAGAATTGAACGAAACAAGAAATATTTGAATCTGTATAACTATATCTTTGTAACGAAGTTGACAAACTGAGATTTCATCTTAGAAATGATAAGATATGTCCAGTTTAAAATTAGAAATAGTCGCTGTGGAATTTATATATATTTTTATATATATAAGGCCCTTAAAAATAGCAATTTTGCAAACGACCTCGGATTTCGACGAAACCAGTTTTGTTGGGTCCGTGATGTTAAGTTATTGCTGGATTTCAAATTTCATAATTTTTCGAATCAATATGTGAGCGTGGCAAAGGAAAACGCGTTAGACCATTTTCAGTTGATTTTAATCGACTGGAAAATGGCCATTTTTCATACGGTCTCGGAATTCGACGAAACTAGTTTTGTTAGGATCGTATCGTCAATACGAAGCTAGAAAGTATTTTTCTGGAATTTTTCCAGTTAGTATGCGACCCCGGTAATTTGAAATGTACGTTTAAAATTCAATATAGTGATTTAAATGTAAATTTAACGGAAACTGATTGTAACAATCAAATCAGCTTGCGATACATATCCCATTGTGTTCGGAATGGGGGTAAAACGCTATGGACGACAGGCGGTGGGCCTCGTTTCGAGGTCGTATGTGAAAGTCAACTCTTTAGGATAAAATAAATTAATTAATTAATAATAATAAAAAAAATATTTCTCTCCCCTCTATAGCTCATCTGCCCCCCCCCCCCCGTTCTAAATTATTTCCGTTCAGATCTAAAAAAAAAAAAAAAAAAAAAAGAAAATCGCGCGCTCCTCCTCGTCAGCCTCCCACCGCCGGCGATGACCCCCTCCAGTTCGCCAGTCCCCTCCGCCCTCTCCTTCTGTCTCGCCTTCGAATCGAGCACCCCGTTCAAGAACAGCGCAGCCCCCCCCTCGACGGAGCGTCCTCCTCCGTTGCCACCAGGTGGCGCCGCCCACTTCTAGACCCCCCCCTCGACGAAGCCGACCCCCCCCTCCGATCTGCAAACCTCGACGAATCCCCCCCCCCCCATTCAAAACTAAGGTAATTCTTATTTATTTATTTTATTTTAGTTTCTTCATTTCCCTTTAATTTAAAACTGAATTTCATTTTAGTATAAAACTGAATTTCATTTTAATATAAAACTGAATTTTATTTTAGTATAAAACTGATTTTAACATAATTTAAAAACTGATTTTATTTTGAGTTATAAAAGATGTGATTTTTGAGATATAAAAGATTTGATTTTTTTTAAAAATGATTAGAGAATAAAGATAGGATTTTTATCTAAGAAAAGTTCATATTTTTGTTTAGAAAAAGATCGTAGTTTTGATTTAGGAAAAAATTAGATTTTTGATTTAGAAAAGATTAGATTGTTATTTCTATAAAGACGAGATTTTTATTCAATAAAAATATGATTTTTATATGTAGAACTTCGAAAGAAAAATATGATTTTTTATGTAAAGGAAAATGGGATTTTTCTTATGTATAAAAGTATAATCTTTAGGCGTTATAAAATAAAGATTAGATTTTTAAAATAAAGATTAGATTTTTAAAATAAAGATTAGATTTTTAAAATGCAAAAGATTAGATTTTTAAAAGTAAAAGTTTGATTTTTATATATTGAATAGTATAATAAAAATTCGATTTTTATATAGTGAATAACGAAATAAAAATTCGATTTTTATATATTGAACTTTGAAGTAAAAATTCGATTTTTACATATGTAGTGGCTACGGGCAAAGAAAGTGATATCGACGATGATGAAGAAGATTTCTATCAATGAAGTGCCGTGGAGCTTGGATAGCTTTCTGTGAGAATTTCTCACCTTTCAATTTTATTTCTAGTTATATATATATACTAGGATGCAGACGGTGCTTAGTAGCACCCGACACAATCGTCCACAGACCATGGACTTGTTTGTTTGGTTGCATAGCTTAGTTATATGATTTGATTTGAATTTGGTTGATTGGTGAATTTGATTGATGTGTGAATGGCGTGGGCCTTCACTAGTCCGGGGATAACGCTAGGCCTTGTCCCGTTTCTAGTATCGTGCCGTTATGCCGCCGAAATTTTCTAAAATAAGTTAGAAAAATAAAAATACCATTTTATTGAATAAATGAATTGAATAGAAATTCATGTGTTGAAATAAAATGTTTTATCGTTAAAAATATAATTTTTAACGTGAATATGAATATTGTGAATGTGAATAAATAAAATATTCATTTACAAACCGGACGGTTTGTTTGTGTACACTGATTTGACTGACATTGATTGGGACGATAAATTTTACACATCGCCCAACTGCACAACTAAAATATGTGTTTGATTGTTTGAAAACCCCACACGGGTGTTGGGATGAAATTTGAAGTTCACTCATCCTAATTGATTAAATATGTCGATCGATCGATTGACAGGCTGTTATAAGCGTTAGATATCTATATTTGATGCTTATACAGTGTAGTGCACTTTGGTTGATGGTTGATTATTTTTCAATGCTATTATATACATGTGTTGTATGGAAATCCATATAATTAATTTTATATGGTAATTGATTGGGCCTCATTCCAATTTGAAAAATAAAGAAAATTTGAAAATAGAAATTATGAAGCCGTGTTGATTAGATTGACGCCATTTTGACGGGAACGATATTTATATCGATTTTAAACGATTTCGAAATGAATTGAATTGAAAACGAATTCAAAGTGAATTGAAAACGATTTCGAATTGAATTGAATTGAAAACGATTTCGAAATGAATTGAATTGAAAACGAATTCAAAGTAAATTGAAAACGATTTCGAAATGAATTGAATTGAAAACGAATTCAAAGTGAATTGAAAACGATTTCGAAATGAATTGAATTGAAAACGAATTCAAATTGAATTGAAATTTGAATTGAATAGAAATGAATTTTGAAACGAATTTATAAAGAAGAATTCAATTTTGCTTTGAATTGAAATGGAAGTTGAAATAGGTTTTGAAACGATTTTAAAACTATTTATATAATTCGTTTTGAATAGAAATCGACGAAATATATATTATATATATTATATATATAATATAATGGCCTGAATAGAACGCGCCGCGCCGCGGCAGTTCGTGAATTTCGACCATTTATTTCAAACGGGCATTACGGGAGATCCGACCGTCGGATTCTCCTAAAACCGGAACCGTTGGGTTCGTATCGAAAAGAGCTTTCTAACGAATATTAGAAATTTGAAATCTAACGGTTGGATTTGGAATTATGTCCAAATCAAATTTGAAAAAGGTCGCTATAAGTGCAGTTCGATGGCCATTGATGGAAATCGACTGTACGTGCCTTGATAAAATTATTAAAAATAGTAATAATTTGTGTAAAATCATAAGAAATGATTTGTGAAGATTTGGGATGAAAAACTCCATATTTGAAAAGATAAAAATAGATTTTTATCAAAAGGAACTAGTTTTGAACTAGAATTATAATTCTATTTATTTTTAAATAAATAAATTGAATTTGAAAAGGGTTTTGAAAATAACCAAAATTTCCAATGATTGCATTGGAGTGGATTTGAATCGAAATTGTCTTCGGAATATTTCGATGTTGGAATTCGTGATTATACAGATGTTGTTATGGAAATTTGAAAGATATATATTTATATCGTTATTTCCAATACGACATTTGTTAGTCGTAGAATTCGATATTGAATATAAGCCGATATATTTTCTATTCAGAGCCTTGTATTGAATATCGAATGTGATTTGGGTTTGTCGTGAATGGTGTCTTCATTAACACTGTTCTTGAGCCCAGTTGAGAAAAGATTAAATCTTTTTATTTAGATTTAATGAAGTGTACCAATTAAATAATATTTAATTGGAATTGAATTGATATTGATTTTTGGGTTTATTGTGGACCGTGTTTTAAATAACACTTGTTCTTTAACCCGATAATTAATGGAATGATATTTTGGGTTTATCGTGAACCGTGTTTTTAAATGACACGGATTCTTTAACCCAGTTAACGATTAAAACTAAGTGGAGTTTTAATGAATCTTTAATTAGATTGAAATGATCGAGAATGGAGTATCACCAGTTTTGCTCCAGGCGATAGTTAAATCTTTAATTAGATTTGAACGTGAAATGGGAATTGAATTTACCGATAACACCGTGGTGTTAGATATGAAGTATAACCAGTTTTACTTCATGGGATGAATAGTTTGGGATTGGGAAATTAAAACAAATAATTACTTCGGTAAGGTTCGTTAATCCCGACTAGTTTGAATTGATATTCAAAAATAGATTAAAGAATAAATTCAAGAAATTTTATCTTGGATAAAATTAATGGGAACCTTTCCCTATGAATGTGAAATTTAGGAACTAACTGTCGGTTAGCCAAGCAGAATGGTTTTCTGGGTATTGATCTGATGTTGGTTTCGGCCTTCGGGGTTAATATTTGGGGAATTATTCTCTTGATTAATTTACGGTTAGTGACTGATGAATTGGAATGAGGCGTATGTTGTGTTTGTGTAACACTTATTTAAATATACGCGAGTTATTCGGAAAGACCAGGTTTATCCCATTCTGAATAACTGATACGACGATAAGGAAGATGAAGACGGTGGTCGAAGACCAGAAGTCTTCACGTCGTTTGGGTGATAACTGATGATCTTGATTGGGCTGTACACCCAAGAAGATGGAAACAGTTAGTGATCGTCCAGACGTACTTGGAGATCGATGGATATGCGGGGTACTAGGTGCCTCCGGTTTCGTTCAGACCCAGAACGGACTTGTAAATGGACTGTGTGTCTGACATTGGATTTTAGTCCGTGTGATTGATCTCTATTAAATATATGTCTGTTTGGCGGCGGAGAATTTATTCTCTTGCTTAACGCCCTTCTCTGAGACGTACGAGCTCAGGGGTTATATATTGATGGATATCAAACGCATGGAGTGAATTGCCTGTGTGGCATGCCTAAGTGGCAATTGATCGAGGCTTCTATTGAAAAGCAAAGTCTTGTGGTGATGATCAAAGCAAGGCCTTTGTGGCGTAGCTTTGTGTAACGGTTACTTCGCATGTTTCACACCCGGTATGAACCAAAAACGAGAGACGGACCTCAGGGAGGGCATGCGTTTCTTTCTAGTTAGAAGTGGCGTCAATGGTTTTACACGCCCTGACGAGTTTGACTTATGTGGTTGTTGCTGTTGCGAGGCGCCTCGGATTGATCGGTCGTTCTCGAACCGATGGAGTCATTTAGTTGGCTCGTTTACGCCCCATAGGGCGGGGAAACGCATGTTCAGGGTTTAAGTTTAATCCACATCGGTGGACCGGCCCTGACGATCCAAGGGTCACTCGAGCTCTGATCCTGAGGGGCGGGATAGAGCGTCTCGAATCGGTTGAGGACTATCTTTTGCCTCGGTTCATAGAAGGAAATCCAATTTCCAAATACGTGACTTTGCGGTTTTAGTTGTAAACCTATATATGGCGACATGATATATGGTACCCATGCCGCCTATGATTGATACTTATGATTTGAAGTTGTTTTATACACTATGCACTTATTATAGTATCAAATGATTTGTTTTAAACGTATCAAGCATTCTTTGGCTGTTATAAGGGAAAACCCTATCCCCCGGCTTGCGTTGCATTGTGTGATAGGACCTGGGTCTTATAACAGCTTCATTTTTCTTTATTTAGCATTGCGCTGTTTGTTTTATGCACTGGTATTCTTGGGAGGAAACCCGTTCCGTGTTATACGGCGTGGTCCCTTGATTTACCTAATGATTTAAAATAAAGATTAATAACTATTTTAGTTCTCACACCAGTCACATGACTGACCTGGAGTTTATTGTTTTGACCTAAACTCTGGGTGCCCCTATTTTGACACGGGCAGCTAGTAGTTTTGGTTTTGCAGATTTATATTCACAGGATCCTGGTTTACAGCTGGAACGATATCCGGAAAGCTTTGTATCCGTATATCTCTTCTAGTTGTGCATTGTATTATTTTCCGCTGCTATGTATTTAAATGTAATTTAAATCTCTGATATTTCTGTGTAATATTCCTTTATACTCTGTATATTCTTGTAATCTGATGCACTGTTGTAATATATATAGTGAAATGTTCTTCTGTATACGTTCTGTTTTGTCCTGTTCTCAAAACGATAGGGCGTTTCGAACGGCCTGGATCGGTTTAGCGACTGGTTCGGACCGAGCGAAATTCCTTGCCGTCACAGTTGGTATCAGAGCTTTGGTTTACAAAGCTAGAGAACAAGACACATTAGAACCATACGAAAGAATTCATCAGATATTGGATTAGTAATGTCCAATGGGGATGACTCGTTAGAGATAGGATCAGTAGTATCCTAGAACGAGTGTGAAGAGTATATTTTTCAAATGAAAACAAATTTTGTTTTGAAAATTTAAATCAATTATTCGTATTTGATTATTTATTTATATTGATTTGGACAGTCCAGTATATAAAGATTTTGCATATACGCCTTGCAAACGTGTATTTGAAGTTTTAATATACTGGACAGATATAGAATTACACTCTAATCGCCCGGAGATGATTTTGATGTGGAGCTCCATCATTAGAATTTATGTTCGAGTGACGAAAGTGAGATATCTATATATTTCCTATTGACTGGTGTGAGAACCAAAATTAGATAGGGCCTATTGTTGTGATTTGGCATCAAAAATCTGATTTTTGTATATGTATCAAAGTTATCAATTTGAAAACTCTAATTCACTAATTGATTGATGTTTGTGTTATTTGTTTATTTGTTTGCTAATTTTTAGCCATTTAGCCTAATTGAATCACATATTGAATTATATTGAAAATTGGTTGCATTTGCTTGCATATACATATACTTACATTGAACAGGTCATAGCAAGGAGGCTAGAGCCAGAGAATAAAATTTGTTTGCCCGACAAATAGGTACATGTTTACTACATAATTTCCTGTTTTGTTTGGGTGATGATGATTTTGTGAGCCTATTGGCTAGCCGCTTGGCTTTTTCTTTTTCTTTTTGAGATCTGAAGGACCGGGGAAGCTATTTGAAATTCCCCGATGCTCCCGGTGCAGGGGAGGTTATGGCGAAATTTTTCAAAAATTTAGGGTGTTAGCCAAATTTTTGAAATTTTGAAAATTCTCAGAAACTAAAGAGTTGGAGAATGGAAGCCTGATCGATCGTAGAGTTGATTAATCAAACCACTTTCGACTTTGTTCCTTTTCGGGGACGAAAAGTTTTAAGTGGGGGAGATTGTAACAACCCGCAAAATCTGGGCCAGTTTAAAATTTTTATTTTGGCAATTATAGCGAATTTTGAATATTCAAAATGAATTATTTTAAATAATATCGTCGAAAAATTTATTTTGAATAGAATTCGAACGAATATATTTATATACGTCGTCGTTAGAATATATAATAATTATATATAATTATAAAAGGAATTGAAAATGGCGCGGTAGTTCGAAAATTCGATTTCTAATTTCAAATGAATATACAGAATTCAATATAAGTCAGAATTGAACGAAACAAGAAATATTTGAATCTGTATAACTATATCTTTGTAACGAAGTTGACAAACTGAGATTTCATCTTAGAAATGATAAGATATGTCCAGTTTAAAATTAGAAATAGTCGCTGTGGAATTTATATATATTTTTATATATATAAGGCCCTTAAAAATAGCAATTTTGCAAACGACCTCGGATTTCGACGAAACCAGTTTTGTTGGGTCCGTGATGTTAAGTTATTGCTGGATTTCAAATTTCATAATTTTTCGAATCAATATGTGAGCGTGGCAAAGGAAAACGCGTTAGACCATTTTTAGTTGATTTTAATCGACTGGAAAATGGCCATTTTTCATACGGTCTCGGAATTCGACGAAACTAGTTTTGTTAGGATCGTATCGTCAATACGAAGCTAGAAAGTATTTTTCTGGAATCTTTCCAGTTAGTATGCGACCCCGGTAATTTGAAATGTACGTTTAAAATTCAATATAGTGATTTAAATGTAAATTTAACGGAAACTGATTGTAACAATCAAATCAGCTTGCGATACATATCCCATTGTGTTCGGAATGGGGGTAAAACGCTATGGACGACAGGCGGTGGGCCTCGTTTCGAGGTCGTATGTGAAAGTCAACTCTTTAGGATAAAATAAATTAATAATAATAAAAAAAAATATTTCTCTCCCCTCTATAGCTCATCTGGCCCCCCCCCCCCCCGTTCTAAATTATTTCCGTTCAGATCTAAAAAAAAAAAAAAAAAAAGAAGAAAATCGCGCGCTCCTCCTCGTCAGCCTCCCACCGCCGGCGATGACCCCCTCCAGTTCGCCAGTCCCCTCCGCCCTCTCCTTCTGTCTCGCCTTCGAATTGAGCACCCCGTTCAAGAACAGCGCAACCCCCCCCTCGACGGAGCGTCCTCCTCCGTTGCCACCAGGTGGCGCCGCCCACTTCTAGACCCCCCCCCCTCGACGAAGCCGACCCCCCCCTCCGATCTGCAAACCTCGACGAATCCCCCCCCATTCAAAACTAAGGTAATTCTTATTTATTTATTTTATTTTAGTTTCTTCATTTCCTTTTAATTTAAAACTGAATTTCATTTTAGTATAAAACTGAATTTCA
Organism: Allium sativum; assembly: GCA_030737875.1. Classification (NCBI taxonomy): domain Eukaryota; kingdom Viridiplantae; phylum Streptophyta; class Magnoliopsida; order Asparagales; family Amaryllidaceae; genus Allium; species Allium sativum. The sequence goes on along the minus strand of CM060911.1, from coordinate 103,963,351 downwards.
TTTTAATATAAAACTGAATTTTATTTTAGTATAAAACTGATTTTAACATAATTTAAAAACTGTTTTTATTTTGAGTTATAAAAGATGTGATTTTTGAGATATAAAAGATTTGATTTTTTTTAAAAATGATTAGAGAATAAAGATAGGATTTTTATCTAAGAAAAAGTTCATATTTTTGTTTAGAAAAAGATCGTAGTTTTGATTTAGGAAAAAATTAGATTTTTGATTTAGAAAAGATTAGATTGTTATTTCTATAAAGACGAGATTTTTATTCAATAAAAATATGATTTTTATATGTAGAACTTCGAAAGAAAAATATGATTTTTTATGTAAAGGAAAATGGGATTTTTCTTATGTATAAAAGTATAATCTTTAGGCGTTATAAAATAAAGATTAGATTTTTAAAATAAAGATTAGATTTTTAAAATAAAGATTAGATTTTTAAAATGCAAAAGATTAGATTTTTAAAAGTAAAAGTTTGATTTTTATATATTGAATAGTATAATAAAAATTCGATTTTTATATAGTGAATAACGAAATAAAAATTCGATTTTTATATATTGAACTTTGAAGTAAAAATTCGATTTTTACATATGTAGTGGCTACGGGCAAAGAAAGTGATATCGACGATGATGAAGAAGATTTCTATCAATGAAGTGCCGTGGAGCTTGGATAGCTTTCTGTGAGAATTTCTCACCTTTCAATTTTATTTCTAGTTATATATATATACTAGGATGCAGACGGTGCTTAGTAGCACCCGACACAATCGTCCACAGACCATGGACTTGTTTGTTTGGTTGCATAGCTTAGTTATATGATTTGATTTGAATTTGGTTGATTGGTGAATTTGATTGATGTGTGAATGGCGTGGGCCTTCACTAGTCCGGGGATAACGCTAGGCCTTGTCCCGTTTCTAGTATCGTGCCGTTATGCCGCCGAAATTTTCTAAAATAAGTTAGAAAAATAAAAATACCATTTTATTGAATAAATGAATTGAATAGAAATTCATGTGTTGAAATAAAATTTTTTATCGTTAAAAATATAATTTTTAACGTGAATATGAATATAGTGAATGTGAATAAATAAAATATTCATTTACAAACCGGACGGTTTGTTTGTGTACACTGATTTGACTGACATTGATTGGGACGATAAATTTTACACATCGCCCAACTGCACAACTAAAATCTGTGTTTGATTGTTTGAAAACCCCACACGGGTGTTGGGATGAAATTTGAAGTTCACTCATCCTAATTGATTAAATATGTCGATCGATCGATTGACAGGCTGTTATAAGCGTTAGATATCTATATTTGATGCTTATACAGTGTAGTGCACTTTGGTTGATGGTTGATTATTTTTCAATGCTATTATATACATGTGTTGTATGGAAATCCATATAATTAATTTTATATGGTAATTGATTGGGCCTCATTCCAATTTGAAAAATAAAGAAAATTTGAAATTAGAAATTATGAAGCCGTGTTGATTAGATTGACGCCATTTTGACGGGAACGATATTTATATCGATTTTAAACGATTTCGAAATGAATTGAATTGAAAACGAATTCAAAGTGAATTGAAAACGATTTCGAATTGAATTGAATTGAAAACGATTTCGAAATGAATTGAATTGAAAACGAATTCAAAGTAAATTGAAAACGATTTCGAAATGAATTGAATTGAAAACGAATTCAAAGTGAATTGAAAACGATTTCGAAATGAATTGAATTGAAAACGAATTCAAATTGAATTGAAATTTGAATTGAATAAAAATGAATTTTGAAACGAATTTATAAAGAAGAATTCAATTTTGCTTTGAATTGAAATGGAAGTTGAAATAGGTTTTGAAACGATTTTAAAACTATTTATATAATTCGTTTTGAATAGAAATCGACGAAATATATATTATATATATTATATATATAATATAATGGCCTGAATAGAACGCGCCGCGCCGCGGCAGTTCGTGAATTTCGACCATTTATTTCAAACGGGCATTACGGGAGATCCGACCGTCGGATTCTCCTAAAACCGGAACCGTTGGGTTCGTATCGAAAAGAGCTTTCTAACGAATATTAGAAATTTGAAATCTAACGGTTGGATTTGGAATTATGTCCAAATCAAATTTGAAAAAGGTCGCTATAAGTGCAGTTCGATGGCCATTGATGGAAATCGACTGTACGTGCCTTGATAAAATTATTAAAAATAGTAATAATTTGTGTAAAATCATAAGAAATGATTTGTGAAGATTTGGGATGAAAAACTCCATATTTGAAAAGATAAAAATAGATTTTTATCAAAAGGAACTAGTTTTGAACTAGAATTATAATTCTATTTATTTTTAAATAAATAAATTGAATTTGAAAAGGGTTTTGAAAATAACCAAAATTTCCAATGATTGCATTGGAGTGGATTTGAATCGAAATTGTCTTCGGAATATTTCGATGTTGGAATTCGTGATTATACAGATGTTGTTATGGAAATTTGAAAGATATATATTTATATCGTTATTTCCAATACGACATTTGTTAGTCGTAGAATTCGATATTGAATATAAGCCGATATATTTTCTATTCAGAGCCTTGTATTGAATATCGAATGTGATTTGGGTTTGTCGTGAATGGTGTCTTCATTAACACTGTTCTTGAGCCCAGTTGAGAAAAGATTAAATCTTTTTATTTAGATTTAATGAAGTGTACCAATTAAATAATATTTAATTGGAATTGAATTGATATTGATTTTTGGGTTTATTGTGGACCGTGTTTTAAATAACACTTGTTCTTTAACCCGATAATTAATGGAATGATATTTTGGGTTTATCGTGAACCGTGTTTTTAAATGACACGGATTCTTTAACCCAGTTAACGATTAAAACTAAGTGGAGTTTTAATGAATCTTTAATTAGATTGAAATGATCGAGAATGGAGTATCACCAGTTTTGCTCCAGGCGATAGTTAAATCTTTAATTAGATTTGAACGTGAAATGGGAATTGAATTTACCGATAACACCGTGGTGTTAGATATGAAGTATAACCAGTTTTACTTCATGGGATGAATAGGTTGGGATTGGGAAATTAAAACAAATAATTACTTCGGTAAGGTTCGTTAATCCCGACTAGTTTGAATTGATATTCAAAAATAGATTAAAGAATAAATTCAAGAAATTTTATCTTGGATAAAATTAATGGGAACCTTTCCCTATGAATGTGAAATTTAGGAACTAACTGTCGGTTAGCCAAGCAGAATGGTTTTCTGGGTATTGATCTGATGTTGGTTTCGGCCTTCGGGGTTAATATTTGGGGAATTATTCTCTTGATTAATTTACGGTTAGTGATTGATGAATTGGAATGAGGCGTATGTTGTGTTTGTGTAACACTTATTTAAATATACGCGAGTTATTCGGAAAGACCGGGTTTATCCCATTCTGAATAACTGATACGACGATAAGGAAGATGAAGACGGTGGTCGAAGACCAGAAGTCTTCACGTCGTTTGGGTGATAACTGATGATCTTGATTGGGCTGTACACCCAAGAAGATGGAAATAGTTAGTGATCGTCCAGACGTACTTGGAGATCGATGAATATGCGGGGTACTAGGTGCCTCCGGTTTCGTTCAGACCCAGAACGGACTTGTAAATGGACTGTGTGTCTGACATTGGATTTTATTCCGTGTGATTGATCTCTATTAAATATATATCTGTTTGGCGGCGGAGAATTTATTCTCTTGCTTAACGCCCTTCTCTGAGACGTACGAGCTCAGGGGTTATATATTGATGGATATCAAACGCATGGAGTGAATTGCCTGTGTGGCATGCCTAAGTGGCAATTGATCGAGGCTTCTGTTGAAAAGCAAAGTCTTGTGGTGATGATCAAAGCAAGGCCTTTGTGGCGTAGCTTTGTGTAACGGTTACTTCGCGTGTTTCACACCCGGTATGAACCAAAAACGGGAGACGGACCTCAGGGAGGGCATGCGTTTCTTTCTAGTTAGAAGTGGCGTCAGTGGTTTTACACGCCCTGACGAGTTTGACTTATGTGGTTGTTGCTGTTGCGAGGCGCCTCGGATTGATCGGTCGTTCTCGAACCGATGGAGTCATTTAGTTGGCTCGTTTACGCCCCATAGGGCGGGGAAACGCATGTTCAGGGTTTAAGTTTAATCCACATCGGTGGACCGGCCCTGACGATCCAAGGGTCACTCGAGCTCTGATCCTGAGGGGCGGGATAGAGCGTCTCGAATCGGTTGAGGACTATCTTTTGCCTCGGTTCATAGAAGGAAATCCAATTTCCAAATACGTGACTTTGCGGTTTTAGTTGTAAACCTATATATGGCGACATGATATATGGTACCCATGCCGCCTATGATTGATACTTATGATTTGAAGTTGTTTTATACACTATGCACTTATTATAGTATCAAATGATTTGTTTTAAACGTATCAAGCATTCTTTGGCTGTTATAAGGGAAAACCCTATCCCCCGGCTTGCGTTGCATTGTGTGATAGGACCTGGGTCTTATAACAGCTTCATTTTTCTTTATTTAGCATTGCGCTGTTTGTTTTATGCACTGGTATTCTTGGGAGGAAACCCGTTCCGTGTTATACGGCGTGGTCCCTTGATTTACCTAATGATTTAAAATAAAGATTAATAACTGTTTTAGTTCTCACACCAGTCACATGACTGACCTGGAGTTTATTGTTTTGACCTAAACTCTGGGTGCCCCTATTTTGACACGGGCAGCTAGTAGTTTTGGTTTTGCAGATTTATATTCACAGGATCCTGGTTTACAGCTGGAACGATATCCGGAAAGCTTTGTATCCGTATATCTCTTCTAGTTGTGCATTGTATTATTTTCCGCTGCTATGTATTTAAATGTAATTTAAATCTCTGATATTTCCGTGTAATATTCCTTTATACTCTGTATATTCTTGTAATCTGATGCACTGTTGTAATATATATAGTGAAATGTTCTTCTGTATGCGTTCTGTTTTGTCCTGTTCTCAAAACGATAGGGCGTTTCGAACGGCCTGGATCGGTTTAGCGACTGGTTCGGACCGAGCGAAATTCCTTGCCGTCACAAGTCTTGTACAGAAGCCTTCAGAATGCATAGTTTAAAATCATAATCCCCACGGAAGAAGACAAGCCATACTTTAAGCACTTCAAGCGGAAGAAATCTGGATCAAGCTAGAGTATTCCCTTCTACAAAACCTGGGGGGGGGGGGGGGGGGAACGGAAGAAAGGAGGCGAAACAACAAGGGTCAGACAAAAAGTCTGGCAAGTCCAGTGATTTTCAGTTATGAACAGATAATAATAACATGAACATAAAACTGGATGAGAGATAACTGTAACAGGTATAGCGGATATAACAGAAGAACATAATGACATAAGCTATTTCATTACACTTCTCTGCACTAATACTAGTATAACAGGATTAGGTGTCACCCTAATGTCTAGACTGAAACAGAAACAGGTACAGAATAATTTCCACAGAAACAGAAAGCTAATAATGGGTCTTTACCACCCGAACAGAAACAGACAGAAGTAGAATGCTGATAATGGGCCTTTACCACCCGAACAGAAACAGTCAGATTAATCCCTACGGAAACAGAACGCAGAATTAGGTGTACACTAGTAATTGGGCCTTTACCTCCTGAACAGACGGTACCACGCAGAAACAGATGGGCGTTGCCACCTAACAGGAACAGACGGTACCAACAGAAACAGACAGAACTAAGTGTACCCTAAAACGCTACCCCAAGCGATCGGCTCCCTAATACATAAATACCCTGTGTCGGCCCCACAGTAGGGTGTATCACCCCTAAAGTGACAACCAATTGGCACAGACCTATTTACAGATGTCACGGCGTCTTACATCCTCAGAGGCAGACCAGGATCCATGCACGCACATGACCCGGTTGGAATGCACCATCAATACCCCTCGCCATTATCAGAATGAACCGCTTGTAATTAGTTCAGTAAGCGGCCCGGACCCTACCTACTGTTGGGTCAAAGTTTTGATACCAGAAAGGGTTACTGACTAATATGGGTCCCAAACAACAGATGACACAAGTGATTCCCTTCCTATCCTTGTGTCCCCAGACTAACAGATTTCAGATTTACTTGTTTACAAGTTCAGACATACAGAATTCAGATCAACTAGTTCACAGACAAGTTTTCAGACAAACGGATCAGAAACACAGATTTAACAGACTTACAGATTAACTGGTTATAGATTAACAGACTTACAGATTAACTGGTTACAGATTAACCTATTTCAGATTGTCTAACTTTGTATTGGGCCTACAGATTCACGAAACGGGTTTATCAGATTCATTGGTCCAATTGGTTTAACCTTTCCTCCCAACACGCTTTAGACATCATATTTATCGCAGATTTTCATTAATTAAATATTAATGCCCAGACCTCTCACATTAGACTGACAGTTTGCGGCTACTGGTTAGGCCGGTTGGTTCCGGACAGGTTTCTGTCGCAAACTGAGTCTAACCTCGGGTTTCAAGCACGTTATGACTAACTTCTCACATTAGAACCTATTGTTTGCGGCCACTGGAATATGCCGGGCGGTTCCGGGCAGAATTACGCCGCAAACTCATTCTAACCTCGAGTTAGCCATGTTTATCTTTACGGCCAATTAATTAATGATTTACCATTTATGCCCACGCCTAATATACATGTCGATTATTCATGACTATAGCCAATTCAGATTATGTCAATAACAGTCTGAATATATCAACTTAACAGATATAGCAGATAACAGATTTTGCAGATTAGGCGACCAAATGGATTTAGCAGATTAAGCAAACTACCAGATTTAGCAGACAATAGATTAGGCATCTCAACAGATTTTGTTTAGCAGATTTGGCATTTTCAACAGACTTAGCAGATGACAGATTTGGCAGATGAACAAATCTAGCAGACTAGGCAGTAGAGCAGAACTAGCAGATTAAGCAATATAACAGAACTAGAAGATTAGACAATATAATAGAACTAGCAGATTAGGCAAATATAGCAGAACTAGCAAATTAGGCAAATATAACAGATTTAATCATTTCTTAAAGTTTCACAAACATATCTTGCCTAATTATAAATTTGGCCTAAGTTTGCATGCCTAAATAGTTGTCATGATTCATACTATGATCATATACCCCACGTTTGCATTGAATTTACATGTCACAGATTATGGTCATAATTTACATGTCCCAATTTAGTTCAACTTGCCTAGTACAAAAGATTCACATATAAATTATACCAAATATAGCCATCGATTTCAATGCATGTCATATGTTCAAAAATCTCCTACTTAGGTGTTATTCACATTTGATAGATATCCTACTTTAATGTAAATCTTTATACCTAAGCCATATTCTCTTTATCTCAAGTCATATATTCAATACAGTCTATATTTATGTCCAATTATATGCCTTTCTATGTCGTGTCCTCAAATCATATGTTCAATCCCCTTTATGTTATAAATATAACATGTCCGGTCATATGTCTCAGATTTACGTTCTAGCTACAGTCCATGTTTTCTCCTCAAATCAGTCACCTATTGGTCATGCCCAATTTATGCATCATTCATTTTACTGTCCCAAACATTTTAGCGTATGTTAATCTCTTATGAGATTTGCTTAGGCTCGTGGTAGCCTGGCTATAAAAAAGAAAGAGGAAAGAGATACAAAATAAGATCTAAACAGAATAGATATAACCTCAGATTCAGATTTACAATTCATGTCACAATCAGAATTAACGTTTATATCGGAAAATAACTGCACTTGCCTTGGTTGGATTAAAGAAAGAACTTTAATTGTTGTAGAATCGTTGCAGAAGCTTTAATCTCTAATTTGAATTGAGTTGCTTAGGTTGATGTTGGTTAGCTTCTAGTTTTGATTCCAGCAGAGTAGCGATGCCATTTTTATTTTTATTAGAACAGAGGTAGAGTAGAAGCAGAATAGAATTGTGTGTAGAGAAGGCTAGGTCTTAGGATGTATTTATAGGTGTAGGAACTCATTTAGGCCCTCAGATTAACCCTAGAACTCATCAGGTCCGTCCAAACACGTCACAACCCTCAAAATTGCACACACACGCGCCAGGTTCGACCAGGGAGGTCGACCCCTAGGTCAACTGCCCAGTCGACCTTGTCTGGGGGGTCGACTGCCCAGTCGACTCCCTAGTCGACCTGGGTCCTGGGGGGTAGACTGCCCAGTCGACCTGGGTCCTGGGCAGGAAATTCCCCGCCCAACCCGCTTCTGGGTTTGAATTCGAATTTTGAATTCGAATTTCGAACTATCTTCGATTCTAAAAATTTCTGAAACTTCGGAGGGTCATATCTCCCTCATACGGACTCCGATTCTTGCAAACTCGGACTCGTTTCCAAGCAGAATTCCGAGACGGACGCAATGGCCCAACCCGTTTCCCTTGATTCTTATTTTAAAAATTAATTATACTTTGATTTGTTACTTATACGTTCACAAAAAATACGGGGTGTTACAAAATGCAAGTGAAATATAGAAATAATATATATATACACACTCCCCTTGTCCACAAACCATGGACGATATTTATTGTTGTGAATTTGGTGTGAAAAATTGGGTGAAAAATGTGAATGGTTGAATAATTGTTTGTGGTTGATATTGATTGGTTGTGGTTGAAAAATACCCATTGGTGATTGAAACAAATTGGAAATAATTGTGGAAATGAAAATAAAACATGTCGCCTGCATGCGAACTAGATGCATGAAATCCCCATTGTCAAAAACCGCGAGGTTTTAAGGTAGAGCGAGGAGCCGTACTCGGGACGGTGCCGGTTTTAACTACCCTGTCATTATGCTGCCGAAATTTTGAATAATATTCATGTGTTAGAATTATTTTCATATATTGAAATTATTTTCATGCGTTGAAACTAAAGTCATGTGTTGAAACTATATCCATGTGTGGAAATGCTCATGTGTTGAGAAGTGATGTGTGAAAATTAAATTCATTTGTGAATGAATAAGGTGTTTAAACAATAAAATCACATTTTTATAAAATATATGAAGTATGTAAAATATTCTCCTTATATATAAATAGTTTCAACAATAAAAATTTCATCTTTCTTATATGAACAAACTATATAAAATATCCATATGTGGAAATACTCATGTGTTGAGAAGTGTGTGTGTTGGAAAGGTTCATGTGTTGAATAAATGATCGAACAATAAAAATTACATTTTTATTGAAATTATGATGTGTTAAAAACATTCATGTGTTGAATAAATATTTTAGATGATAAAAATACCATTTTTATCATATAAGGGATTTGCTAAAAATATGCGAGCGTTGAAATAAATATTTGTGAAAGGAATATTATTTTTAACATGCATAGGAACTAAATAAAATAGTCATGTGTTGAAATATATTTTAGTTCCCCAAAATTATCATTTTTGAAATGAAGGTTAAAAATAACCACTTGTTCAAATAAATATGCATGAGCTGAAATATTCATTAATTAGCTAATGATATGATTTTTGCTTGTGTATGCAACATGGAAATGAATGGTGTCTTTAAACCAAATTGAATCAAATATGAAGTTGAATGGAAAATGATAAGTGATAAGAATTGCACATATGTACATGCATATTTATTGAATAGGTTATAGCAAAGAGGCTAGAGAAGAGGATTAAAATTGCTTGCCTGACAAATAGGTACATGTTTATTGTTTTGCTTGGGTGATGATTTTATGAGCCTGTTGGCTTTTTCTTTTTCTTTTTGAGATGAGACACCCATGTGGCTATTTGGGAATTTTCCCAGCCCCTCCCGTACAAAGGAGGTTATGGCGAAATTTTCCAAAATTTAAAGACGTTAGTGAAATATTTGAAGTGAAAACGATATAGAAATCGTCTAATGAACTATATTTATATAAATATATAAATATAAATAAAATTAAAACGAATCGTGGCCGTGCAGTTCGTGTTTTGAAACCGTGATTTCAAACGATTAGTGCGGGAAATCCGACCATCGAATTTTCCCGAAACCGCAACCGTTGGGTTCGCCTTGGAAATATCTTTCCAACGACACCAACTTTGTAAAGATCCGACGGTTGGTTTCTCTGGAATGTTTAATTCAAATCTGAAGAAAAACAGCGCCAGAATCGATTATTTTTACATATAAATATAATTAAATTAAATCGAATAACGACGCTGCAGTTCGTATTTTGAAATCGTAACTTCAAATGACTAGTGTGGGAAATTCGACCATCGGGTTTTCCCAAAACTGAAACTGTTGGATTCGTTTTGAAAAGATCTTTCTAATGAAATAAAATTTGTGAAGATCCAACGGTTAGATTTTTAGATATGTGTAAAACAAATTTAGTGAAAAACAGCGCTAGTGCCTCGGCACGACCTGAAACGTCGTTTAATTAAATATGACCATTTTAAATAAATAAAAATTCCGATATATCGTTATAAAATACTATAAATGATATAGAGTGGAAATAAACCAATTTTGCTGTGTTTGCCTGATATGTGATGGTTGAATGTATTTAACATGAAAATTATACTAAGGAACTGAAATGTGAATGTTGAGTAATTTAACCATGTGAAGAATTGATTTGAAAATTTAAATATTACGTGGATTATTTGAAAAGGCCGAGTTAATTCTCATATCAAATAATCGATCGACGATGAGATGTCGAAGAGATGAAGACGGTTCAAGACCGATGATCTTCACATTGGATGGATGGGCGCTACTGATGCTCGTGATTGGAGTAGCTACCTTGAAGGAGCTGAAGTAGTAGCCGTCCGGACGTATTGTTGATTGTGCGGATATGCGAGGAATTTGGTGCCTCCGGTTTCGTTCAAACCCAGAACGAACTTGTAAATGGACTGTGTATCTAACATTGGATTTTTTTCTGTGCTGATTGATCTCTGTTAAATATATATCTGTTTGGCGATGGAGAATTTATTCTCTTGCTTAACGCCCTTCTCTGAGACGTACGAGCTTAGAGGTTATATATTGATAGAAATCAGTCGGATGGAGTGGATTGCCTGTATGGCACGCCTAAGTGGCATATGATCAAGGCTTCTGTTGCAAAGCAAAGTCTTGTGGTTGATGATCAAAGCATGGTCTGTGTGATGTAGCTTTGTGTATAACGTGGATTCGCGACCTCACACCTCGGTATGAGTCAAAAACGGGAGAAGGACCCAAGGAGTGCATGACGTTTCTTTCTAGCTATGGTGGTGTCAGTGACCTACCAGCCCTGACATTTATATCTACTTTTCACCTATGTGGTTGTTGGACTGCGAGGCGCCTCGATTATAGGTCTGTAAGGACCGGGAAACGTGTGTTCAGGAATTGCCAATCCTCAAAAGTAAGAGAGGACCGGCCTTGGAGGATCCAGGGATTGCTGTGTGCGGTCTCGAGGCATTTGCTAAAGTGTCTCGAACGGAGAGGAGCTTGCCCCTTGCCTCGACTCATGATGGAATCCAATTTCCAATACGAAATTGCGGATGTGATTGTATTACTAGTATGGAGACATAGTAAATGGTAGCTATGCCACCTAGGATTGATATTTATGATTGAATTTGCTTTGAAAACATATATGCACTAGTAATAATATCAAACACTTTTGTTTTATACGTATGAAGCATTTTTGTCCATTATAAGGTAAAACTCCATCCTCCGACTTGCGTTGCATTGTGTGATTGGACTTGAGTCTTATAATGGCTTCATTTATATAAAAAGCATTGCGATGATTTAATCATTTACTTTATTTCATGCACTAGCACTCATTGGAGTAAACCCGTTCCGCGAAAGTGGCATGGTCCTTTGATTTGCCTTATTATTGTTGTTTAATAAGTTAAGTAGATTTCTCATACCAGTCCCATGACTGACTCGTAGTTTGTTTCACCTTGCAAACTCGGGTGCCCTCATTTTCACACGGGCAGCCTAGTTACTGGTAGCTGACATATTTTGGCTTGGCACCGCAGTAGAGGTGCACTTTTGGACGCATGGCGAGGCTTGACTACATTGTGATGATTGTGACTTTTCTGCCATTATTGTATATGTATCATGATTCCGCCACCGACGATATAGACTGATTATGTATTGTTATGCACTAAGTAGTATCCTGCACTGTGCTCTCTGATGTGGTGATATATATGATTCCGCTGTCATATGTGTGTAAATTATTCTATTTCTTGTTTATGCTATTATCTGTGATCTGTTAATGATGATTAATGTGTTATATTCCAATGATTATCCTTAACACTGTGTCACGGGGTTTTGGGGTCGTCACAGGGTTGCTAATTTAGGGAGTGATACACCCTACTGTGGGACCAGCACGGGTATCTACGAGTTAGGGAGCCTATCGAATGGGGAGGGTAGTGGGTACAACTAGTGGAGATAGAAGCAGGCGACACCTATGACAGCAGCTAGGAGTACACGAAACTACCATCATTATTATTATTACTATGTTTAGTAAGAGGGATCAACTTTCAGTATGGAACTAGCATTGGTGCGGTGTAGAAATTATCTTATTGTGATTAGAAGCACAATCAACATTATATCTTGTTTATCTACTTTACCTTGTCATATCTGCTTATGTTACAGTCATCTCTTGTATCCAGTTTATGTTCTTATCCTGTTACTCAAGTCTTATTTCTGACCACTTTTTGTTTTTCATCTTTTCTTTCTTTTTCCCCCAGGTCCTCAGGGTGGGAATAGTGAAGCTTGACTTGGATTCCTTACTTCTTGAAGTGCTTGGAAGTGTTGAAAGTAATGCTTGGCTTTATTTCCTTTTTCATTATGGCTATTTGGAGTGGGATTATGGTTTTACTTTTATGTGCTCTGATAATAATTTTGTACAAGATGGATATTTGTGTACTTTACTCTAGTATGTGGTTTTGAATGTTGCAACCAAATATGTTTTGCTTTTCTGCTACAATGAATAAATTTTGAATTTTCTTAAGTACCATTTTATATATCTGTCTTGTGATATTCTGTTCTATACTCTTATAATACTCCATGAAAGTTAATGCATTCCTTTAGTGAGTGACATTAATGGACGTAGGGTGTTACATTTGGGTTTTGTGGATTGTTGATTTTAACATTGGATTAAAGATGAAAAGGGGTGTTACTACTATTATTTCAATTTTATATAATTCACCTTTATTAAACATTTGGTTGTAACCTAAATGGGTTTAAATTTGAGTATTTCAAGATTTGATTAAGTTTGGATTCTATTTTGAATTCAAACATATTCACACTTGAAATATGTCAAATGTAAACATTTTTATGTGCGTACCACCAAAAAGGTTGAATGGGATAACGTGGAAATTATAAACATGCACGTACAAGTGTATGTAATACTCTATTTTAATCCAGTATTGAAACCATTCCAATAAACCTAGGATACAAGTTGAAATTTGTATGTATGTATATTTTCAATTCACTGCTATCTATTATTTTGTTATTATGTCATCATGCCAAAATTGTAGCGGTAAAGATTTGGAAAATTTAACTTGTATACCTTTATTTGGAAAAATTGAGAATTGTCACCTTGTTAGAACGTTTCCTCGGTCCTATGAATATTTAACATTATTATGCATTATTATTATACTAATATAGCGCAATCAATGTAATTAACATAATATTAATGTAATTAATACGATTAGGATAAGATTCGAATTTGAAATGTCCCCATATATAAATATATGTTGATTGCTTGTGTGTGCGTATATAGAATGGCTTTATATATATCAATAATGACACATAGACATGAGGTTAGTTACCATTTGTGGTAGAAGTCTATCCTGAACCGATTGGCAAATCCAGCAACTAAAAGTAGGCCCAAGTAATGTGAGATGTCTAGGTTCCATGGGCCATTCAAAAGCTTAGTACAGTAGACATAAGGTTAAACCAACTTGTAGTAGAAGCATGCTCGAAACCGACCGACATATCCAACATCTACAGGTATACGGTTTAATGTGAGAGGTCTAGTGTGTGTATGTATATAACTATATATATATATATATATATAAGTCTGTTGTGCGTGCTAGTAGGCTGGTTTACTACACCTTGAGAAGGGCTTAAGTGGCTGACTCTCTTTTTATCTAATTTGGGTCTTAAGTGGTTAGGACAAGGATCCCTCAGAAGGTTTATTCCTTAGAGAGGAACCAAAGTCATGGGACCCACCCTTATTAGGTTTGAAGTAGGTCTTCGGGTCCTCCTTCTCTAAAAGTGGTTAGGCATAAACGGTAATGGAGTAGGGTAGTTCATGGGGATGTCCACTTCCGCTAGAAGCTTGTAAGGGCTCAACTAGGGACATGATTGGTATATGAAAGATATATGGTCATTGCATGCTCGCCAAATGTCTAAGGCAAGTCTTAAGAAACATAGGTGTCCTACCGTAATATTAGTTAAGTAGTAACGTTCGCAATACTACTTCTCATATTACAATTGAGAGTATAGACTCAAGAACGTTAACATATCAGGACAGGGTCTTAAGGGGCTAAGGGTGCGCCTCAGGGTTATAAGAGAACATAAGAATCCACCTTTAATTGGGCCATAAGTGATCGAGAATACCCATCTCATGGACATGATCGGTATATGAAAGATATATGGTCATTGCATGCTCACCAACTGTCTAAGGCAAGTCTTAAGAAACATACGTGTCCCACCGTAATATCAGTTAAGTAGTAACGTTCACAATACTACTTCTCATATTACAATTGAGAGTATAGACTCAAGAACGTTAACGTCTCAAGACAAGGTCTTAAGGGGCTAAGGGTGCACCTCAGGGTTATAAGAGATCATAAGAGTCCACATTTAATAGGGCCATAAGTGATCGAGAATACCCATCTCATTGGGTGTTTACCTAAAAACACTAATGGGTGATTGACTTGGATATCCACCCCATTGGTTAGATACTTGTTGTTTGTTTAAATATTGTGTGCTGCGTAGACATACTTTCACATATGTTACCTGCTAAAAATATAGGGTATGGACATTAAATAACACCATATTTCAGTCACACGTAACTTTATGTTCTGACTCCTCTCCTCAACATATCCAACAGGTCAGTAGATGGGGTAAAGTTATGGATGAAGTTATGACTGGAGATGAAGAAGAAGATTAAGTTATCATGCTATTATTAGTCGTTATCACTTTATTTCTTTGGAAACTTGTGAAAATGATCTATTTGATATACCCATTGAACAGATGCAACTGTGACTGACACGACCCAAACTTCCCCGTGAAGGAAAGCGCGGATAGCGTTGAGAACAACACACAAATGAACGCATACGGAAGAACATTTCATTGCTATTACAACAATTCCATCAGATACAAGAATATACAGAGTATAAATGAATAAATTACATTCGATAAATATCATAGATTACAATAAATTACATAGCAGCGGAAAATTATACAAAACACAACTAGAAGTGATACACGGATATAGAGCTTTCCGAGCATCGTTCCAGCTGTAAATCAGGATCCTGTGAATATAAATCTGCAAAACCAAAACTACTAGCTGCCCGTGTCGAAAATAGGGGCACCCAGAGTTTAGGTTAAAACAATAAACTCCAGGTCAGTCATGGGACTGGTGTGAGAACTAAAACAGTTATTAATCTTTATTTTTAAAGTAAGGTAAATCAAGGGACCACGCCGTATAACACGGAACGGGTTTCCTCCCAAGAATACCAGTGCATAAAACAAACAGCGCAATGCTAAATAAAGAAAAATGAAGCTGTTATAAGACCCAGGTCCCATCACACAATGCAACGCAAGCCGGAGGATAGGGTTTTTACCTTATAACAGCCAAAGCATGCTTGATACGTTTAAATCACATTATTTGATACTATTATAAGTGTATAGTGTCAAAACAATTTTCAATCATAAATATCAATCATAGGCGGCATGGGTACCATCTATCATGTCGCCATACTAGTTCTACAGTTAAAACCGCAATACACGTATTGGAAATTGGATTCCGTCATGAGTCGAGGCAAGGGGCAAGCTCCTCTCCGCATTCGAGACACTCTAGCAAATGTCCCAGGACCCCACTATGATCCTTGGAATCGGCTGGGCCGGTCCTCTCTTACTTTTGAGGATTAGTTATTCCTGAACACACGTTTCCCGGTCCTTACAGACCTATATCCGAGGCGCCTCGTATCCAACAACCACATAGGTGAAAAGTATATAAATGTCAGGGCTGGTAGGTCACTGACACCACCCTAGCTAGAAAGAAACGTCGTGCTCTCCCAGCGGTCCGTATCCTGTTTTTGACTCATACCGAGGTGTGAGGCTCGCGAATTCACGTTATACACAAAGCTACGCCACACAGGCCGTGCTTTGATCATCAACCACAAGACTTTGCTTTTCAACAGAAGCCTTGATCAATTGCCACTTACGCATGCCACATTGGCAATTCACTCCATGCGACTGATGTCCATCGATATACAACCTCTGAGCTCGTACGTCTCAGAGAAGGGCGTTAAGCAAGAGAATAAATTCTCCGCCGCCAAACAGATGTATATTTAATAGAGATCAATCAACACAGAATAAAATCCAGTGTCAGACACACAATCCATTTACAAGTTCGTTCTGGGTCTGAACGAAACCGGAGGCACTTTCCTCGCATATCCATCCATCTCCAAGTACGTCTGGAAGATCACCAACTGATTCCCTCATCCTGGGTGTACAGCCCAATCAAGATCATCAGTAATCACCCAAACGATGTGAAGACTTCCGGTCTTCAACCACCGTCTTCATCTTCGACATCTCGTCGAATCGGTTATTCAGAATGGGTATAACCCGGCCTTTCTGAATAACCCACGTATATAATTAACAAATGTTACACAAACACAATGAACGCCCCATTCCAATTCAGAATATTCTTTTATTCACAAAATCACATTCTTAGGGAAAGGTTCCCATTAATTTTATCAAAGATAAATTCTTCTAAATTTATTCTTTAATCTTCCTTTGGATATCATTTCAAACTAGTCGGGATTAGCGAACCACACCGAAGTAATTATTTGTTTTATTTCCCAATCCCAACCTATATCTCCCATGGAGCAAAACTGGTGATACTCCATATCTAACACCACGGTGTTATCGGTAAAATTAATTACCATTTCACGTTCAAATCTAATTAAAGATTTAACTATCGCTTTGGAGCAAAACTGGTGATACTCCACTCTCGATCGCTTTTCAGATTTGATAATTTAAATTATCAATTCACATTTTAATCTAATTAAAGATTCATTAAAACTCCACTTAGTTTTAATCTTCTCAGAAATCGATATCTTGCCTTTAACTGGGTTAAAGAACCCATGTCATCTAAAACACGATTCACGATAAACCCAAATCACATTTGATATTAAATACAAGGCTCTGAATAGAAAATATATCGGCTTATATTCAATATCGAATTCTGAAACCAACAAATATCGTATTGGAAATAACGATATAAAATATATCTTTCAAATTCCCATAACAATATCTGTATAGTCACGAAATCCAACATCGAAATATTCCGAAGATAATTTCGATTCAACTCCAGTCCAATTCACGTATTGGAAATATTGATTATTTTCAAAATCACTTTCAAATTCAATTTATTTATTTCAAAAATAAATTGATTTTAATTCTAGTTCAAAACTAGTTCATTTCGATAAAAATTCATTTTTACCTATTCAAATGTGGAATTTTCCAGCCCATTTCTTTCCAATTCACATATTATAATTTTACACAAATTATAGATATTTTTGATAATTTTATCAAGGCCCGTACAGTCGATTTCCAACAACGGCCATCGAACTGCACTTACAGCGACCTTTTTCGAATTTGATTTGGACATAATTCCAAATCCAACCGTTAGATTTCAAATTTCTAATATTCATTGGAAAGCTCTTTTCAATACGAACCCAACGGTTCCGGTTTTAGGAGAATCCGACGGTCGGATCTCCCGCAATGTCCGTTTGAAATAAATGGTCGAAATTCACGAACTGCCGCGGTGCGGCGCGTTCTATTCAGGCCATTATATTATATATATAATATATATTTCGTCGATTTCTATTTAAAATGAATTTTATAAATCGTTTTAAATTCGTTTCAAAAGCAATTTCAACTTTCTTTTCAATTCAAAACAAAATTGAATTCTTCTTTATAAATTCGTTTTAAAATTCATTTCTATTCAATTCAAATTTTAATTCAATTTGAATTCATTTCAATTCACTTTCAATTCAATTTGAATTCGTTTTCGATTCAATTCATTTCGAAATCGTTTTCAATTCAATTCATTTCGAAATCGTTTTCAATTCAATTTATTTCGAAATCGTTTTCAATTCATTTCAATTTGAATTCATCTCTATTTTATTCGAATTCAAATTCACTTTCTATTCAATTCGAATCGAATTCATTTTCTATTCGATTCGAATTCATTTCAAATTGATTCAATAAAATTTCCATTTGAATTTTAATCTAATTCAATTTGAATTTCCTTTCAAAATATTAAATTTTGAAATCACTTTTCAATATTTATTATAAAACGAATAAAATCGATATAAACATCGTTCGCGTCAAAATAACGCATCTCTAATCAACACGGCTTTATATTTCAATAATTCGTTATTCTATTCAACAAATGAATATTTGTTCTATTCAACACATGAATCTATATTTCTTTCAACACACGACTAATCTCAACACATGAGTACTGTCGACACATCACTATTTTTGTTATGTAAAATATTTTATAAAACTAAGGTATCTATCGTTTGATTTTTAATTAGACTTCTACTGGGAAGTAGTTCTAATTTTAAATATGATAAAGATGTAAATTTTTATTATATAAAATATTTCACTCAACACATGAACCTCGTCAACACATGACTATTTTTATATTCAACACATGAATTTTCTTTTATAATATTCATTATTTTCCCGATTGGAATTAGGCCCAATCAATCACCATATAACGTTAATTATATGGATTCCATACAACACATGTATATAATAACATTGAAAAATAATCAACTATCAACAAAAGTGCACTACACTGTATAAGCATCAAATATAGATGTCCAATGCTTATAACAGCCTGTCAATCAATCGATCGACATATTTAATCAATCAGGATGAGTGAACTTCAAATTTCATCCCAACACCCGTGTGGGGTTTCAAATAATCAAACACAGATTTTATTTGTGCAGTTGGGCGACGTGTAAAATTTATCGACCTAATCGATATCAGTCAAATCAGTGTATATAAACAAATCGGCCGATTTGTTTATAAATATTCATTTATCCATTTTCACGTTAAAAATTATATTTTTAACGATAAAACATTTTATTTTAACACATGAATTTCTATTCAGTTCATTTATTCAATAAAATGATATTTCTATTTTTCTAACATATTTTAGAAAATTTCGGCGGCATAACGGCACGATACTAGAAACGGGACGAGGCCTAGCCTTATCCCCGGTCTAGTGAAGGCCCACGCCATTCACTCATCAACCAAATCCATTTCAATTCACCAATCAATTCAATTCAAACCAATTAATCTATCCAACTACACAACCAAACAATTTTACAAACAAGCCATCCATGGTCTGTGGATGACGGGTGTCGGGTGCTACTAAGCACCGTCTACATCCTAGTATATATATATATATAACTAGAAAAAAAGTATTTTGAGTGAGAAGTTCTCACCTAAAGCTATCCAATACCACGACTCTTCATTAATAGAAATCTTCTTCGTTATCCCATCTTCGTCATCTTCGTTGCCCGTAGTCACTATATATATAAAAATCACACATTTTTATATTTCGATGTTTTTTTTAAAAATAAAAATCACATTTTTATTTATTCACTTTCAATTTAAAAGTCATATTTTTATAATCACATCATATATTTAAAAAAAAAATCGAATTTTTACTATGCGATTCAATATATAAAAATCGAATTTTTACTACGCTATTTTCTATATAAAGATTTCGCCTTTCTAAAATATAGTTTTCGCCTTTATAAAACATAGACTTCGCCTTTTCAAATTTAAAGATTTCATCTTTATAAAAATCTCATTTTTATTTTTCTACACATATAAAGGTGATATTTTTAATATTCTATCATGTAAAAATTATATTTTTAACTCTTTAAAAATATAAAAATCACATTTTCACTACTTCTATATAGTAAAGATCATATTTTTATTATTTTAAAAATATAAAAATCATACCTTTATCTTTCCTATCGAATAAAATTCAGTTTTTAAATTTTCCTATCGAATAAAATTCAGTTTTTAAATTTAGAAAAATAAATAAAACTTGAATTTAAAACTTACATGGTTTTCAAATGGGGAGGAGGGGTCCTTGCGCTCGGTAGAGGGTTGTCGGGGTTGTCGGCTAGGGTTTCAGGCGGGAGGGGGTGCGGGCGATGCTGGGGAGGGCGCCTGAGGCGGTTGTCTTCATCGAAGGGCGGAGGGAGGAGAAGAAAGGAGGCGGCGGCAGGCAGGGCGGTGCGGTGGGTTGTGGGTGTCGCGGTTTTTACAGAGGAGCGAGGGGAGAGAGGGAGGATCGCGAGAGAGAGAAGCAGGCGGAGGAGAAGCAGGAAGAGGGGCGGAGGATCGGAGGGGGGGTCGGCGCCAGGGCGCGGCGGCCCTGGTGGCAGCGGCGGTGGCGGCTTTGGTCCCCCCGTCGTTCGCCCTTTTTTTTTTCGTTTCTGAATGAAAACGAAAGGGGGGGGGGTTATATATTTTTTTTATTATTATTTTAATTAATTTATATTTCAAAAAGTTGACTTTTACATACGACCTCGAAACGAGGCCCACCGCCTGTCGTCCACAGCATATTACCCCTATTCCGAACACAATAGGATATGTATCGCAGGTTGATTTGATCGTTTGAATCAGTTTCCGTTAAATTTACATTTAAATCACTATATTGAATTTTAAACGTACATTTCAAATTACCGGGGTCACATATTAACTTTAAAAATTCCAGAAAAATATTTTCTAGCTTCGTATTGACGATACGGTCCTAACAAAACTAGTTTCGTCGAATTCTGAGACCGTTGGAAAAATGGCCATTTTCCAGTCGATTAAAATCAACTGAAAGTGGTCAAACGCGTTTTCCCTTGCCACGCTCACATATTGATTCGGAAAATTATGAAATTTGGAATCTAGCAATAACTTGACATCACGGACCCAACAAAAGTGGTTTCGTCGAAATCCGAGGTCATTTGCAAAATGTCCATTTTTAAGGGCCTGAATTCCATAGCGACTATTCAGAATTTTCAACTGGACCTATATTTTGATTCCCGCTATGAAATTTTGATTTGTCGGATTCGTTGGAAAGATATTATCAATTAGATCCTATTATTTTTGGTTTTGCTAAAATCCGGATTGTTTTGCACCCGGTACATTCAATTGAAGTTTGAAATCGAATTATCGAACTACCGCGCCATTTTCAATTCTATTTATAATTATATATAATTATTTATATTCTAACGACGACGCGCATAATATATACGTCGAATTCCATTCAAAATAAATTTCTCGTCGATTAAATTTAAAATAATCTATTTTAAATATTCAAAATTCGTTAAAATTGCCAAAATAAAAATTTCAAACTGGCTCGCATTTTACGGGTTATTACAATCTCTCCCACTTAAAACTTTTCGTCCCCGAAAAGGAACAAAGTCGAAAGCGGTTTGATTAATCAACTCTTCGTTCGATCTGGCTTCCATTCTCCAACTTTTCAGTTTCTGAGAATTTTCAAATTCATCAAAAATTTGGCTAACACCCTAAATTTTCGAAAAATTTCGCCATAATCTCCCCTGCACCGGGAGCATCGGGGAATTTCAAATAGCTTCCCCGGTCCTTCAGATCTCAAAAAGAAAAAGAAAAAGCCAAGCGGCTAGCCAATAGGCTCACAAAATCATCATCACCCAAACAAAACAGGAAATTATGTAGTAAACATGTACCTATTTGTCGGGCAAACAAATTTTACTCTTCGGCTCTAGCCTCCTTGCTATGACCTGTTCAATGCAAGTATATGTATATGCAAGCAAATGCGACTAATTTTCAATATAATTCGATATTTGGTTCAATTAGGCTAAATGGTTAAAATTAGCAAACAACTAAACAAACAACACAAACATCAATCAATTAGTGAATTAGAGTTTCAAATTCATAATTTTGATATATATACAGAAAATCTTGTTTTTGATGCCAATTCACAACAATGTATTCTAGCTATATTAGTTTTGGTTCTCACACCAGTCTAATGGAAATATATAGAAGTCACACCTTCGAAACACGAACATAAATACTGATGATGTGGCCACATCACCAGAATTTTCCCCGGGTGTCTAGAATGTGATTCTATATCTATCCAGTATATTAAAACTTCGACTATACGTTCATGACGCGTATATGCAAAATCTATATATACTCGATTGTCCATATTCAAAATAAATAAATATTCAAATACGTATAAAGAGATTTAAATTTTAAAACAAAATTGTTTTCATTTGAAAAATATACTCTTCACACTCGTTCTAGGATACTACTAATCCTATCTCTAACGAGTCATTCTAATTAGATGTTGCTAATCCAATATCTGATGAATTCTTTCGTATGGTTCTAATGTGTCTTGTTCTCGAGCTCTGTAAACCAAAGCTCTGATACCAAAATGACACGACCCGAACTTCCCCGTGAAGGAAAGCGCGGATAGCGTTGAGAACAACACACAAATGAACGCATACGGAAGAACATTTCATTGCTATTACAACAATTCCATCAGATACAAGAATATACAGAGTATAAATGAATAAATTACATTCGATAAATATCATAGATTACAATAAATTACATAGCAGCGGAAAATTATACAAAACACAACTAGAAGTGATACACGGATACAGAGCTTTCCGAGCATCGTTCCAGCTGTAAATCAGGATCCTGTGAATATAAATCTGCAAAACCAAAACTACTAGCTGCCCATGTCGAAAATAGGGGCACCCAGAGTTTAGGTTAAAACAATAAACTCCAGGTCAGTCATGGGACTGGTGTGAGAACTAAAACAGTTATTAATCTTTATTTTTAAAGTAAGGTAAATCAAGGGACCACGCCGTATAACACGGAACGGGTTTCCTCCCAAGAATACCAGTGCATAAAACAAACAGCGCAATGTTAAATAAAGAAAAATGAAGCTGTTATAAGACCCAGGTCCCATCACACAATGCAACGCAAGCCGGAGGATAGGGTTTTTACCTTATAACAACCAAGGCATGCTTGATACGTTTAAATCACATTATTTGATACTATTATAAGTGTATAGTGTCAAAACAATTTTCAATCATAAATATCAATCATAGGCGGCATGGGTACCATCTATCATGTCGCCATACTAGTTCTACAGTTAAAACCGCAATACACGTATTGGAAATTGGATTCCGTCATGAGTCGAGGCAAGGGGCAAGCTCCTCTCCGCGTTCGAGACACTCTAGCAAATGTCCCAGGACCCCACTATGATTCTTGGAATCGGCTGGGCCGGTCCTCTCTTACTTTTGAGGATTAGTTATTCCTGAACACACGTTTCCCGGTCCTTACAGACCTATATCCGAGGCGCCTCGTATCCAACAACCACATAGGTGAAAAGTATATAAATGTCAGGGCTGGTAGGTCACTGACACCACCCTAGCTAGAAAGAAACGTCGTGCTCTCCCAGCGGTCCGTATCCTGTTTTTGACTCATACCGAGGTGTGAGGCTCGCGAATTCACGTTATACACAAAGCTACGCCACACAGGCCGTGCTTTGATCATCAACCACAAGACTTTGCTTTTCAACAGAAGCCTTGATCAATTGCCACTTACGCATGCCACATTGGCAATTCACTCCATGCGACTGATGTCCATCGATATACAACCTCTGAGCTCGTACGTCTCAGAGAAGGGCGTTAAGCAAGAGAATAAATTCTCCGCCGCCAAACAGATGTATATTTAATAGAGATCAATCAACACAGAATAAAATCCAATGTCAGACACACAATCCATTTACAAGTTCATTCTGGGTCTGAACGAAACCGGAGGCACTTTCCTCGCATATCCATCCATCTCCAAGTACGTCTGGAACATCACCAACTGATTCCCTCATCCTGGGTGTACAGCCCAATCAATATCATCAGTAATCACCCAAACGATGTGAAGACTTCCGGTCTTCAACCACCGTCTTCATCTTCGACATCTCGTCGAATCGGTTATTCAGATGGGTATAACCCGGCCTTTCTGAATAACCCACGTATATAATTAACAAATGTTACACAAACACAATGAACGCCCCATTCCAATTCAGAATATTCTTTTATTCACAAAATCACATTCTTAGGGAAAGGTTCCCATTAATTTTATCAAAGATAAATTCTTCTAAATTTATTCTTTAATCTTCCTTTGGATATCATTTCAAACTAGTCGGGATTAGCGAACCACACCGAAGTAATTATTTGTTTTATTTCCCAATCCCAACCTATATCTCCCATGGAGCAAAACCGGTGATACTCCATATCTAACACCACGGTGTTATCGGTAAAATTAATTACCATTTCACGTTCAAATCTAATTAAAGATTTAACTATCGCTTTGGAGCAAAACTGGTGATACTCCACTCTCGATCGCTTTTCAGATTTGATAATTTAAATTATCAATTCACATTTTAATCTAATTAAAGATTCATTAAAACTCCACTTAGTTTTAATCTTCTCAGAAATCGATATCTTGCCTTTAACTGGGTTAAAGAACCCATGTCATCTAAAACACGATTCACGATAAACCCAAATCACATTTGATATTAAATACAAGGCTCTGAATAGAAAATATATCGGCTTATATTCAATATCGAATTCTGAAACCAACATATATCGTATTGGAAATAACGATATAAAATATATCTTTCAAATTCCCATAACAATATCTGTATAGTCACGAAATCCAACATCGAAATATTCCGAAGATAATTTCGATTCAACTCCAGTCCAATTCACGTATTGGAAATATTGATTATTTTCAAAATCACTTTCAAATTCAATTTATTTATTTCAAAAATAAATTGATTTTAATTCTAGTTCAAAACTAGTTCATTTCGATAAAAATTCATTTTTACCTATTCAAATGTGGAATTTTCCAGCCCATTTCTTTCCAATTCACATATTATAATTTTACACAAATTATAGATATTTTTGATAATTTTATCAAGGCCCGTACAGTCGATTTCCAACAACGGCCATCGAACTGCATTTACAGCGACCTTTTTCGAATTTGATTTGGACATAATTCCAAATCCAACCGTTAGATTTCAAATTTCTAATATTCATTGGAAAGCTCTTTTCAATACGAACCCAACGGTTCCGGTTTTAGGAGAATCCGATGGTCGGATCTCCCGCAATGTCCGTTTGAAATAAATGGTCGAAATTCACGAACTGCCGCGGTGCGGCGCGTTCTATTCAGGCCATTATATTATATATATAATATATATTTCGTCGATTTCTATTTAAAACGAATTTTATAAATCGTTTTAAATTCGTTTCAAAAGCAATTTCAACTTTCTTTTCAATTCAAAACAAAATTGAATTCTTCTTTATAAATTCGTTTTAAAATTCATTTCTATTCAATTCAAATTTTAATTCAATTTGAATTCATTTCAATTCACTTTCAATTCAATTTGAATTCGTTTTCGATTCAATTCATTTCGAAATCGTTTTTAATTCAATTCATTTCGAAATCGTTTTCAATTCAATTTATTTCGAAATCGTTTTCAATTCAATTCATTTCAATTTGAATTCATCTCTATTTTATTCGAATTCAAATTTACTTTCTATTCAATTCGAATCGAATTCATTTTCTATTCGATTCGAATTCATTTCAAATTGATTCAATAAAATTTCCATTTGAATTTTAATCTAATTCAATTTGAATTTCCTTTCAAAATATTAAATTTTGAAATCACTTTTCAATATTTATTATAAAACGAATAAAATCGATATAAACATCGTTCGCGTCAAAATAACGCATCTCTAATCAACACGGCTTTATATTTCAATAATTCGTTATTCTATTCAACAAATGAATATTTGTTCTATTCAACACATGAATCTATATTTCTTTCAACACACGACTAATCTCAACACATGAGTACTGTCGACACATCACTATTTTTGTTATGTAAAATATTTTATAAAACTAAGGTATCTATCGTTTGATTTTTAATTAGACTTCTACTGGGAAGTAGTTCTAATTTTAAATATGATAAAGATGTAAATTTTTATTATATAAAATATTTCACTCAACACATGAACCTCGTCAACACATGACTATTTTTATATTCAACACATGAATTTTCTTTTATAATATTCATTATTTTCCCGATTGGAATGAGGCCCAATCAATCACCATATAACGTTAATTATATGGATTCCATACAACACATGTATATAATAGCATTGAAAAATAATCAACTATCAACAAAAGTGCACTACACTGTATAAGCATCAAATATAGATGTCCAATGCTTATAACAGCCTGTCAATCAATCGATCGACATATTTAATCAATCAGGATGAGTGAACTTCAAATTTCATCCCAACACCCGTGTGGGGTTTCAAACAATCAAACACAGATTTTATTTGTGCAGTTGGGCGACGTGTAAAATTTATCGACCTAATCGATATCAGTCAAATCAGTGTATATAAACAAATCGGCCGATTTGTTTATAAATATTCATTTATCCATTTTCACGTTAAAAATTATATTTTTAACGATAAAACATTTTATTTTAACACATGAATTTCTATTCAGTTCATTTATTCAATAAAATGATATTTCTATTTTTCTAACATATTTTAGAAAATTTCGGCGGCATAACGGCACGATACTAGAAACGGGACGAGGCCTAGCCTTATCCCCGGTCTAGTGAAGGCCCACGCCATTCACTCATCAACCAAATCCATTTCAATTCACCAATCAATTCAATTCAAACCAATTAATCTATCCAACTACACAACCAAACAATTTTACAAACAAGCCATCCATGGTCTGTGGATGACGGGTGTCGGGTGCTACTAAGCACCGTCTACATCCTAGTATATATATATATATATAACTAGAAAAAAAGTATTTTGAGTGAGAAGTTCTCACCTAAAGCTATCCAATACCACGACTCTTCATTAATAGAAATCTTCTTCGTTATCCCATCTTCGTCATCTTCGTTGCCCGTAGTCACTATATATATAAAAATCACACATTTTTATATTTCGATGTTTTTTTTAAAAATAAAAATCACATTTTTATTTATTCACTTTCAATTTAAAAGTCATATTTTTATAATCACATCATATATTTAAAAAAAAAATCGAATTTTTACTATGCGATTCAATATATAAAAATCGAATTTTTACTACGCTATTTTCTATATAAAGATTTCGCCTTTCTAAAATATAGTTTTCGCCTTTATAAAACATAGACTTCGCCTTTTCAAATTTAAAGATTTCATCTTTATAAAAATCTCATTTTTATTTTTCTACACATATAAAGGTGATATTTTTAATATTCTATCATGTAAAAATTATATTTTTAACTCTTTAAAAATATAAAAATCACATTTTCACTACTTCTATATAGTAAAGATCATATTTTTATTATTTTAAAAATATAAAAATCATACCTTTATCTTTCCTATCGAATAAAATTCAGTTTTTAAATTTTCCTATCGAATAAAATTCAGTTTTTAAATTTAGAAAAATAAATAAAACTTGAATTTAAAACTTACATGGTTTTCAAATGGGGAGGAGGGGTCCTTGCGCTCGGTAGAGGGTTGTCGGGGTTGTCGGCTAGGGTTTCAGGCGGGAGGGGGTGCGGGCGATGCTGGGGAGGGCGCCTGAGGCGGTTGTCTTCATCGAAGGGCGGAGGGAGGAGAAGAAAGGAGGCGGCGGCAGGCAGGGCGGTGCGGTGGGTTGTGGGTGTCGCGGTTTTTACAGAGGAGCGAGGGGAGAGAGAGAGGATCGCGGGAGAGAGAAGCAGGCGGAGGAGAAGCAGGAAGAGGGGCGGAGGATCGGAGGGGGGGGGGGGGGGGTCGGCGCCAGGGCGCGGCGGCCCTGGTGGCAGCGGCGGTGGCGGCTTTGGTCCCCCCGTCGTTCGCCCTTTTTTTCTTTTTTTTATTTTTTTATTTTTCGTTTCTGAATGAAAACGAGAGGGGGGGGTTATATATTTTTATTATTATTATTTTAATTAATTTATATTTCAAAAAGTTGACTTTTACATACGACCTCGAAACGAGGCCCACCGCCTGTCGTCCACAGCATATTACCCCTATTCCGAACACAATGGGATATGTATCGCAGGTTGAATTGATCGTTTGAATCAGTTTCCGTTAAATTTACATTTAAATCACTATATTGAATTTTAAACGTACATTTCAAATTACCGGGGTCACATATTAACTTTAAAAATTCCAGAAAAATATTTTCTAGCTTCGTATTGACGATACGGTCCTAACAAAACTAGTTTCGTCGAATTCTGAGACCGTTGGAAAAATGGCCATTTTCCAGTCGATTAAAATCAACTGAAAGTGGTCAAACGCGTTTTCCCTTGCCACGCTCACATATTGATTCGGAAAATTATGAAATTTGGAATCTAGCAATAACTTGACATCACGGACCCAACAAAAGTGGTTTCGTCGAAATCCGAGGTCATTTGCAAAATGTCCATTTTTAAGGGCCTGAATTCCATAGCGAATATTCAGAATTTTCAACTGGACCTATATTTTGATTCCCGCTATGAAATTTTGATTTGTCGGATTCGTTGGAAAGATATTATCAATTAGATCCTATTATTTTTGGTTTCGCTAAAATCCGGTTTGTTTTGCACCCGGTACATTCAACTGAAGTTTGAAATCGAATTATCGAACTACCGCGCCATTTTCAATTCTATTTATAATTATATATAATTATTTATATTCTAACGACGACGCGTATAATATATACGTCGAATTCCATTCAAAATAAATTTCTCGTCGATTAAATTTAAAATAATCTATTTTAAATATTCAAAATTCGTTAAAATTGCCAAAATAAAAATTTCAAACTGGCTCGCATTTTACGGGTTATTACAGTGACTGTTGTATTTTTATTTTTAAATAAGTGGTACATCTTATTTCAATATTATATTTTATCCTTCCATTGTGTGAGATTTCCATTTTAAGTATCTGTATATATATTCTGTGCAAATGTAATCCTTATAGGAACCAACGACCCTTTTAGAATGACTCTAAGTTTTGATGGGCCTTTTCTGGGTCGAAATTTAGGACCACTCAGGATAGGTTGTTACAGAGTTTGTAGACTCAATTTCTCAACTGAGTTGCAAAGTCTGTTTAAAAACCAAGCATTAGCCTCTTCAGATTTAATTGCATTGGAAATTGCTAATATGCTGAATTGTAAAGTAGGTGTTTTTGGGTTTATGTGTTAGGCTGAGTATGCTACGCTTGTCAACTACCATACATTGTTAAGCCTTCTTTAATCATGCCAGTATGACTACATGCACTAATCATGGCCGTAAATGTAGTTTTATTTGGTTTTTATCCTTCTACTTGCATTTTACTAAATTCAGGCTACCAAATTTTATATACTAATGCTGCCAAATTTTACTTAACATGGCCAAAAATGTAGTATGACTACTTGCTAATTCTATAAAATAGTTGTTCAACTATACTCAGGCTGCCAAGTTTCATGTACATGTCAATAAGCGTTGTAACTAGTCGAACACTTATGAAAGCTCCTTCCTCAGGTTTGATTCCTTCAATTTGCATTAGTTTGAACATCAATAAGCACTCCTTAAAGAAATTATTTTGTAAATACCCATAAATCATGAATCCCATCCCCATATTCCCATACCTTTCTCTAATGCTTCATCAAAACCGATTTTGCAAATTCTATTTCACCCATTTTTGCATACCCAAAAATCATTATAGTCCATACAGTATGTATGCTTATTTCAACACTTGATGCTCCAAGTAGCAAGCTTTTTCATGTTTTTTGGAGTAATAAGCAACCTTTTTCATGCTTCATTGATCCAAGAACAATGGCTGCTTAAGCTTGGAGCAGCACACATTCATTTTCTAATTCATCGAATTCAATAAATATTTTCTGATGTGAAACATCAAATTAAATATATATTTTCTGATTTGGGATGAATGCATACATTACATGATCAAATTATAAAGTGACAATGACAAATTAACAAGAATAGATTGCAAGAATAAAGTGTAAGAATCGTACCATGTGTGCAAAGTCCATATAGACTACATTGTAATTGATGCATCGTCCACAAGCTCAATATTATTTCATAAAAAAAGAACTAAATAATTATACAAAATAATTATTGCATTTGAACAAATTAAAAAACTAACCAATATCAGATGGTAACCAATCTTTTATACACATCAATGCAACTACTATATCTGAAGATAATGAAGATCTATTCTTGGTAATCAATCTTCCAACACTACTAAAAGCTGATTCAGATGCTATAGTCGATACCGTAACTGCTAAGATGTCATGAGCAATCTTTCTAAGAATGGGAAAAGTGGGGTTATTAGTTTTCCTCCACATCAAAATATCAAAATTATCGTCATTGTCACCCATTGGCAACAATTCATCCTCCAAATGCTTATCAAGTTACGTCTTTAAAACTAGTGAATTTCCAACTTTCTGCTCAATGTAGTTTCTTCATTTTAAATTAATCTTTGTTCTCCTTTTAGGAAGATTAGTAGATGAACCCAAAATGTGACGGCCCGTCCCGCACCAGCCTGCATTTCCTCCGAAAGTGCGCTGTACACATGCCCAGCTAGCACAGAACGGTCGTCAGAAGAAAAGAAAGAAGGGAGTGAACTAATCAAGGAACCTGTAGAATGTCTCACAGCGCATGGAATAAAATATAATAATAACATACTTGACATAAAACAGGAGAGACAGTGCATAAGCTGAAAATCAAAACTAGACATCATAGCAGCGGAAAATTCAGAATACAGCTTAGTACAACTTTCAAACTGTCTCAAAGCAAAAGAAAGCTAAAATGGAAGATACACCACCAATGCCCAAGCAGTGATCTTCAACAACACAGGGAGAATACTATATTTATTACGTGGAAGCCTCCTGCTCGTCTCCGGATCATCTACCCGTGCATCACCAGCTAACCTGTCTCTAGTCTGCTCGTGTGAGCACCCAGAGTAATAAGAAGAGACATAAAACTCTGGGTCAGACATAAAGCCTGGTATGAGCGATAAGCATCTAAGCAGAATAATAACAGGTATACTAAATCATACCTGAACCTGGACCTGCAACCAAAGAGTTAGTACCACATACCGTACAATACTCCAAGGTGCCATAATAAATAGTGTA
Organism: Allium sativum; assembly: GCA_030737875.1. NCBI lineage: Eukaryota > Viridiplantae > Streptophyta > Magnoliopsida > Asparagales > Amaryllidaceae > Allium > Allium sativum. The sequence goes on along the minus strand of CM060911.1, from coordinate 103,931,907 downwards.
AGAATACGGGGGTGGGGTATGCATGTCACAATGATAGCAAACAAATCATCCATATCAATCATCCTCACACCTCTCACTCAGTGCGTAAAGCGTACGACATCTACCACTTTGGAACACTAGACAAACTGAGGCAACGACGAATCCCGACTTGTAGAAACCCTGCTGTGACCAAGCCAAACACTTGGAGTCATGACCAAACATTTCAATGACTCACTCCATTGGTCGTAGCCCTTGGTTCTACCAATGCCATAATGGCCCTGAATCCGCCTTCGTACCTCCTACCATAGTGGTCCGAAGCTATAGACGTCGATAACCCCTTAGCACACGTCCCGCAGCAAAGCCCAACCATGAAGCGAACTCATTGATTCCCATCTGGATCTTGAGCTCTAGCCTCTCATTTGGACTACCTTTGCATCTCGGGTTTTGGTCATCATCTTCATCCGGATCGGTCTTCATCCTGTTCGTAGCTTCCCGGTTCGGTTCGCAGTCACCAGCTCGTAACCATCAACCTCGGATCGGTTCGGATCATCCTTCACGCTCGGGTCGGATCGTGGAGGCCTTCCTGGTTCGGATCGTGAGTTTCGGTTCGGGTCGGAGTAGCTCACGCTCACGAGAGACGGATCAGATCGGGGTCTTCAACCATCAGCGGATCGGGTCGCGCCATCGGATCGCACCTCGTCAGCTCGTGGCGCCTTGTCTGGTCGGTTCGGGCTTATCAGTTCGTGGCACTTCCTCTCCAAGTCGGATCGTGGTCTTCCCTTCGTGACTCCGAGCTCTGGCACGTGGCGCGGTTCGAGCAGGCGGGTCGGTTCGTGGGCATGGGGGCGATCCGATCCGGATAAATTCCTGCACTTCGTTCCAGCGACAGTTTCTCGCCATTCGACGGCGTTTTTGACCAAACTAGCACTTCTAAGCAATCACAAAACACACCATAGAGTCATAGCAACATGTAATAGCAACCACAACAACGAACAATCACTCAAATGAATCAAAATGGATCAAAAGTGGCCAAAGCTCCTTATTTTCCCTTAAGCATGTTTAAGTAAAACTGATCATAGGGTTAACAAAACTTAATCAAATCGAACCAAATTTCAACCAGAGGCATAAAACATTATTTAAGAATTTCTAAACATTTTTCCAGAACTTATTTACGTATAAATTCGCTAATCTTCACTAATTACTCTTAATCACCGTAATTAGTGCAAAAACTATGCAAATCACTCACCTTTGCCACAACTAGAACCCCAAAACCGAAATATTCTCTGATTTGGCGCTGTTCCCAATCTTATACAGCAGCTCCAACCTTGCTTTGGTGCTTTTTCTTCTTAATTTAATGTTTGCTAAGCCTAATCTTCAATTAGAAGGTGATTTTTGGGTGTTTTAGAGAGATTTAGAGAGTGGAGGCCATGGCTAGGTTAAGGGAAATGAAAGTGGCGGCTGGAAAATGTCTAAAGAAATGTTTTCTAACCCTAATCAGCACCTATATCTCCCTAAACCCGAAATTCCCCTTGGGCCTAGCTGCTAATCACCCGTTTAAGCCCAATTAAGCTGTTTTTCACCATCTGAAACTTGTTTCAGCCATATCTCCCAAACGGTAAGTCCGTTTGGCTAATGTGACCACTCTACGGAAAGAGAAACCATCATCCGGAGCCAATGGAAGTGGTTTCAGGTCAAAATTCCTTTCCAGTCAAAAGTTATGGCCAAAACAGTGATAACTAGGGGTAAAATGGTCATTTAAAAATCGGGAAAAATCATGAACATGGGAAATGACCCCAATAGTCGTCTCCCAAAGTTACATGACCATACGACATCGTATGTGAAAGAAATAAATATCCTACAATCCTATGATGCGTAGAACGCGGGTCGTTACACTCTTCCCCCCTTAAGAAATTTCGCCCCCGAAATTTCTTAACCCAAAACATACCAAGGATCCCGCATGCCTAACAACCACATACATCAACCAAACATGCAAAACAAGCAAAACAAACCTATCCTAGCATGCGGAAAACTAAATCGAGGTCAAAATCTTACCAGGCAAAGAGTTCTGGATACTCCTTCTTTATGTCCTCCTCTGTTTCCCAAGTACAATCATTCTCGTCCTCGCTCCACTGTACCTTGACTAGCTTCACCGCCTTCCTTCGAAGTTGCTTCATGTCGTGCGCGACAATACGGGCCGGCTTACGGTTCCCAACCGCCTCGGGTTCTACTTCGAAGTCCTCTAACTGATCAGGTGAAATAGTCATATCTGAGTCGTGAACGAACTTCCTTAGTTGGGAAACATGAAATACGTTATGAACTCCCGCCATCTTCCCCGGTAAGTCAATTCTATATGCCAAATTCCCGACTAGTTCAAGAACAGGGAATGGGCCAACGAATCTTGGTGCCAGCTTGCCTCTCCTGCCAAATCGTATTACGCTCTTCAACGGAGAAATCTTGACAAACACCAAGTCGCCAACGGAGAATTTTAAGTCTCTTCTCCTCTTATCAGCATAACTCTTCTGCCTATCTTGGGCAGCTTTCATTCGTTGTTGAATGATCTTAATCTTATCTGAAGTTTCCCTCACCACATCTGGTCCAAGCATAAACTTCTCGCCAGTCTCTATCCAACATGATGGTGAGTTGCACGGCCTTCCGTACAAAGCTTCAAACGGAGCCATACCGATACTGGATTGGTAGCTATTATTATATGCAAACTCTACTAGATGCAAATGGTCATCCCATGATCCACCAAAGTCCAATACACATGCTCTCAAGAGGTCTTCCAAGATACGGTTCACCCTCTCCGTCTGACCGTCGGTCTGAGGATGATATGCGGTACTGAGATGTAACTCTGACCCTAGAGCCTCTTGTAAGCTCTTCCAAAACCCACTAGTGAACAACGGGTCTCGGTCGCTCACAATGCTTTTGGGTACTCCATGAAATCTCACCACCCACTTCATATACAATTCTGCTAATTTAGCTGCCGTTCTGGTCAATTTGACTGGTATAAACCTTGCACTTTTAGTCAGTCGATCTACAATTACCCAAATGCTGTCATATCCCGATCTAGTCCTTGGTAAACCATCGATGAAATCCATCGAGACTTGCTCCCATTTCCATTCGGGAATTTCTAAGGGCTGTAACAAACCACTAGGCTTCTTTTGCTCGGCTTTAACTAGCTGGCAATTCATGCATTTGGATATAAACTTCCCAACGTCTCTTTTCATCCCTTCCCAGTAGTAGGTCTGCTTCATATCTCGATACATCTTATTACCACCGGGGTGTATAGTCAGCTTTGAGTGATGACATTCTTTAAGCACTTCATCTCTCAATCCATTGACATTGGGTACAACAAGCTTTCCATTCTTTCTAAGCCATCTATCTCGATCAAGCCCAAACTTGTTCATCTCCTCATCGATACCCATCTCTAACTTGGAGATGATTTCCAATAGGTTAGGATCGTCCCTCTGACTAGAGCCGATCCGCTCAATCAAAGTGGGTCTGATCGTCAAACTTGCTAACATTTCTGGATCCAATTCGCACTTTGGTCTGAAATCAAACCCCGCGATAAACTCCAGTTGCTTCCACTCAAGGAACATAACCCCTAAGCTGGCATGTCTTCTACTCAATGCATCAGCCACCGCATTGCCCTTTCCTGGTGTATATGCGATGTCAAAATCATAGGAAGCTAAGAACTCTAACCATCTCTGTTGACGGAGATTCAGATCTTTCTGAGAGAAGAGATACTTTAACGACTTATGATCAGTAAACAGCTCAAATCTTTCTCCCAAGAGATAGTGTCTCCACATCTTTAACGTGAACACGATTGCTGCCGACTCTAAATCATGGGTAGGGTATCTTCTCTCGTGCGGTTTCAATTGCCGACTTGCATAAGCTACAACCCTACCGCCTTGCATCAATACAGCACCCAGTCCGGTACCACAGGCATCCGTGTATACCGTCATCTCTTCATCCCCCTTAGGAATGACTAACACTGGTGCGCTTGTCAACTTGTCCTTTAGACTTTTGAATGCATTCTCGCACCTTTCATCCCAGACAAAAGCTTGATTCTTCTTGGTCAACTGGGTCAATGGTGCTGCTATCTTGGAGAAACCTTGGATAAACTTACGATAATATCCCGCTAACCCCAAGAAACTTCTTACATCTGTTGCATTCTTGGGCGTAGGCCAATCCTGTACCGTAGCCACCTTCGCCGGGTCCACGGCAATCCCATTTTCTGATACAACATGGCCCAAGAACCTCACTTCCCTCTTCCAGAAGTGACACTTAGAAAACTTTGCTTTCAATTGGTGTTTTCTCAACACCTCCATCACTATTCTTAAATGTCCCTTGTGTTCTTCCTCTGTCCTTGAGTAGACCAAAATATCATCAACGAACACAAGGACAAACTTATTCAACTGATCTCTGAATACCCTATTCATAAGATCCACAAAATATGCTGGGGCATTGGTCAGCCCGAATGGCATGACCAACCACTCATAAAACCCAGACGGCGTCCGAAATGCCGTTTTAGCTATACTCTCAGCTTCCACTCTAAGCTGATGAAAGCCTGTCGCGAGATCCAACTGAGAAAATACTCTCGCGCCACTCAACTGATCGAACAAATCATCTATCCGCGGTAGAGGATACTTGTTCTTCCTCGTCACTTTATTCAACTCGCGGTAGTCTACACACAAACGAAGGGAACCATCCGCCTTGGTAGCAAACACAACTGGTGCTCCCCATTCAGAAACACTCCTTCTGATAAATCCCTTCTTCAAAAGATCGCTGACTTGCACCTCGAGCTCTCGCTGCTCTCTTGGTGCCATACGACGAAGTGGCATCACTATAGGCCTGACATCTTTTACCAAATCAATACGGAACTCAATCTCTCGGTGTGGTGGAAGTCCGGTCACTTCTTCGAAAACATCCGGATACTGGCCAACCACGGGCAAACCTGACAACTCACTATGCGGAATGTCGAGGGAGTTTAGAAAACTAGCCAATACCCCCTTACTGGGTAGACCACTAAACACTATCCTCCGCCCATCATCCGCTCTAGCTGTCACCAACAAGCCCTCACAGTCTACCACCACCCCGTATCTTTGGAGCCAATCTACTCCCAAAATAATGCCAAACCCAGTAAAGCCCAAAACAAAGCAATCACAAACAAACATGCATCCATGACTCGATAAGACCACATTACGACAAATCATGCTAAGGCTAGTCGAACCGCCAATCGGGTTCGTCACTACTAAAGGTCTATCGACAATCTCGGGCTCCAATCCCAACCTATCTACCAGGTCACTAGATATGAAAGAACTGGAAGCTCCGGTATCAAACAAAACTCTAACAGGAACATCATAAACAGAAAGCATACCTTGAATGACGACATTCTTTCCCTTCACCGCCGCTGTTGGGGCATTCGACGAAGAAGGAATAGCATTAAGGGCATATGCTTTCACCATTTGCTTTTCTTTAGGGGGCTGTGGACACTTGTCCTTGTGATGTCCCATTTGGCCACAGTTGAAGCACTTCCTATCCGCTGGCTTGGCCCGACAATTACTAGCATAATGGCCCTTCTTACTACAGCTGAAGCACTCAACATCTTGCTTATTCTTTTTCTTCTGGCCATCCTTAGCTTGGTTCCGCTTTCTCTTATTCTGGGAGCCACCCTTGCCTCCACCACTTGCTTGTGGCTTTGGCTCATCTGCGGATGCAACCTCAGTCTTCGGCTTAGGGTAGAGACTTTCCGATCTTAACGCTTTCCCCACAATCGATTCAAACGTCTCATCAATGTGGTTAATAAGCTTTTCCCCTAAGTACTGATCCAAACCAGTTATGAATTTCTCATTCTTCTTCTCGGCAGTATCAATAAGAGATAATCCATACTTCGACAAAGTGTCGAATTCAGCAATGTACTCTGAGACAGCTCTGCCATTCTGCTTGAGCTCCAAGAATTTCTTAAACAGCATTGACTTTTGAGCAGCTGGAATGAACTTCTCACTAAAGCGAGCCTTAAACTGCTCCCAAGTAATCTGATCTTCGGGAGTAGCTGCCTTTATAGCGTTCCACCAATTCATTGCCCGCCCTTGCAGCTGACGGGACGCTAGCTTTCTCTTCATCGCATCCTCGATACCCAAATCCTCGAAGATACGTTCGCAACTATCCAACCAATCCTGGACATCCGTGGCCGACTCCGTTCCGTGAAACGGCTTCCCACCAAGGCTAGTATAATCCTTGTTTAGCTTGGCGAAGTCGACTCTTGGCGCCTGCACTATTGGATCACCACCATTTCCACCATTGGGAGCTGCCCTCTGAACATCTCTAAGCATCTCTCTCATGAGGTCAGTAAACATCGTCCTCATGTCAGCAACATTCCCATTATTGGCTCCCCTACCAGCACCTCTAGTATATCGGCTCATCGTCAATCTGAAAAAGGAAACGATTAACGATTCCATAGTGGTGCTAGTGCAGTACGACTTCATCCTTATACTATTAATAGTATATATATATAGCTTTTTAAAAACCAAAGTAATCACAAATACGCTCTCTCGTATACGTATAATATCTCTCCCTGATAACTTCCCTAGGTTAACTACGCAACCTAGAGCTCTGATACCAAGTGTGACGGCCCGTCCCGCACCAGCCTGCATTTCCTCCGAAAGTGCGCTGTACACATGCCCAGCTAGCACAGAACGGTCGTCAGAAGAAAAGAAAGAAGGGAGTGAACTAATCAAGGAACCTGTAGAATGTCTCACAGCGCATGGAATAAAATATAATAATAACATACTTGACATAAAACAGGAGAGACAGTGCATAAGCTGAAAATCAAAACTAGACATCATAGCAGCGGAAAATTCAGAATACAGCTTAGTACAACTTTCAAACTGTCTCAAAGCAAAAGAAAGCTAAAATGGAAGATACACCACCAATGCCCAAGCAGTGATCTTCAACAACACAGGGAGAATACTATATTTATTACGTGGAAGCCTCCTGCTCGTCTCCGGATCATCTACCCGTGCATCACCAGCTAACCTGTCTCTAGTCTGCTCGTGTGAGCACCCAGAGTAATAAGAAGAGACATAAAACTCTGGGTCAGACATAAAGCCTGGTATGAGCGATAAGCATCTAAGCAGAATAATAACAGGTATACTAAATCATACCTGAACCTGGACCTGCAACCAAAGAGTTAGTACCATATACCGTACAATACTCCAAGGTGCCATAATAAATAGTGTAAGAATACGGGGGTGGGGTATGCATGTCACAATGATAGCAAACAAATCATCCATATCAACCATCCTCACACCTCTCACTCAGTGCGTAAAGCGTACGACATCTACCACTTTGGAACACTAGACAAACTGAGGCAACGACGAATCCCGACTTGTAGAAACCCTGCTGTGACCAAGCCAAACACTTGGAGTCATGACCAAACATTTCAATGACTCACTCCATTGGTCGTAGCCCTTGGTTCTACCAATGCCATAATGGCCCTGAATCCGCCTTCGTACCTCCTACCATAGTGGTCCGAAGCTATAGACGTCGATAACCCCTTAGCACACGTCCCGCAGCAAAGCCCAACCATGAAGCGAACTCATTGATTCCCATCTGGATCTTGAGCTCTAGCCTCTCATTTGGACTACCTTTGCATCTCGGGTTTTGGTCATCATCTTCATCCGGATCGGTCTTCATCCTGTTCGTAGCTTCCCGGTTCGGTTCGCAGTCACCAGCTCGTAACCATCAACCTCGGATCGGTTCGGATCATCCTTCACGCTCGGGTCGGATCGTGGAGGCCTTCCTGGTTCGGATCGTGAGTTTCGGTTCGGGTCGGAGTAGCTCACGCTCACGAGAGACGGATCGGATCGGGGTCTTCAACCATCAGCGGATCGGGTCGCGCCATCGGATCGCACCTCGTCAGCTCGTGGCGCCTTGTCTGGTCGGTTCGGGCTTATCAGTTCGTGGCACTTCCTCTCCAAGTCGGATCGTGGTCTTCCCTTCGTGACTCCGAGCTCTGGCACGTGGCGCGGTTCGAGCAGGCGGGTCGGTTCGTGGGCATGGGGGCGATCCGATCCGGATAAATTCCTGCACTTCGTTCCAGCGACAGTTTCTCGCCATTCGACGGCGTTTTTGACCAAACTAGCACTTCTAAGCAATCACAAAACACACCATAGAGTCATAGCAACATGTAATAGCAACCACAACAACGAACAATCACTCAAATGAATCAAAATGGATCAAAAGTGGCCAAAGCTCCTTATTTTCCCTTAAGCATGTTTAAGTAAAACTGATCATAGGGTTAACAAAACTTAATCAAATCGAACCAAATTTCAACCAGAGGCATAAAACATTATTTAAGAATTTCTAAACATTTTTCCAGAACTTATTTACGTATAAATTCGCTAATCTTCACTAATTACTCTTAATCACCGTAATTAGTGCAAAAACTATGCAAATCACTCACCTTTGCCACAACTAGAACCCCAAAACCGAAATATTCTCTGATTTGGCGCTGTTCCCAATCTTATACAGCAGCTCCAACCTTGCTTTGGTGCTTTTTCTTCTTAATTTAATGTTTGCTAAGCCTAATCTTCAATTAGAAGGTGATTTTTGGGTGTTTTAGAGAGATTTAGAGAGTGGAGGCCATGGCTAGGTTAAGGGAAATGAAAGTGGCGGCTGGAAAATGTCTAAAGAAATGTTTTCTAACCCTAATCAGCACCTATATCTCCCTAAACCCGAAATTCCCCTTGGGCCTAGCTGCTAATCACCCGTTTAAGCCCAATTAAGCTGTTTTTCACCATCTGAAACTTGTTTCAGCCATATCTCCCAAACGGTAAGTCCGTTTGGCTAATGTGACCACTCTACGGAAAGAGAAACCATCATCCGGAGCCAATGGAAGTGGTTTCAGGTCAAAATTCCTTTCCAGTCAAAAGTTATGGCCAAAACAGTGATAACTAGGGGTAAAATTGTCATTTAAAAATCGGGAAAAATCATGAACATGGGAAATGACCCCAATAGTCGTCTCCCAAAGTTACATGACCATACGACATCGTATGTGAAAGAAATAAATATCCTACGATCCTATGATGCGTAGAACGCGGGTCGTTACACAAAATATTAAAACAAGAATTGGTAGATGCACTTATGGAAGAAATACTTTCCTTTTCATATAAAGAAAAAGAGTCTTTCAAGATGCATTTATTTTTCCAACATGAATATGTGAATTTTCTGCATAGATCTAGCCAAAGAAAACTCAATGTAAGTCATCCTATAACGAGGATCAAAAATGATACCAAGACTCATAATTAGATTACAATTGCCCCAATACTTGTCAAATTTAATTCTCATCTTTTGTGCCATTGGTTGAATATACTCATGTCCATTTAACTCCCAACTTATAATGTTCTCACAAACATCACACACACTATTGAAATATAGATTAGCCATTGGATACTTGACACCGGAAAATTTAAGCGTAATATCATAAAAAACTCTCAAACATTCACTAATTTCTTTTCGAATCTCCCATTCTTCACTTGATGGCAATAATTTATAATCATATGTCAAATCAACCAATCGTTCAAATGCAGGATGCAGTTGAAGTGCACTTTCAAGCATAAGGTATGTCGAGTTCCATCATGTTGGAGCATCATAATAAACTCCTTTTCCACTTAATCTAGTTTGAGATAAGGCATTTTCCCAACTTTGTTTTCTACTTTGAGATGATTTGGTAAAATTGAGACTTTCTCTTATTTTTTCAATAAGCCCATGCGCAATTTATAAACCGTCTTGTACAATCAAATTTAATATATGTGTGCAACAAAGCATATGAAATAACACCCCATCTAAAGGAAATACACCTTTACCAACTAACCACTGTTTAAAACCACTTATCAGAACATCGTTATTCGAAGCATTATCAACTGTAAGTGCAAATATTTTTTATCAGTATTCCAATGCAATACTTTTTCCTTCATAGCAGCACTAAGTGCTTGTAACAACCTAGATTTTCAGGTAACCGAAAAATGCAGATTTACTAGGTTTTGTGATTCTTAAGATAATATGTTGGTGATACGGGTTTGTGAGACTAACTTGTATAACATTTAAACAACAAAATAAAACTTTGAGCATTTATAAACCGAGTATTTGGAACAAATATATAACTTGGTTATAATAAGGGATTATTCCAATAAATATAATCACTTCAAGGTTGTAATCTGATTATTTTGGGGATATTGAAAATATAAAATATTGATTGGGAATCAATACTTAAAGGGGAATATATATTTTCAATAGTTGAGATTAATTATTGGTTGTAATTATTAAATTATTAATTGAGGTTTTAAATACTAGATGTATATTTGATAATGATATCAATAAAGGAATTGTGTTTAAATTACATTAATGAATTTAAAGTGTACATGTGTCTTTTAAAATGTTAATCAATGAATAAATTGGTTTGTTGAGTGTATGAGAATAAATATTGATGAGAATCAATATTTATAGTCTTGGTGCATTTTATCGTTAATAATAAATTTAAATTGTTGAATTAATAAAATGTTCAACAACAATGTTGTATTAATAAATTAGTAAAATTTGTGTTTTTTTAATACCAACAATACATATAAAAATATGTATGTATTGTAGCATTGAAATAAAAAGAGAAGAAGTGTTTATGTGGGGAATATTGAGTTAAAGCCATTTAATTATGTTTCGATGACAATAATTGTAAATATTTGATTACCAAAACAATTATTGTACTTTTGGTCAATAACAGTATATAGCTGAATTTAAATAATAAACCTAAAATGTGTTTTTTTGACATGTTAATAGCTTATTCTGTTAAAATAAATCATTGTTGACATTTATTTGTTATGCTGTAGAGAGTATACAAATAAATAGAGATATTATTGACAAATACAATTGTTTAAGTGCATAATGCTGAATTATAAAATATAACACAATTTGATTAGTGTTAGCGTGTGTGTTAAGTGTTTAGTTGTGTTGGGTGTGTTTAATTAAATGTTAAACATGTATTTTGTTTCTAAATTGGAGAAATTGAGTTATTAAACTAATTAAGCATGATTTTGGACCTTTTTGGGTTAATTAGCTCATTTCTTTAACCTTTGTCACTTTCTGGAAAGAGGAAAAAGAAAAAGAACGACATCTTACTTCCTTCTTCCTTCCTCTTACCCGAAGCTTCTTCCAATGGAAAATCCATGGCCTCTTAGCCCTCTTGCCTACCAAAACTCAAAAAATATCTCACAAAAATCAAGAGAGAAACTTAGATCCTCCTTTCCTTCGAGTTATGTACATCAATTCTAGGGTTTTTGCGGTAGTTGAAGATTTGGGGTTTCTGTTTATTCATAGTTGCTGCATGTTGACATTTCTTCCTCCAAAGTTGCTGCATTTCTCAAATCAGCTCCTTTCAGCTCCAAATTGAAGAGGATTCATCTTATAATCCAATCAAGATGATTTGATTGACTCACACATTCTAGTTTACATTTACTTAGATTTATCTATTTAAGTTCTGCTGAGTTAAATTGAAAAACGTTGTTTTCATGAAGCTTTTTCATCTTGTTTTGTATTACTGACAACACAGCCAAACCCTGAATTTGAGCCTTTATAACTTTCTTATTCTTAAGTGTTTTTACTTGCTTCATATTTCATGTTGTTGTCCACTACCTTATGGGTATATCTGCAAATTTTGGTTCCATTCTGAGTTGATTTGTGCGAGTAAACGGGACACCAAATTTGGGGTTTCGCTAGTATATTGACCTGGAACAAAACAATGCCCTGGTCCATGTTCTGGGTGCTGTATCTCTTTCGTTATTGATCAGAATTGAGTGATTATTTTTTTTGAAGCTTGGGATCTTGTCTAAAAGCCTGAAATGTTTTAAGCCAATCCGAGGTCGTTCGACTATTCAAACCTGGTCCTAAAATTAAACCTAGAGGTAATTTTAGCCCAGGCTGAAATTCAGTCCAGGGTCCAAGTTTGGAGCCCTATATCTTTTTCGTGCAATGTAAGAATTTAGTGAATCCCTTTTCATTCGAAAGCTAGGTTTTGTTAGTTTGTGTATATCAAATCTTGAACCAATTGGAGGTCGTTTGGTCATTTGAAAGTATCCTGAAAGTTGCAGCCCTGATTGATTTCTGGGCATAATTTCACGCCTTGTGTAAATTTAGGCACCCTTAAGTGTTTTCATGCTTCTCTTGATCTAGTTTTAAGCCATTATTTTTTGTTTTATTTTAGTTGGCATTTATAATGTAGAGAAGCCTAAATTATCCCTAATGTATAATTTTGGGTTTGGTAAATTTAGTGACGAGTTTTGATGAGTTTTAAACACACATTGCATGTTTTAAACTTGTTTTCCGATATATGAATAAATAGCATTTTCTTTATAGTTTTGAGGCTAAATCAATTTTATAATTTTAGTTTAACACTAAATGGCCTCAAACAATAGTAGAAAATCTAATTTTCAAATTATAGTTTTTTAAGGAAAAAACAATGGGTTTTGGAAATCATTTTAAAAACTTGTCTTCATAAAGCCAAGTATCTTCCCTATACACAGAAATAACACTTTTCTGCACTCTTTGAGATGACAAGACTAGTTATTCGCAGTATCGTCCTATTGTCGTAATTGAGATATCATGTTGATTTGAGGATTTGGGGAGTTATGAGATTTTGTGTTGAGTTTAATTGGATCTAATTGATCCTACTTTATGTTGAGCTTTGGATTTATAATCTATATTTTGAGATTTTCGGGTTTTCCAGTGTGGAGTTGACGAGTGGCTAGTAAACCATGCAGTTAGAACATGTGGTATAGGACGCATGTTATCACTGTTTGGGTTACTGACCGGGAGTTGGTGATGCATTCATGTTGAGAGATGTCAGTACTCAGCTTCGAGGAAGCTATGTGACGACTGCTCATAACTCCTGTACACTTAACAAGAGGAATACTGCACTGAAAGACATGTTAGGCAGCTATGGACGATCATTAAGGTAAGATAAACACAAGCGGAACATGTTGTATAACTCACAGCACAGAGATAAAATATAATATAAAATATATAACAGGCATTAATAGTGAAACATAATTGAGCAGAAACTTAAACTTTCATATCAACTAGAAAGATCCATACATCAAACTGGATATAACATCAATTTCTGTTCAAATTGCCTCACTACTGGTCACTCAGAGAATCCTACAACAACATAACAATGGAAACAACAACTAGTATGTATAATAGAAAGTAATACATAAGCCTCCAGCTCGTCATCGATCTGCGTCATTGTCTTCACTAAAATTTGCTACCTGCTACTCAATCTGCCCATCCACAATACAATGGATGAACAACCCAAGGAATAAGAGGATACGTAAAACCTTGAGTCAAACAACAGTTTTAATGAGCTATAAAACAACTATCTAATATCATTAATAAAGTTTATGAGAAATAGGTAGATCAACCATCTAATCTACCAACATATATAGAGAAGAAACCCAAACCCGTCTTCCCTACATGTGACAGTGATAGCCTTTGCAACAATCAAAAAGGAAACATAGTAGACATAGGAACCAGTTATTTAGTGCAGACCATCCTAATCAAGATCAACATCCCTAAGCACAATCCCCGAAGGCCTAAACCAACATCAGACAAGCACCCAAGAGATGTCTCCTTTGATGTCGAACAATCTACACAAGATGATACAAGCAAAGCACTGCTTTGAAACCATAGTTAATCATATAACCGACTCAACATCAAGTCGTCCGTAAAGGGCTAATGGTAACCCCTGTTCTAGAAAAACTCCATATTCCTTTCATCGCTACGTATCTGGGCCTATCAAGTTTTTACCCAGGGTACTCGACTATTCGACCGGTCTTTTAGGCATCCCTATTACACGCTTGCTTTAAGTCCACTAGAACCTACGATAATGATAATTCCTTTGCCTTCAATATCTCTAGTCGTCATCACCGGTGACTATCCATAAGTTCAAATATCCTTAAGCAGCCGTTATCCATGAGCCCAAATATCCTTGAGTCGTTTCTACATTCGTTGCATTTCATCGATCAACGAACACTTCGAACATTCCTCCTTGAATTCACGTCGAACCATGACCATTATCGAACCAAAAACATATATCGTTTGGTCGATATTCAATTCATAGCATTTTAGCCTTTTTGCTATGAAAAACATACCACAGTGTTTAAATGTGTTTATGAAACGCTGTCATAACTTCTTCCTGATCCATCATGGATCAACCTTCCCGATCCATCAAATATGCCTCCAGAACTCGACAGATCCATCAAATTTTCTTGCCCGATCCATGCTCCAGAACTTCCCCAATTCACACCTTTCCATAGCATTTCTGAAACGCTGTAAAAGAACCCACCTGATCCATAGCCAAAAGGACATGCAAGATCCCTGGGCTGCACACGTGCCCGATCCAATGGCAAAAGCTTGCCCGATCCATCACTTTCTATTGCGTTTATCGAACATCGTTGAACCCAGAAATTCCGATCTAAGCAAAAACCTTTCCCGATCCACTTTTTCATTGATTTCCCCCTTGGCCAATCCACTATTTTCACGTGCCCGATCCATCCAAAGTAGCTCCCGATCCATCACTTTCTACAGCATGTAAAAACACTATCGATCGAAAAACATACCTGATCCATTAATATCTAGCCCGATCCATCCAGTATTCCCATGTGTCGATCCATGAATTTTTCCCGATCCATCTCCATAAACGTGCCCGATCCATCATGATTGCTCTCCAAGCCACACAACAATCGATCCATCAATGCTAGAACTCGTACACTCAATTTGACCAAAACCAAGTAATTTCGATCCACCAATCATCATTAAATCCAAGCAACAATCGAACAATGATCAACAAACATTCATTCATCAATCATAATCATATAATCACATAGAATTCACCAACAATTAAAAGAATCAAATAAATGGATCTAACTTGTATAAACATGGAATTAACATAGAGATTTACCGATATAAGTTGCTAAATTAGGTCCTATAGTGATCCCAATGAAAATATACTTACCATGATGTAGATCTAGGTGAAAACAACTTGAAATAATGAAAATAAGATCAAGCAACCCATATACTCGACTGAATCCACGTGAGAGATACTTATCACTTACCAAATCTTCAAATTAGCTTTAAAACGACGATCTACAAATCCGGACAACAAAGAACGATCTTCAAATCTCCCAATTTGATGCGATCTACTCTTTCCTGATGTTGATATAGCCTTCCTTGATGTTGATCTTCAATCTTCTAATGTAGTTATAAGATTTTAATGGAGGAGAGATGTATTTGATTATATAGGGAGAATCTCAAACCCCAACCAAACAAGAGATGAAGAAAGTAAACCATTCTCCTTGCCTCTACTCCCCTATTTATAGCCATCTAACCAGCCCACTAATGGGTCTCATCAAATCAGCCCATTAATGACTACTTAGCATGTCCAAAAATTGTGTAGTACTAAAACAGCAATTCCTCCCAAACTGCTAAACCAAATCTTTAATGTGACCACTCTACGGAATTGGCAACACCATTTCCTTTCTAATAAAATCGGTCTCAGCACCTAATTCGATCCTAGTCAAAAGTTCTTCCCTGTCCAAAACTGACAAAGGCAAAATGGTCACAACAAAATTGATAAAAATTACGGACATGTCTCACATCCCCATAACCAACATATCAAAATTTGAAAATGAACCGACCCTTAGGGAATTAAATAAAATATTTTATGATCCTACGATACGTAAAATGCGGGTCGTTACAAGCTATGACTCGGGGAGTCATCTATACGTGTTCACTTGACTCGGGGAGTCATCTATACGTGTTCACTTGACTCGGAGAGTCAAGATACACTCGATCGGAGGTCGCAGTGTTGGACGCCCATTATTGAATATGCTTAAGTACTTAGCAAACTATTCGGGGAGTAACATATAGCTTGGGGAGCTATATCATGTTGGCATGTGTACATTTTTTTGAGTTGGATCCATAATTTTCGTGTTGTTTGAGATTTGAGAATTTGATGTTTATGATCATATCTTGAGATTTGGGTTTTCATGTTGGATTTAATTGGATCGAGCTAATCCTACATTTGAGATGAGTTTTGGATCTATGATCCATATATTGAGATTTCGAGGTTTTGTAGTATGAAACTCCTTTTTACTATTGACTCTAACCTCTTGAGTTTCTTATGTTGATTTTGGAGATAGTTGGGGATTGTGTTTACTTGTTTTGGGGAATAGAGATTCACTCAGCTGAGGGCCTAGTAAATGTGATTTATTTAGTAGCCTTTATGATATGAAGTGTGAGTTTAACTTAACATATTCTATTTATCCCTTATACTGATTTGTAAACTAGACCGACCTTTGCGTGTATTCCTTGGGTCAGACCGAAATGTTTCTGGTGCAGTTGTTGAGCTTGGGTTAGCGAGTTTCTTTGGACTGTATTCACCATAGGTACTTTCATTTGAGTTCATGTAGTGGAGTTATTCTTATGATTGTATCATGTTGCATAAGTATTAGAGTTGTATCTATTCTTCGTGTAGCACATGTATTGGTTGTACTTTAACGATGTAATATTGTGTAACTATTCTATGGACTGTGATTGTGTTTTTTTGTATGTACTGTGTTCTCAGCTGATCCTGTAGCCACTGTGTAATTGTATTACGTAAGGATAAAATATGTCGAGCCTCTTCAAAGAAAATTTACAAGAACTTTATCGATGTGCTTAAGACTTTCTAATGCAAATCTATGAGTGGTTGCCTTTACCAGTCCTATTCTCCACTTTAATAGATAGTATTACCTAGTAATGCTCTTTATTAGGGTGAGTCCCGGGGTGGGGCGTTACAAAATGGTATCAGAGCAGAAGTTCAAAACTAAGTACAATAGACACAGAACAGAACCGGAATAGTACATGTGTTACAACGTGAAACAATAATAATCGTGTTTACTTTATCATTTCCTTTGTTATCATATCTTGAGTTTCTTATCTGAGAGTCGTGGGGATCCTTATGGTTGAGGAATACGTCTAGGAACAAAAGGGATTATTCCATAAGTACTTCATTGTTAATATCTCTTTTCGTAATTTGATTTGATAAGAGAATCTTTCCATCCTCTTTATCTTCCAAAGTTTGAACCTTTTGGTAAAAATTATGGGAAAATTTTCGCCCTATCCTTGATATTTGAGTTGGTTGTTGGGTTTGGTAAAAGGGAATTTGAGGGTATTTGTAACTTAAAATTTAAAAGTGGTTTTGACTTCAAGCATGGGATAAAGGATGAGAATATTGAGGAATTACAAATATGAATGAGCTAATTACTTTGTGAACCGATAATTAAATTAAATTGGTGATCATTTTAGGTGTTGAATGGTCCGATGAGTGTCTTAAGGGTTTTGGTCGATACCCCTGATAAATGATATCGATAGAAATTTCTTAAATACTTATTCGAGACTATATAACACTGAAGATGAGCAGTGAAATATGATTTGTTGGAAAGTAAGAAACAAAATTATCACGTTGGAATAGATTTAAACCACTACGTGGGATGCAGAGTGTAGTGACTTTGCCGAGGCGATGGCGATGATTTGTCAACATCACAGCCAAGTACTAAGAAGTATTGATGGAAAATAGTTGTTTAATGCTATTCCAATCAAATTGTAAATGTAAAATTAAAATGGATTGAATATAATAGCGTTTTAAATATACAACTTTCTAAAATAAGCACGTCACTTTTGGGATACGCATTCATAATTACAGTAACTTGACAAGTTGTCGCCATTAAATTGGATATGGACCCCAGGAATGGCGAGGCTATTTGATGATCGAAAAATCCAAGTAGCAGCCATAGTTGGGAAAATTTAGATAATTTGATGGCAATGTAGCATCAAGTATGACGTGGGAGCAGAAATCTTGAGTATGTAGTTCAAAGTATGCCTTGTGAAAGGTAAGCTGTGTTGTTTAAAGCTTTATATTAATGAGTTAATTAAAACTTTTATTGTGATTTGGGTAAATTCAAGTTGGAAATTTTGATGTTAAAATGATATGTATTTAAAAAATATGGGTTCCATGTCGTAGTTTCTTAAATCACGTAGTTCATAAAAAATAAATTGAGATAAAAAACTTGCAAAAAATAAATTATGGAGGTTTTAATCTTAACAAATTGCGAGGATGCAATTTATTTAAGGAGGAAGTCCATAACAAGCCGAATTTTCGAGTAATTGGGAAATTTCAGATTTACTGGGTTTTGTGATTCTCAAGATAATATGTTGGTGATACAGGTTTGTGAGGCTAACTCATATTACATTTAAATAAGAAAATAAAGCTTTGAGCATTTATAAACCGAGTATTTAGAATAAATATATAACTTGGTTATAATAAGGGATTATCCAATATATATTATCACTTCAAGATTGTAATAAATTATTTTGGGATATTGAAAATATAAAATATTGATTGGGAATCAATACTTAAAGGGGAAAATGTAACATCCCATGTTTTCTGTTAACATAAACAAACGAATTAAACAATACTTAATTTAAAAGGTGAGAATTAAGTGAAACGGGTTATGCCATTGTGTTCGTCTCGGAATTCTGGTTGAGATAGAGTCCGAGTTTGCGTAAATTAGACTTCGTATGAAGAAGTTATGGCTGTCGGAAGATTCCAGAAAATTCAAATAAATTCAAACAGCTCGAAAACAGATTCAAAATTCAAATCAGAAGTCAGAAGCGTGCTGGGTAGGAAAATTCTCGCCCAGGACCCAGGTCAACCCTAGTGTCGACCTCCCCCTACAGGTCGACCTGCCCCCCCTCGGGCAGATCCGAAAGATGACGATTTTGTGACTCAGTGCTGAGTCATTAGGGCTGAGGTGTCACCTTATCTTGACTGGATGGTCTTGATTGATTTTAGGTTGACCGGATGGCCTAAATTAATCCTAAATTCTATATAAACACATGTAGACTCAAACCCTAAAACCTAATCAAAACTAGAACCATGGCCATCATGCTATCACCTTGCAACCTAGAATAGCCGTCATCAACTAGAGGAAAAGTAAAGCTAATCAACTCAATTCAACTCAAGTTTATAACAACTACAACAACAAATTTGTCTACTTCAAAGGCAAGCTAAATCAATTTCAAAACTCAGATCCCAAAACTCAAGACCTTCTTTGAGTTGTGAGTTTGATTTCTTTAATAAGATAATTAATAAGTTAATTAGGTTGAGTTATAATTTGGGTTATATGGTTATGTTTGTAAAACATTGGGAAAAATGCAATATTTTGTGAATGTATGCTAGTTGTTCATAAGGATAGTTTTTGTTGTGAATCCCTTTGTATATACCCAATCATCTATGTTCAACCTGATTCATATTTGACATCGTTGTATATGCAAGTTTGGGTGCAGATTATATGCTAGTTTCTATGTGACTTGTACATAGTTTACATGTGAACTAAATAAGATGACTCTATGCAAGTTTAGGTAGGAATTGGATTCACATATATGCAAGTTTACACCTTTAGATTTAGATTTATGATATACATAGTTTTATGCAAGTTTGTGACTATGGCCTATGCAAGTTTTTGGTGAAAACTATATTCATATATGCAAGTTCACACCTTTTACCCTATGTTTAGATTCATGACAATAACAAGTTTATGCAAGATATGTTGTAATCCTTATTAGTAAGTTAGATCCATTTTGTGTGTTATGCAAATTTGCGATGTTTCTTCCCTTTTATGTCATTAGACTAATTGCTAGTCTAATATATATATATATATATATATATATATATATATATGTCATGATAAGCGAACGAACAACGTGGGGACATTGGGGGTAATATTGAATATACACATATTGAGAATGGGCATAAATGGCCTTAAAAAGGCATATAATTAATTTAAGTCATTAATTGTAAAAATTGGTATTTTGGGACATAATTTAGGTGACAATTATGGACATAAGTATATTTGGAATTTATTTACAAATTTGAATAGGGATATTAATCCAATTTGGGGTTAAATAAAGATGTGTAATAATAAATCACCTAAGACATGAGGTTAGACTCTTTTGTGGTGTAAGACTGCCAGGACCCGCCCGACAAATCCAACAGCAACAAATGCCAGTCTAATGTGAGAGGTCAAAGGCATGAATTAAATGCGTAATAGTTGTAAAGACACGAGGTTAGGCTCGTTTGTGGTGTAAGACTGCCCGGACCCGCCTAGTAAATCCAGCAGCCACAAATGCCAGTCTAATGTGGGAGGTCTTTACAAGGTTACGGTGTTAATGAACTAAGAAACCCTTAACCAGATAAACATGTGGTGGGACATGGGGGGGTAAGTGGGTGGCATGTGAAATTAAGAGGGTGCCTTGGGTGGCATGTGAAATACGATTAGATGCACTTAACCAAGATTGAAACATGTAAGAAGACACGAATAAGAATGGGGTTAAGTGGGGAAAACCTTAGTGGCGACCAAGCATAGGTGAAAGCTTGTGCCATGCATGGGGGCCCTTTTCAAACCAGTAACCCATTAAGTATCTTTGTGGGCTCGACCCAAGTCGAGGACGGGACACGCATACTGGGTTTGATTGTAAAAACTTAAAAAGGGTTAGCGGCGGCAACGCAAGTCCAACGGGGTCAGGTGCGTGTGTGGCTCTGGGCTGGTAGGTAAGACGTTGTTGAATCATGTAGGTATAAGCCGTGCATTTTTGGTGGTATCGGGTTGCCACTTTGGGGAGTGATACACCCCACTGTGGGGCCAACACGGGTATCTACGTGTTAGGGAGACGATCGAATAGGGGTAGTGGGTACACCTAGTGGAGATAGGGGCAGGCGGCACCTATGAAGGCAGCTAGGGGTACACGAAACTACCATTATCATTATTAAGTTTGGTAGGCGGGATCAACTTTTAGGGTGTTTGGTGTGGTGCAATGTAGTAATTATCTTATAATGATTAGGTGCGCCTTTAAAGTTATCTTTGTTCATCTTATTCCTTTGTTTTCTCGGACATGCCCATTGGTTCACAGTCATTTCCTTATTTTCCAGCTTATGCCTTATCCTAGTTACTTAAAGATTATTTTGTTAAAGTTATTGCACTAGCCAGACTTTATGTATGACCCCCTTTGCTTCCACCTCTTTTCTTCCTTTTCCCCCCAGGTGCTCAGGGTGGGACTAGCACTAGTGGAGCTTGATTTGGACAACTTTATCTCTCTCTTTTTGGAAGTTGCTTGGATTGCTGAAGTAAAGTTCAGCCTATCTTATTTATGGCTATTTTCTGTTGGGGTTATGACTTTTATTTTATGTACTTAGAACTTATTTGTCAAGATGGATAATAAATGTATTTGGTTTTGTTGTTGGTTTTTGATGTGATGTAACCAAACTATTTCTCCGCTGCAATAAAAGTGGTTTCTGTTTTCCAAGTACCAATATATTTATCCGTCTTGTTTACTTTTCTATTCTATACACAATAAACGCTCCACCAAAATTAAGGCAATCCCTTTATGAGTGACCTTAACGGAGGTGGGGTGTCATACGTGGTATCAGAGCTGAAGGTTACTGGAATGGATAAGATATTTTGAAAAACTATTTTTCAAAAAGCATTTTATAAAGAAATACTTTCAAAAGTATGTTTTAAGGAAAGTATTTTGAAGAGAAAAGTTTATTTTAAAAACATAACCCCCAAGAGCCATATATCTTTGTTTCGAATTCTCCATTTGAATCTCTTCATTTTCTTTTCAGCATGTCTGGAATTCCCGAGATACTCGAGGGGATACCGATACCAGGATGGTTTAGAAGGTATCTGGAAGCTAGGGCCAATGTCGCAGGCCCAGCAAATGCTCCTCCTCCTCCTCCCCGTGTTGATACTTTCGCAAAGATATGCAAGGACTTTCGGGCAATGGGCGGGAAACCTTTTCACAGGTCGGAGACGTTTGTTGAAGCTCGAAATTGGCTAAAGGAGGTGGAAGAATTGTTTGGAATCTTTGAGGTAGAAGATGGAAGAAAGGTCCAGTTAGCTGCCTGGTTAATGAAGGACGAGGCCTCGTTTTGGTGGGAGGTCACTAATGGAGAGCATCCAGTTGATACATGGCCGGATTTCAGGCAAAGGTTTGAGGCAAAGTTTCTCTCACGGGCCGAAGAGAATCTGTACATGGAAAGATTTTAGGCATTGAGACAGGGAAATCTATCAGTGAAAGAGTACGTCAACAAGTTCAATCAGTTGGCGAGATTTGGCTTGGACTTGGTGAATACACCCGAAAAGAAGGTCCTTAGATTTGTTAAGGGTTTGAATGAGCCGCTACGTGAGTTAGTTATGACCCGCATCCCTATGGGGGCCACCTTTGAGAGACTAGTGGACATGGCACTTGTGCATGAA
This sequence comes from Allium sativum, assembly GCA_030737875.1. Classification (NCBI taxonomy): domain Eukaryota; kingdom Viridiplantae; phylum Streptophyta; class Magnoliopsida; order Asparagales; family Amaryllidaceae; genus Allium; species Allium sativum. Next base: position 103,909,522 of record CM060911.1, on the reverse strand, counting down.
GAGGAGAAAAGCGCTAATGCTAATAAGGCACCTGAGAAGAAAGGGGATCAAAAGAAACCACAACAGCAACAACAGAACAAGAAGGGTGGTAAAGACAACAACGGCAAGGGAAAGAAAAGATGCTTTAACTGTGGGACACCAGGCCATCTGAGCAAAGACTGTAGGAAGAAGAAGAAAACTGGTTGTTTCCTCTGTGGCGAGGCAGGACATCTGATTAGGGATTGCCCAAAGAAAGGGCAGAGGGCAGGGACTACCTCTGGAGGGCAGATTCAGGCTCTCATGGCACCGGGGCAGGCGAGGGGGCAGGTCCAGGCTCTCGTGGCCCTACCTCTGAAAGAATGAGGTAGAGTGATTTCCGTTCAAAATTTAGTTTATCTTTTTGATCATCCTGTTCGCACACTCTTTGATTTTGGTGCATCACACTCTTTTATTTCTACTGCTTTAGTTGAGTCACTACACCTAAACACCAGTATAGTAGAGGATCCCTTAGTTGTTTCAAATCCAATTGGGGGCTCAGCCAATTTGTCGATGATTTGTTTTGATTTGAAAATTTCTATACTTAGCATTGGGTTTAGATATGATGCTTATGTTTTGGGCTTCACGGGCTATGGGTTAATTTTAGGCATGGATTGGTTATCTAGTAATGGAGTCGTCCTAGATTGTGAAAAGAGTGTAGTTAGGCTTATGACTCGCTTGGGCAACACTCTCGAAATCTCTTGTAATACCATGAATTCGGTTATGCTAAGTTATCTAGAATCGTTTGACGCGTTTGTTGAGAATTTGCAGTCTGTTAGAGTGGTCCGTGAATACTCGGATGTCTTTGAGGAAGTAGAGGGCTTGCCTCCGAAGCGGGAGATAGACTTCCGCATATATCTTGTTGATAACGCAAAACCCGTTGCTTTACCCGTTAGGCATATGGCTCCAAAGGAGAGAAAGGAGCTTAGCAAGCAAGTTAAGGAGCTGCTAGAAAAAGGGTTTATAAGGTGGAGTATTTCTGAATGGGGTGCTACAGTGGTGTTCGCAACCAAAGCGAATGGTTCACTTCGCCTATGCGTTTTTATAGGGAGCTAAACAAGCTGACCAAGAAGAATAGGCACCCACTGCCAAGAATAGACGATTTATTCGATCAGCTTGTAGGTACAACAATTTTCTCCCAATTAGATCTGGCTACCAAATTTCATCAGCTGAGAGTGGATGAAGATAGCATTGATAAGACTGCATTCAGAACCCCAGATGGTTTCTTCGAATGGCTTGTCATGCCTTTCGGCTTGACAAACGCACCCGCTTATTTCATTGATTTGATGAATAGAGTGTTCCGGGAATTTCTCAATAAATTCGTGGTGGTCCTCGTAGATGATATTCTGATTTTCTCGAAGAATGAGGAAGAGCATGCTTTGCGTTTAAGGGAAGTCATGGATACTCTCCGTGCACATCAGTTAAAAGCAAAATTCTCCAAGTGCCACTTCTGGAGAGAAGAAGTAAGATTTCTTGGGCATGTGGTGTCCGAAGAAGGGTTAGCTGTGGACCCCACAAAAGTAGTTGCGGTCCAGGATTGGAAGGTTCCAAAGAATGCAACCGAAGTCCGAAGTTTTACTTGGACTAGCAGGCTTTTATCGCAAGTTCATTAAAGACTTTACGAAAATCTCAGCTCCACTTACAAGGTTAACGAAGAAAAACCTGACTTTCACTTGGGATTTGGATTGCGAAGTCGCTTTCCAATGGTTGAAGAGGGCCCTGACAACAGCCCCAGTTTTGACATTACCAGATGCGATCATGATGTTTACGGTATACACAGATGCATGCGGTACGGGACTAGGCGCTGTTTTGATGCAAGAGGGGAAGGAAGTAGCTTATGGTGGAAGGCAATTAAAAGTGCATGAGAAAAACTACCCAACCCACGATCTAGAGTTAGCAACCATCGTTTTTGCTCTCAAGTCTTGGCGCCACTATCTCTTAGGTGAGAAATTTGAGTTGTATACTGACCATAAATCGTTGAAGTACCTTTTCTCGCAGAAAGACCTCAATCTAAGACAGCAAAGATGGATGGAGTTTCTCGCCTCATACGACTTTGAGATCTCCTATACTCCTGGCAAGGGCAATGTAGTAGCAGACGCCCTAAGTAGAAAGAAGCTGACTTTAAGTCCTCTCTTTGTAGAAAGGCAAAGTTTGGAGTACATAGAAAATTTTGATTTTAGACCCTCTATTGATTATGTAACTGGCTTAATGGCAATGCTAAAGGTGCGGCCTACTTTGTTGGACTCAATAGGAACCGCACAACGTGAAGACCCTTAGCTAGTTGATGTGATAGATAAGCTGATTAGGGGAGAAACTTCTAGTCACCTCAACAGATACTCCATCGATGATAAGGGTTGGTTGAGACGGGATGGAAGACTATGCGTCCCGCAAGCAAGAGATTTGGTGAAGATGGTTTTGGAAGAATCACACCATTCCAAGATGACCATACACCCCAGTGGAGACAAGATGTATAAGGATATCAAAAGAGTTTTCTTTTGGAATGGCATGAAGAGGGATGTAGCTGAATTTGTTTCGAAATGCATGATATGCCAGCAAGTCAACGCGGAGCAGAAGAAGCCTGGTGGTTTACTTTATCCTCTAGAAGTTCCGCAATGGAAATGGGAGAGCATCTCAATGGACTTTGTTGATGGGTTTCCTAGGTCAAGAAGGTGCAATACCGGTATTTGGGTAATAGTGGATAGGCTCACGAAAAGCGCTCATTTTATACCTGTCAAGAGTAGGAGGACCGCCTCGTCTTTAGCCTCCATTTATCTTAAGGAGATAGTTCGACTCCATGGGATACCCTCCAGCATAGTGAGTGATCGAGACCCTATCTTTACAAGCGAGTTCTGGAGGAGTTTGCAAGAGGTCGTAGGCACACAACTATGTTTAAGCAGAGCCTATCACCCTCAAACTGATGGTCAGACGGAAAGAGTGAACAGAGTACTGGAAGATCTTTTGAGACTATGCATTCTTGACTTTGGAGGATCTTGGGAGGATCATCTCCCTTTGGTAGAATTCGCTTATAACAATAGCTACCAAGCCACTATAGGCATGGCACCCTTCGAAGCTTTATATGGGGCTATGTTGATCACCAACTTGTTGGTTGGAGTCCACAGATAAATTTATACTTAGGTCGGACATGATTAGAGAGACTTCAGAGAAAGTGGGCTTGATACGAAGGAGAATGAAGACTGCCCAGGATAGACAGAAATCCTACGTAGACAAGAGAAGGACCGACCTTGAGTTTGAAGTTGAGGATAAGGTGTTCCTTAAAGTATCTCCTTTGAGGAATGTAATTCGCTTTGGGTCTGTAGGAAAGTTGGCACCACGATTCATAGGACCATTTCCTATCATCGAAAGGATTGGGACGATGGCCTACAGAGTAGAGCTACCTGAAAGACTAGCTAGAGTTCATAATGTTTTTCATGTCTCTCAGCTACGAAAGTGCTTACATGAGTTGACAAAAGTTGTGGAGCCAAGTATACTAGAGGAAGTCGAAGTGGAACGAGAAGCGGCTGTGAGGAGTGTTCCAACTCATATCTTGGGGATGGAAGTCAAAAAGCTATGCAACTGTAAAGTTAAGCTTGTCAAAGTTCAATGGAGCGACGCCGAGGAAGACGCAACTTAGGAGACTGAGGACAAAATAAGTGCAGCCTACCCTTTTCTTTTTGAGGGCACATCTTTGATCTCTTTTTCCTTAAGTTTATTCAAACTCGTATCTACCTTTTTAGTGTATCTCCTCGGTCATATTCTTTATCTTTAGGTAGAGGCCAATGGATGTAAACATGTATTTGAAACATGTTATGATTAATGGATGCTAGTGGATGCAAGTGTTTGCTAGTGGTTGCTTGTGGATGCATATACACACACATTAGGCACTAGATCGGCTCAATCGCTTTCATATTACATATAAATGTGTGTTTATTTAGATTAATGGATGTATAATGGTTGTGTTATCATATGGATGCTGCATTCGGATGAATGGGTGCGCACGCATGTAGAAATAATATGTATCATTAGGGATCTTTTGCATACATAATGGACGCATGGCACTATCATAATCTGCATTAAGGAGGTCAACTGAATCAGTAGACCGCCTGATTTTGCATTAGATACGGACATGTACACACACTGTGCATATAAACATGAAAGCATTAGAAGTATTTTAAAGACAATGGATGCTTGTGTTTGATGGTTGAGTAGATGGACGATTGGATGGTAGGATATGTATTCTTCGTAACTTGAAGATTTCGGGGTCGAAATCCTTTAAGGAGGGGAGAATGTAACACCCCGTATTTTCTATTAATGTAAACTAACGAATTAAACAATAGTTAATTTAAAATGTGAGAATTAAGGGAAACGTGTTACGCCATTGTGTTCGTCTAAGAATTCTGGTTGAGACATAGTCCAAGTTTGCGTAAATTGGACTTCGTATGAAGAAGTTATGGCTGTCGGAAGTTTCCAGAAAATTCAAATAAATTCAAACAGCTCGAAAACAGATTCAAAATTCAGATCAGAAGTCAGAAGCGGGCTGGGTGGGAAAATTCCTGCCCAGGACCCAGGTCGACCAGGGGGTCGACCCTAGTGTCGACCTCCCCCCTACAGGTCAACCTAGGGGTCGACCTGCCCCTCCTTCCCGGGCAGATCTGAAAGATGACGATTTTGTGACTCAGTGCTGAGCATTAGAGCTGAGGTGCCACCCTATCTTGACTGGATAGTCTTGATTGATTCTAGGTTGATCGGATGGCCTAAATTAATCCTAAATTCGATATAAACACAGGTAGACTCAAACCCTAAAACCTAATCAAAATTAGAACCATGACTGTCATGCTATTACCTTGCAACCTAAAATAGCCGTCATCAACTAGAGGAAAAGTAAAGCTAATCAACTCAATTCAACTCAAGTCTATAACAACTACAACAACAAATTGGTCTACTTCAAAGGCGAGCTAAATCAATTTCAGAACTCAGATCCTAGAACTCAAGACCTTCTTTGAGTTGTGAGTTCGATTTCTTTAATAAGATAATTAACAAGTGAATTAGGTTGAGTTATAATTTGGGTTATATGGTTATGTTTGTAAAACATTGGGAAAAATGCGATATTTTGTGAATGTATGCTAGTTGTTCATAAGGACAGTTTTTGTTGTGAATCCCTTTGTATATACCTAATCATTAATGTTCAACCTGATTCATGTTTGACATCGTTGTATATGCAAGTTTGGGTGCAGATTATATGCTAGTTTATATGTGAATTGTACATAGTTTACATGTGAACTAAATAAGATTAATCTATGCAAGTTTAGGTAGAAATTGGATTCACATATATGCAAGTTTACACCTTTAGATTTAGATTTATGATATACATAGTTTTATGCAAGCTTGTGACTACGGCCTATGCAAGTTTTGTGTGAAAACTATATTCATATATGCAAGTTTTGGGTGAAAACTATATTCATATATGCAAGTTCACACCTTTTAGCCTATGTATAGATTCATGACAATACCAAGTTTATGCAAGATATGTTGTAATCCTTATTAGTAAGTTAGATCCATTTTGTGTGTTATGCAAATTTGCGATGTTTCTTCCCTTTTATGTCATTAGACTAATTGCTAGTCTAATATATATATATATATATATATGTCATGATAAGTGAACGAACAACGTAGGGATGATAGGGGGAATATTGAATATACACATATTGAGAATAGGCATAAATGGCCTTAAAAAGGCATATAATTAATTTAAGACATTAATTGGAAAAATTGGTATTTATGGACTTAATTTAGGTGACAATTATGGACATAAGTATATTTGTAATTTATATACAAATTTGAATAGGGATATTAATCCAATTTGGGGTTAAATAAAGATGTGTAATAATAAACCGCCTAAGACACGAGGTTAGACTCTTTTGTGGTGTAAGACTGCCCGGGCCTGCCCGGCAAATCCAGCAGCCACAAATGCCAGTCTAATGTGAGAGGTCAAAGACGTGAATTAAATGCGTAACAGTTGTAAAGACACGAGGTTAGGCTCCTTTGTGGTGTAAGACTGCCCGGACCTGCCCGGTAAATCCAGCAGCCACAAATGCCAGTCTAATGTGGGAGGTCTTTACAATATATGGTGTTAATGAACTAAGAAACACTTAACCAGATAAACATGTGGTGAGACATGGGGGGTTAAGTGGGTGCCATGGGTGGCATGTGAAATTAAGAGGGTGCCTTGGGTGGCATGTGAAATACGATTAGATGCACTTAACCAAGATTGAAACATGTAAGAAGGCATGAATAAGAATGGGGTTAAGTGGGGAAAACCTTAGAGGGGACCAAGCATAGGAGAAAGCTTGTGTCATGCATGGGGGCCCTTTTCAAACCAGTAACCCGTTAAGTATCTTTGTGGGCTCGACCCAAGTCGAGGACGGGACACGCGTACTGGGTTTGATTGTAAGAGGTCAAAACAGGTTAGCGGTGACAACGCAAGTCCAAAGAGGTCAGATGCACGTGTGGCCCCGGGCTGGTAGGTAAGACGTTGTTGCATTGTGTAGGTATAAGACGTGCATTTTTTGTGGTATCGGGTTGCCACTTTGGGGAGTGATACACCCCACTGTGGGGCCAACACGAGTATCTACGAGTTAGGGAGCCGATCGAATGGGGGTAGTGGGTACACCTAGTGGAGATAGGGGCAGACGACACCTATGAAGGTAGCTAGGGGCACATGAAACTACCATTATCATTATTAAGTTTGGTAGGCGGGATCAACTTTTAGGGTGTTTGGTGTGGTGCAATGTAGTAATTATCTTATAATTATTAGGTGCACATTTAACGTTATCTTTGTTCATCTTATTCCTTTGTTTGCTCGGACATGCCCATTGGTTCACATTCATTTCCTTATTTTCCAAACTTTATGTCTGACCCACTTTGCTTCCACCTCTTTTCTTCCTTCCCCCACTAGGTGCTCAGGGTGGGACTAGCACTAGTGGAGCTTGATTTGGAAAGCTTTATCTCTCTCTTTTTGGAAGTTGCTTGGATCGCTGAAGTAAAGTTCAGCCTATCTTATTTATGACTATTTTATGTTGGGGTTATGTCTTTTATTTTATGTACTTAGAACTTATTTGTCAAGATGGATAATAAGTGTATTTGGTTTTGTAGTTGGTTTTTGATGTGATGTAACCAAACTATTTCTCCGCTGCAATAAATGTGGTTTTTGTTTTCTAAGTACCAATATATTTATCTATCTTGTTTACTTTTCTGTTCTATACACAATAAACGCTCCACCAAAATTAAGGCATTCCCTTTGTGAGTGACCTTAACGGAGGTGGGGTGCCACAGAAAATATATATTTTCAATATTTGAGATTATTGTTGGTTGTAATCATTTAATTATTAATTGAGGTTTCAAATACTAGATGTATCTTTGATAATGATATCAATAGAGGAAATTTGTATAAATTACATTAGTGAATTTAAAGAGTACATATGGCTTTTAAAATTTTAATCAATGAATAAATTGGTTTGTTGGTTGTGTGTGAATATAAATTGATGATAATCAATATTTATAATCTTGGTGCATTTTATCGTTAATAATAAATATAAATTGTTGAATTAATAAAATGTACAAAAACATTGTTATATCAATAAATGGATAAAATTTGTGTTTTTGAATACCGAAAATACATAAAAACATATGTATGTATTGTAGCGTTGACATAAAAAGAGAAGAAGTGTTTATGCGGGGAACATTGAGTTAAAGTCATTTAGTTATGTTTCGGTGACAATAATTCTAAATATTTGATTACCAAAACAATTATTGTAATTTTGGTCAACAAAAGGATATAGTTGGATTTAAATATTAATTTTAAAACGTGTTTTTTTAACATGTTAATGGCTTATTTGTTTAAAATAAGGCATTGTTGTAACACCCCGAAAATTCTATAACTGTGAAATTCATGAATTAAAGTATAATCAAATTCAAATCAGAGAACTAAGGGAAACGGGATACGCCATTGCGTTCGTCTCGGAAAAATACGCGAAATAGAGTCCGAGTTTTTGAAAAACGGAGTCCGTATGAAGAAGTTATGGCATGCGGAAGTTTTGAATCAAATTTAAAATTCAAACAGAATAAAATAATTAAATATCGGGCCCAGTGGGCCAGGGCGGATAAACACCCGCCTAGGCCACCCAGGTCGACTGGGCTGTCGACCTGGGCTACCCATGTCGACAGGGCTGTCGACAGCCCTGTCGACAGGGGTGTCGACCTGGTCGAGCCCAGTCAACCTGGCTGGCCAGGTCTGTGTTTGGTCGAATTTCTGTGGTCTGCTTTGTCATTAGGGCTAGGTGGCGGGTTTTTATTGGTCTCTCTTCCTAATGAATGGCTATGATCTAACCTAGCAACATCAAGGGTCCTAATCAATTCCTAACCTCTATATAAACAACCCTAGACTAAACCCTAATCTATTCATTCAAATTAAGAACATAGCCGCCATGTTGCTGAGGAACGACAAAGAGTAGCCGCCAACTAAAGAGAGGATTAGGGAGAAAGTTCTAAGGCCTAAAACAATTCAAGCAACCTAAAGCTAATCAATTCAGCAAAGGAATTTGCGTCTTCAATCCCTAAACTAGAGAATTCATCAAACCATTGTAAGTAGAGTATTACTTTGGTATTAATAAACAACTGTGTTGATGTGTATGCTTGAATTGTGGCAATGAAAGTAATTCATATTTGTGCAAAATTATGTTATTCATTATAAATAACTACATGCGGTAGTTCTATGCAAATATACGTTTGGAATATTGCGCAAATTATGTAATCTATGTTGAAGCTACATGTATGTAGTTGAGTGAAATTTATGCAAGTTTGGGGCTTTGTTATTATGTCGTCATGATGTATATTTTTGTGCATAAATCATTTTGCAAGTAATTGAGACAAGTTTGGTTGTTATAGTTCATATGAAACTATGTTGGAATTTTGACACCATAATCCATATATTAAGTCATGCTTTTGCAAAACTTATGAATATGGCTAGGCTATGAATGATATTTGGCATAATTGAAATCTATGATTAAGTCTATCTTGTTTACAAGAATTATATGATGACATATGTGAGACATGGCTAAGTTAGACTCAAAAATCCCTTTTTGCAAGTTTAAAGCAAACACCATGTTTAGGAATATTTATGCATAAGTATGTTATACCATCGTTATGTGATTAGGCTTAAATCATGATTAAGTTGAATTATGCTATGTTCATGCTAGAAGTATCTATGCCATGCTTATGTTTGACAATATGCCATGTTTATGCTAGAAGTATTTAGGCCATGCTTATGTTTGACATTATGCCTAAATAAGAATATAGGTTCATGTTGTAGTTAAACCTATGCAAGTTTACATGCCTTGATTTATGTCACCTATGTTTTATGACCAAAATACATGTCACCACTATGCAAGTACACCAATTTCTATTATGTATTTTCCAACGTCATATGCAAGTTCATGCGCTCACCTTCCCCTCTTTGTGTATACGCCATAAGCCTCCCCTTTCGCATGGCTAAATTGGGCTTTAAAAGGCTAAGCCCAATATATATGAACGGACGTGTAAAACGGGGGAAAATAACGTTGGGTTAAAATGAATTAATGAATGAAAATATAAAATAGAAGGGCCCAAATTCAAGTATGGGTTGGGCCCGTGATTGGTGTAATCTTCACACCATTAACTTAATAATGGGCCGCAAATATTTACATATAAATAAAGAAGAATGACAAGATATGTAAATGTAGAAAATACGATGTGTTTAAACCGAGGTTGGATTGAGTTGTGATGTAAACCTGCCCGGAACCGCCCGGCTGTCCAGTAGTCACAACAATACCTATCCAATGTGAGAGGTTAAACATGGAGCCCAATAAGGACCCGAGGTTAGACTGAGTTGTGGCGTAAGACTGCCCGGAACCAACCGGCAACAGGCAGCCACAACAATACCTGTCTAATGTGAGAGGTCAGGGCCTTAATAAGACAATTAAGGCTGAGTCAGGATTGTTAGGATTAAGTGAACTAAAGACTTAATCAAAATGGAACATGCTAAACTAAACGGACTGGTGGGGGTTAGGTTAGGAAACACTTAACCAACTTAGCATGTTGGCTAGAGATAGAAAACCTAGTAACGGGGGACCATTTTATTGTTGTGACTACTGGACAGCCGGGCGGTTCCGGGCAGGTTTACATCACAACTCAATCCAACCTCGGGTTAAACATATCGTATTTTCTACATTTATATATCTTGTCATTCTTCTTTAAATTTCCTTTTTGAAAATAAATTTCCAAAACTTTTTATCTTATCTGGTAAACCTATGCAAGTTTACATGCCTTGATTTATGTCACCTATGTTTTATGACCAAAATACATGTCACCACTATGCAAGTACACCAATTTCTATTATGTATTTTCCAACGTCATATGCAAGTTCATGCGCTCACCTTCCCCTCTTTGTGTATACGCCATAAGCCTCCCCTTTTGCATGGCTAAATTGGGCTTTAAAAGGCTAAGCCCAATATATATGAACGGACGTGTAAAACGGGGGAAAATAACGTTGGGTTAAAATGAATTAATGAATGAAAATATAAAATAGAAGGGCCCAAATTCAAGTATGGGTTGGGCCCGTGATTGGTGTAATCTTCACACCATTAACTTAATAATGGGCCGCAAATATTTACATATAAATAAAGAAGAATGACAAGATATGTAAATGTAGAAAATACGATGTGTTTAACCCGAGGTTGGATTGAGTTGTGATGTAAACCTGCCCGGAACCGCCCGGCTGTCCAGTAGTCACAACAATACCTATCCAATGTGAGAGGTTAAACATGGAGCCCAATAAGGACCCGAGGTTAGACTGAGTTGTGGCGTAAGACTGCCCGGAACCAACCGGCAACAGGCAGCCACAACAATACCTGTCTAATGTGAGAGGTCAGGGCCTTAATAAGACAATTAAGGCTGAGTCAGGATTGTTAGGATTAAGTGAACTAAAGACTTAATCAAAATGGAACATGCTAAACTAAACGGACTGGTGGGGGTTAGGTTAGGAAACACTTAACCAACTTAGCATGTTGGCTAGAGATAGAAAACCTAGTAACGGGGGACTCTTTTCAGCAGTAACCCTAAAAGGTGTATCAGGAAACCCTGAAACTAGGCAGGGTGGGGCACGATTACTGGGCTGATTGTAAGAGGTCAAATCGACGGCGGTGGTGTAGCAGTGTAGGTTCTAACGGTGTGCGGGCGTGCACGCACTCCGGCGCAGAAAAATAAAGCACTGGACACCAGTAGCATACCTTTGCACTCTAAGGTTGTGTCGGGTTGCCACTATGGGACTTGATACACCCCATGGTGGGACCAGCATAGGTAACTACAGACATCGGGGGCCGTAAGACACATGTAACTATGCGAGTAGGAGCCGATCATCGTAGAATGGATCACATCACCCTGATTTTGGGGTGCAAATTGGAAACTAGTTTATATGGGTTCAGAGATCAACATGGGGTACGATAGTATATTCGACCCTAGATAACTTAACCAAGTTCATAGTGCTTGCCCACTTCTTGTTTATACTTATCATACCCAGTTCTTTATTCATAGACAAAGTAGTACTAGACTTACTCAGGCTTTATGTCTGACTCTATTTTTCTTTCGTCTTCTTTCTTCCGTTCCCCCCCCCCCAGGTCCTCAGGGAGGGAACACAGCAGCTTGACCTACCTCAACATCCAGCTTGAAGAAGAGAAAAGTATTGCTTGGACTTTCCTGTTTTGAACTATGGCTTTGGACAATCCACTATGGGGCTTTGGCAGTTTGTCTATGTTTTATTTATGCTTCTTTAAAAATAATGTACTCAAGACAGATTATGAAGTGTTATGTTATGTTTTTGGAAAGGATGTTGTTGTAACACGTATTTGACTTTATGAAATAAAGTTTGTTGTTCTTCCGCTGTTTACAAATATGTGTTCTTATATCTGTCTTGTATATCTGTGACTTGTACTTATAAACCTCCACCAAAATTAGGGCATTCCCTTTGAGAGTGACCCTAACGGAGGTGGGGTGTTTCACTTGGTATCAGAGCATAGGTTTGCCAGATAAGATAAAAAGTTTTGAAAAAATTATTTTCAAAAAAAAAAAGGAAATTTAAAGAAGCATTTTTAAAAAGAAAAATATTATTTTATTTTTAAAAAGCAAAAGTCCACTCTCCAAAGCCATAGGTATTATCTCTTATCCTTCGTTTTGAATCTATCCTTTTTTGTTTCAGCATGTCCCAAGAACTTAACTTGCCTGAAGGGGTACCCATACCTGGTTGGTTTAGACGGTTCTTAGAAGCAAGGGCCACTCAGCCAGGTCCTACCGTTCCTCCTCCCCCAGCGGAAGGAAACCATCCAGCTGCAGCAGCACCTTTTCCTCCACCTCCTCCTCGAGGAAACACTTTTGCTAAGATATGTAAAGATTTTAAAGCTATGGGAGGAAGGGATTTCCATGGAACTGAGTCCTTCGTAGCAGCTAGGAATTGGCTAAAAGAAACCGAAGACCTATTCATCATCTTTGAGGTAGAGGATAGACAAAAAGTACAGTTGGCAGTATGGCTATTGAAGGGCGAGGCTTCCTACTGGTGGGAAGTCACTAATGCTGAAAGACCAGTGGAGACATGGGAGGACTTTAGGGCAAGGTTTGAGACTAAATTTCTCTCAGATGCGGAAAGAAGTTTGCAGTTGGAAAAATTCTTATTTCTTAAGCAAGGAGACAAGACTGTCAGAGAGTATGTGAATCAGTTTGATGAGCTGGCTAGGTTTGGACTTGACCTAGTCAACACCCCGCACAAGAAGGCTCTCCGTTTCGTCAAAGGGTTGAATGAGCCATTACACAGTTTGGCCATGACCCATATACCCATGGGAGCCACGTATGAAAGATTGGTGCAAATGGCATTGCTGAATGAAGAGGACAAGGGCAAGAAGGAGACCAAGGCAGAAAGCTCTCAAGGGAAGAAAGAGGGTTTGCAGCCTAAGAAGACAGACTTTAAGAAGGGCGGAAAAGGCAACAAAGAGAAGAGGAAGTGCAATTTCTGTGGCAAAGTGGGGCACTTAGTAAAGGACTGCCGGAAAAAGAAGGCCAAGGAGAATGGTGGGTGCTTTTCATGCGGTCAGACGGGCCATAGGGCTAAGGACTGCCCAAGGAAACGAGGACAGGGGCAGGGCACTGGATCCACCCCAGGGGCACAGGTTCATGTGCTAGAAGCGCCACCATTACAACAGCGAGGTATAAATACTTCTGTAGAAAGTGTAGTTTATCTTTATGATCACCCCGTTCGCACTTTATTTGATTCGGGCGCATCACACTCCTTTATCTCGTCTGCTTTAGTAGAATCTCTGCACCTAAAAACTAGTATGGTAGAAGACCCCTTAATTGTTTCAAACCCAATTGGGGGCCCAGCTCATTTGTCTATGATCTGTGTGGGATTGAAAATTTCTATTCTAAGCGTAGAATTTCAATGTAGTGCCTTTGTTTTGGGCTTTTCGGGGTATGGTTTGATTTTGGGTATGGATTGGCTATCCCGTAATGGGGCCATCCTTGATTGTGAGAAAAGGGTTGTTAGGCTCCTAACCCAGCTCGGTAATACTTTGGAAATTTCTTGTAATCCCTCGTATGCGGTTATGCTTAGTTATCTTGAATCGCTAGATGCCTCCGTTGAAAATTTGCAATCAGTTAGAGTGGTCCGGGAATATCCGGATGTCTTTGAAGAGGTGAAGGGCTTGCCTCCGAAGCGGGAAATAGACTTCCGCATATATCTTGTAGATAATGCAAAGCCCGTTGCGTTGCCCGTTAGACATATGGCTCCACGAGAAAGGAAAGAGCTCAGTAAACAGATTAAAGAGCTTCTAGAAAAGGGGTTCATTAGGAGGAGCATTTCAGAATGGGGCGCTCCGGTAGTGTTCGCTACAAAGGCGGATGGTTCACTCCGTCTATGTGTTGACTATAGGGAGCTCAACAAGCGAACGAAAAAGAATAGGCACCCTCTCCCTAGAATTGACGATTTATTTGACCAGCTTGTAGGAGCGTCTGTTTTCTCCCAACTCGATTTAGCAACCGGTTTTCATCAGCTAAGGGTGGCTGAAGATAGCATCGATAAAACGGCGTTCAGAACCCCAGACGGCTTCTTTGAATGGCTTGTCATGCCTTTCGGCTTGACAAATGCACCTGCTTACTTCGTGGACCTGATGAGTAGGGTATTTAGAGATTTCCTCAACAAATTCGTAGTGGTCTTCGTAGATGATATCCTTATCTTCTCAAAGAGTGAAGAGGAACATGCTCAACACTTAAGGGCAATCATGGAAACTTTGCGAGTCCATCAACTAAAAGCCATGTTCTCCAAATGCCACTTTTGGAGAGAAGAGGTGAGGTTCCTTGGGCACATAGTATCCAAACAAGGGTTAGCAGTGGACCCTGCTAAGGTAGTGGCGGTACAGGATTGGAAGACACCAAGGAATGCGACTGAGGTCCGAAGCTTTCTAGGACTAGCGGGTTTCTATCGAAAATTTATAAGGGATTTTGCGAAAATCTCAGCTCCGCTCACGAAATTAACCAAGAAGAATCTAGTGTTTAATTGGGATTTGGATTGCGAATTTGCTTTCCAACGACTAAAAAGGGCTCTTACAACAGCCCCAGTTTTGACGCTGCCAGATGGGAGCAAGATGTTCACTGTTTATACGGATGCATGTGGGACAGGGCTAGGCGCCGTCTTAATGCAAGAAGGAAGGGTAGTAGCTTATGGCGGGAGGCAGTTGAAGGTGCACGAAAAGAACTACCCAACCCACGATCTTGAGTTAGCCGCCATCGTCTTTGCACTCAAGTCTTGGCGACACTATCTCCTAGGTGAGAAGTTTGAACTTTACACTGACCATAAATCGTTGAAATATCTTTTCTCGCAGAAAGATCTTAACTTGAGGCAACAAAGATGGATGGAGTTTCTTGCCTCGTACGATTTCGAAATCTCCTACACTCCGGGCAAAGGCAACGTAGTGGCAGACGCGTTGAGCCGAAAGAAATTGACCCTAAGCCCGTTGTTTGTTGAAAGACAGAGCCTAGAGTTCATAGCCAGCTTCGACTTTAGGCCCTCCTCCGATTTCGTACTGGGCTTGCTTGCATCTCTCGAAGTGCGCCCAACTTTAGTGGATTCAGTAGGGACAGCACAACGCGAAGACCCTCAGCTTGTGGAAATAATTGATAGGCTAATTAGGGGTGAGACTTCAAGTCACCTCAACAGATACTCCATCGACGATAAGGGTATACTAAGACGAGACGGAAGACTATGCGTCCCACAGACAAACGATTTAATAAAGAAGGTTCTCGAGGAAGCACATCACTCCAAGATGACGATACATCCAGGCGGAGATAAAATGTACAAAGACATAAAAAGGACTTTCTTCTGGAACGGCATGAAAAAGGACGTGGCAGAGTTCGTTTCTAAGTGCATGGTGTGCCAACATGTTAAGGCGGAACAGAAAAAGCCTGGCGGACTGCTACATCCTCTGGAGGTCCCACAGTGGAAGTGGGATAGCATCTCAATGGACTTCATCGATGGACTGCCTAGGTCTAGGAGAGGCAACACTAGTATTTGGGTAATAGTGGATAGGCTTACTAAAAGCGCCCACTTTTTACCTGTCAAAAGTAAGAGAACTGCCTCATCCCTAGCATCACTTTACCTTAAGGAAATCGTGCGACTCCATGGAATACCATCTAGCATCGTTAGTGACCGAGACCCCATCTTCACCAGCGAGTTTTGGCGGAGTCTGCAAGAAGCAGTAGGAACGCAGTTATGCTTGAGCACGGCCTATCATCCCCAAACCGACGGCCAAACAGAGAGAGTGAACAGAGTTTTGGAAGACCTTCTAAGACTATGCGTCCTTGACTTCGGAGGGACATGGGAAGACCACCTCCCTTTGGTGGAATTTGCCTACAACAACAGCTATCAAGCAACCATCGGAATGGC
This sequence comes from Allium sativum, assembly GCA_030737875.1. Classification (NCBI taxonomy): domain Eukaryota; kingdom Viridiplantae; phylum Streptophyta; class Magnoliopsida; order Asparagales; family Amaryllidaceae; genus Allium; species Allium sativum. The sequence continues at coordinate 103,893,495 of CM060911.1, read as the reverse complement.
GCCCTTCGAAGCTTTATACGGAAGACCGTGCCGATCGCCCACTTGTTGGTGGGAGTCCACGGATAAGCTCATACTTGGACCAGACATGATCCGAGAGACTTCAGAGAAAGTAGACTTAATACGAAGAAGGATGAAGACGGCCCAAGACAGACAAAAGTCCTATGCCGACAAGAGAAGAACCGACCTTGAATTTGAAGTTAGAGACAGAGTTTTTCTCAAGGTATCACCGCTAAGGAACGTTGTTCGCTTTGGAACCACAGGAAAGCTAGCACCAAGGTTCGTAGGGCCATTCCCTATTATCGAGAAAATTGGGGAAATGGCCTATAGATTAGAGCTACCCGAGAAGTTGGCTGGAGTCCACAACGTTTTTCACGTTTCACATCTCCGAAAATGTCTGCATGAGTCAGCTGAAGTGGTAGAGCCAAACATCCTCGAAGAGGCCGAAGTGGAACGCGAAGCAACCATAAGGAGAGTTCCTACCCGCATCTTAGGAACGGAAGTGAAGAAGCTACGCAACCGCGAAGTCAAGCTCGTCAAAGTTCAGTGGAGCGACGCCGAGGGAGACGCAACTTGGGAAACTGAAGCTAGAATCCGTACTGCCTACCCTTTTCTGTTCGAGGGTACATCCTTGATCTTTCCTTTTCCTTAAGTTGCGTTTTTATCTATCTTTTTAGGTATATTTCCTCGACCGTATCTTTTAGGTAGAAACTTTTTGGATGGAAACATGTAGTTGAAACATGTTATGTGTGATGGTTGCAAGTGGTTGCAAGTGATTGCTAGTGGTTGCTCGTGGTTGCATATACACACACAATCTAGGTTTTAGATCGGCTCAGTCACTTCATATTGCATATGCATATATGTTTGTATTCGTATGTGGTTGAACTATAATGTGTTGTCATGTGGATGTTGCATTTGTATTGAATGATTGTGCACTCATGTAGAATCATGAATAGGAAAATTTTGCATACATAATGGATTCATGGCACTTACATAATTCACATTAAGGAGGTCAACTGAATCAGTAGACCGCCTGATTTTGCATTAAATAAGTACATGTACACACACACTTTGCATATGATCATAAAGCATTAGAAGTCTTTTAAGGACAATGGATGCTCGTGTTTGATGGATGAGTAGATGGATTATTGGATGTTAGGATTTACATTCCTCCTAACTTGAAGATTTCGGGGACGAAATCCTTTTAAGTGGGGGAGAATGTAACACCCCGAAAATTCTATAACTGTGAAATTCATGAATTAAAGTATAATCAAATTCAAATCAGAGAACTAAGGGAAACGGGATATGCCATTGCGTTCGTCTCGGAAAAATACGCGAAATAGAGTCCGAGTTTTTGAAAAACGGAGTCCGTATGAAGAAGTTATGGCATGCGGAAGTTTTGAATCAAATTTAAAATTCAAACAGAATAAAATAATTAAATATCAGGCCCAGTGGGCCAGGGCGGATAAACACCCGCCTAGGCCACCCAGGTCGACTGGGCTGTCGACCTGGGCTACCCATGTCGACAGGGCTGTCGACAGCCCTGTCGACAGGGGTGTCGACCTGGTCGAGCCCAGTCAACCTGGCTGGCCAGGTCTGTGTTTGGTCGAATTTCTGTGGTCTGCTTTGTCATTAGGGCTAGGTGGCGGGTTTTTATTGGTCTCTCTTCCTAATGAATGGCTATGATCTAACCTAGCAACACCAAGGGTCCTAATCAATTCCTAACCTCTATATAAACAACCCTAGACTAAACCCTAATCTATTCATTCAAATTAAGAACATAGCCGCCATGTTGCTGAGGAACGACAAAGAGTAGCCGCCAACTAAAGAGAGGATTAGGGAGAAAGTTCTAAGGCCTAAAGCAATTCAAGCAACCTAAAGCTAATCAATTCAGCAAAGGAATTTGCGTCTTCAATCCCTAAACTAGAGAATTCATCAAACCATTGTAAGTAGAGTATTACTTTGGTATTAATAAACAACTGTGTTGATGTGTATGCTTGAATTGTGGCAATGAAAGTAATTCATATTTGTGCAAAATTATGTTATTCATTATAAAGAACTACATGCGGTAGTTCTATGCAAATATACGTTTGTAATATTGCGCAAATTATGTAATCTATGTTGAAGCTACATGTATGTAGTTGAGTGAAATTTATGCAAGTTTGGGGCTTTGTTATTATGTCGTCATGATGTATATTTTTGTGCATAAATCATTTTGCAAGTAATTGAGACAAGTTTGGTTGTTATAGTTCATATGAAACTATGTTGGAATTTTGACACCATAATCCATATATTAAGTCATGCTTTTGCAAAACTTATGAATATGGCTAGGCTATGAATGATATTTGGCATAATTGAATTCTATGATTAAGTCTATCTTGTTTACAAGAATTATATGATGACATATGTGAGACATGGCTAAGTTAGACTCAAAAATCCCTTTTTGCAAGTTTAAAGCAAACACCATGTTTAGGAATATTTATGCATAAGTATGTTATACCATCGTTATGTGATTAGGCTTAAATCATGATTAAGTTGAATTATGCTATGTTCATGCTAGAAGTATCTATGCCATGCTTATGTTTGACAATATGCCATGTTTATGCTAGAAGTATTTAGGCCATGCTTATGTTTGACATTATGCCTAAATAAGAATATAGGTTCATGTTGTAGTTAAACCTATGCAAGTTTACATGCCTTGATTTATGTCACCTATGTTTTATGACCAAAATACATGTCACCACTATGCAAGTACACCAATTTCTATTATGTATTTTCCAACGTCATATGCAAGTTCATGCGCTCACCTTCCCCTCTTTGTGTATACGCCATAAGCCTCCCCTTTCGCATGGCTAAATTGGGCTTTAAAAGGCTAAGCCCAATATATATGAACGGACGTGTAAAACGGGGGAAAATAACGTTGGGTTAAAATGAATTAATGAATGAAAATATAAAATAGAAGGGCCCAAATTCAAGTATGGGTTGGGCCCGTGATTGGTGTAATCTTCACACCATTAACTTAATAATGGGCCGCAAATATTTACATATAAATAAAGAAGAATGACAAGATATGTAAATGTAGAAAATACGATGTGTTTAACCCGAGGTTGGATTGAGTTGTGATGTAAACCTGCCCGGAACCGCCCGGCTGTCCAGTAGTCACAACAATACCTATCCAATGTGAGAGGTTAAACATGGAGCCCAATAAGGACCCGAGGTTAGACTGAGTTGTGGCGTAAGACTGCCCGGAACCAACCGGCAACAGGCAGCCACAACAATACCTGTCTAATGTGAGAGGTCAGGGCCTTAATAAGACAATTAAGGCTGAGTCAGGATTGTTAGGATTAAGTGAACTAAAGACTTAATCAAAATGGAACATGCTAAACTAAACGGACTGGTGGGGGTTAGGTTAGGAAACACTTAACCAACTTAGCATGTTGGCTAGAGATAGAAAACCTAGTAACGGGGGACCCTTTTCAGCAGTAACCCTAAAAGGTGTATCAGGAAACCCTGAAACTAGGCAGGGTGGGGCACGATTACTGGGCTGATTGTAAGAGGTCAAATCGACGGCGGTGGTGTAGCAGTGTAGGTTCTAACGGTGTGCGGGCGTGCACGCACTCCGGCGCAGAAAAATAAAGCACTGGACACCAGTAGCATACCTTTGCACTCTAAGGTTGTGTCGGGTTGCCACTATGGGACTTGATACACCCCATGGTGGGACCAGCATAGGTAACTACAGACATCGGGGGCCGTAAGACACATGTAACTATGCGAGTAGGAGCCGATCATCGTAGAATGGATCACATCACCCTGATTTTGGGGTGCAAATTGGAAACTAGTTTATATGGGTTCAGAGATCAACATGGGGTACGATAGTATATTCGACCCTAGATAACTTAACCAAGTTCATAGTGCTTGCCCACTTCTTGTTTATACTTATCATACCCAGTTCTTTATTCATAGACAAAGTAGTACTAGACTTACTCAGGCTTTATGTCTGACTCTAATTTTCTTTCGTCTTCTTTCTTCCGTTCCCCCCCAGGTCCTCAGGGAGGGAACACAACAGCTTGACCTACCTCAACATCCAGCTTGAAGAAGAGAAATGTATTGCTTGGACTTTCCTGTTTTGAACTATGGCTTTGGACAATCCACTATGGGGCTTTGGCAGTTTGTCTATGTTTTATTTATGCTTCTTTAAAAATAATGTACTCAAGACAGATTATGAAGTGTTATGTTATGTTTTTGGAAAGGATGTTGTTGTAACACGTATTTGACTTTATGAAATAAAGTTTGTTGTTCTTCCGCTGTTTACAAATATGTGTTCTTATATCTGTCTTGTATATCTGTGACTTGTACTTATAAACCTCCACCAAAATTAGGGCATTCCCTTTGAGAGTGACCCTAACGGAGGTGGGGTGTTTCAATTGTTGACATTTATTTGTTATGTTGTAGAGAGTATACAAACAAATAGTGATATTATTGACGAACACGATTATTTAGGTGTATTATGTTGAATTACAAAATATAACACAATTTGATTAGTGTTTGTGTGCGTGTTAAGTGGTTTAAGTTGTGTTGGGTGTGTTTAATTAAGTGTTAAACATGTATTTTGTTTCAAAATTGGAGAACTTGAGATATTAAACATGGTTTTGGGATTTTTGGGTTAATTAGCCCATTTCTTTAACTTTGTCACTTTATGGAAAGAGGAAAAAGAAAAAATGGCAACTTATTTCCTTCTTCCTTTCTCTTACCTGAAGCTTCTTTCAGTAGAAAATCCAAGGCCTCTTAGCCCTCTTGCCTACCAAAACTCAAAACAAATCTCACAAAAATTAAGAAAGAGGCTGGGATCCTCCTTCCCTTTGAGTTTTGTACATAAATTCTAGGGTTTTTGCTGTAGTTGAAGATTTGGGGTTTCTTTTTATTTCATAATTGCTGCATGTTGACATATCTTCCTCCAAAGTTGCTGCATGTCTCAAATCAGTTCCTTTCAGCTCCAAATTGAAGAAGATTCATCTTATAATCCAGTCAAGGTGAGTCGATTGACTTACTAATTCAAATTTACATTTATTTTGATTTATCAGTTTATGTTTTGCTGAGTTTAATTGAAAATTGTTGTTTTCCTGAAGCTTTTTCATCTTGTTTTGTATTGCTGAAAACAAAGCCATACCCTGAATTTGAGCCTTCATAACTTTCTGATTCTTAAGTGTTTTTACTTGATTCCTTTTTCATGTTGTTTTCCATTATCTTGTGAGTATACCTGAAAATTTTGATGCCATTCTGAGTTGATTTGTATGGGTAAACGGGTCACCAAATTTGGGGTTTTGCTGCGATATTGACCTGGAACAAAACAGCTCCCTGTTCCAACTTCTGGGAGTTGTATCTCCTTCGTTATTGATCATAATTAGGTGATTATTTTTTCATTTCGAAGTTTGAGATCTTGTCTGTAATCCTGCAATTTTCTAGGCCAATCCGAGGTCGTTTGATTATTCAAACCCGGTCCCAAAGTTGGACCTAGAGGAGATTTCAGCCCAGGCTGAAATTCAGTCCAGAGTCCAAGTTTAGAGCCCTATATCTTTTCCGTGCAATGTTAGAATTCAGTGATTCCATTTTCATTTGAAATCCAGGTTTTTCTAGTTTGTGCATATCAAATCTCAGACCAATTGGGGATCATTTATTCATTTAAAAGTATCCTGAAAGTCTTAACTCTAATTGATTTCTAGGCATATTTTCATGCCTTAGTGTAAATTTGGGCATCCTACCTTTAGTGTTTTTCATGCTTATCTTGATCTAGTTTTAAGCCATGATTTTTTTGCTTTATTTTGGCTGGCTTTTATAATGTAGAAGCCTAAATTATCTCTAACATATAATTTTGGGTTTGGTGAATTTGGTGACGAGTTTTGATGAGTTTTGAGCACACATCGCATGTTTTAAACTAGTTTTCCGATATACAAATAAATAACAAATAGCATTTTCGTTAGAGTTTTGAGGCTGAATGAGTTATATTATTTTAGTTTTAACATTAAGTGGCCTCAAACAATAGTAGAAAAATTTATATTCAAATTGTACTTTTTCAAGAAAAAACAATGGGTTTTTGGAAATCATTTTACAAACTTGTCTTCATAAAGCCAAGTATCTTCCCTATACATAGAAACAACACTTTTCCGCACTCTTTGAGATGACGAGACTGGTTATTCGCAGTATCATCCTATTGTTGTTATTGTGATATCATGTTGATTTGAGGATTTGGGGATTTATGAGATTATGTGTTGAGTTTAATTGGATCCAACTGATCCTACATTATGTTGAGCTTTGGATTTATAATCCATATTTTGAGATTTCCGGGTTTTCCAATGCGGAATTGACGAGCAACTATTAAACCAAGTAGTTAGAACGTGTGGTATGGGATGCACTACTATCACTGTTTCGGTTACTGACTGTGAGTTAGTGACGTATTCGTGTTGAGAGATGCCAGTACTCAGCTTCGAGGAAGCTATGACTCGGGGAGTCATCTATACGTGTTCACTTGATTCAGGGAGTGAAGATACACTCGACAGGAAGTCGCAATGTTGGGAGCCTATTATTGAATACGTATAAGTACTTGGCAAACTACTCGGGGAGCAGTATATAGCTCGGGGAGCTATATCATGTTGGCATGTGCATATTTATTTGAGTTGGATCCATAATTTTTGTGTTGTTTGAGATTTGAAAATTTGAACTTTACGATCATATCTTGAGATTTGGTTTTCATGTTGGATTTAATTAGATAGAGTTAATCCTACATTTGAGATGAGTTTTGGATCTATGATCCATATATTGAGATTTCGAGGTTTTGGAGTATGAAACTCCTTTTTACGATTGATTCTAACCTCTTGAGTTTCTTATGTTGATTTTGGAGATTTTTGTGGATTGCATTTACTTGTTCTGGGGAATAGAGATGCACTTAGCCGAGGGCCTAATACATGGGATTTATTTAGTAGCCTTTATGGTATAAAGCATGAGTTCAACTTAACATACTATGTAACAACCCACATTTTACGTATCGGAAGATCATAAAATATTTTTATTTTATTCCCTGAGGGTTGGATCATTCTTATATTTTAGTATGTTGCTTATGGGGATGTGATACATGTCCATAATTTTTACCAATTTTTTTTGTGACCATTTTGCCCTATCAGTCTTGTACAAGGCATAACTTTTGACTCAGGTCAAATCAGGTGGTGAGACCTGTGCCATTGGAATGGAAATGATGATTTCCTTTCCGCAAAGTGGTTACATTAAAGATTTGGCTCAGCGATTTGGGAGGAATCGTTGTTCTAAGGTTTACAGATGGTTGTTCAGGTTTCTAATACATAATGGGTTGATTTGAAGAGGCCTATTAGTGGGCTGGTGCAATGTTATAAATAGGGGGTGAGAGGTATTGGAAATAGTTTACTTTCCCCATTCTCTCATTTGTAAGAGCCAAGGGATCCTCCATTCTCCATCTTTCCACCATTAAAGCTTAGGAAATCGAAGATCTACACCATTTGAGGCTAGATCTACATCGTTGCAAGGGAGAGTTCATCGAATTAAGAAGTTTGGATCAAATTCCTTGCTGTCTGGAATCTTAATTCATTTCTTTTAGCTTGTTTTGGAGAATTGGTGAGTGATATGAATCTCTCGCATGGATTCAATCAAGCATATGAATGTTTGATAATGTTTTTCATCAAATTCAAGCATTTTCTCATAAATCTACACCTTGGTAAGTCCATTTTCATATGAATCACCTTAGGATCTAATTTAGCAATTTTAAACCAGTAATTCCTATGCTATTATGTATGTTAATGCAAGTTAGATCCACAATTTAGATAATGTGTTCATTTATTATGATTTTGGTGAAAAATGTGTAATTTTGGTGAAAATTGTCATATTTATGTTGTTAATGATTTCATAACATGCTTACGGTTGTACTGGATGAATTAGATGAGTATATTTCGTCAATTGTATCGGTTGGCGAAGTTTTGGTCGAAATTGGACTTGAATTGTGGCTATACAGGCCACGGTTTGAGCGTGTAGTACAAGTGTAGTACGGTGTAGTACAAAATGGGGTCGGTCGTGCACACTTGTGGTCCGGTCGAGCAAGCCTTCTGGTCGGTCGAGCTTAACTTTGGGTTAGTCAGGCAGCAGTCTCGGTCGAGCAAGCTAGGTCGAACAGTGTTGGGTCATGCACCTAGGTGGGGTCGGTCAAGTAGTGTTCGGGTCGGTCGTATGAAGGACCAGTTCGGTCTCTGGTCATGCAAGGTGAAGCATGGGGTTGGTTGCCTCTGCATCAATTGGGTCGCTTACAATGGGGTCGAGCATCAAAGGTGGTCAAGTAGAGAGTGGTCGAGCAAAGGATGGTTGTGCGCACAAAATGGTGGTCGATTGTGCACACAAATGGGTGGTCAGTCGCACACAAGAGGGGTGGTCGTTCGCACCTGAAAGAGGGGTTCGGTCGCACAAGGTCAATTCTGAAAAATTATATTTTTCGAGTATGACGCAGATTTGAACAAAAGAGCTTGAAATGTTGTTTGGGGTACCCCCGAACCCTAGCCGCAACGCTTGATGTAATTTGGCTCGGTAATGTTGTCACTTCAAGGAGAATTCAAGTGGGAATATTCGATGTTTTGAATGTGTTCGTTGATCGGTGTAGAACAACGAATGAGGTGGCAACTCAAAGGTTGTGAGTTGGTGGATAATGGTTGCTTGAGCTATGAAAAGTCATCGAGTTGGATGAAAAGAGATGCGAATGACGAGAGATTATCGTTGTCGTAAGTTCTAGCAGGCTCAAAGCAAGGGTACAATAGGAACACCTAAAAGACCGGTTATAGGTCGAGTACCTTGGGTATCGTTGAAAGGACTAGTTGTCAAGGTTGGACATACATACGTATGGTTGAAAGGCGTATGGAGTTTATGCTAGAACTGGGGTTACCATTAGCCCTTGACATAAGGTTGGTCGTCATACGATTAAAGATGGTTTCAAAGCAGGATTGGCGGTGATAGCCAGAGTCTATCATGGTTGATTAGTTGCCTTGTTTGAACCCTATCATGTAGATTGTCCAACGCTAAAAGAGATGTTCCTCGAGTGCTTGTCTGATATTGATTTCGGCCTCTAGGCCTTGTGCTTGAGGGATATTGAGTTCGATTAGGATGGTTTACATAAGATATATCATTTGGATGTCATGAGTGCTTTGCCATGATTGAATTGATGTTCTGGTTTCCATGGAAGTGTAGTTGAAATGTTATTGTAAAGGCTATCATTGTCCGATGTGGGGAAGATAGGGTTGAGTTCTATTCTCGTGTTGTGAGTAGATTAGTATGTTTATCTATCCATTCTCATATACTTTATTGGTTATGTTTATTAGCTATATTATCACTCAATAACACTGTTGTCTGACTCAAGGTTTTATGTTTCCCTCTTACTACCTTGAGTTGTTCATCCAGTTATGGATGTGCAGGCTGGGTGGTATGTGACAGGGGATAACTTAGTGAGGACGATGTTGTAGTTCAGAGGCGAGCTGGAGGCTTACGTACCAGTTTTATTACTATCTAGTATTTCTGTTTCCGCTGTTTGAGTTGCTCTATGAGCGTTGTAGTGAGGCCTTATGTACAGACTTTGATATTACCTATGATGTTTAGATAATATTTCAGGATGTTGTGAAAGTTTCAAAAGTTTGTTATATGATTCTTCACACTATTACCTGTTGCATATTTTCTACTATGTTTTATCCTTGCACTATGAGTTCTATGACAGGTTCCGCTTGTGTTTACCTACTTTGATGGTCGTCCATAGCTGCCTAGTACGTCTTTCGACGCATTATTCCTCTTGTTTAGTGCAAGGGTTGTGGGCGGTCGTCACATATTCTTACATGTTGGTTATTCATTACTGTTGAGTAGAGAGTTGTATATCTTGTGCTATTTATCCCATATACTGATTTCTAAACTAGACTGACCCGTATGTGTATTTCTCGGGTCAGACCGAGATGTTTCAGGTGTAGTTGCTGAGCTTGGGTTAACGAGTTCTCTTTGGATTGTCTTCACCATAGCTACTTTCATTCGAGTTCATGTAGTTGAGTTACTTATTCTTATGATTGTATCATGTTGTATAAGTATCAGAGTTGTATATATTCTTCGTGTTGCACATGTATTAGTCGTACTCCTACGATGTAATATTGTGTAATTGTTCTTTGGACTGTGATTGCGTTTTTTTATATGTACTGTGTCCTGAGCTGAACTAGTAGCCACTGTGGAATTGTATAACGTAAGGATTAAGTACGTCGAGCCTCTTGAAAGAAAATTTAGAAGAACTTTCATCGATGTTCTTAAGACTTGCTAATGCAAATCTATGAGTAGTTTCCCTTAACCAACCCTATTCTCCGCTCTAGTAGACAGTATTACCTAGTTATTCTCTTTATTATGGTAGGTCTCGGGGTAGGGCATTACAGTGCCAATCCAATGTGTAGAGGAGGAAACTCGTGATAATCAATGATTTTTTTTGTAGTTTTCAATCATCCTCAATATAATGGCATGTTATTCAACAATAGCCTAGATTTGATGTTATGATTTCCATAAATTCGTAGTAAGCCTAACACGAGACGATAAACAATCCAATGTATCTTCTAGTTTTGCTCTCATTTCAACATAAAGTTTTAGAACATCCATCTAATTGTATTTCTAGAAAATATTTTGACCGTTGGATTAATGCTTCTAACATAATCTTTAAAATAAACATGCTCGGTCGTACTAATGGGTAATCCTACTTAGCAACCATACGAGCAAAAACATATTCGGGTTCGATTTTGATCAAATTTCCAACTTGATAATTTGGAAGGCTTATTGGGAGAATGTTTAGTAGTCAACATTTTTTGTCCTTCTAGCCTCTTACTATCGACTTTCCGTAGACAAGATCTTATAAATATATATATGGTTTTTTAGATGAGGTGTTCCCATATTGGAGGCTCCATTAAATACCCTAGTACAATGTTTGCATGTGGCCTTAATACGACTAATACCATCTTCCAACACTGTTTTTCTATCAAAATATTTCCATACTTCAGATTCTAAGACCCTCATTACAGGTTCATTTTTATCCAAATTGGTTGAAATATCTTGACTTTGTTGCAAATTACTATTCGGATTTTAAGTTTCTTGTAGTTGCATAATAGACGTATTATCTATAACGTTAGCATAATTCATTGATGAGCATTAAATGGACTAACTACCTCAACTTGATGATGTATTTGACATTTTTGCAATCTACATATTAAAAATATGTGAAATTATTTTTGCATTTTAACTAATGTACAGTTCAATTAACTTAGTGTACAATAAATTTTCAGAAATACATACATAGTAATAAGTAATTAAGTTCATACTATAAAGTTCAATTAACATAAAGTTCAAGAAATTTTCCAGAAATAATTTTCATTCAACACTGTATAGACTATTAAATTTAACAGTATGGTGGTCATTTTTCTACAGTAGCTAATTTATTTTTCGCTAAATAAAATTAGGAATTATATTTAAGAAAAGATAATTAACAATATTTTGCAATTCTCATACGTATACGAAGTTAAAACTTTAGTATGCATGCAATTTGCAGAAATATTTTTATGAAGTAAGCATCAACATATAAAGGCAGCAGCTATTTTGATGAGTATTTTATCTTCCAAATAGAAATTGCAAACTAGAGTTACCTAAATGGAAAATATCTACACAACAACTACATAAAATAATCAACTAATATTTCTATAACAGATGCGAAATAATCAAAAAATAGCTTTGAAATAATCAAAATAATGTTAATAGTGCATTAACAGGATATTAATAACGAAAAAATAAGCAAACAAAAGCTTTGAATTCATACCACTATCTGGAAGAAGACAATAAATAACGAAGCCAAAATCGTCAAATTGTCGTTGGAGATACTCAAAATCGAGTCGCGATTGAAACCAAGTCGTCGCTTGAAATCGAGTCGTCACTTGGAGCTAGGGCAGAGGAATAAGATAGACCATGAAGCAGAGCTTAGGGAAACAAATAAGTATGATAAATGAAGTTGAAAATGTTGGTTGGGGAACTAAGAAGACACAATTTTTCGAATTAGGTTTTAGAGTTTTAGGGAAACGGGATATAGGGAGAGGCGGCTCAGGGTTTGACGAAGGACGTGATGTTGATAACATGGATCCAATGGTTGAAATAATATTTGGTTTTCTAATTACTTAATTTGGTTAGTTGAAGACTTAAGCATAATTTGAAAATAAAAAATGGATATTTAATTCAACAACGGACGGATATTTTTGGGATACAGATAGTGTCATATCCGTATTCATATCCGAAAATATTTTCGAATATCGGATATCCGTATTCACTTTTCAAATATCGAACATTTTTTTGGATTTTTGAATATGTATACAAACAGATTTCGGATTTTTCGGGTACCCGTTGCTAGCCCTAAATATTTTCATACAACGGTGATCTAAATAATTATATATTGAAAATGTCATAGTTTGCTCGGTTTGTTTAGATCGATCTATACTGTCGATTTACATTAGAAGCAACCAACATATCGCTAATAACATTAAAATTTTAAAATGTAAATTAAATTATGGAATTTTTTATTTGAGATTCTTCTAGTTGGACATAGCAAAGGATTTAATTTTGGGGAAAAATAAACAAGTACGTTCCGTTTACGTCAATTTAATTAGATATCTAATAAATCGTTAAGAATGAAACATCTCGGAATCAGGCGATTTTTGCCTAAAATTATTAGATGGTATTCTAAGAACAATGCCATTTTTCGTTTCTGAAAATTCGATCATTCATCGGTCTGAATCTTTGATTTCAAGCAAAAAAGTACAAAAATGATAGACTCTGTTTGTATATCTTAACCATGTTCATTTGGTATTTTTTTCTCTTATATAAGAAATAATACAAATGAAATATTGAAAAGAAGTAAATTTATTTTGATAAAATACACTTGTTAATTTTTAAATTAGCCTAAAAGGCACTTATTATTCACTTTGGCTCAAAACGACACATTTGTTAAAAAAATTGCTCGTAGGATCAACGCGTGCAACTTTCTCTTGTCCTTGCATCTTCTCCTACTTCAATTCATAGAGATTTTTTTTCTAAATTATAAGAAATTGCTTTACCATAGAAATTGCCAAATAAAAGCTAAGAAAAGAGAAAAACAAACTTTATCTTCCTCCTCAAACTTCGTAACCGAGACTAATTTCCTCCTCTCTTTTCCATTCGCCACCTTCCACCACCACAGCACCAAGCAACATCGCACCCAATTATGACATTCAACCACAGACAACCTCTGATTATCTCCCTTTCTCCTAGGACATCTAAACCTATCCATGTCCCTCACCAGATAAAAGCGAATCCACCTTTCTTATAAAAAAAATAAGAATGGAGCAATGTGGACAAAACCACCAACAGCCGCCTTATGCCAACCCCCGCTTATAAGAGCTCCGGTCCCTCCTCCTCCTTGTTGTCCTCACGGGTTTTCTCCCTCCTCCAAGAAACTACATGACAGGTTTATATATACACACACATAAGGAAGAGAGGGAAAGCCAGAAGTACTTCCAATGTTGAAGCCACCCTCTTCCCAGTAGTCTCTAACTTGATACCTATTGACCAACCTTATGGTAAGGCAATCAAGGATGTATTAATCTCAACAGAAGCACTCTTCAACCCAGATTGTTGATACTGAGAGCCTTAGACGAGTGAGCCATCTTCGTTCGGCTCAATGAATGATCGGGTTGATTGGTAAATAGGTCGATCTGGGTCTTCCCTGTGTGAAATAGTCTAACATGTAAAGCTGCGGGGTCAGAACGCTTTTGGACCGATCTTCCAAAACCAGGTCTGTTTATGCGCCAGATATTCTCCTAAAGATTTTCTCCTATTCCTATTTGACTGCTTCCCCTTATTCATAAAGATTGGATCAACGGCCACCTGTTAGATTAATGGGTGTATCCTTTGGAAGGAATGCTTCTTCGCATTCTCCTACGGACTGGGAATAGATGACACATTGTCTGACCAGTTTGAATGCTGTAACATATATAAATAGACCTTCTGGACTTTGAAGAAGGGACATTTTTTGGGCGAATCTCTTATAAAAGATTTGTTGTGACAAAACTCTATGATCGAATCTTTATATATATAAGAGATTATAAAGTGGACGTAGGCTCATTAACGCCGAACCACTATAAAATCATATGTGATCATACTTCTTTTAATTGTTGTTGAATTTTCTTCATTTCTATTCTCTACAATACAATTTCTCAGGTGTTGTACCATTTTTTAGTGTCAACATTTAGTACTTTCACTGAGAAATTGATATTCTCAACATTAGAAGGATTTTGCTTTACTTTTGGATTACCAAGTCCGAAACAAGATCCTAAATTCCTTTCAACGTCATTGAACCATGGTTTCCAATACTTTAGCACATGCTACCAAAAAACAACAACAACAGCTGTAGGCTGCAGTTCCTGTAGAGGCGGCCGGAAGATCGACTATCCCAGGATCAACTTCGGACCAACCTATGTCGTCACCTTCGAAACAACGTCTTATGTTGGATCAGGCTCCTCCCTCGGCATTTACCTCTCGTAATGATTTCATGACTATGATGTCTCAACTTCGAGAAACAACGACGGCGCTAGATGCCCAAGCATGAGAGAATGTCATGATGAGACAAGACATGGGCAGTATGACTAGGCAGTGGGAAGAGTTCCAAAAGAAGCAGTCTTCCTATCATCTTCCAGACCAAAGTTCAGAAGGCTCATCGTCATCCGGAGGGAGTAGAGATCGACCTCATCCACGACTCCCAGTAGAAAGGTTCGAAAACATATGGCAGTTATAATTGAAAGGGCCTTAAACCAGCTTGGAATAGCTGATCAAGCTCAGGTGGATCTGGCCGACCCAGAGGACATCGATCCAATGACTCGACAGAATCTAAGTGCCTCTCCTTCGGCCCACCAAAATACCACTCAAACAGCCCAAGCTCCTATTCTTCCTCCCCAATGTCCTTTGAATAACCAGGATATACGGGTCAAGGAAGTTCTACGCAGATGGCGACTCGGGAGATGTTGCTTGAAGAAGGAGTAGGGAGAATTCAATCAGTTGATGATGCCGATCGATGCACACTTATCCCTCCGGATTTGACCGCCATTGTATGGAAAATCATGAATGACAATAAGGGCTACAAGAACGAAGATTGGCAGATTGATCGTAGCCATACGCCATTTACAAATGACATTCTGTAGGCAGAGTTCCCCAGAAGATTTAATATTCCCCGGATGAGCCACTATGACAGAACCACTGATCCAAAACAACACTTGATGAGGTACTCATGGCATATGGAGGTAGCTGTAGCTCTAGACACCATCAAGTGCAAATCCTTCCCAATATTCCTAAGTGGGTAGGGCTCATATGGTTCACTCGGCTTCCCCCGAGATCGGTCCTAAACTTTAAGGATTTAAGTGAGAAATTCCTAAATTAATTCCGCCTTCGCGTCTCTAAGTCAAAGTACATTATGGCCCTCTTCGCAATAAAGCAAGCAAGGGTTGAATCCCTGAGAAACTACCTAAGTGGGTTCAGCCGAGCTATCACCGAAGTAAGCAATCCCATTTACGAGGAAGTTTTAATGGCCATAGTAGACGGCGTCAATAAAAAAAATAGAGTTTTGGAAGTGTCTGATCGGAAAGCCCCCAATAACAATTGAGATGTTCTATGAAAAAGTTAACATCCGATTACGACAGGAAGATGCACAGTTAAATGAGGAAGATGGACCGAAGGATGTTTCTAATAAATCCGTCCAGAGTAATGTGGAGGTTAAGCAATCCTAGGGCAATTTCGGAAAGGTGGAGGTGAGCATCGGAAATCAGGGTAAGCAAGATGATAACCAATAGAGAGGCTCTAATGGGAACTCCGGAAAAAATGGGAATCCTAGGAAAAGACCTCGATTTAAAGTATTCGAAAGTTATATCGCGTTGAATGACACCTGGAAAATATCTATCTCGATATATGCAGTACAGTTCAATATAAGAAGCCACAACTACGTGAATCTACAGAGATAGAACGAGCTTTACAGGCATGTGATTTATAGGCATGCGATAAATGAGTGCCGTCACCTCAGGGACATCGTAGAGAAGCTAATTAGAGAAGGGAAGCTTGATGAGTATTAGTTGACCCCAAGGGAAAGGGGTGAGGTACGTCAGCCCCTAAGAAAAACCAGGCAGCGCCTATAGCCACTACCCAATAAATGGCTAAAGGGATGGTGATCAATACCATTATCGGAGGACCTCATCCAGTCGAGCATATCGTTCGGACTATGGAACAATATGTAAATTCCATAAAATATCTCGATGTTGGGGAGTCCAACATCCCTGAATCTGCAAGTCCCGTGAAGCAAAGGAAGACAATGACTGATGAAAAATCTTTCATGACCGAGAACCAATAGGGATAAAAGCCCCAAGTATCGACCCATTGGTAATAACTCCCATTATCGGACCGACCACAGTGCAAAAGGTTCTAGTTGATAGCGTATGTTCAATAAATATTCTGTTAAACATGCCTATGACCAGTTGAAGCAGGAACTGAGAGACCTAAAACCATGCATGGGCCAAATATGTGGCTTTAATGGGTCATCCACTGAACTGGTCGGTCTGATCAATCTATTGGTAGAATTGGAAGATAGAGACCGCAGGAGGGTACGAATCCTGCCTTTTGTTGTGATGAATATAAGCTCCTAGTACAATGCATTTTTGGGGTGTCCAACCCTAGCAGAATTTAAAGCTCGTATTGCTCTCTGGTGCCCACTCTTGAAATTCCCAACTGATGGAGGGATTGGAACAGTGCGCGGGCATCAAGTGACCAGATGAGCATGTTACTCGGCGGAGTGGAAAGAACCACGAAACCAAGATAGCAAGGAGTTAGAAGATAATCCCCCCTACAGAAGGGGGATGCATAACAACTAAAGAAAACATCCTATCTAGGACCGTTCATTTGCCAACTCGAAGTTATCATTCCAAGAGAGGACGAAGAGCCGGGATGTAGGAAGGCAGCCTCGCAAGAAACCACGGTGGATATTTCGATCGACAACGACAATCCAACTAGGGTCTTGAAGGTCTGGTCCCACCTTGACCCCTCCGGACGAGGGAGTTGAATGAATTCCTCCTTGCTAACCTCGATGTGTTTGAATCGACCCATGCTAACATGTGTGGGTTCACACCTTCCATCATGACTCACTCCCTTAGCATCGATCCAAAGTATACCATTGTGAAGTAGAATAGGCGGATGATCGTCCCAGAGAGGTTTATAGCATTGAAGGAACAAAATAGGAAGTTTCAGCCTAATGGATTCATTTGAGACATGACTTATCCCAAGTAAATAACAAACCCTATGCTCGTGAAGAAAACTAACGGGAAGTAGAATACTTGTATTGACTTCTTATACTTAAAAGCCTGCCCCAAAGACAGCTTCCCATTGCCCCAGATCGATCGGTTTGTCGATTCTACAGCAGAGCACAGACTCCTTTTAGTTATGGATGCATACTCGAGATATAACCAAATTGCAATGCATGTCCTAAACCAAGAGCATACCAGCTTCATAACAGATCTCCGACTATATTGTTATGTGGTCATTCCCTTCAGACTGAAAAGTGTTGGGGCAACTTATTACCGTTTATCAATCGAATGCTTCATGATCAAATAGGAAGAACGATGGAGGTTTGTGTGGACGATATTTTGGTAAAATCGAGGCAGTCATCCGACCACATTAGTGATCTATCATAAATATTAAACATTCTTCGAATATATGCGATGAAGCTCAATCCCTTAAAGTGCTCTTTTGGAGTTGCATCAGAAAAGAACCTGGGTTTCATAATCAGCCCCCGAGGGATCGAAATCAATCACTATCAGATCTTAGCAGTCAAGGGAATCCAGGAACCTAGAAAGATTAAAGACATGCCGAGTTTGGCAGGAAAGTCATGGCCATAGTTCGATTTAAATCCAAAGCAACTGAAAAATGTCTCCCTTTCTTCAAATTGGTCAAAATGGGGAAATAGAACTTTGCCTGAACGCCTGAATACGTCAAAGCCTTCCAGAATTTACTTGAACATATGGAAATACCTCCTATCTTTTCCAAACTGATCGACAACCTAGATCTATTTGTGTTTTTAGCGATATCTATGCGTGTAATTAGCTCGGTCCTAGTTCGTAAAGAAGATCGGGTACAATGTCCGGTTTATTATGTAAGCAAAAAAACTAACGGGGGCGGAACGTAACTATCCAAAGATCAAGAAGCTCGCCTATAGTTTGCTGATTGCATCACAAAAGCTCCATCATTATTTCTAAGCTCACCCTATCAACATGTTCACCGACCAACTGCTATGACAAGTCCTACAACGGACTGTGGCACACGGGAGGCTACTTAAGTGGAACATCGAACTAAGTCAATTTGACCTCACTTTTGTCCCGTGAAATCCATCCGTGGGAAAGAACTAGCTGATTTTTTAGGCGAATTTATTATTCCAAAAGATGACAGCCTGGAGGATGGTCCCAAGCTCTCAAACATGGAATTGAGATCGGACACTTGGAAGTTATACAAGGACAGAGCTTATAATGATCAACGCGTTAGTATAGTACTGTTAACTCCTTAAGGGCGGTCGATTTATTATGCCCTAATTAAGACTGAATTTTTCTGCTACCCACAACGACTCCATGTATGGAGCCTTGATTGCCGAGATTATGCTCGCGAGGGACCTAAGAGTTGCAGCACTAAATATTTTTTTTGATTCACAACTCATTGTATTTCAGGTTCGGGGAGAGTATCAAACTAAAGGGGATCCACTTGATGCTAATCTCAAGCAAGTCAAAGAGTTACTTAATGACTTTAATCAATATAGCATCTCCCATATTCCCAGGGAAAAAACCCTGAAGGCATACAGATTGGCAAAACTAGCTAGCTCCGATGACCCGAGTGAGGCTGAATTGGTCCCCATAGAGATTTTGAGCACCACGAGCATAGACTAGATGGATGTCGTTCAATCGGAAATCGGACCCGAAAAGGAATCCTGGATGCCCCTATCAAGAATTTTCTTCTGCATTGTACTCTCCCAGAAAGAAGGAATGAGAGACGAGCCCTCGTATGACAAGCTTTTAGGTACACCATCTAGCAAGACCATCTTTACAGGAGGGGTTTCTCGGTTCTAATGCTTCGATGTGTGGCTAATGATGATGTCAAGAGAATATCGAGGGAAGTACACGAGGGAGAGTGTTGTGCTCATACATGAGGACAAACCCTAGCTAAGAAAGTTTCGTGGTACGGATACTTCTGGCCAACCGTCAGCAAAGATATGGCCAACTATTCCAGGCGATGTGACAAATGCCAAATATTTGCTCAGATCCCACGGGCTCCACCCACGAAAATCACCCAAATGGTCAACCCTTGGTCATTTGCCATCTGGGGAATATATATTATAGTAAGTCTACCAATCTTGAAAGGGGGTGCAAAGTATGCCATCGTGGCTGTAGACTACTTTACAAAGTGGGTGGAAGTTGAACAGTTAACTACGATCACCACAAAACGAGTCATCAGTTTTGTAGTCAAAAATATCATATGCCGATTTGGACTACCTCGGTCTATCATCATAGACAATGGGACTTAATTTGACAGCTCGGAGTTCAGGGATTTCTACAAGTGATATCATATCGAGAATAAGTACACGTCAATTGCGCATCCATAATCCAATGGGCAAGTTGAAGCCATCAACAAAATTATCAAGTATATCTTAAAGAAACACCTAGAATGAGCCAAAGGCAAATGGGTTGATGAATTTCCTTTAGCCCTTTGGGCATATCGAACCACCCATAAAACTACCACAGGTCATACTCCTTTCACTTTGTCTTACGACTCTGACGCGTTCATTCCTATAAAGCTTGAAGTTCCTTCCCATCGTACTACATACTACGACCCACTATCGAACAAAGCCCTTCTCTTTGAATCATTAGACATGATTAATGAAAAGAGAGAAGAAGCTAACCTCCACGTTGAAGCTCGTCGGCGTCGGGTCTCCCGATACTACCACACGAGGGTCCGACCCTAGACCTTCGATGTTGGTGACCTTGTTTTTAAAACGAGTCTTCACGGCTCTCGTTTATATGGTCCCCAAGTGGGAAGGACCTTACGTCATCCAATAGAGGCTTGATACTGGAACCTTCATGCTAGCAACTTCTAATGGTGAACTCTTTCAAAGAGTATGGAATGACGAGCATTTACGATGTTATATTTCTTACGACTTTTATTTTATTTAAGTATTGTAATAAGGTGTGTTTTGCCACCCATTGTAATCTATGAATAAAAGCTCCCTTCCTATGCTGTCTCACTACTCTAATGACTATGACCATATAATGTGATTCAACCAACAATGGTCAAAAGCCTACTCCCCAACCCTCATTGGTCCATGTCTCAAAGAGCCGATCTCGCTCGGGACAGAAAAGAAATATTGGTTGACTAACTCCGAGTTTGATATTGACACTCGAATATTTTGACCACACTTTGCAAACCAAAAGTGGAGATGACACCAACACAAACAACATGACTACCTGCTTAAATAACTCTGATTCTCATGACTTGAGAAGGAGTATAAAATTATGGACAAGTGTGAAAGGTGCATCCAGATTAAAGACTATTGGATCCCTAAAACTCTAACCCCTAACGACTAAAGGGGGAGAATAAAAGGACTCACTTACTCCTGCCCAAGATCGTTCGACCCCCGATCTGGGTCCCAGGAGTCGACGAGAGGACTTGACGTCCAAATCGATCCCTTATGACATTGGGGCATGAGGATGGACAAGTGATCCGATTATGGGCTTCACTCGAACACTCCTTCAACATACTATTAATAATCAAAAATTTGAAGGCAAATAACATTGTTTACGTCAGTAGAAATTTTGTTTACAAAATTCAGATCTAAACTAAGACAAGAATGCGAGGGTCGCACTCGCATACAACTTTCAAAGGGCCTATAACAACTTACAACGAAAGGTTTCTAAACTCGAGGTGGCTTACTACCGGACTTCTTGATTTCCTCCAGTTCTTTTAACCTGATCATCTCAAAGGTTTCCTCAGTAGGTAAATGATGCCTTTGCTTCTTGGACTTACTGCCGAAAGGAACAAGGTAGCCATACACTGTTGTATCATTTTCCTCTTACCTTGACTGGTCGGGACTGGAAAAGGAGGTACTTTGATAGACTAAATTATAGTTGGAGGAATGACCTGGAGGGGACGAATGCCAAGGGGATCAGTACATGGTTGGTCTTTAGGAGAAGAGACCTAACTCTCATCTCTGGCTTTCATTTTAGCAATGGTTATGAAATTGGTCTTCCTGGTCTCCCATATGATTACCACATCATCATCATCCAACTAGGCATTGTTGGTTTCTGGTTCCTTCATAACATCGAACATTTCTTTATCTTTACTTAAGGCAGTAGCAGGATCCTTCTCTAGCACTTTAGACTCTGACATAGTAGCTATTCTCGCCGCTGGTGTACCTATGATCGAAAATGTAAAACTAGACTTGAAAAAATGAATACTCTATAGAATGGAGAAGGAAGGGTCGAATTACCTTTGGTTGCGGATTCTTTCAACTTTTCAAAAGTGGAAACAACCGAACTCTTTTTGAATAAGAGAAGAGGGGGATTGTTCACACTATATTCCTCCATTACCCCCGAGGACCGATTTGGGGGAGGAGGAACGGAGGACGTAGAGACAACAACGCCTCCTGTGGGATAAGGAAGAGATGTTTTCTTCTTGCTTGCACTCGTCTCCCCCTTCGGGATTGACTTTCCTTTTGCCTTTTATTGTTCGGTGTCTTTTGATTCCCTTGACATTCTCTTTCCTTCAGCCAACGCTTCTGGTTCATCACCACGCAGAAATCGGGTTATCAAAGCTTCCTCGTCCACAGGCTGTCCCTTCGCCGGTTCAGCCTCTTCCTTCATAAACACTGCCCAAGCATTGGCTAATATCTGTTGGTAATTGTCCATCCAAGACAAATCTCTATGATGGAGAACTTGAGCAAAGATTAGAAATACATTATCACCATACCTATTGCGCATTTCTTCTATCTTCGCTGCATACCTTGATCACTTGGATCTCAACATCATGTTGGAGTCAAGAGTTGATAACATTCTCAATCACAGGCTCATCACTTTCCACAGCCTGTTTTCTAGCCACCTCTGAAGAAGCGAGTTGGGCTTTGAGGCTCTGCACCTCCCGATCCAAGCGCTCTCTATCATTCTTCGAGACCTCATTTTCAGTTCTAAGAGATGCACAATCCTGATCCAATTATTTTACCCGAGTCTCTAAATCTTTGATGGTTTTCCCATATTTTTCTTTAAGCACAATGATTTGCGCTTCACACTCCTCCATTTCTTTTTTCACCATCTCGAGAGCCTTCTTGTCAGAATCTCGCTCCATCCACATATGTTCATTTTCTATCTCCATTCTTCCAGTAACTTCGCATACATGCCTTGCGTATGTGTACACGGCCTCGTATGGGGATATAGCAAAGTCAACACCGGACTTGACATGGTCACGAGCTCTTGGTGGAAATGGTTGAAGATCAGGGGCGAATTTGATTCCAATAAAACAAAGGTGAGGGAAATGCTCCTCCATTTCTCCGATCCATTCGGTAGGAGTACTCTCTTGAGCTAAAGAGATCGATATTTGGGGGCTTTTCCTAAGACATCTGGAGGGAGGTGTAAGGACCTGACCACGAATACCAGCTGATGGTGTCTTTGGAAGAGGGTCGGCCGGAGGTTTGGAATGAGGGAAAGCAATTTAAGAATGTTCACTGGATGTCTTGCCATCACCGTTGGGAGTTTTGTCCTGAGAATGAGACGAAGACCGGCGCTTGGGAGTCTCGTGCTCTTTATCTTTTTCTTGAGACTTGTCCTTCTCCGTCTCTTTCTCTTTTTTGTCCCTCTTGTGTTTTTTTGGTCTTCCCGCTCTTGTTTCTCTCATTCTTATCTCTCCCAATCTTTTCTTTCTCTCTTTCTCCTTTCTCTCATGATCATCATCTCTTTGTCCACTATCCTGCCCACCTTGTTGCATAGCCAATCCAGCGGGTCCACTTTTTTTTAAAAAAAAGGCCGAAGCTATCATGATAAAACCTGCTCTTCATAGTGCCTGCATCACAACAAAGAAACTTTAATCAATATTCAATATACACAAGAGAATATGGTGCAGTGACATGTAGTGCTTGTGCTGTGTATGTTCTAAGTGATTCCACGAGACAGACCCGAGATTGGGACGGGGTTCGTCTCAACAACGTCTTTTGGGTCGACAGACACAATATCCTCCCTGAATTTGGGGAATAAAGAAGCTGAATCTAGGTTTTGAGAAGAAATGAGTTTCACGGGGATTTCCAAATTTTGTAGGTCATGATAGGGAGAAGTCACTTCTTCCTCCAGTGGATCCTATGCAAAGAAGGATCTTTTCTGACACCAGAATCTTTCGATCGACAATCATGAGGATCCTACTCAATTTTCTCCTCTGGGGTCTTCTTTGAAGCACTTGCAACCAAGTTCTTCTGCATTATCAATAGGTCGGCCTCCTGAATAAGTCTCCTCCCCTTCACCCGAGGACAAACGGTTGTTTTCTCCCCGATCGAGGGTTGGATGGACAACCACCCGACTGGGGGCAAGTTCTTAGCAATGGTCGATATTTTTTTAGCTGGGGGACATCGATTTGAACAACATGCATAAGGAAAATTCGATCATCTGGATGTCCTAACGTTCTCCCCTCATCTAGAAGATGATAGTGATGTAAGCGTGCGTCAGTCAGATACCTCTTGATGCTTCGACGTTTTCGACTAAGAGCAACCAAGTTATCTAGACACTCCTGAAACACCCCTCGTGGGCCTTTCGGGTTTATCACCTACTTGGAAACAATTCATATAAAAAGCCCCCTTATGGTCAAATCAATTAATAGGAAAGACTTATTACTTCGAAGCCAGCAATGGGCGCATCCCGGTTGTTGTGTAACATAAAACCAGTCATGCTTAATATCCCCCAATTTGTTGGGGATGTCTTCAACAATTTTTCGTCCACGAACAACCTAAAAGAAAAGGAAAGAAGGAGAATGTGTCTTTCGATGTCTAAAGTTATAGAAAAAGACTACGTCATTGAGTGTTGGAGGTTGGTGTAAATACTTCATGTATAAGACATATAGTGACAACATATGGTATATGCAATCGAGTGAAATTGCATTGGTTCCAAATTCATTTGCCTTAGAAAATCAATTATAAATGGAGGAAACGAGGGATAGCTCCAGCAGTGCACATCGAGCGAGTGAGCGCCATAAAGCCACTTGGCAGATTATGCGGAAGGTCCTTTTTTGGGGACGTGGATATCGACCTATGGAATCTTATGTTTTGCACTTAACCTTTTCAGGTGTTTCTGATTCATCATATTAGGTCATGTATCTGGAGGATTTCTCAGAAATATAGCATCAGGAGTAATGTTGGGCACATCGATCATAGTTGCTACCCCACTTGTCTCTCTTGTTTCCATGGCAGGAGGCGGGTTCATTGATCGGGTCTGAATTTCAGTATTAAGGTTAGGGTCAGATTCGGTTTTAGACTCGAAGAAGGAGTTACTTTATGAGTCCATGCGGATGGATAATTCCTTTCCCTTGCCTGCTCCAGAGTCATGAGTCTCTTATGGTTCGACCATTGTTAGTTATGTTATTCATAAAAGACTATTGGTTAAATCGATAACATCGTAACCCCTCGTTATGTGCATCAACGTGTGTATGTGTGGTGGAATGATAACATAAATTAAAAGCAACGATCAAGAGAAAGCCCAATTTCATGGTACTTCATCCTAACTAAGATGAGCAAATGAAGTCAGACATTCCACATAGACTTATGTGTGATCCTGAGAATTGGATCAATCATCCTTAGATTTATCGACCTAAGACTATAAGGAATGATCAGAAGAACTACCCATCCAAGACTTGATCCTATCTTGAACAATGTTGTCATTCAAACCTAGAGCCCGTAGTGTGGTCTCTTTTAGTCGTATGGTTGGATCACCAATTCCATAATGCCACGTCAACAAGCATTGAGTTTGAAATCGTTTTTGTCTTTTTCTACCCATCAACATCAAGGGCCTACGCCATTATCAGACTACACCAGTCTCATCGCATTTTCTTTCTCTAACACGTGTCCTCAGAATTAATGGCGCCTCGAAATTCAAAATATTTTGGAAAATGAAAACCAATTCATCTCCTCGTCTCCACCTAAAGACCATTCCACTTCTTTACTGGTTATCTCTGCTTTGCTATGAGCGCTCACTACACCAAAAATGCCAATTTGGCAGTGCTCATGACTGTATCAAAATCGATTTGATATGGTTTTAAGCCGTATCAAAAAATGGCGTCCTTGTTGCTTTGATTTGGTTTTAAGCCGTATCAAAATCATAAATTGATACGGCTTAAAACCGTATCAAATTACCAATTTGATACGGTTTTAAGCCGTATCAATTTATGATTTTGATACGGCTTAAAACCTTATCAATTGATGTATTTGATACAGCTTAAAGCCGTATCAAATTTTTAAATTGATACGGCTTTAAACCGTATCAAGTTAGCATGCTGGCACTATCAACTTCATAGATCGATACGGTTTTAAACCGTATCTAATTTAAAAAAAAAACATAAAAAAATACAGCAAGAGCTCCAGAATTAAAACAATTTGAATACAACAAATATCACAGAATTTACATCAGAACAAATCTCACATAACCGATCAAGACCAAATTGAATGAAACATGATACAAATCAAGGACCATTGTCGAAGTGAAAAACTTGAAACAACAATTGAAATGAGTATTCGGTCTATATTATTCAACAATGTATTAAGCATATACAATAATAATTTAGCTATGACAAAAAAGAACCAGTGGCCTTCGATCAAGTCCTCTCTTTTCTAAAGATATAAGCACACAAACACTCTTTGAATGTATAATTACACCTGACTGTTTAGCACCGTAGATTTCCCTTTGCCATCTTCATCTTCGTCGTCGTCATTGTTGTCACTATCATGCATCATATTCTTCCCTCCCCTGCCAATATAAGTAAATTTACAGTGAATACATATTTATTTACAGAGGAAAAAACTTGAGAAGAAGTATAATAACTATTCATGATAATACTGCAACTTTAAATAGCTTAATGTAACAACAATGCCATAACTATTCACAGGTGAGAGTTAGTTACCACATGAAAGAGTGGGAGGATGTTTACATCAATCTGCAAAAGTGATCACACAATATAAATTTGAATTTTGAACCATACACGGCTTTCTAATGCTTACAATTATGAAGCTTTTTGAAAGATAAATAAAGTATTGAAAAGATAAATTTTGAACCATACCCTATCAATGTGTTTCATCTCAAAATCGCCTTCCTGCATTAATATGATGTAATAAAGTTAGGTAAATAGATGATGAATATATTGGACTAAACCGAACTAAAGTGTATACAGTGAGAATACATTGATCAGATAAGGTCATAAGTTTTCATTATCCATTCTCTCTGAAACTGGATCTTTAAACTCAAGTATCAAGTTGAAATTTCACGCTTAAAAAAGATTTCAAAAACATTAAATATGAGGACCACACCTGAAGATTCAATGAGACATCTTGAGAAACCAATAGTTTAAAAAGAAAGTAAGTGTGAAATTCAGATGTGTATTTGAGTCCAAAAATATATTCCTAGAGGGTGGATCTTAGAACTTAAGTTTGACACTTACAGATTTCAAACAATTAGATATGTAAACCATACGAAGATTCAACGGGATCACTAGAAAAATCAATTCGTTTAAGCATGAAATTTAAGTGTGTATTTCAAAAGACATGTTCCACTTTTTATAAATAGTTTAAATTCAATCCGGAACTGAGTTTGTACTCAGTCCGGAACTGAGTTCGGACTCAGTCCGCGACTGATTTTTCAAACTCAGTCCGTGACTGAATTTGCAAACTCAGTCCGCGACTGAGTTTGCAAACTTAGTCCGGAACTGAGTTTGTACTCAGTCCGGAACTGAGTTTGCACTCAGTCCGCGACTGAGTTTGCACTCGGTCAGCGACTGAGTTTGCAAACTCAGTCCGGAACTGAGTTTGCACTCAGTCCGCGACTGAGTTTGCACTCAGTCCGCGATTGAGTTTGCAAACTCAGTCGGCGACTGAGTTTGCACTCAGTCCGCGACTGAGTTTGCAAACTCAGTCCGGACTGAGTTTGCAAACTCAAGCGCGATACCTCAGTCCACAACTGAGTTTGTAAACCCAACCCACTATAATTTTGCACCCACTTCAATTGTAGCTCTATGATTTTAAAAGACAATTACAATTCATATTGCATCTCTAATACTTCAACCGACAAAGTATCTATGATGATTGGGACGCTATATACACCTCCCCAAACATGCAACATCTATTAGAATCTTCATATCCCAAAAAATTAAGCAGACAAATATGTTTATATGGTTGAAACAGGTACCTCCTTACAATGGCAAGAATAACTCCAATATCAAATCCCTCTGAAGGATCTGCACGAATATTACGAAGTCCATCATTGGTTTCACAGGCAACCTATGCAGATGAAGCATGGCATTTTGTCAACATGCTCTTGTCATAAAATTTTGTACCTATGAGTTAACAAAAAGGTATCATGTGTACCACTGTGATTTTCTCCTCATTATCAGATATGCAAGGTAAGATGGCACCTAATATATCTGCATAGTAATGGAGTAAGCTGTTCGCCCCCAAGTTTGACAAACTCATTTATCTGCATAAATTGAACAGAAATAGTCTGTTTTATTAGAAGGAGAAATGAAAGAGATCAGATACCCTCTTGCTAATTTTTATTCTCGCAAGGGAGTAAGATCATAAAAGAATTTTCATTAAAAAAAAAGTAGTAACACAATCTGGTGTCTTACCCATGTGATGGATGTCAAACGAGTAAATGCATCAGGCGAACTGGCCCTTTGAACCAGTATTTCAGCCATATGACCATAATCAACAGTCTTCAGATGAATGCCAGTTTAATAAGAAATGTTAGAAGTAATATTAAGACTGCAAACATTAGTTCGTGAAAATGCCAGATAATTTTCTAATATCAAGTCCACACAAAGCCTAGTTATTACACATGCAAAGAAATCACAAAAATGAAATAGAACACTTACAGGGGAGTTCTTTATCTCTTGGAGGAACTCAGAAAGTGCGGAATCAGCTTGCTGTCGTATTTCATGACTGGAGTCGCTTAACATGTTAAATAAACCTATAAATCATAAGGTACAGTAAATTAAAATGAAACAAGCCCGTACTTTAAAAGATTAACATGAAACAGCACTTTGCACACTAGGATCTGAATCTGTAGAGAGTCTGCAAAGTGCATCAAATATCTTGTTGAAATACACAATGAAATCTTCTCTTACAACCTGCAATTAGGAAAGTAATCATGTAAATATATTTAAGTGGTAGAGAATGAACTTAAGTTGAACAGGAAAAATGAATTCAACTACAAATATATTTAATTATATATACCATGGTATTGAAACATGATTTATTACTAATAGTTTATGTCAAAAAAGTAAAAGTTGTGGTCACATTGCGGACTCTTTGTAGTTGGCATAAGAGACTACTTAGATTCAAATTCTAATATTATCTTGACTAAATTAGTATAACTAATTAGTGCATCCCTATGGGGTATGGTACTGTTACACATATAGCAGTTGTAGTTGTAGGTGCTTGTTATAAAACTCAGGTGATGACACAAATTATATTCTAGTTCATGTATTATGTGGCAATGCCATAAACTAAAGTATAATTACATCTGATCAGAATAAATTTCAATTTATCTATTGTAAAAATGCTCTAGTCAAAAATAAGTGAGAGAGAATGAACTTGAACTGAACATGTTAGACATTTTGACAAGCTTATTTATTATAGAACAAAGTTTATCTTGTGGATACTGATAATAGATTTTAAACTGTATTTTGTCATTCTTAAAATGTTTTCAAACCAATGAAGATAAACAGTAGCACAACTATAGCCATATTTAATTACATATGATCCTTGCTATGCAATTGTCCAAGGTAGTAATAAAAAGAAATTTTTGAAAAGAGAATGTAGAATAGTCTTTGCATGTTTGACAACAATAATAATAAGAATCCAGATAAAAGGCTTGAATAGCTAGATAGATGAAGATTCACCTAAAGAGTGTAAATAATTGTTTCAAACTATGCTTTTGCACATTATTGCAGTCTTGCACATAATAAAGTGATACATCTGCAACTGCAACTGCAATAAACAACCAAATATTGATAAAAAGCAATATTGGTATTAGTGGAAGAGAGTTAAATAACCAATTTTAAGCACACTTCCCAACATCTTTATAGTTATCTTCCTTTTTCTTTTCACCAAAACTAAAATCATTTACACGTTTTTACGGTCTTGGATAGAACATAGTGTTTGCTCTGCAACTGGAATCGACAGTCCGACTACTGATAAATTCGCTAATGAACATAAATAACAAAAATATACTTCAAAAGTGCATGTAATTGTTGTAATCCCATTTTGCTGATAGTCAAAAATGGGCACTTTGTGATTCATGTGCAGTGCACTTAGTGATACTTAGAGAAAAAAATAGCAATTTAACTTGAGAAATTTATAGTAGCATGTAACATATACACAATCAAATAACTGATATTTGTATATTGTCTGTCCCATATGTTAGCAGATTAATTTATTTATTTTCACCATATAGGTTTTCAAAATAAACAATATTGAACAGAAAACGTTACAGAGAAATTATGCAGGTTGGTAAAATAAAAAATGAAAATTAAAGAGCAAGTACACCGTACTTTAAAACTATTTGCAAAGACGAATGACTTATCATCTCTTTTATCCATTACAAACTACATGGAAAAATTATGTATACTTGAGTGCTTCTAAATAGTAGGAGAAGATGGAAAATGTCTTGCATTACATTGAAGTGACGATTGAAATACTTCACAAATAGAATTTATGCTACTGAATATCGGTTATGTAGGGAAAGAAAAAGGATAAAATGCAGCAAATATGTAAACAGAACCAAGATCCAAAGCACTTACTGAAACATGAAATAACAATAGGAAAACGTTTTGGGAAAAAACAAATGTGCATGAAAACATTTATTGTTTGACAAATCGAAAATTCTATGCAGGCGTTGTACAATATATATCACTTATGGGCTATTTTCAACTCTTAGACGAAAATTATCCGAGTTAAATTATGGTAAATTAAAAGTAATATGTGCATGCCTACCTACTTTTGAAATTTATTCCTTAGCAGATTATAATATTTTGTGACAAATATGCATACATATTTCTTTTGAAGTTGTACAAATATGTAACAACATCTCAATAATGTAATAAGTGTAACAAATACCCATGGTTTCTTAGAAACTGCTTATAGATTTGCTTAAATTTCTATCATAAGGAATAAAACTTAATAACCCACAAAAATACTTGTTTTCTGCACTTTATCAATGTACTCTTACGCATAGGTTATTGTACTAAAAATGTTTGGACCCAGCTTAAGTAAGAACACATTTTATATCAATAAGGCAAGTTGGAGTCATAAACCAACAATATGACTAAAAAAATAGCATACTCAAATCTTACAAATAAGTAAAACAGGTAAGAAGTAACGTTAGCAGTTTGAATAATGATTCCAATCATTAGTAATTGCAGTCGAACCCAATTAACAATATGAAAAAAGGCTAATATAAAATAAATAGGTCATAACCTGAAATGATTGGAGAAGACTGTTGTTTGGCGTCAATGTAATGACGAAGATTCAAGCCCTCCCAGGAGAAGACTGCTGTTTTTCCTTTTTCTTCCATTCCCTAAAATTCAAATCAGATTCAAGGAAAAACCACAACCGTGATTAGGTATTAGCGAAATAAGAAAAAGAGAATATGAATAAATTCGTATAGCTCATTTAATTTGCTAACTATCCAGAGACTTCAAATTTAAAATTCCGCGGAACGCCGCCAAATCCATCGCTTGAGATAGATGAGATGATGGAAGCCTGCAGGTGGTTAAGAGAGATAACCTGAGCGCTATCTTCGTAATTTTAGGGCTTTGCCATTTTTTCTTTTTGGTTTGGCAATTCCTTTTGGTTCGGCCGAAGTAGAAAAGAGGAGAGGGAGAAACCACAAAAAAAAACACGGAAAGGGGAAATTCCCACTCGAATTTGATACGGGTCCAAGCACAATCAAAAAGAACCAATCTGAACCCTTCAAGATCTAGGGTGAGATTTCAAGCATTGGAGATGATGCGGATTGCAAATGAAAGTTTAATACGGCTTATCAAATTTGGTACGGCTATAAGCCCTATCAAATTTGATACGGCTTAAAACCCTATCAAATATCCACATCCTGGTGCGCCAAATTAGTTGTTTTGGTGTAGTGGCTGCCGATGACCACCGCCTTGTCGCCTAGTTACTATTCCAACGGACTCAACATTGGCAATTTAAATCAAAAGTAACAGTGGGAATAGATAAAAGCAAAGAAAAAGAAGAAAGGGAAAGAATTCATGTGCTAAATCATGCAAGAATATGCTTTAAAAACAGGAAGAAAGGAATTAAATCCAACCTGTGAAGTAATTGGGGGTAAACAATCTCGTTTATAGAAAAAGGAAACTGTTTTAATCTTTTGGAAAATTACGGGTTTGGCTGCAGTGAAAAGTAAAATAATGAGAGTGGGATAGCCTTTTATAGTGAAATAAGGGGAGTCCTCGTGTCCCTTAAGACATGACTACTGACTATGACTATTTGGACTGGCTTGATGATTCAACACCTCATCGGCCCGGAATAAATCAACGTGCAGCTAAAAAATACTATCTCTTTAAGGACCGACATCGATCCCAAGCGATCAATTGTGAAACTGTTAACTTGCAGTTTTGAAGATTCATGGACGAATCCCCAAACCAATTGGCATACAACTTTCCAGTGCCTCGACTGTAGCAATTCCCAATCCTTTGATGACAAGATAAAATAATTCAGCTACCAAAATTTCAAAGCATGCCGCGTTCTTAACACGACATACTTTAGGGGCAAAGTGTTGACCAGCCTTTTGGCAAGGCCGTCAAGGATGTATTAGTCTCAACAGAAGCACTCCCCGACCCAGATTGCCGATACCAAGGGCCTTAGATGACTGAGCCGTCTTCGTTCGGCTTGATGAATGATTGGGTCGACTGGTAAATAGGTCGATCCGGGTCAGTATAACATGTGAAGCTGCGAGGTCAGATCAGTTTTGGACCGATCTGCCAGAACCAAGCCTATTCATTCAACAAATATTCTCCCAAAGATTTCCTCCTATTCCTATTTGACCGCTTCCCCTACTCATAAAGATCAAATCAGCGACCACCTGTCAGATTAATGGGTGGATCCTTTGAAAGGAACAATTCTCCACATTCTCCTACGGACTGGGAATATATGACACGTGTCCTGGCCAGTTTGAATATTATAGCTTCTATAAATAGACCTTCTGGATTTTGAAGAAGGGACCTTTTTTCGGTGAATCTCTTATAAAAACATTGTTGTGACAAAACTCTGTAATCGAATCTTTATATATATACATATATATATATATGTGTGTGTGTGTGTGTGACGGCCCGCCCCGCACCAACCGACATTTACTCCAAAGGTGCGCTGTACACATGTCCAGTTAGCACAGAACGGGTCGCCAGAAGGAAAAGGAAGAAGGAAACGAACATACAAGGAACCTGTAGAATGTCTCACGGCACATAGGACAAAATATAATAATAACATACTTGACATAAAACAGGAGAGACAGTGCATAAGCTGAAAATCAGAACTAATCATCATCGCAGCGGAAATCCAAAATACAGCTTATTACAACTTTTCAACTATCTCAAAGCAAAGTAAGATAAATGAGGTACACTACTAATGCCCAAGTAGCGACCACAACGACACAGGGAGAATGTGCATATATATATAATACGTGGAAGCCTCTTGCCCGCCTCCGAATCAGCTACTCGCGCATCACCAGCTAACCTGTCTCTAGTCTGCTCGTGTGAGCAACCAGAGTAATAAGAGGAGACATAAAACTCTGGGTCAGACATAAAGCCTGGTATGAGCGATAAGCATCTAAAGTGAACAATAACAGGTAGACTAAAACATACCTGAACCTGGACCTGCAACCAAAGAGTTAGCACTACATATTGTACAACACTCTAAGGCATCATATCAATCAATATAAAGATACGGAGGTGGGGGAGGTGTGCATGTCATATTGATGGCAAACAATCAAGCATAGCATCCATCCTCACATCTCTCACTCAGTGCGTAAAGTATACGATATTCACCACTTCGATCACCCAACATACCCTGCTATGATCACTTTGCCCCATGAAGTCATAAATGACTTCACTGCACTGATAACATAGCCACAAATCCTTCGCTATGTCCACTTTGCCCCATGGAGTCTCAAGAACCCCACTGCACTGGCTCATAGCCTTACTAATCCTTACTATGTCCACTTGCCCCATGGAGTTATTCACCCCATCTGCGTTGGCTCATAGTCTTACTACGCATCACCTTGCCCCTCAGGTCATAATGACCCTACTGTACTGATAACGTAGTATTGCTACCAACACTTTGCCCCTCAGGTCATAATGACCCTACTGCACTGATAAGTAGCCCATCATTCTTAGTGGTGAATCGAAGTTATGAACGTCGACAACTCCTTAGCACACGTCCCACAGCAAAGTCCAACCGTGAAGTGAACTCGTTGGTTCCCAACTGGTTCCGGGATCCTGAGCTCTAACTTCCATTCGGACTACCTTTGCATCTCGGGTTATTGGTCATCACCAGATCGAATCAGATCGGGTCGCCTTCAGCATTCATCATTGGATCGGGTCGCGCCTCCTACGTCAGATCGGGTCGCACTCCCCATCGTCTCGTGAATCCAGTCTCCATCGAATCGGGTCTCCACTTCTGGTCGGATCGTGAATACCCCATACGGATCGGATCGCGCTCCTCCGTCGTCTCGTTGTGCATCGGATCGTGGATGTTTCCTTCCTCTAGTCGGATCGTGATACGAAGCACGAGTGGATCGGATCGGGTCGTAATGCTCATTGGCGATTCGGGTCGGAGTACTTCAATTTGGGCACGGTGCTGCATCGATTCGCTTCGTGGGCCTTGCACAGTCGGTTCGGTTCGGAGGAGGTGACTCGACTCGTGGTGATGTCCCACGATCCCATAGGGCGATCCGATCGTCCCTCAAACCCCTATGCGATCCGAACCCCTGCACCTTGTCCAGCGAGCTGTTTACGCCCCTCGACGGCATTTTCGACCGTTCCAACTATTCTAAACAGTCACGAAGCATTTCATACAGTCATAGCAACATACATAATCAACCACAAACATCAAAACATCAATATGATAGGTAAAAAGGGATCAAACATACTCAAAATCCCAAACTTCCCCTTAAGCATATTTAGGTGAAACTAATGATAGGATTATCAAAACTTAACCAAATTAACTCAAATTCATATCAGAGGTCTAAAACTTCATTCCGAATTTTATAAACATTTTTCCAGAATTTTATCATGTTTAAATTCGCTAATTAACACTAATCAACCCTAATTAGCCATAATTAGTGCAAAACTAAGCAAATCACTCACCTTAGCCACAAAACAAACTAAGATCTGAAATAATTCTCTGATTTGATGTGAATCTCAATGCCAAACAGCAGCTCCTTTGTTGCTTTGGTGAAGATCCTTCTTGATTAGGGGTTGCTAAGCCAAATCCTTAACCAAAAGATGATTTGGAGGTGATTTAGAGGTTGGAGGCCATTTTTAGGGTTCCTTGGTGATAAGTGGAGGCTAGAAAAATGAAATGGAATGATTCTCCATCTCATTTCATCCCTCCCATAACCCTAATCCCGAAATGGGTTATGGGCCTATTCACTAATCACCCGATTTGGCCCGGTTAAGCAGTTTTTCACCCTCCAAACCTTGTTTCAGCCATATCTCCCAAACGGTAAGTTCGTTTGGCTAATGTGACCACTCTACGAAAAGAGAAACTATCAAACGAATCAAATGGAAGTGGTTTCAGGTCAAAATTCCTTTCCAATCAAAAGTTATGGCCAAAACAGTACCAACTAGGGGCAAAATGGTCATTTAAAAATCGACAAAAATCATAAGCATGGGAAATGACTCTGATAGATGTTTCCCAAAGTTACATGACCATACGACTTCACATGGGAAAGAAATAAATATTCTACAATCCTATGATGTGTAGAATACGGGTCATTACACTCACCCCCCCTTAAGAAATTTCGCCCCCGAAATTCCCTAATCCAAACATACACACAGATTCCCGCATGCCTATTAATCGTAAAGCAACAATCAAACATGCAAACAAGCAATGCAAGTCTATCCTAGCATGCGGAAAACTAAATTGCAAAGTAAATCTTACCAGGCAAAGAGTTCTGGATAAGTCTTCCTAATGCTCTCCTCTGTCTCCCAAGTACAATCATTTTCGTTCTCGCCCCACTGAACCTTGACTAGCTTCACCGCCTTCCTTCGAAGTTGCTTCGTATCATGCCCCCACAATACGAATCGGCTTGCGGTTCCCAACCGCCTCGGGTTCTACTTCGAAGTCCTCTAACTGATCAGGTGAAATAGTCACATTTGAGTCGTGAACGAACTTCCTCAGCTGGGAAACATGAAATACATTATGAACTCCCGCCATTTTCTCTGGTAAGCCAACTCTATATGCCAAATTCCCGACTAGTTCAAGAACAAGGAATGGCCAACAAATCTTGGTGCTAACTTGCCTCTCCTGCCAAATCGAATCACGCTCTTCAACGGAGAGATCTTTACAAACACCAAGTCACCAACGGAGAATTTCAAGTCTCTTCTCCTCTTATCAGCATAGCTTTTCTGTCTATCTTGAGCAGCTTTCATTCGTTGTTGAATGATCTTAATCTTATCGTAAGTTTCCCTCACCACATCTGGTCCAAGCACAAACTTCTCGCAAGTCTCTATCCAACATGATGGTGAGTTGCACGGTCTTCCATACAAAGCTTCATATGGAGCCATACCGATACTGGATTGGTAGCTATTATTATATGCAAACTCTACTAGATGCAAATGGTCATCCCATGATCCACCAAAATCCAATATATACGCTCTCAAGAGATCTTCCAATATACTATTCAGCCTCTCCGTCTGACCGTCGGTCTGAGGATGATATGCGGTACTGAGATGTAATCCTGACCCTAGAGCCTCTTGTAAGCTCTTCCAAAACCCACTAGTGAACAATGGGTCTCGGTCACTCACAATGCTTTTGGGTACTCCATGAAATCTCACTACCCACTTCATATACAATTCTGCCAACTTGGCTGCCGTTCTGGTCGATTTGACTGGTATAAATCTTGCGCTTTTAGTCAATCGATCCACAATTACCCAAATGCTATCATATCCCGATCTAGTCCTTGGTAAACCATCGATGAAATCCATCGAGACTTGCTCCCATTTCCATTCGGGAATTTCTAATGGTTGCAATAACCCACTAGGCTTCTTTTGCTCGGCTTTAACTAGCTAGCAATTCATGCATTTGGACATAAACTTCCCAACGTCTCTTTTCATCCCTTCCCAGTAGTAAGTCTGTCTCATGTCTCGATACATCTTATTACCACCAGGATGTATAGTCAGTTTTGAGTGATGACATTCTCTAAGCACTTCATCTCTCAAACCATTCACGTTGGGCACAACTAGTCTTCCATCCTTCCGAAGCCATCCATCTCGATCAAGCCCATACACATTCATCTCCTCATCAACTCCCATTTCTAACTTGGAGATGATTTTTAATAGGTTAGGATCGTCCCTCTGGCTAGAACCAATCCGCTCTATCAAAGTGGGTCTGATCGTCAAACTAGCTAGCATAACTGGATCCAATTCGCATCTTGGTCTGAAATCAAACCCCGCGATAAACTCCAGTTGCTTCCATTCAAGAAACATTGCCCCTAAGCTGGCATGTCTCCTACTCAAGTCATCGGCTACCGCATTACCCTTCCCAGGTGTGTATGCGATATCAAAATCATACGAAGCCAAGAACTCTAACCATCTCTGCTGACGGAGATTCAGATCTTTCTGAGAGAAGAGATACTTTAACGATTTATGATCGGTAAACAACTCGAATCTTTCTCCCAAGAGATAGTGTCTCCACATCTTCAGCGCAAATACAATCGCTGCCAATTCCAAATCATGGGTAGGGTACTTCTTCTCATGCGGCTTTAGCTGTCGACTAGCATAAGCAACAACCCTACCTCCTTGCATCAATACAGCCCCCAGTCCGGTACCACAAGCATCTGTGTATACCGTCATCTCTTCATTCCCTTTAGGAATGACTAACACTGGCGCACGCGTCAACCTCTCCTTTAGACTTTTAAAGGCATCCTCACACACTCCGTCCCAGACGAAGGACTGATTCTTCTTAGTCAACTGAGTCAACGGTGCTGCAATCTTGGAGAAGTCCTGGATAAACTTACGGTAATATCCAGCTAATCCCAAGAAACTTCTTACATCTTTAGCATTCTTGGGCGTAGGCCGATCCTGTACCGTAGCCACCTTCGCAGGGTCCACGGCAATACCACACTCTGAAACAACATGACCCAAGAATCTCACTTCCCTTCTCCAAAAATGACACTTAGAGAATTTCGCTTTCAATTGGTGTTTCCTCAACACCTCCATCACTATCCTCAAGTGCCCCTTGTGTTCCTCCTCTGTCCTTGAATATACAAGGATATCATCCACGAACACAAGAACAAACTTATTCAACTGATCTCTGAATACTCGATTCATAAGATCCACAAAATAGGCTGGTGCATTGGTCAACCCAAACGGCATGACCAACCACTCATAAAATCCAGACGGCATCCTAAATGCCGTTTTCGAAACACTCTCAACCGCCACTCTTAGCTGATGAAATCCTGTCGCGAGGTCCAACTGGGAGAACACTCTTGCTCCTTCCAGCTGATCAAACAAATCATCTATCCGCGGTAGAGGATACTTATTCTTCCTCGTCACCTTATTCAACTCGCGATAGTCCACACACAAACGAAGGGAACCATCTGCCTTAGTGGCAAACACAACTGGTGCTCCCTACTCGGAGACACTCCTTCTAATCAATCCCTTCTTCAAAAGATTGCTGACTTGCACCCCGAGCTCTCGCTGCTCCCTTGGTGCCATACGACGAAGTGGCATCACTATAGGTTTGGCATCTTTCACTAAATCAATACGGAACTCAATCTCTCGGTGTGGTGGAAGCCCGATCACCTCCTCGAAGACGTCCGGATACTGGCCAACCACGGGCACATCTGACAACTCATCCTGCGGGATGTCGAGGGAATTTACAAAACTAGCCATAACCCCATCACTAGGTTGGCTACCAAACACTACCCTCCGCCCATCATCCGCCCTCACTGTCACCAAAAAGCCCTCACAGTCTACCACCACCCCGTATCTTTGGAGCCAATCGACTCCCAATATAATGCCATACCCAGTAAAGCCCAAAACAAAGCAATCACATACAAACATATATCCATGACTCGATAAGACCAAATCCCTGCAAATCATACTAAGGCTAGTCGAACCACCAATCGGGTTCGTCACAATCAATGGTCTATCGACTATCTCGGGTTCCAGTCCCAACCTATCTACCAGGTCACTAGATATGAAGGAACGGGAAGCCCCAGTATCAAACAAAACTCGAACTGGTATATCATAAATAGAAAGCATACCTTGAATAACAACATTCTTCCCTTTCTCCGCCGCAGTTGGGGCATTCGACGAAGAAGGAATAGCATCAAGAGCATACGCTTTCACAATCTGCTTCTCCTTAAGAGGTTGCGGACACTTATCCTTCTGATGTCCCACTTGACCACAGTTGTAGCACTTCCTTTCCGCTGGCTTGGCCCGACATTCCTTAGCGTAATGGCCTTTCTTTCCACAGCTGAAGCACTCAACATCCTTCTTGCTCTTTTTCTGGCCACCTTTTGATTGGTCCTGCTTCCTCTTATTCTGAGAGCTATTCTTGCCTCCACCACCCGCTTGCGACTTTGGCGCTTCTGCAGAGGCAGCCTCAGTCTTTGACTTAGGGTAAAGGCTCTCTGATCTCAAAGCTTTCCCCACGATCGATTCAAAAGTCTCATCGATGTGGTTAATGAGCCTCTCCCCCAAGTACCCATCCAGACCAGTAATGAACTTCTCATTCTTCTTCTCAGGAGTATCGATAAGAGACAGTCCATACTTCGACAAAGTGTCGAACTCAGTAATATAATCAGAAACTGCCCTGCCACCCTGCTTGAGTTCCAGGAACCTCTTGAACAACACCGACTTCTGGGCAGTTGGAATAAACTTCTCGCTAAAGCGAGCCTTGAACTGAACCCAAGTAACTTGGTCCTCTGGAGTAGCTGTTCTAATGGCATTCCACCAATTCATCGCTCGCCCTTGCAGCTGGCGAGACGCTAGCCTTCTCTTCATCGCATCCTCAAGACCCAAGTCATCAAAGATACGATCACAGCTATCCATCCAATCTTGAACATCTGTGGTCGACTCCGTTCCGTGGAACGACTTCCCACCAAGATTAGTGTAATCTTTGCACAACTTGGCAAAATCGACCCTAGGCGCCTGCACTACTGGGCCAACACCAGCTTCGGGATTGGGAACCGCCCCTTGCACTTCTCTAAGCATGTCTCTCATGAGGTTGGTAAACATCGCCCTCATGTCAGCGGCATTCCCATTATTGGCCCCTCTACCGGTACCTCTAACATGTCGGCTCATCGTCAATCTGAAAAAGGAAAATGATCAACGACCCCATAGTGGTACTAGTGCAGTGCAACTTCATTCTTATACTACTAATAGTATATATATACATAGCTTTTGAAAACCAAAGTAATCACAAATACGCGCTCTCATATACGTACTAACTCTCCCTAGTGTCTTTCCCTAGGTTAACTACGCAACCTAGAGCTCTGATACCAAGTGTGACGGCCCGCCCCACACCAACCAACATTTACTCCAAAGGTGCCCTGTACACATGTCCAGTTAGCACGGAACGGGTCGCCAGAAGGAAAAGGAAGAAGGAAACGAACATACAAGGAACCTGTAGAATGTCTCACAGCGCATAGGACAAAATATAATAATAACATACTTGACATAAAACAGGAGAGACAGTGCATAAGCTGAAAATCAGAACTAAACATCATCACAGCGGAAATCCAAAATACAGCTTATTACAACTTTTCAACTATCTCAAAGCAAAGTAAGATAAATGAGGTACACTACTAATGCCCAAGTAGCGACCACAACGACACAGGGAGAATGTGCATATATATATATATATATATAATACGTGGAAGCCTCCTGCCCGCCTCCGAATCAGCTACTCGCGCATCAACAGCTAACCTGTCTCTAGTCTGCTCGTGTGAGCACCCAGAGTAATAAGAGGTGACATAAAACTCTGGGTCAGACATAAAGCCTGGTATGAGCGATAAGCATCTAAAGTGAACAATAACAGGTAGACTAAAACATACCTGAACCTGGACCTGCAACCAAAGAGTTAGCACTACATACTGTACAACACTCTAAGGCATCATATCAATCAATATAAAGATACGGAGGTGGGGGAGGTGTGCATGTCATATTGATGGCAAACAATCAAGCATAGCATCCATCCTCACATCTCTCACTCAGTGCGTAAAGTATACGATATTCACCACTTCGATCACCCAACATACCCTGCTATGATCACTTTGCTCCATGAAGTCATAAATGACTTCACTGCACTGATAACATTGCCACAAATCCTTCGCTATGTCCACTTTGCCCCATGGAGTCTCAAGAACCCCACTGCACTGGCTCATAGCCTTACTAATCCTTACTATGTCCACTTGCCCCATAGAGTTATTCACCCCATCTGCGCTGGCTCATAGTCTTACTACGCATCACCTTGCCCCTCAGGTCATAATGACCCTACTGCACTGATAACGTAGTCTTGCTACCATCACTTTGCCCTCAGGTCATAATGACCCTACTGCACTGATAAGTAGCCCATCATTCTTAGTGGTGAATCGAAGTTATGAACGTCGACAACTCCTTAGCACACGTCCCGCAGCAAAGTCCAACCATG
The DNA here is from genome assembly GCA_030737875.1 of Allium sativum. Taxonomy (NCBI): domain Eukaryota; kingdom Viridiplantae; phylum Streptophyta; class Magnoliopsida; order Asparagales; family Amaryllidaceae; genus Allium; species Allium sativum. The sequence continues at coordinate 103,852,211 of CM060911.1, read as the reverse complement.
AAGTGAACTCGTTGGTTCCCAACTGGTTCCGGGATCCTGAGCTCTAACTTCCATTCGGACTACCTTTGCATCTCGGGTTATTGGTCATCACCAGATCAGATCGGATCGGGTCGCCTTCAGCATTCATCATTGGATCGGGTCGCGCCTCCTACGTCGGATCGGGTCGCACTCCCCATCGTCTCGTGAATCCAGTCTCCATCGAATCGGGTCTCCACTTCTGGTCGGATCGTGAATACCCCATACGGATCGGATCGCGCTCCTCCGTCGTCTCGTTGTGCATCGGATCGTGGATGTTGCCTTCCTCTAGTCGGATCGTGATACGAAGCACGAGTGGATCGGATCAGGTCGTAATGCTCATTGGCGATCCGGGTCGGAGTACTTCAATTTGGGCACGGTGCTGCATCGATTCGCTTCGTGGGCCTTGCACAGTCGGTTCGGTTCGGAGGAGGTGACTCGACTCGTGGTGATGTCCCACGATCCCATAGGGCGATCCGATTATCCCTCAACCCCCTATGCGATCCGAACCCCTGCACCTTGTCCAGCGAGCTGTTTACGCCCCTCGACGGCGTTTTCGACCGTTCCAACTATTCTAAACAGTCACGAAGCATTTCATACAGTCATAGCAACATACATAATCAACCACAAACATCAAAACATCAATATGATAGGTAAAAAGGGATCAAACATACCCAAAATCCCAAACTTCCCCTTAAGCATATTTAGGTGAAACTAATGATAGGATTATCAAAACTTAACCAAATTAACTCAAATTCATATCAGAGGTCTAAAACTTCATTCCGAATTTTATAAACATTTTTCCAGAATTTTATCATGTTTAAATTCGCTAATTAACACTAATCAACCCTAATTAGCCATAATTAGTGCAAAACTAAGCAAATCACTCACCTTAGCCACAAAACAAACTAAGATCTGAAATAATTCTCTGATTTGATGTGAATCTCAATGCCAAACAGCAGCTCCTTTGTTGCTTTGGTGAAGATCCTTCTTGATTAGGGGTTGCTAAGCCAAATCCTTAACCAAAAGATGATTTGGAGGTGATTTAGAGGTTGGAGGCCATTTTTAGGGTTCCTTGGTGATAAGTGGAGGCTAGAAAACTGAAATGGAATGATTCTCCATCTCATTTCAGCCCTCCCATAACCCTAATCCCGAAATGGGTTATGGGCCTATTCACTAATCACCCGATTTGGCCCGGTTAAGCAGTTTTTCACCCTCCAAACCTTGTTTCAGCCATATCTCCCAAACGGTAAGTCCGTTTGGCTAATGTGACCACTCTACGGAAAGAGAAACTATCAAACGAATCAAATGGAAGTGGTTTCATGTCAAAATTCCTTTCCAATCAAAAGTTATGGCCAAAATAGTACCAACAAGGGGCAAAATGGTCATTTAAAAATCGACAAAAATCATAAGCATGGGAAATGACTCTGATAGATGTTTCCCAAAGTTACATGACCATACGACTTCACATGGGAAAGAAATAAATATTCTACAATCCTATGATGTGTAGAATACGGGTCATTACAATATATATATATATATATATATATATATATATATATATATATATATATATATATATATATATATATAAGAGATTATAAAGTGGACATATGCTCATTAACGTGAACCACTATAAATTCGTGTGTGATTGTACTTCTTTTCATTTTTTATTGAATTGTCTTCATTTTTATTCTCTACATTCCCATTTCATAGGTGTTGTACCATTTTTTTGGTCTCTACAACACCGACGTAGGTGCTTCCAACGTATGTGGTCACCTGCACCGATACTGCCATTTACCCCCTCCACCACCATCAAGGACTTCTCAGCCTCCGTTTGACCAAATAGTGTAGTATTTTCAAGGTGAAACTCTCACCATTTTGTTTCCTTTAATGTTATGTATGTAGGATCATAGTTTGTGTGAAATAGATTCATGCAAAAATTGCTTTCTCAGACAAGTTGAAGTAATACATGTGCTTGTGTTAAGTTGATTTGCTTAGTTTTTCAAATGCTTATCGTATATCCATATGGAGGTACGCATTACTTATCTTCCTATATATAACAAACACGTATAATTTAAGTTGGCTTGGTTCTTGAAAACAGCCTTATAATAGTTAGCTTGCTAGGCTGAAAATTCGTCATGGGTTGCTGAAATAATTGTATTCTAGCCTACTTATCTTGGTTTGGTAATCCTCTAATGATATATATATATATATAAACATATACAAATATATATATTTAAACATATATATATACACTTATATATCGGTGGGCAAAATCCATTGATATTTGTAACGACCTGTATTTTACGTATCGACCAATCGTAAAATAATTATATTATTTATTCTTTAGTGGTCGGATCATTCTGAGATTTTAATATGTCGTTCATGGGGACGTGAAACATGTCCATGATTTTTACCAAATTCAAGTGTAATGTCCCATAATTTTTACGGTGTAATAATTAATTTATTTAATTATTTAAATGGTGACTTAGAAATTTAAATGGTTATTTAATTAAATAATACTGAAAATTTAATTAATATATAATATAATAATGCATTATAATTTCGAAATAGTTGGAAATAGTAGAATTCACAATATTGTGTGAATTGGATTATTTAAAATATTTAATTCAGTTTAGAATTGAATTAGAATAACGAATATATTATTTGAACAATAGATGAACGTATAATTATATTATAATTATAATCGAGCTCGAAATGGCGCGGCAGTTCGTAATTTGGCGGTTCGAACTTCAATTAAATATACATAATCCGTTTTAAGCCAGATTTCTGTGAAACAAGAAATATTCGGAGCTGGTGAAGTATATTTTTCTAATGAGAGAGAAAAATCGAGATTTCGTCGTGTAGATTGTGAGTTATGTCCAAATCAAATTTTCGAAAAGTCGCTATGGAATTCCTTTACAATTTATAACGATCTATTTATATAATAAATGGATTTTTATATATAAATTAAATATCGATATAATCTGGACTTGAAATATCGTGTTATAAATCCCGATATGTTTATTTTGGAGCTGGATAATATTCTATGTGAATATATTCAATAATATTAATTTTTTAGTATTTAATTTAATTATTTTTAAATATATTAATATTTAAATGGGTTTATTTAGAGCTTTAAAAATAGCCATTTTTGCAAATGACCTCTGTTTTCGAGGAAACTAATTTTATTGGATCCGGAATATTAAATTATTGTTAGATTTCAAATTTCGTGATTTTTGGAGTTAGTATTTGTCGTACGGGATTTTAATGTGAAAAACCCTCGATAATTTGACTTTTAAAATTACGCGGTGTGAGCAAACAGACTCGGAATTCGACGAAATAAATTTCATTGGTTCCGTAATGTCAAACTCTAGCTGCATGTCAATTTCCATGATTTTTGGATATTATATGTGATCATTGGGATTTTTAGAAGATGAATAAATTAAAAAATGACTTAAATAAAATATAAAAATAGAATAAAAAAACAATATATCCTACCTATAATACTCCTAACCACTTCTAACCCTAAACCTTTCTTCATCTAGTCAAAACGTGGCCACCTCCAAGAGATAAAATTCCAACATAAAACCAAGCTTTGAAAAATCAGATCAAATCCAATTCAAGGCTATAAATTCCAAAGTTTATATGTCTGAAATCCTCATTCGATGCTCTTCGATCTGGTATCAGCGTTGTTGGGTTCGTTGATGATTTCAGTCGATAAAAATATACACAACGCATGTATTATGAACTAGGGTTGGATCATGGAGGAAATACAGGAATCGATGCAAGATTTTAATATCCGATTCGAGTTCGTTGCGGAGTTTAGCACCTCGTGTGGATTTTCAGGGTGATTCAGTGCAAATTTCTGTTGAGACCTGTAGGGGGAGACGCGGGTTCACCAAGAACCGCGATGAAGGGAGGTGCAGCGAGTTGGACGGGATGGACACGAGGTTGGAGAGAAGGAGATGAGAAGCAATATGGTGAGCTCAGTTGGTTGATCGATGGTGTATAGGAGGAGTTGGAGATCGGTGAAATCAGCATAATGGTGGAGGAGCACGGGTTTCTCCAGTTCTGTGCATCAGGAAAGAAGGGGGTGTAGCAACAGGTTGAGTATTTTATGGGTATGGGCCGACACTGTTAAAATGGGCTAAGCCCATTTTTAAATTAAATCCAAGTTTTATTTTTATTAAATCTATATTAACTTCTAATCGTCATAACTTTATCATACGTGAATGAAATTCAGCGAAACTGGTCATGTTGGGATCGTATGGATGGGAGCTACGTAATGGAACTCCTTGGGAGCGAATTAGAGCTCGTTACAATTTATAGCGAAATAAATTGCATGTCTGAATCAACCGACAGTTATCGTTATTTAACGATGATCGTCCAATGTGAGTAAAACTCACTAACTCTGCACAGTTATATTTTTATAAAGTTCTTTTAGAATTAATAAATGATGGTTGATTGCTGTGTGTTGCTTGTTTGGTTGAATTGCTGATTTATTGCTTGGAATTACAGATAACGATATATACACATATCGTTAAACAAACAATGATTCTGTTTATTAGAATAGTACATATTGAAATGAAATTGATGTGAATTATATTGTGTAACATCTGCGGATGCAGGGAAATAGGTCGGAAGGATCCAACTGGATCCTCAACATTTATTTTACTGTTTTTCATATATTGTGATATATGATGTGATATATAATTTGTTCTTGATTTTGTGTGTTTGGATGATATGGATCATTGTTATATGGTATGTTAAACACCATAAGGAATACTGGAATGTAAAAAGAGAATTTTCAAAGTGTATATTGAAAATAAAATATCTGTATAAAATAAATAGACATTTATAAAAGGAATATTTCAAAAATAAATAGAATTATAAAAGAAAATATTTGTAAAATAGACATTTATAAAAGGAACATTTCAAAAATAAATAGAATCAAAAAAGAAAATATTTGTAAAATCAAAGATTTTGTAAAAGGAATGTTTATTTAGAAAATAAATAGAATTATAAAAGGAATATTTACTTAGAAAATAAATAGAATTATAAAAGAAAATATTTATAAAATCAAAGGATTTTATAAAAGGAATATTTATTTAGAAAATAAATAGAATTATAAAAGGAATATATATTTAGAAAAAAAAGAATTATAAAAGAAAATATTTATAAAATCAAAGGATTTTATAAAAGGAATTCTTATTTAGAAAATAAATAGAATTATAAAAGGAATATTTATTTAGAAAATAAGTAGAATTATAAAAGGAATATTTATTTAGAAAATAAATAAAATTATAAAAGAAAATATTTATAAAATCAAAGGATTTTATAAAGGAATATTTATTTAGAAAATAAATAGAATTATAAAAGGAATATTTATTTAGAAAATAAAAGGAAATATTTATAAAATGAATAGAATTTTATAAAAGGAAATATTTGGGAAATAAATAGAATTATTAAAGGAAATACATGGGAAATAAATATTGAATGGAAATCTATTTTTAACAGATAAATGGAAAAGATTAATTTAAAGTAGATTTTAAATTGAATCTATTTTAATAGATAAATTGAGAAGATTTATTTATAAATTAAACAAAATATTTATCATTAGATAACTGGAATATATAAGTCTGAACTTATATAGAGAAGTAGAAATCAGTTTTGACACCGATATTTTAAATAGAAATTGAACTTAGCATTCATAGAGAGAATTATAAATGAGATTAAGTGTTAGAAATAAAAAGGAGATTTCGTATGAGTAATTCTATAAATAGAAGTACAAATAAAATTTGGAAAATGGGATATTATTTTGAAATACGAAATCAAACTAAATGGATGGTATAAAAGAAATATTATTCACATTTAGTGTGAATAATGGTTTAAGCAAATATTTTGCAAATAAACACATTTATAAAGGAAAGTGGATTTTTGAAATAGAAATTAAACAGAAATGAAATTTCAAATGGCTAGAAATAAATAACTTGTTTAATAATGAAAACAAGTGTTGTGATTTATAAGCAATGTTTATAAATGAATTAAAATTTAATTATCAGTGGATAATTGAGGTTGCAAATTCAATAGTGAATATAAAATGAGAAATTTGGAGCTGTTTTAAAAAGGAAACGATGAAATCCATTTCGATATTCGAAAGGTAAAAAGGATTAAATAGAATCTGTAAAGATTTGTAACTGGAATTCAACTAAGCCAGATGTCATAAAATAATTCATTTAAAGAAATTATATATTGAATAAATCAATATTTAACAAGATAATTAATATTCGGTTGGAAACCGATATTTGATAATCGAATATAAGTTATTCGAAGAAGAGTTAATCAGATATAAGTTATTCGAAAGAAGAGTTAAATCGAGTATAAGTTATTCGAAATAGAGTCAATCGAATATAGGTTATTCGAAGGAGAGTTAATCGAATAGAGATTACTCGAAAGTGAGTTATACATTAGAATCGATCATATCAAATTCGGGAAAGTACTATTTACTTTTCGGCTTTTAAATCAAGGTTTATTTATTTAATAAATAAATAAATTATTATTTATTCAAATTATGAATTAAAAATCATATTCTTAAGTTAGATATTTCAGAAGTAGGATTTATAACGTTATCGTTATAACCAATGTTTTTCATAAAAGAAGTAGATTCGTAAACTAAATCCGAGAATGCGCGTAAGCGATGGTTGTAAAAATTGGAGTTGTGAGCTGTAACGACCACGAAATTTCGACCCTGAAAATTGACATAAAACAAAATGTCGACTAATCAGACATCGAAACACCGGGTCATTTAGAGAAAGAAGTTAGAGGTTGAGAATAGAAATGTAACAACCTGGAAATTCTGAGCTAGTTAAATTTTTTTATTTTGGCAATTTTAATGAATTTTGAATATTTAAAATGAATTATTTTAAATAATAATGACGAGAAATTTATTTTGAATATAATTCGAACGTATATATTTATATACATCGTCGTTAGAATATAAATATTTATTTTAAATTATAAAAGGAATTGAAAATGGCGCGGTAGTTCGATAATTCGATTTCAAATTTCAATTGAACATACTGAGTGCAAAATAAACCGGATTTTGGCGAGACCAAAAATATTAGAATCTAGTTGAGAATATCTTTCCAACGAATCTGAAAAATCGAAATTTCATAGTGGGAATCAAAAGTTATGTCCAGTTGAAAATTCAGAATAGTCGCTATGTAAATTATACATGGCCCAAAAAGTCAAATTTTGCATACGGATGAATTTGGACTCGAAACCACTTCCATTGAGTTCAAAATGCCATTTAGAACTCCGAAAAGTATAAACTTCGATATATTCCGATATCCGGAATAGTGGCAATTGGCAGGAGCTTTTCGGTTAACAAAACATAGCCCTTAAAAGTGAAATTTTACATACGAGCTCAGAATTCGACGAGATAAATTTTTATGGATTCACAATGGCAAATTATTTTTGAGTCTCAAAGTGCGCGTTGAACGGAGTCAGTATGTGGCCGTGCGAAGCAAAACCATTTGTTCAAAAGCGGGCAATCATTTTACAAAGGAACATTATTGATACGACCTCGGAATTCGATTCTACTTTTTTTTCTGGATTCGTATCATCTAATAATGGTTAAATTCAAGAGGGCTTGATTTTTTGAGTTAACATGTGAGCGTGCAAGAAGAAATGGTGCACCAAAATCGCATTTTTAGAGCTTATCTGAGCATTTTTGAGAATTTTAACGGACGGTCAAACGAACTCGGAATTCGACGAAACTTGTTTCGTTGGGCTCATCTTCACGTCTACTATGTCGTGTCCGAAATCCGCAGCAATTGGATATCGTCGGCGTTTGCACGATAGGCGAGAAACTAGCATATAATCACTTTTACGGCATTTCTCTCTTCATAACTTCACTTCTCTCTTCCTCTTCAAAAAAGAAAAAAATGGCCTCCTCCTCCACCATGTTGCTACCGCCCCTACATCAGCCACCGCCGGCCTCCACCAGCACTGCCACCTCCCTCCGACCACCCTCCTCCTCCTCTTCTCTCTCCTCTTCTCTTTCTCTCTCTCCCTTCACAAACTAAACCCTAGGAGCCACCACCACCACCACGGGCCCCACCACCACCGCCGCTGCCCCTTAGCCACCTCCCCACCTCCCATCAGGTCCGGCGCCCCCCTATGGCCCCCCAATTCCGGTCGTGGGCCCCTCCTCAAAAATCACATTTTTCACTAATTTCCCGTTTTGCACAAAACACCCTGTCAATATTTCGCGAATAACTCTCAAACCGTGCGTTTCTAGCCAAAGTTCCTCAAAAACAAAATCGAAGAGCACGATTTTCTCTTCGATTTGGTATATGATAGTCCCATTTTGCATAACGTAGTTGTCGGGAAAACGCGTCCATAGTCTGCTGTTCAAACACTGTCAAAATGCTGTCTTTTCGCGATTTTCGGCGAAATGACACATTTTTGGGAGGAAGACCACTAGGCGAAAGTTGTCCGGAATGGCGCGTTTAAGCTAGAAAAAAAGATGGTGTGAAGATTGAAGCTCGTTTGCAAATTATGGAACCAGAACAGCGAATCCGGACGTTAGAAAATGTGAGTTTTCTCCGCTTTAAAGCTTCTATGGTTTTTGACGAATGAAGTATGTAAAAATATGATTTTTATATAATGAGAAGAATAAAAATATGATTTTTATAATATATAGATAGAAAAAATTTGATCTTTATATATGTAGCGAAATAAAAATCTGATTTTTATTATATATATGTTGAAATAAAAATGTGATTTTTATAGCGACGATATAAAAATATAATCTTTATTATATGAACACCGTTGTAAAAATAGAATTTTTATCTATATAGTAACAACAATTTAAAAATGTGATTTTTATATATGTAGTGGCTATCGACAACGAAATTGACAAAAGGCGAGCACGGCGAAGATTTCAACATAAGAAGAGTCGCGGCGTTTGGTTTAGCTTTTAGGTGAGAACTTCTCACTCTATATTTCATTTTCTAGTTAAAATATATACTAGGATGCAGACGGTGCTTAGCAGCACCTGACACCCGTCATCCACAGACCATGGATGACTTGTTTGCTTGTTTGATTTGTTTGTTTGGTTGTGTAGTTGGTTATATTATTGGTTTGAATGTGGTTGTTTGGGTGAAATGGAATTGACTTAAATTGGTATGTGTATGGCGTGGGCCATTATTAGACCGGTGATAAGGCTAGGCCTTGTCCCGTTTCTAGTATCGTGCCGTTATGCCGTCGAAATTTTCTAAAATAAGTTAGAAAAAAATAAAGATATCATTTTATTTAATAAATGAACCGAATAGAATATTCATAGGTTGAATAAAATAATTTGGTCGTTAAAAATGTATTTTTTAACGTGAACGTGAATAAATAAATATTCATTTACAAACCAGACGGTTTGTTTATGTACACCTATTTGAAGGACATTGATTGGAACGATAAATTTTACACATCGTCCAACTGCACAAATAAAATCTGTGTTTGATTGTTTGAAACCCCACACGGGTATTGGGATGATATTTGGCGTACACTAATCCCAATTATTTAATAGTATGTCGATCGATTGGTCGACAGGCTGTGTAAGCGTTAATTATTTATATTTGATGCTTATGCAGTTGTGTGGTGCACTTTGGATGATGGTTGATTGTTTATCGTTGCTATTATATACATGTGTTGTATGGAATCCATATAATTAACATTATATAGTGATTGATTGGGCCTCATTCCAATTGGGAAAATAAAGAATATTACAAAATAAAGGTTCATGTGTTGACAGTACTCATCCGTTGAGATTAGTCATGTGTTGAACGAAATATTTTAACGATAAAATTTACATCTTTATCATATATAAAATTAGAAACCAACTTCTTTATAAAATAAAGGTTCATGTGTTGACAGTACTCATCCGTTGAGATTAGTCATGTGTTGAACGAAATATTTTAACGATAAAATTTACATCTTTATCATTTATAAAATTAGAAACTAACTGGAAAATAGATAAGATGTGTGGTCTCCTGGGTATTGATCTGATGTTGGTTTCGGCCTTTGGGGTTAATATTCAGGGAATCGTTCTCTTACTAATTTACGGTTGGAGTCTGGTTTGAAATCAAACGATAGATACCATAAATTTTATAAAATATATTAAATAACAAAAATAGTCACACGTGGACAGTACTCATTCGTTGAGATTAGTCATGTGTTGACAAAAATATATATTCATGTATTGAATAGGATAAATATTCATTTGTTGAATAGAATAACATAATTATTGAAATATATAAAGCCGTGTTGATTAGAGATGCGCTATTTTGACGCGAACGATATTTATATCGATTATATTCGTTTTTCGAATTGAATTGAATATATAACGAATTCGAATTGAATATAAAACGAATTCGAATTGAATTGAATATATAACGAATTCGAATTGAATTGAATATAAAACGAATTCGAATTGAATTGAATATAAAACGAATTCGAATTGAATTGAAAACGAATTGAAATAGAATAAAAATCGATTTGAAATGAATTCAAATTAAATCGAAATTTGAATTAAATTGAAATGAATTTAAAACGAATTTATAAGGAAAAATTCAATTTTGATTTGAATTGGAAATGGAAGTTGAAATGTTTTTGAAACTAATTTAAAACTATTTATAAAATTCGATTTAAATAGAAATCGACGAAATATATATATTATATATATAATATAACGGCCTGAATAGAACGCGCCGCGCCACGGTAGTTCGTGAATTTCGACCATTGATTTCGAACGGACATTACGGGAGATCCGACCGTCGGATTCTCCTAAAACCGGTACCTTTGGGTTCGCTAATCCCAACTAGTTTGGAAAACCAAATATGGTTTGAAATGACATCCAATGGAAGATTAAAGGATAATTTTTAAAGAATTTATCTTTGATAAAATTAATGGGAACCATTCCCAAAGAATGTGATATTTAGGAACTAGCTATAGATTAGTTAAGAAGAATGGTTTCCTGGGTATTGATCTGATGTTGGTTTCGGCCTTCGGGGTTAATATTTGAGAAATTGTTCTCTTGCTAATTTACGGTTAGTGACTGCTGAATTGGAATGAGGCGTATGATGTGTTTGTGTAACATTTGTTTTTAATATACGCGGGTTGTTCGGAAAGGCCGGGTTTATACCCATTCTGAATAACTGATTCGACGATATGTCGAAGATGAAGACGGTGGTTGAAGACCGGAAGTCTTCACATCGTTTGGGTGATTACTGATGATCTTGATTGGGTTGTACACCCAAGATGAGGGAATCAGTTGGTGGTCGTCCAGATGTACTTGGAGATCGATGGATATGCGAGGAAAGTGCCTCCGGTTTCGTTCAGACCCAGAACGAACTTGTAAATGGACTGTGTGTCTGACATTGGATTTTATTCTGTGTTGATTGATCTCTATTAAATATACATCTGTTTGGCGGCGGAGAATTTATTCTCATGCTTAACGCCCTTCTCTGAGACGTACGAGCTCATAGGTTGTATATCGATGGACATCAGTCGCATGGCATGAATTGCCTGTGTGGCATGCCTAAGTGGCAATTGATCAAGGCTTCTGTTGAAAAGCAAAGTCTTGTGGTTGATGATCAAAGCACGGCCTTTGTGGCGTAGCTTTGTGTATAACGTGAAATCGCGAGCCTCACACCTCGGTATGAGTTAAAAACAGGATAAGGACTGCAGGGAGAGCACGACGTTTCTTTCTAGCTTTGGTGGTGTCAGTGACTTACCAGCCCTGACATTTATATACTTTTCACCTAAGTGGTTGTTGGATGAGGCGCCTCGATTTTAGGTCTGTAAGGACCGGGAAACGTGTGTTCAGGAATAATTAATCCTCAAACGTAAGAGAGGACCGGCCCTGAAGCATCCAAGGGTTACCCAGAGTGTGTAGTCCTGGGACATTTGCTTGAGTGTCTCGAAGCGGAGAGGAGCTTGCCCCTTGCCTCGACTCATGACGGAAATCCAATTTCCAATACAAGATATTTCGGTTTTATTTGTAGAGCCTAGTATGGCGACATGATAGATGGTACCCATGCCTCCTAGGATTGATATTTATGATTGAAATTGTTTTGACACTATACACTTATTATAGTATCAAATGATTTGTTTTTAAAACGTACCAAACATGTTTGGCTATTATAAGGGAAAACCCTATCCTCCGGCTTGCGTTGCATTGTGTGATGGGACCTGGGTCTTATAATAGCTTCGTTTTTCAAAAAAGCATTGCGCTGTTTATTCTATGCACTGGTATTCTTGGGACGAAACCCGTTCCGTGTTATACGGCGTGGTCCCTTGAATTACTGTCTTTTAAAGTAAAGTTTTAAATAACTGTTTTAGTTCTCACACCAGTCACATGACTGACCTGGAGTTTATTGTTTTAACCTAAACTCTGGGTGCCCTTATTTTCGACACGGGCAGCTAGTAGTTTTGGTTTTGCAGATTTATATTCGTAGGATCCTGATTTACAGCTGGAACGATGCTCGGAAAGCTCTGTATCCGTGTATTACTTTCAGTTGTGTTTTGTATTATTTTCCGCTGCTATGTAATTTATTGTAATCTCTGATATTTATCGAATGTATAGTATTCATTTATACTCTGTATATTCTTGTATCTGATGGAATTGTTGTAATAGCAATGAAATGTTCTTTTGTCTGCGTTCCTTTATGTGTTGTTCTCGAAGTATCCGATCTTTCCTTCACGGGGAATTTACTGGTCCTCATAGTTGGTATCAGAGCTTTGGTTTACAGAGCTCGAGAACAAGACACATTAGAACCATACGAAAGAATTCATCAGATATTGGATTAGTAAAATCCAATTAGAATGACTCGTTAGAGATAGGATCAGTAGTATCCTAGAACGAGTGTGAAGAGTATATTTTTCAAATGAAAACAATTTTGTTTTGAAATTTAAATCGTTTTATACGTATTTGAATAATTTATTTATATTGATTTGGACAATCTAGTATATAAAGGTTTTGCATATATGCGTCATGAACGTATATTCGAAGTTTTAATATATTAGATAGATATAGAGTCACACTCTAGTCGCCCGGACATGGTCCTGATGATGAAGTATACCATCACCAGTATTTATTTTCGAGTGACGGAGGTGTGATATCTATATATTTCCATTAGACTGGTGTGAGAACCAAAACTAGATAGGTTTATTGTTGTGATTTGGCATCAAAATCATGTTTTTCTGTATATATATCAAATTATGAATTTGAAAAGCTAATTCACTAATTGATTGATGGTTGTGTTGTATGATTATTTATTTAAACCATTATGTGAATGAATGGTGAATTTAGGCTTAATTGAACCAAATATTGAATTGTATTGTAAATTATTTGCAAATGCATGCATATACATATATATGTTTGAACATGTAAATGGATTAGCTGTTGAGTAAAGAATTTATTTGCGTGCCCGACAAATAGGTAAACCTTAATGAGTTGGATGCGCACTTTTATTGTTATATCAACTCCTGTGAGTGCCATTGGATGCGGAGTGCTGGTTATTCTGTGTGTAATTAATAAATGTCGCCATAGGATAGTAACAATTAATTTTGAACTACACTGCATGACATACTTCCTGAAGATGACATACTTCTTAATATCGCATACTTCATCATATACCACACAAGCATTTGGAGCTTGTGTGACGAGGTGGCAGATTTACCATACGAGCGAGAGGCTTGTATGGCGATGACTATATATTACAGGTTGAATTGATGACAGATATGGACTATATATTACAGGTTGAACTGATGAATGATATGGACAATATAAAATTGTAATGGTAAAATTGCCAGATTAATAAAAAAAACCACATCGGTCTGGAGTTGACAATAATCACGTCTCTCTAGTCATTAGATACGGCACATGGATTATTTATTTCCCACACGGGACGAGGTGACGAGAATTTATTCTCTGGAGCAATTAAAATACAAACTCCCTCAGGCTTTGACAGGGTGACGAGAATTTATTCTCTGGAGTTATTATTTATACACGCTCCCCTGTAAACACCAGAATATATCACTATAAATATGTGTATGCTTTATAGCATTTATTGGGTACCTAATACGGCCCAATAAATTTCCAAACCCCTCCCCATACAAAGGAGGTTATGGCAAAAAATTTCGAAAATTCCGGGTGTTAGCCAAATTTTTGAAGAATTTGAAAATTCTCAGAAACTGAAAAGTTGGAGAATGGAAGCCAGAATGAACGTTGAGTTGGTTTTTAAAACAACTTTCGGCTTCGTTTCTTTTCGGGGACGAAAGTTTTAAGTGGGGGAGATTGTAACAACCCGGAAATTCTGAGCCAGTTTAAAATTTTTATTTTGGCAATTTTAATGAATTTTGAATATTTAAAATGAATTATTTTAAATAATAACGACGAGAAATTTATTTTGAATATAATTCGAACGTATATATTTATATACATCGTTGTTAGAATATAAATATTTATTTTAAATTATAAAAGGAATTGAAAATGGCGCGGTAGTTCGATAATTCAATTTCAAATTTCAATTGAACATACCAAGTGCAAAATAAACCGGATTTTGGCGAGACCAAAAATATTAGAATCTAGTTGAGAATATCTTTCCAACGAATCTGAAAAAGTGAAATTTCATAGCGGGAATCAAAAGTTATGCCCAGTTGAAAATTCAGAATAGTCGCTATATAAATTATACAGGGCCCAAAAAGTCAAATTTTGCATACGGATGAATTTGGACTCGAAACCACTTCCATTGAGTTCAAAATGCCGTTTAGAACTCCGAAAAGTATAAGCTTCGATATATTCCGATATCCGTAATAGTGGCAATTGGCAGGAGCTTTTCGGTTAGCAAAACATAGGCCTTAAAAAGTGAAATTTTACATACGAGCTCAGAATTCGACGAGATAAATTTTTATGGATTGACAATGACAAATTATTGTTGAGTCTCAAAGTGCGCGTCGAACGGAGTCAGTATGTGGCCGTGCGAAGCAAAACCATTTGTTCAAAAGCGGGCAATCATTTTACAAAGGAACATTATTGATACAAACTCGGAATTCGATTCTACTTTTTTTCCTGGATTCGTATCATCTAATAATGGTTAAATCCATGAGGGCTTGATTTTTTGAGTTAGCATGTGAGCGTGCAAGAAGAAATGGTGCACCAAAATCGCATTTTTAGAGCTTATCTGAGCATTTTTGAGAATTTTAACGGACGGTCAAACGAACTCGGAATTTGACGAAACTTGTTTCGTTGGGCTCGTCTTCACGTCTACTATGTCGGGTCCGAAATCCGAGGCAATTGGATATCGTCGGCGTTTGGACGATAGGCGAGAAACTAGCATATAATCACTTTTACTCCATTTCTCTCTTCATAACTTCACTTCTCTCTTCCTCTTCAAAAAAGAAAAAAATGGCCTCCTCCTCCACTATGTTGCTGCCGCCCCTACATCAGCCACCGCCGGCCTCCACCAGCACTGCCACCTCCCTCCGACCACCCTCCTCCTCCTCCTCTTCTCTCTCCTCTTCTCTTTCTCTCTCTCCCTTCACAAACCTAAACCCTAGGAGCCACCACCACCACCACGGGCCGCACCACCACCGCCGCTGCCCCTTAGCCACCTCCCCACCTCCCATCAGGTCCGGCGCCCCCTATGGCCCCCCAATTCCGGCCGTGGCCCCCTCCTTCTCAAAAATCACATTTTTCACTAATTTCCCGTTTTGCACAAAACACCCTGTCACTATTTCGCGAATAACTCCTAAACCGTACATTTATAGCCAAAGTTCCTCAAGACCAAAGACGAAAAGCACGATTTTCTCTTCGATTGGGTATATGATAGTCCCATTTTGCATTACGGAGTTGTCGGGAAAATGCGTCCAAAGTCTGCTATTCAAACACTGTCAAAATGCTGTCTTTTCGCGATTTTCGGGAGGAAGACTACTAGGCGAAAGTTGTCCGGAATGGCGTGTTTAAGCTAGAAAAAAAGATGGTGTGAAGATTGAAGCTCGTTTGCAAATTATGGAACCAGAACAGCGAATCCGGGCGTAAGAAAATGTGAGTTTTCTCCGCTTTAAAGCTTCTATGGTTTTTGACGAATGAAGTATGTAAAAATATGATTTTTATATAATGGGAAGAATAAAAATATGATTTTTATAATATATAGATAGAAAAAATTTGATCTTTATATATGTAGCGAAATAAAAATCTGATTTTTATTATATATATGTTGAAATAAAAATGTGATTTTTATAGCGACGATATAAAAATATAATCTTTATTATATGAACACCGTTGTAAAAATAGAATTTTTATCTATATAGTAGCAATATAAAAATGTGATTTTTATCCATATAGAGTGTAACAACCCGGATTTTTACAACATGCTAAGACGAGAATCAAGGCAGAATTTAATTATAAAATCTGAATCAAGGGAAACGGGCTATGCCTTTGCGTTCGTCTCGGAAAAATACGCGAAATAGAGTCCGAGTTTTCGAAAATCGGAGTCCGTATGACCAAGTTATGGCCCGTCAAAATTTTCAGAAAATTTCAAGTTCAAAAATAGTTCAAATTTGAGTTCAGAATTCAAATTCAGCCAAGCAGAAGAGGCGGGAAAAATTCCCGCCACCCCAAGTCGACTGGGGAGTCGACTTGGGAGTCGACACCCCCCAGGTGGTGTCGACTGCCCAGTCGACACCCCTGTCGACCTGGGTGGTCCGACCACCTGGGCCTGGGTGCACCTGACTTCTTCCCCAAGACATGTTTTGGGTCTGATTTGTTGGCTTGTGACGGATTTTGATGGCTAGGATCTGAATTGGGGTTAATCCTATGGCTAAAACTAATCCTAATCTCTATAAAAAGACCCCTAACCTAATCTTAAACCTTCAAAAATCAATCCTACAACTAAACTATGCCAAAATGTCTAGTCATGGCCTCCATCCTCTTGTCATAAATTCAATCTTCATTCACATGAGAGATTACATGATGATATGAGTGATTTCAAGTTTGTATGAGAGTTCATAAGTTGCATTCTAGCCAAAGTTGCAACCTTTCTACTTCAAGGCAAGGATTTCTATTGGTATTTGCTCAAGGGTTTCATTTGGAGCTTATCATTTGGGGTTTTTGGTGTTGCTTGAGTGGCTTCGTCTCAATCTTTGTATTATATGTCGTTTTATTGCCTTCATAGCATTGTAAGCCCCCTTCTACTTTCTTTTTAGACTATGAAGTTAAATGAATGTTGCAAGTTGGGTTTGAACATTAAGTATCATACATGCTATCATGTTATGTATCCCATCATGTTTGTAAAGACATTATCTTGATCTTGTGGGCTAAAAGCTATAAGCTTTATGTTGAATATTGCATTATGCAACATGAGAGCTATCGTATCCCTTATGATAACTTGCATATAATGCTATATGCGAACTTCTAGTCATCTTTCTATGTCACCTATCATCATGATTCGCCTATGTGCCAAGTTTGGGGTTATACATGTTTTTGAGGCTTAATAATGTAACATGCAAGTTAATGAACACATTTATGCCTCATATGCCACCATGATTAACTTGTGGCCTTATACCCTTTTTGTCATGCCTTTGCCAAGTTCCTTCTTAAATCCATTATGCGTTGTTGCGAATGTATATGCGAGTTTAAAAAGCGTTGGGGTTACATTATGGGTAAACTTTAATGACATGAAACACGACTTGGGGTAAATTGGTATAACATGACAACATGCAATTTTGGCTATGAACATGGAACTTGAAAACTTGACATGTATGGGTTGTAAGTGTAATAAGACACTAGACCAAATATGAAAGTGGCCAACTCGAGGTTGGGTTGAGTTTGTAGCATAAATCTACCCGTACCCGCCCGGCTTAACTAGTGGCTACAAACAATAGGACCCAATGTGAGTAGTTGGTCACATAGCACTTAAAACCCGAGGTTAGATTAGGTTGTGGTATAAATCTACCCGGACCCGCCCGGCTTAACTAGTAACCACAACGAAGTCTAATGTGAGAGGTTTGGGGTGCATTAATCTAATTAATGCCACATGAAAAGGTTAAGTAATTTTGACTAATGACACTTAACCGATATGACACGAATGGGTAGGTTAAGTGGAACCAGACTTGATTTCTTAACGACACTTAACCAAACAAGACAATTAGGGGACGGGGTTAAGTAATTTACACTTAACCAACTCGACTTGGTAATTAGATAGGGTTAAGTAATCTATACTTAACTAATCTAAACACGGTAATTAGATGGGGTTAACTAATCTATACTTAACTAATCTAAACACGGTAATTAGATAGGGTTAAGTAACCTTCACTTAACTAATCTAAATGCGGTAATTAGATGAGGTTAAGTAACTTACACTTAACCAATGTAAACACGGTAATTCGATGGGGTTAAAGTTAAACACTTAACCAATCTAAACTTGGTAATTCAATGAGGTTAAGTGACTTATACTTAACCAATTATACATGATGATTTGATGAGATTAAGCAACCATACTTAACCAATCTAATATGAGAACTTGATAGGGTTAAGTCACAAGACCGTTTAAATATACTTAACCATCGTAATACGATTAGTGGATGGGGTTGAACTAACCCACACTTAACCAGTCCGACTCGATAATCTGATGGGGTTAAGATAACCTATGCTTAACCAATCTAACACGATAATCTGATAGGGTCAAGACAAACTAATACTTAACCAATTTGACTTGATAATTGAATAGGGTTAAGTCATAAGCTTCTTGGTATACTTGACCAACTTGTAGGGCTAAGTCTTGAGCTTAAATACTTATCCAATCTTGACATGATTCGTAGGCAGGTTAAGTCATGAACTTAAATGACAATACTTAACCCATTTGACAAAACCCTAGTTCAGGGGACTAGGTGGAAAATCGTAGCTAACAAGGATAACGGGAAAAGAGACTAAGTGGTGAACCTCAGTTTAAGAAACTAAGTAATAATTCTTAGTCAAGGGATTTGGACCAGTTCACAGATAGATGAGTAACCCGATACGGTAGGTCATCGCTTAAACACACGATGAGGAGTAATATCTGATTTAGATAAAAGGCTCCAACGAACTGGGTGACGAAGCGGTAGCTTCGGGGAAACGTGAGGATACTCTTGGTATCCCTCTGTGAGGTTGCGGATGGTCCATGAAACCAGGGCTCACAGAGGTTAAGGTCTGCGGTAGGAGAACCAAGGGTATGCCATGGTTGCTGCGCGAGCAACCTAAAGACTGGGGTGGATTAGCGTGGGGTCGGCGATATTTTCACGGTAGCCCTAGATAGCACATTCGTCGGCCACCTACCATCTTTAGTCAACCGTGTACGTACGGAAAGGCAGAGAACACCCAACAAACCATACTTGCTATCTAGGTATGGGTGAGGTTCGTCGTCCGGAAAGAGGGCATCGATGGCTGTAGTATAGTTCTCATACATGACATTTCTTGTTTTGCCTTTCAGTAGTTGAGGGAGGGGTCACGTGGGACCATAGCCACGGATACAAAAACAGACCTTGATATCTGCATCGGTAGATGACTTAAAACTCCCGACCGAGTTCCGTATTTCTTGATTTGCCCTGGCACGGAACTCGTATGGCACATTGAGGTACATGTGCGTCTAGACATGGAAAACGGTTCACGATTCGCACGTGGGAGAAAAGGGTGCGGTTGAAGGGTAGCATAATCCCTTGTAGACCTAGGTGGCTAAAAACCCAAACCGAGACACGAAAACGTTCATTAGGTAGCATAATCCCTAGCGGTCCTAAGCGGCATAAACCCTAGGTGAACACGCGATAGTTCATGGTAAGAAAACATAACCAGACAAGGGTAGCAGTCCAAAACAACTTCAAGGATAAAATGGTACTACGTTGAGGTGGTATAGATTCACATGGGAAAGCCCGTACGACCTACGGCAAAGGACTGAACTTATACATGGAAAGAAACATACGAGTTGGGAAAACCTACATATGCTATATATATTAGGTTGGCATGGACCATTAAATGACATTGGGCCAGGGACATTCATAGTTAACACATGACGCGGGTTGGGATACTAGTACGAGAGGTGCAGAACAAATATACATGATAGATACCTTGCGAAATTGTACTTGATAGAAACCTGACGAGGTGATACCTTGACTTATCTTGACACCGTAGTTTATCATGACACACTTGTTTATCTTGGTACAGTAGTTCATCCTGTTATTTTGGTTTAGCTTATCTATCTTGTCCTCATACTTATGTTCATCTCAGTTCCTCATGCAGTTAACTTTACTAGTTTATATACTGATAGTAGATAGGGCTTACCAGTCTTTATGACTGACCCCGCTTTCTTTCGCCTCTTTGTCTTCCGTTTCCCCCCAGGTTTCAGGGAGGAAATGATGTTGTTTAGTTCAGACCTCTTATGCTTGAAGGTCATCATGTATAACTTGGTCTTCTCTTGGCTATGGCTGCTTCACCGCATTATTTTGGGGAATAATTTATGAAAAGGTTTTATGCTTCTTTACTACTGCAAGACAGGTTTTGATGTATTCTGATGTAAAAGGCTTTAGACCTTATTTTATAAGTTAATGAAATTTGTTTTACTTCCGCTGTTTTATATATGTTCTGTCTTGTAATATTTCTGTGCATGTTTACCTCGATAATGCTTCACCAAACCTAGTGCTTTCCCTTTATGAGTGACCCTAGCGGAGGTGGGGTGTTACATAGAGTGATTATAAAAATAGAATTTTTATATGCATAACAACAATTTAAAATGTGATTTTTATATATGTAGTGGCTACCGACAACGCAATTGACAAAAGGCGAGCACGGCGAAGATTTCTACATAAGAAGAGTCGCGGCGTTTGGTTTAGCTTTTAGGTGAGAACTTCTCACTCTAAATTTCATTTTCTAGTTAAAATATATACTAGGATGCAGACGGTGCTTAGCAGCACCTGACACCCGTCATCCACAGACCATGGATGACTTGTTTGCTTGTTTGATTTGTTTGTTTGGTTGTGTAGTTGGTTAGATTATTGGTTTGAATGTGGTTGTTTGGGTGAAATGGAATTGATTTAAATTGATATGTGTATGGCGTGGGCCATTATTAGACCGGGGATAAGGCTAGGCCTTGTCCCATTTCTAGTATCGTGTCGTTATGCCGTCGAAATTTTCTAAAATAAGTTAGAAAAAAATAAAGATATCATTTTATTTAATAAATGAACCGAATAGAATATTCATAGGTTGAATAAAACAATTTGGTCGTTAAAAATATAATTTTTAACGTGAACGTGAATAAATAAATATTCATTTACAAACCAGACGGTTTGTTTATGTACACCTATTTGAAGGACATTGATTGGAACGATAAATTTTACACATCGTCCAACTGCACAAATAAAATCTGTGTTTGATTATTTGAAACCCCACACGGGTATTGGGATGATATTTGGCGTACAATAATCCCAATTATTTAATAGTATGTCGATCGATTGGTCGACAGGCTGTGTAAGCGTTAATTATTTATATTTGAAGCTTATGCAGTTGTGTGGTGCACTTTGGATGATGGTTGATTGTTTATCATTGCTATTATATACATGTGTTGTATGGAATCCATATAATTAACATTATATGGTGATTGATTGGGCCTCATTCCAATTGGGAAAATAAAGAATATTACAAAATAAAGGTTCATGTGTTGACAGTACTCATCCGTTGAGATTAGTCATGTGTTGAACGAAATATTTTAACGATAAAATTTACATCTTTATCATATATAAAATTAGAAACCAACTTCTTTATAAAATAAAGGTTCATGTGTAGGCAGTACTCATCCGTTGAGATTAGTCATGTGTTGAACGAAATATTTTAACGATAAAATTTACATCTTTATCGTTTATAAAATTAGAAACTAACTGGAAAATAGATAAGATGAGTGGTCTCCTGGGTATTGATCTGATGTTGGTTTCGGCCTTCGGGGTTAATATTCAGGGAATCATTCTCTTACTAATTTACGGTTGGAGTCTGATTTGAAATCAAACGATAGATACCATAAATTTTATAAAATATATTAAATAACAAAAATAGTCACACGTGGACAGTACTCATTCGTTGAGATTAGTCATGTGTTGACAAAAATATAGATACATGTATTGAATAGGATAAATATTCATTTGTTGAATAGAATAACGGAATTATTGAAATATATAAAGCCGTGTTGATTAGAGATGCGCTATTTTGACGCGAACGATATTTATATCGATTATATTCATTTTTCGAATTGAATTGAATATATAACGAATTCGAATTGAATATAAAACGAATTCGAATTGAATTGAATATATAATGAATTCGAATTGAATTGAATATAAAACGAATTCGAATCGAATTGAATATAAAACGAATTCGAATTGAATTGAAAACAAATTGAAATAGAATAAAAATCGATTTGAAATGAATTCAAATTGAATCGAAATTTGAATTAAATTGAAATGAATTTAAAACGAATTTATAAGGAAAAATTCAATTTTGATTTGAATTGGAAATGGAAGTTGAAATGTTTTTGAAACGAATTTAAAACTATTTATGAAATTCGTTTTAAATAGAAATCGACGAAATATATATTATATATATTATATATATAATATAACGGCCTGAATAGAACGCGCCGCGGTAGTTCGTGAATTTCGACCATTGATTTCGAACGGACATTACGGGAGATCCGACCGTCGGATTCTCCTAAAACCGGTACCGTTGGGTTCGTATCGAAAAGAGATTTCTAACGAATATTAGAAATTTGAAATCTAACGGTTGGATTTGGAGATACGTCCAAATCAAATTTGGAAAAGGTCGCTGTAAGTGCAGTTCGTTGGCCGCTGTTGGAAATCGACTGTACGGGCCTTGATAAAATTATTAAAAATATCAATAATTCGTGTAAAATCATAAGAAATGATTTGGGAAAAATTGGGATGAAAAACTCCATATTTAAAAAGATAAAAATAGATTTTTATCGAAATGAACTAGTTTTGAACTAGAATTAAAGTCCTATTATTTTTAAATAATAAATTGAATTAGAATTGATTTGTGGGTTTATCGTGAACGGTGTTTTAAATAACACTTGTTCTTTAACCCGATAATAAATAGAATGTGATTTGGGTTTATCGTGAACTGTGTTTTACATGACATTAGTTCTTTAACCCAGTAAAAGGAGTTTCAATGAATCTGCAATTAGATTGAAATGTGAATTGATAATTTAAATTATCAAATTTGGAAAATGAGCGAGAATGGAGTATCACCAATTTTGCTCCAAGCAATAGTTAAATCTTTAATTAGATTTGAACGTGGAATGGTAATTAATTTTATCGATAACACCGTGGTATTAGATATGGAGTATTACCAGTTTTGCTTCATGGGATGAATAGGTTGAGATTGGGAAATAAAATAAATAATTACTTTGGTGTGGTTCGCTAATCCCGACTAGTTTGGGAAACCAAAATATGGTTTGAAATGACATCCAATAGAAGATTAAAGGATAATTTTTAAAGAATTTATCTTTGATAAAATTAATGGGAACCGTTCCCAAAGAATGTGAAATTTAGGAACTAGCTGTAGATTAGTTAAGAAGAATGGTTTCCTGGGTATTGATCTGATGTTGGTTTCGGCCTTCGGGGTTAATATTTGAGAAATTGTTCTCTTGCTAATTTACGGTTAGTGACTGCTGAATTGGAATGAGGCGTATGTTGTGTTTATGTAACATTTGTTTTTAATATACGCGGGTTGTTCGGAAAGGCCGGGTTTATACCCATTCTGAATAACCGATTAGACGATATGTCGAAGATGAAGACGGTGGTTGAAGACCAGAAGTCTTCACATCGTTTGGGTGATTACTGATGATCTTGATTGGGCTGTACACCCAAGATGAGGGAATCAGTTGGTGGTCGTCCAGATGTACTTGGAGATCGATGGATATGCAAGGAAAGTGCCTCCGGTTTCTTTCAGACCCAGAACGAACTTGTAAATGGACTGTATGTCTGACATTGGATTTTATTCTGTGTTGTTTGATCTCTATTAAATATATATCTATTTGGCGGCGGAGAATTTATTCTCTTGCTTAACGCCCTTCTATGAGACGTACGAGCTCAGAGGTTGTATATCGATGGACATCAGTCGCATGGCATGAATTGCCTGTGTGGCACGCCTAAATGGCAATTGATCAAGGCTTCTATTGAAAAGCAAAGTCTTGTGGTTGATGATCAAAGCACGACCTTTGTGGCGTAGCTTTGTGTATAACGTGAATTCGCGAGTCTCACACCTCGGTATGAGTTAAAAACGGGATAAGGACTGCAGGGAGAGCACGACGTATCTTTCTAGCTTTGGTGGTGTCAGTGACTTACTAGCCCTGACATTTATATACTTTTCACCTATGTGGTTGTTGGATGACGCGCCTCGATTTTAGGTCTGTAAGGACCGGGAAACGTGTGTTCAGGAATAATTAATCCTCAAACGTAAGAGAGGACCGGCCCGGAAGCATCCAAGGGTTACCCAGAGTGTGTAGTCCTGGGACATTTGCTAGAGTGTCTCGAAGCGGAGAGGAGCTTGCCCCTTTCCTCGACTCATGAAGGAAATCCAATTTCCAATACGAGATATTTCGGTTTTATTTGTAGAGCCTAGTATGGCGACATGATAGATGGTACCCATGCCGCCTAGGATTGATATTTATGTTTGAAATTGTTTTGACACTATACACTTATTATAGTATCAAATGATTTGTTTTTAAAATGTACCAAGCATATTTGGCTATTATAAGGGAAAACCCTATCCTCCGGCTTGCGTTGCATTGTGTGATGGGACCTGGGTCTTATAATAGCTTCGTTTTTTGAAAAAGCATTGCGCTGTTTATTCTATGCACTGGTATTCTTGGGAGGAAACCCGTTCCATGTTATATGACGTGGTCCCTTGAATTACTCTCTTTTAAAGTAAAGTTTTAAATAACTGTTTTAGTTCTCACACCAGTCACATGACTGGCCTGGAGTTTATTGTTTTAACCTAAACTCTGGGTGCCCTTATTTTCGACACGGGCAGCTAGTAGTTTTGGTTTTGCAGATTTATATTCGCAGGATCCTGATTTACAGATGGAACGATGCTCGGAAAGCTCTGTATCCGTGTATTACTTTCAGTTGTGTTTTGTATTATTTTCCACTGCTATGTAATTTATTGTAATCTCTGTTATTTATCGAATGTATAGTATTCATTTATACTCTGTATATTCTTGTATCTGATGGAATTGTTGTAATAGCAATGAAATGTTCTTCTGTCTGCGTTCCTTTGTGTGTTATTCTCGAAGTATCCGCTCTTTCCTTCGTGGGGAAGTTACGGGTCCTCACAAGAAAGAAAGAAAATTAGAATATAAGAAGAAGAAGACAACTGAATTGAATTAGAGTAAATACGAATCTCACAGCGAAACGAATAAAGTATATTACAACATAACTTTAAAATACAAAATGTATTTGTACTTACATATATCATCAAAGTACATCACATGTATATCACAGCGGAAATAAACTCTATATCTAACTAGTGTTGAAGCCTCCTGCTCCAAGCTCCTCCAAGTATTTGTAAAATCCTAAGTACTTGACTGCCCGTACTAATTTGGGCACCCAAGAGTTTAGGGTAAAACAAAACAAAATAAACTCTGGGTCAATCATGGGACTGGTGTGAGTAAACTCCATACATTCGGTTTAACTTTGTAAAATCCTTTTGAAAGAAAAGATAATAGTAAGACCAGCCACACATAAACATGGACGGTTTTGCCTTACTGTAACGACCTGGAAAACCTGAACCAATTTAAAATTTTTAAATTGGCTATTTTGGTGGATTTTAAATATTTAAAATAAATATTTTAAATAATAACGACGAAAAGTAAGTTTGAATCGACATTTGGAAATAAATATAATTAATTCTAATTATAAACAAGGCCTGAAATGGCGCGGTAGTTTCAAAATTTGAATTCAAATTTTGACTGATTGTACCGGGTGCAAAACAAAACGGATTTGAGTGAAACCAAAAATATTTAAATCTGTTAGTGAATATCTTTCTAACGAATCTGAAAAATCGAAGTTTCATAGTGGGAAGCAAAAGTTATGGTCAAATGAATTTTCAGAAAGGTCGCTGTAACAACCCGTAAAATCTGAGCCAGTTTAAAAATTTTATTTTGGCGATTTATATGAATTTTGAATATTTAAAATGAATTATTTTTAATAATAATGTCAAAAAATTTATTTTGAATATAATCCGAACGTACATATTTATACGCGTCGTCGTTAGAATATAAATATTTTATTTTAATTATAAAAGGAATTGAAAATGGCGCGGTAGTTCGATAATTCGATTTCAAACTTCAAATGAATGTACCAGGTGCAAAATAAACCGGAATTTAGCGAAACCAAAAATAATAGAATCTATTTGAGATTATCTTTCCAACGAATCCGAAAAATCGAAATTTCATATAGGGAATCAAAAGTTATGGCCAAATGAATTTTTAGAATAATCGCTATGGAATTTTGGCCCTTAAAAATAGCCATTTTGCAAACGACCTCGGATTTCGACGAAACCACTTTTGTTGGATCCGTGATGTCAAGTTATTGCTAGATTCCAATTTTCATAATTTTTCGAATCAATATGTGGGCGTGGCGAAGGAAAACGCGTTTGACCAGTTTCAGTTGATTTTAATCGACTGGAAATTGGCCCCTTTTCAAACGGTCTCAGAATTTGACGAAACTAGTTTTGTTAGGACCGTATCATCAATACGAAGCTAGAAAATATTTTTTTTGGAATTTTTCGAGTCCGTATATGACCCCGGTAATTTGAAATGTACGTTTAAAATTCAGTATAATGATTTAAATGTAAATTAAACGAAAACTGATCGTAACGGTCGAATGGACCTGCGGTACATATCCCATTGTGTTCGGAATGGGGGTATTACCCCAGGGGCGACAGTCGTTGGGCTCGATTTGGGATTCAAAAGAAAAGTCAACTTTAAAGGGGCAATTAAATAATTAAATAATTAATATATAAACTTTGCCCCCCTTCTTCTCTTCAGACCAGTCAAAGAAAAAAAAACGCCCTAGACCATCGATCCACCACCCCCCTCACCCTGCCACCGCCGCTGACAGGCATCGCCCCCCTCTAAGCTCCGACCTCCTCCTCGCCGATTCGCTCCCCTCTAGCCTTCCTCTTCTTCTACTCGCGCTTCCCCCTTTCTCCAATTGAAACCAGCCAACCCCTCAACCTCCGCTCCATTCTCCCTCTCCTCCCTCGCAGTCGCTTCTCTCCCTGCTGAAGACCGCGCCTCCACCGAGCCCACCACCCCCCTACAATGGCGCGTGCAGGAGTTTTTCCCAATCGATGAAATGGGTTTGCGGTTCCTGAATGGTAACGAAGAAGAAAGAGCGGTTACAGCAAAACAGTGAGCTTCTTGTTTATTGTTTTTTTACCTTAAGTAATTTGTTTAATAACTTTTGTATTTAAATAGAAATTTAATAATATATATATATATATATATATATAGAATATAGAAGGAAATCAGTTTTATTTAGATATAAGGGTGTAAAGGTTCGATTGTATTTATATGATAAAGATTCAACTTTTGATTAAATAAAAATATGATTTTTATTTAAGTAGATTGATAAAAATACGATTTTTATATTTTTAGAATAATAAAATATGATTTTTATATAATTGAGATTATAAAAATGTGATTTTTATATATTGTAGATAATAAAAATATGATTTTTATTTAAGTAGAATATTAAAAACACAATCTTTAATATATAAATAGAGATATAAAAGTCAGATCTTTATGTATAGAATAGCGGTATGGTTTTTATATACAAAGATTTGATCTTTAATCATGTGAAGGTTCAATGTTAAATTACAAAGAGAAGTGATTTATAATATATATAAGGAATAAAAACTGAATTTTTATATATTCGAATAACGAAGAAAAATTGGATTTTTATTATATGTGAAGTATAAAATATGATTTTTATATAATGTAGAAGTTAAAAATATAATTTTTATAATATAGAAAGAATAAAAATATAATTTTTATTATAATAGAATATTAAAAATATGATCTTTATATAATAGAAGATATAAAAATACTATTTTTATATAAGTAGTGTAATGAAAATAGAATTTCTATATAATAGAGAATATAAAAATATTATTTTTATATAGTTAACGAAATAAAAATCTGATCTTTCTTATATGTATGTTGAAACAAAAATGAGATTTTTATAGTGATGAAATGAAAAGGCGAAATCTTTATATTTGAAAAGGCGAAATCTTTATATTTGAAAAGGCGAAATCTTTATGTAGAGAATAGTGTGATAAAAATATAATCTTTAGTATATGAACATCGTTGTAAAAATAGAATTTTTATCTATATAGTAGCGATGTAAAAATAGAATTTTTATCCATATGGAGTGATTATAAAAATATGATTTTTATATATGTAGTGGCTACGGGCAACGATAGTGATGAAAGGCGATCACGGCGAAGAATTTCTTCATGGGAAGAGTCGCGGGGTTGGTTTAGCTAGCTGGTGAGAACTTCTCACTTTAAATCTTCTTTTCTAGTTAGAAATATATACTAGGATGCAGACGGTGTTTAGTAGCACCCGACACCACTGTCCACAGACCATGGACTTGTTTGTTTGGTTGCATAGATTAGTTAGATCATTTGAGTTGAATTTGATTGTTTGGGGAAATGGAAATTGATTTAATTGATGTGTGAATGGCGTGGGCCATTACTAGACCGGGGATAAAGCTAGGCCTTGTCCCGTTTCTAGTATCGTGCCGTTATGCCGCCGAAATTTTCTAAAATAAGTTAGAAAAATAAAGATATCATTTTATTTAATAAATAAACCGAATAGAATATTCATAGGTTGAATAAAATAATTTGGTCGTTAAAAATATAATTTTTAACGAGAATGTGAATAAAATAAATATTCATTTACAAACCGGACGGTTTGTTTATGTACACCTATTTGAAGGACATTGATTGGGATGATAAATTTTACACATCGCCCAACTGCACAAATAAAATCTGTGTTTGATTGTTTGAAACCCCACACGGGTATTGGGATAATATACGACATACCCTAATCCCAATAATTAGTTGTATGTCGATCGATTGATTGACAGGCTGTTATATGCGTTAGATATCTATATTTGACGCTTATACAGTGTAGTGCACTTTAGATGATGGTTGATTATGTATCGTTGCTATTATATACATGTGTTGTATGGAATCCATATAATTAACTTTGTATGGTAATTGATTGGGCCTCATTCCAATTTGAAAAATAAAGAATATTATAAAATAAAGGTTCATGTGTTGACCATACTCATCCGTTGAGATTAGTCATGTGTTGAACGAAATATTTTAACAATAAAATTTACATCTTTATATTATAAAATAAAGGTTCATGTGTTGACCGTACTCATCCGTTGAGGTTAGTCATGTGTTGAACGAAATATTTTAACAATAAAATTTACATCTTTATCATATATAAAATTAGAAACTAATTGGAAAATAGATAAGATGAGTGGTCTCCTGGATATTGATCTGATGTTGGTTTCGGCCTTCGGGGTTAATATTTAGGGAATCGTTCTCTTACTAATTTACGGTTGGAATATGATTTGAAATCAAACGATAGATATCATAATTTTATAAAATATATTGAATAACAAAAACAGTCACACGTGGACAGTACTCATTCGTTGAGATTAGTCATGTGTTGACAAAAATATAGATTCATATGTTGAATAGGATAAATGTTCATTTTTTGGATGAGGCGCCTCGATTTTTGGTCTGTAAGGACTGGGAAACGTGTGTTCAGGAATAATTAATCCTCAAACGTAAGAGAGGACCGGCCCTAAAGCATCCAGGGGTTACCCAGAGTGTGTAGTCCTGAGGCATTTGCTAGAATGTCTCAAAGCGGAGAGGAGCTTGCCCCTTGCCTCGACTCATGACAGAAATCCAATTTCCAATACGTGTATTTCGGTTTTATTTGTAGAGCCTAATATGGCGACATGATAGATGGTAACCATGCCGCCTAGGATTGATATTTATGATTGAAAATGTTTTGACACTATACACTTATTATAGTATCAAATGATTTGTTTTAAACGTACCAAGCATGTTTGGGTATTATAAGGGAAAACCCTATCCTCCGGCTTGCGTTGCATTGTGTGATGGGACCTGAGTCTTATAATAGCTTCATTTTTCGAAAAAGCATTGCGTTGTCTTTTCTTTGCACTGGTATTCTTGGGAGGAAACCCGTTCCGTGTTATACGGCGTGGTCCCTTGAATTACTCTCCTTTAAAGTAAAGTTTTAAATAACTGTTTTAGTTCTCACACCAGTCATATGACTGACCTGGAGTTTATTGTTTTAACCTAAACTTTGGGTGCCCCTTTTTTCTACACGGGCAGCTAGTAGTTTTGGTTTTTGCAGATTTATATTCATAGGATCCTGGTTTACAGCTGGAACGATGCTCAGAAAGCTCTGTATCCGTGCATTACTTCTAGTTGTGTTTTATATTGTTTTTCGGCTGCTATGTAATTTATTGTAATCTCTGATATTCTTTGTTGTATAATATTGATTCATACTCTGTATATTCTTGTATTCTGATGGAATTGTTGTAATATACAATGAAATGTTCTTCCGTCTACGTTCTATTTTGTCGTGTTCTCAAGGTATCCGCTCTTTCCTTCACGGGGAAGTTACGGGTCCTCACAGTTGGTATCAGAGCTTTGGTTTACAGAGCTCGAGAACAAGACACATTAGAACCAAACGAAAGAATTCATCAGATATTGGATTAGTAATATCCAATTAGAATGACTCGTTCGAGATAGGATCAGTAGTATCCTAGAACGAGTGTGAAGAGTATATTTTTCAAATGAAAACAATTTTGTTTTGAAATTTAAATCGTTTTACACGTATTTGAATAATTTATTTATATTGATTTGGACAATCTAGTATATAAATGTTTTGCATATACGCGTCATGAATGTATATTCGAAATTTTAATATACTAGATAGATATAGAATCACACTCTAGTCGCCCGAAGATGATTCTATTGATGACTATATAGCATCAGTAGTGTGTGTTTGAGTTTCGAAGGTGTGATTTTCTATATATTTCCATTAGACTGGTGTGAGAACCAAAACTTATATAGATAGATTTATTGTTGTGATTTGGCATCAAAAACATGATTTTCTGTATATATATCAAAAAATTATGAATTTGAAACGTTAATCCACTAATTGATTGATGTTTGTATTGTTTTTTTATTTGTTTGATAATTTTGAACCATTTAGCCTAATTGTATCAAATATTGAATTGTATCGAAAATTATTTGTAATTGCATGCATGTACATATATATATGTGTGAACAAGTCATAGCAAGGAGGCTAGAGCAGAAGAATAAAATTTGTTTGCCCGACAAATAGGTACATGTTTACCATAATTTACTGTTTTGTTTGGGTGATGATGATTTTATGAGCCGATTGGCTAGCCACTTGGCTTTTTATTTATCTTTTGAGTTGAAGAAGGCCATGGGAGGCTATATGAAAAATCCCGAAGTCCCCGGTGTAGGGGAGGTTATGGCGAAATTTTTCAGAAATTTAGGGTGTTAGCCAAATTTTTTAAAATTTAAAAAGTTCTTAGAAACTGAAAAGTTGAAGAACTTAAGCCATAGCGAAAATAATGAAAGCTGAGTTGATTTGTTAAACAACTTTCGGCTTCGTTCCTTTTCGGGGACGAAAAGTTTTAAGTGGGGGAGATTGTAACAACCCGTAAAATCTGAGCCAGTTTAAAATTTTTATTTTGGCGATTTATGAATTTTGAATATTTAAAATGAATTATTTTAAATAATAATGTCAAAAAATTTATTTTGAATATAATTCGAACGTATATATTTATACGCGTCGTCGTTAGAATATAAATATTTTATTTTAATTATAAAAGGAATTGAAAATGGCGCGGTAGTTCGATAATTCGATTTCAAACTTCAAATGAATGTACCGGGTGCAAAATAAACCGGAATTTAGCGAAACCAAAAATAATAGAATCTATTTGAGAATATCTTTCCAACGAATCCGAAAAATTGAAATTTCATAGCGGGTATCAAAAGTTATGGCCAAATGAATTTTTAGAATAATCGCTATGGAATTCTGGCCCTTAAAAATAACCATTTTGCAAATGACTCGGATTTCGACGAAACCACTTTTGTTGGAACCGTGATGTCAAGTTATTGCTAGATTCCAATTTTCATAATTTTTCGAATCAATATGTTGGCGTGGCGAAGGAAAACGCGTTTGACCAGTTTTAGTTGATTTTAATCGACTAGAAATTAGCCCTTTTTCAAACGATCTCAGAATTTGACGAAACTAGTTTTGTTAGGACCGTATCGTCAATACCAAGCTAGAAAATATTTTTCTGGAATTTTTCGAGTCCGTATGTGACCTCGGTAATTTGAAATGTACGTTTAAAATTCAATATAATGATTTAAATGTAAATTGAACGAAAACTGATCGTTACGGTCGAATGGACCTGCGGTACATATCCCATTGTGTTCGGAATGGGGGTATTACCTTAGGGGCGACAGTCGTTGGGCTCGATTTGGGATTCGAAAGAAAAGTCTACTTTAAAGGGGCAATTAAATAATTAATATATAAACTTTGGCCCCCCTTCTTCTCTTCAGACCAGTTAAAGAAAAAAAAAACACGCCCTAGCCCATCGATCCGCCGCCCCCTCACCCTGCCACCGCCGCTGACAGGCATCGCCCCTCCTCTAAGCTCCGACCTCCTCCTCGCCGATTCGCTCCCCTCTAGCCTTCCTCTTCTTCCACCCGCGCTCCCCCCTTTCTCCAATTGAAACCAGCCAACCCCTCAACCTCCGCTCCATTCTCCCTCTCCTCCCTCGCATTCGCTTCTCTCCCTGCTGAAGACCGCGCCTCCGCCGAGCCCACCACCCCCCTACAATGGCGCGTGCAGGTGTTTTTCCCAATCGATGAAATGGGTTTGCGGTTCTTGAATGGTAATGAAGAAGAAAGAGCGGTTACAGCAAAACAGTGAGCTTCTTGTTTATTGTTTTTTTACCTTAAATAATTTGTTTAATAACTTTTGTATTTAAATAGAAATTTAATAATATATATATATATATATATATATATATATAATATAGAAGGAAATTAGTTTTATTTAGATATAAGGGTGTAAAGGTTCGATTTTATTTATATGATAAAGATTCGACTTTTGATTAAATAAAAATATGATTTTTATTTAAGTAGAGTGATAAAAATACGATTTTTATATTTTTAGAATAATAAAATATGATTTTTATATAATAGAGATTATAAAAATGTGATTTTTATATATTGTAGATAATAAAAATATGATTTTTATTTAAGTAGAATATTAAAAACACAATCTTTAATATATAAATAGAGATATAAAAGTCAGATCTTTATGTATAGAATAGCGGTATGGTTTTTATATACAAAGATTTGATCTTTAATCATGTGAAGGTTCAATGTTAAATTACAAAGAGAAGTGATTTATAATATATATAAGGAATAAAAACTGAATTTTTATATATTCGAATAACGAAGAAAAATTGGATTTTTATTATATGTGAAGTATAAAATATGATTTTTATATAATGTAGAAGTTAAAAATATAATTTTTATAATATAGAAAGAATAAAAATATAATTTTTATTATAATAGAATATTAAAAATATGATCTTTATATAATAGAAGATATAAAAATACTATTTTTATATAAGTAGTGTAATGAAAATAGAATTTCTATATAATAGAGAATATAAAAATAATATTTTTATATAGTTAACGAAATAAAAATCTGATCTTTCTTATATGTATGTTGAAACAAAAATGAGATTTTTATAGTGATGAAATGAAAAGGCGAAATCTTTATATTTGAAAAGGCGAAATCTTTATATTTGAAAAGGCGAAATCTTTATGTAGAGAATAGTGTGATAAAAATATAATCTTTAGTATATGAACACCGTTGTAAAAATAGAATTTTTATCTATATAGTAGCGATGTAAAAATAGAATTTTTATCCATATGGAGTGTGAAACGACCCGAACTTCCCCGGCCTCTGAAGAGAAGAGAAAGAACGAATTGTTTTGAGAACACGACAAAAACAGAACGCATACAAAAGAACATTTCACTGTATATTACAACAATGCATCAGATTAAAAGAATATACAGAGTATAAAAGAATATTACACAGAAATATCAGAGATTAACAATAAGTTACATAGCAGCGGAAAAATAATACAATACACAACTAGAATGAGATATACAGATACAAAGCTTTCCGGTTATCGTTCCAGCTGTAAACCAGGATCCTGTGAATATAAATCTGCAAAACCAAAACTACTAGCTGCCCATGTCAAAATAGGGGCACCCAGAGTTTAGGTTAAAACAATAAACTCCAGGTCAGTCATGTGACTGGTGTGAGAACTAAAATAGTTATTATCTTTATTTTAAAAGTTAGGTAAATCAAGGGACCACGCCGTATAACACGGAACGGGTTTCCTCCCAAGAATACCAGTGCATAAAACAAACAGCGCAATGCTAAATAAAGAAAAATGAAGCTGTTATAAGACCCAGGTCCCATCACACAATGCAACGCAGCCGAGGATAGGGTTTTCCCTTATAACAGCCAAAGAATGCTTGATACATTTAAAACAAATCATTTGATACTATTATAAGTGCATAGTGTATAAAACACTTCAAATCATAAGTATCAATCATAGGCGGCATGAGCGCCCCATCCCACTATGTCACCATATATAGGTTTACAAATAAAACCGCAAAGTCACGTATTTGGAAATTGGATTTCCGTCTATGAACCGAGGCCAGGGATCGTCCTCTACCGATTCGAGACAATCTAGCCTACCACGTCTCAGGAACAGCCGCAACTGCCCCCTGGATCGTCAGGGCCGGTCCACCGATGTGGATTATTATGCCTGAACAATACGTCTCCCCGCCCTTTGGGGCGCAAACGAGCCAACGAATGACTCCATCGGACCCGGATCGTCCGATCAAACCGAGGCGCCTCGCAACAGCAACAACCACATAAGTCAAACTCGTCAGGGCGTGTAAAACCACTGACGCCACTTTTAGCTAGAAAGAAACGCAAGCCCTCCCTGAGGTCCGTCTCCCGTTTTTGGTTCATACCGGGTGTGAAACACGCGAGGTAAACGTTACACAAAGCCACACCACAAACGCCGTGCTTTGATCATCACCACAAGACTTTGCTTTTCAATAGAAGCCTCGATCAATTGCCACTTAGGCATGCCACACAGGCAATTCACTCCATGTGTTTGATATCCACCAATATATAACCCCTGAGCTCGTACGTCTCAGAGAAGGGCGTTAAGCAAGAGAATAAATTCTCCGCCGCCAAACAGATATATATTTAATAAAGATCAATCACACAGACTAAAATCCAATGTCAGACACACAGTCCATTTACAAGTTCGTTCTGGGTCTGAACGAAACCGGAGGCACCTAGTACCCCGCATATCCATCGATCTCCAAGTACGTCTGGACGATCACCAACTGTTTCCATCTTCTTGGGTGTACAGCCCAATCAAGATCATCAGTTATCACCCAAACGACGTGAAGACTTCCGGTCTTCGACCACCGTCTTCATCTTCGACACCACGTCGAAACAGTTATTCAGAATGGGATAAACCCGGTCTTTCTGAATAACTCGCGTATATATTATAAAAGTGTTACACAAACACAACATACGCCTCATTCTAATTCAGAATATTCTTTTATTCAAATATTCCTATACTTTGGGAAAAGTTCCCATTAATTTTATCCAAGATAAATTCTTCAAATTTATTCTTTAATCTCCTTTGAATATCAATTCAAACTAGTCGGGATTAGCGAGCCACACCGAAGTAATCATTTATTTTATTTCCCAATCCCAACCTATTCATCCCATGAAGTAAAACTGGTAATACTTCATATCTAACACCACAGTGTTATCGGTAAATTCAATTACCATTTCACGTTCAAATCTAATTAAAGATTTAACTATCGCCTGGAGTAAAACTGGTGATACTCCATTCTCGATCTTTTCAATCTAATTAAAGATTCATTAAAACTCCACTTAGTTTTAATCTTCGACTGGGTTAAAGAATCAGTGTCATTTAAAACACGGTTCACGATAAACCCAAAATCACATTCCATTAATTATCGGGTTAAAGAACAAGTGTTATTTAAAACACTGTTCACGATAAACCCAAAAATCAATATCAATTCAATTCCAATTAAATATTATTTAATTGGTACCCTTCATTAAATCTAAATAAAAAGATTTAATCATTTCTCAACTGGGTTCAAGAACAGTGCTAGTGAAGACACCATTCACGACAAACCCAAATCACATTTGATATTCAATATAAGGCTCTGAATAGAAAATATATCGGCTTATATTCAATACCAAATTCTACGATTAACAAATGTCGTATTGGAAATAACGATATAAATATATATCTTTCAAATTTCAATAACAACACCTGTATAATCACGAATTCCAACATCGAAATATTCCGAAGACAATTTCGATTCAATTCCACTCCAATGCAATCATTGGAAATTCTGGTTATTTTTAAAACCATTTCAAATTCAATTTATTTATTTAAAAATAAATAGAATTATCTTTCTAGTTCAAAACTAGTTCATTTCGATAAAAATCTATTTTTATCTTTTCAAATATGGAGTTTTTCATCCCAATTTTTCCCAAATCATTTCTTATGATTTTACACAAATTATTACTATTTTTAATAATTTTATCAA
Source organism: Allium sativum (assembly GCA_030737875.1). Lineage (NCBI taxonomy): Eukaryota > Viridiplantae > Streptophyta > Magnoliopsida > Asparagales > Amaryllidaceae > Allium > Allium sativum. The sequence continues at coordinate 103,815,229 of CM060911.1, read as the reverse complement.
GGCCCGTACAGTCGATTTCCATCAATGGCCATCGAACTGCACTTACAGCGACCTTTTTCAAATTTGATTTGGACATAATTCCAAATCCAACCGTTAGATTTCAAATTCCTAACATTCGTTAGAAAGCTCTTTTCGATACGAACCCAACGGTTCCGGTTTTAGGAGAATCCGACGGTCGGATCTCCCGTAATGTCCGTTTGAAATAAATGGTCGAAATTCGCGAACTGCCGCGGCGCGGCGCGTTCTATTCAGGCCATTATATTATATATAATATATATTTCGTCGATTTCTATTTAAAACGAATTATATAAATAGTTTTAAATTCGTTTCAAAAGCAATTTCAACTTCCTTTTTCAATTCAAATCAAAATTGAATTCTTCTTTATAAATTCGTTTTAAAATTCATTTCTATTCAATTCAAATTTCAATTCAATTTGAATTCATTTCAATTCACTTTCAATTCAATTTGAATTCGTTTCCAATTCAATTCATTTCGAAATTGTTTTCAATTCAATTCATTTCGAAATCGTTTTCAATTCAATTCATTTCGAAATCGTTTTCAATTCAATTCATTTCGAAATCGTTTTCAATTAAATTCATTTCGAAATCGTTTTCAATTCAATTCATTTCGAAATCGTTTTCAATTCAATTCATTTCGAAATCGTTTTCAATTCAATTCATTTCGAAATCGTTTTCAATTCAATTCATTTCGAAATCGTTTTCAATTCAATTCATTTCGAAATCGTTTTCAATTCAATTCATTTCGAAATATTCGATTTCGAAATTACTTTTCAATATTCATTTTAAAATGAATAAAATCAATGTAAATATCGTTCACGTCAAAATGGCGTCAATCTAATCAACACGGCTTCATAAATTTCTATTTTCAAATATTCTATTTCAAATATTTCCTATTATCAAAATATTTGTTATTATCAAAATATTCCTTATTTTCACGATTGGAATGAGGCCCAATCAATTACCATATAAAGTTAATTATATGGATTTTTCATACAACACATGTATATAATAGCAACGATAAATAATCAACCATCAACCAAAGTGCACTACACTGTATAAGCATCAAATATAGATATCTAATGCTTATAACAGCATGTCAATCAATCGATTGACATATTTAATCAATCAGGATGAGTGAACTTCAAATTTCATCCCAACACCCGTGTGGGGTTTCAAACAATCAAACACAGATTTTATTTGTGCAGTTGGGCGATGTGTAAAATTTATCGTCCCAATCAATGTCATTCAAATAGGTGTACATAAACAAACCGTCTGGTTTGTAAATGAATATTTATTTATTCACATCACGTTAAAAATTATATTTTTAACGACAAAACATTTTATTTCAACATATGAATTTCTATTCAATTCATTCTTTAAATAAAATGATATTTTTATTTTTCTAACTCATTTTTAGAAAATTTCGGCAGCATAACGGCACGATACTAGAAACGGGACAAGGCCTAGCCTTATCCCCAGTCTAGTGAAGGCCCACGCCATTCACACATCAATCAAATCAATTTATTTCACCCATCAATTCAATTTCAAATCACATCATATAACTAATCTATGCAACCAAACAAACAAGTCCATGGTCTGTGGACGATTGTGTCGGGTGCTACTAAGCACCTTCTGCATCCTAGTATATATATATAACTAGAAAAATAAATTGAAAGGTGAGAAATTCTCACCAAAAAGCTATCCTAGCTCCACGGCACTTCATTGATAGAAATCTTCATCGCTATCGCATCTTCGTCATCTTCGTTGCCCGTATACACTGTATATATAAAAATCACATTTTTAATTCGAAGTTCAATATATAAAAATCACATTTTTAATTCGAAGTTCAATATATAAAAAATCACATTTTTAATTCGAAGTTCAATATATAAAAAATCACATTTTTAATTCGAAGTTCAATATATAAAAAATCACATTTTTAATTCGAAGTTCAATATATAAAAATCGAATTTTTAATTCGAAGTTCAATATATAAAAATCGAATTTTTAATTCGAAGTTCAATATATAAAAATCGAATTTTTTCTTTCTAAACAAAGACACTTTTACTAACAATGCTATTCTTATTTGGAAAAACAACCTATTTTGAAAACTAATTTCATTTTTGAACCATACTGATTTTGCCTTTAAATAAAAATGCTAAAATTTTATATTTTGAAAAGCAAAGTATATTTTATATTTTCTATTTCATTTTCTTTTTTTAAAACTGAAAAGAAACAATGCAATCTTTTTTCCAAAACATTGTATTTTTTCATTTTAAAAGCCATGTCGAATTTTCATTTCAAAACATATTTAAAAAAAAAATGTTATTATAAAAATCATATTTCTATTATCGCCACTATAAAAAAATTATATTTTTAACTTTTCTGTAACATAAAATTATATTTTTAACCTTTCTGTAACATAAAATTATATTTTTATTTCATGATTAAAAACTATATTTTTAAACAAAGGCTATTTTATATTTTTAAACTAAACAGATTTTAAAACAAAACTGGTTTTAAAACAAAACTGATGTAAAACTAATGTTAATCTAAATTAAAAAAATCACCTCTTTTCAATTTCAGGTCATTGTCCTCCTTCCAGAAATCGGCTACAGGCCGATTTGAAAAACCCTAGCACCTAGGGCTTGTGCTCACGGCCACCTGATGTCACCTGCAGTTGATCGGCCGCTGCCACCGTCTTCATCTTCGCGAGAGGAAGGAGGAAGGCGAGGAGCGAAGGTGGAAGAAGAGGGTGCGGTGGCGGCGGGGTAGAGGGCGGCGCGACTGGGGATTAGGGCTTCGATTCGAAGGCTAGCGAGAGAAGAGAGAGGGAAGGGAGAAGGAGAAGGAGGCGGGGGAGCGACGGAGGACAGCCGGGGGTGGCGCCATGAAGAGCGGCGGCGGGCTGAAGCTCTGGCGACGAGATTCGTTCGTTTTTTTTATTTTTTTATTTCCATTTCTGATAACTGAATTTTTGGGGGAGAAAGAAAACGGGGGGGGGGGGGGGGGGGTTAAATGAAAAAGGTTATTAATATTTAATTTTATTTTAATTTATTTTCTCCTTAGAGTTGACTTTTTATTCGACTTCGAAACGAGGCCCACCGACTGTCGCCCATAGCGTTTCACCCCCATTCCGAACACAATGGGATATGTATCGTAAGTTGATTCGGCTGTTACAATCAGTTTTCGTTAAATTTACATTTAAATCACTATATTGAATTTTAAACGTACATTTCAAATTACTGGGGTCACATACCAACTCTATAAATTGCAGAAAAATATTTTCTAGCTTCGTATTGACGATACGGTCCTAACAAAACTAGTTTCGCCGAATTCTGAGACCGTTAGAAAAATGGCCAATTTCCAGTCGATTAAAATCAACTGAAACTGGTCAAAACACGTTTTCCTTTACCACGCTCACATACTGATTCGAAAAATTATGAAATTTGGAATCTAGCAATAATTTGACACTGCGGATCCAACAAAAGTGGTTTCGTCGAATTCTGAGGTCATTTGCAAAATGTCCATTTTTAAGGGCCTGAATTCCATAGCGACTATTCAGAATTTTTAACTGGACATATCTTTTGATTCCCGCTACGAAATTTCAACTTGTCGGATTCAATAGAAAGATATTATCAATTAGATCCTATCATTTTTGGTTCCACTAAAATCCGGATTGTTTTGCACCAGGTACATTCAATTGAAGTTTGAAATCGAATTATCGAACTACCGCGCCATTTTCAATTCTATTTATAATTATATATAATTATTTATATTCTAACGACGACGCGTATAAATATATACGTTGAATTCTATTCAAAATAAATTTCTCGTCGATATTATTTAAAATAATTCATTTTAAATAATCAAAATTCGCTAAAATTGCCAAAATAAAAATTTCAAACTGGCTCGCATTTTACGGGTTGTTACAGAGTGATTATAAAAATATGATTTTTATATATTTAGTGGCTACGGGCAACGATAGTGATGAAAGACGATCACGGCGAAGATTTCTTCATGGGAAGAGTCGCGGGGTTGGTTTAGCTAGCTGGTGAGAACTTCTCACTTTAAATCTTCATTTCTAGTTAGAAATATATACTAGGATGCAGACGGTGTTTAGTAGCACCCGACACCACTGTCCACAGACCATGGACTTGTTTGTTTGGTTGCATAGATTAGTTAGATTATTTGAGTTGAATTTGATTGTTTGGGGAAATGGAAATTGATTTGATTGATGTGTGAATGGCGTGGGCCATCACTAGACCGGGGATAAGGCTTTGTCCCGTTTCTAGTATCGTGTCGTTATGCCGCCGAAATTTTGTAAAATAAGTTAGAAAAATAAAGATATCATTTTATTTAATAAATGAACCGAATAGAATATTCATAGGTTGAATAAAATAATTTGGTCGTTAAAAATATAATTTTTAACGAGAATGTGAATATAATAAATATTCATTTACAAACCGGACGGTTTGTTTATGTACACCTATTTGAAGGACATTGATTGGGACGATAAATTTTACACATCGCCCAACTGCACAAATAAAATCCGTGTTTGATTGTTTGAAACCCCACACGGATATTGGGATAAAATACGACATACAGTAATCCCAATAATTAGTTGTATGTCGATCGATTGATTGACAGGCTGTTATAAGCGTTATATATCTATATTTGATGCTTATACAGTGTAGTGCACTTTGGATGATGGTTGATTATGTATCGTTGCTATTATATACATGTGTTGTATGGAATCCATATAATTAACTTTGTATGGTAATTGATTGGGCCTCATTCCAATTTGAAAAATCAAGAATATTATAAAATAAAGGTTCATGTGTTGACCGTACTCATCCGTTGAGATTAGTCATGTGTTGAACGAAATATTTTAACAATAAAATTTACATCTTTATATTATAAAATAAAGGTTCATGTGTTGACCGTACTCATCCGTTGAGGTTAGTCATGTGTTGAACGAAATATTTTAACAATAAAATTTACATCTTTATCATATATAAAATTAGAAACTAATTGGAAAATAGATAAGATGAGTGGTCTCCTGGATATTGATCTGATGTTGGTTTTGGCCTTCGTGATTAATATTTAGGGAATCGTTCTCTCACTAATTTACGGTTGGAGTCTGATTTGAAATCAAATGATAGATATCATAATTTTATAAAATATATTGAATAACAAAAACAGTCACACGTGGACAGTACTCATTCTTTGAGATTAGTCATGTGTTGACAAAAATATAGATTCATGTATTGAATAGGATAAATATTCATTTGTTGGATGAGGCGCCTCGATTTTAGGTCTGTAAGGACCGGGAAACGTGTGTTCAGGAATAACTAATCCTCAAACGTAAGAGAGGACCAGCCCTGAAGCATCCAGGGGTTACCCAGAGTGTGTAGTCCTGAGGCATTTGCTAGAATGTTTCGAAGCGGAGAGGAGCTTGCCCCTTGCCTCGACTCATGACAGAAATCCAATTTCTAATATGTGTATTTCTGTTTTATTTGTAGAGCCCTAGTATGGCGACATGATAGATGGTACCCATGCCGCCTAGGATTGATATTTATGATTGAAAATGTTTTGAAACTATACACTTATTATAGTATCAAATGATTTGTTTTAAACGTACCAAGCATGTTTGGGTATTATAAGGGAAAACCCTATCCTCCAGCTTGCATTGCATTGTGTGATGGGACCTGGGTCTTATAATAGCTTCATTTTTCGAAAAAGCATTGCGTTGTCTTTTCTTTGCACTGGTATTCTTGGGAGGAAACCCGTTCCGTGTTATACGGCGTGGTCCCTTGAATTACTCTCCTTTAAAGTAAAGTTTTAAATAACTGTTTTAGTTCTCAAACTAGTAATATGACTGACCTAGAGTTTATTGTTTTAACCTAAACTCTGGGTGCCCCTATTTTCTACACGGGCAGCTAGTAGTTTTGGTTTTGCAGATTTATATTCACAGGATCCTGGTTTACAGCTGGAACGATGCTCGGAAAGCTCTGTATCCGTGAATTACTTCTAGTTGTGTTTTATATTGTTTTTCCGCTGCTATGTAATTTATTGTAATCTCTGATATTCTTTGTTGTATAATATTCATTCATACTCTGTATATTCTTGTATTCTGATGGAATTGTTGTAATATACAATGAAATGTACTTCCGTCTGCGTTCTATTTTGTCGTGTTCTCAAGGTATCCGCTCTTTCCTTCACGGGGAAGTTACGGGTCCTCATAGTCGCTATAGAATTTATATAGCCCGTGAAAATGGCCATTTTGCAAATGACCTCGGAATTCGACGAAACCACTTTTGTTGGATCCGAGATGTCAAATTATTGCTAGGTTTCAAATTCCATAATTTTTGAAGCTACTATGTGAGCGTGGCAAAGGAAAATGTGTTTGGTCAATTTCTATTAATTGGATCGACCAGAAAAGGGCCATTTTTCAAATGGCCTCAGAATTTGATGAAACTTGTTTTGTTGGGACCGTGTCGTCAATATGAAGCTAGAAAATATTTTTCTGGAATTTTTCGAATCAGTATGTGGCCCTGGAAAATTGAAATGTACGTTCAAATCGAATATTGAATGTTATATATTTTAAATTGAAGGAAAACTGACTGAAACAGTCGAATGGGCCACGAAACATATCCCATTGTGTTCGGAATGGGGGTATTTAGTTAGGGACGACAGTCGTTGGGTCTGGATTGGGGTTCGTGTATGAAAGGGGGTATTTTCGAAATTTAAAAATATATAAATTAAAGAAAAAACGTGATTGGGCCACACAATCACTCTCTCTCCCCGATTGAACTCGACGCACGGCGGAAAACCCCCAAATCTTCCAGCCCCGATTCCTCCTCCTACAAGCAAAATCAGCCCCTCCTCCAGTTGAAGATTTTGTAGAGCTTCTCGAGATCTTCAAATCCATATAGGGTTTGAATTTTATCGTTCAGAATTGGGGGAGAATTCAGGTTCGAAAGTTTCGAACTTCTTCGCGCCGCCGCCGAGAATCCTGGCCGTCGAACTGGAGGGGACCACTAATGTCAGGGGCGGATTTCCAAGCCCTTCCACGCTGTACCCTCTGATCGACGCATCGCTGCACCATTTGATCGAAAAGTGAAAACCCAGTTTTGAATCAAAATAGAAAGGTACGACAATTTATTTTATTTTATATTCTATAGCACTTCTAAGCGCTACGGTTTTTGATTTCACTGTAAAAATCATATCTTTTACGTTTCTAGATGAAATTCAGTGAAACAAGAGATAGTGGACTCGTGTGGACGTCTTCTACATTCTAGAAGAGACCACATATTTTTCTTAGCCTTCTGCTATTTTTGGTGGGGTGGAACCCAATGTGAGATTTCTGAACTATAAACGATATGGTAAACGACGATGTATAAATTATATAGTCGATGTATGAATTATATAAGCGTTGTACACCACATGTATAAGCGTTGTATAAGTTGTACGTTCGATGTATAAGTTATATATGCGTTGTAAAAATTATATATGTGTTGAATGGAAGTGAAATATACATATATAAATATATATATTTATATATATATACGCCCCTCGTCCACAAACGATGGACGGTATTTATTGGTTGTGATTGGTGTGAAAATTGATTAATAGCGAATGGTTGATTAAAATTGTTTGTGGTTGAAATTGATTGATTGTGGTTGAAAAATACCCGTTTGTGGTTGAGAATTATTTGGTTGAAACCACATAGGATTAGTTTGTGGAAATGAAAAAAATATACATGCCGCCTGCGTGCGAATTAGATGCATGAAATCCCCATTGTCAAAAGCTGCGAGGCTTTAAGGTAGAGCGAGGAGCCGTACTAGGGACGACCCCGGTTTTAACTACCCTGCCGTTATGTTGTCGAAATTTTGAATAATATTCATGTGTTAGAATTATTTTCATATGTTGAAAATATATTCGTGTGTTGAATAAAAATTCATGTGTTGAATAGAAATCAATTCGTTGAATAGAAATTCATGTGTTGAATGGTATTCGTGTTTTAAATAAATTGTTTTATAATAAAAATCATATTTTTATCATCTATATGAACTATATAAAATATTCGTGTTTTGAAATAAATTGTTTTATAATAAAAATCATATTTTTATCATCTATATGAACTATATAAAATAGTCGTGTTTTGAAGTAAATTGTTTTGCAATAAAAATCACATTTTTATTATACACATGAATTGTTAAAAATAGTGAAGTGTTGAAATGAATGTCGGGTGGATAAAAATATCATTTTATCAATTGTATGAAAAGAATATAGTTTGGAAATCGAAGAATCGATTATATATATATATAAATAGAATTGAAATATATCGAATAACGAAGCTGCAGTTCGTGTTTTGAAATCGTGATTTCAAACGATTAGTGCGGGAGATCCGACCATCGGATTTTCCCGAAACTGAAACCGTTGGGTTCGCTTTGGAAATATCTTTCCAACGACACCAACTTTGTAAAGATCCAACGGTTGGATTGTCTGGAATGTTTAATTCAAATCTGAAGAAAAACAGCGCCATAATCGATTATATTTATATATATATATATAAATATAATTAAATTAAATCGAATAACGATGCTGCAGTTCGTATTTTGAAATCGAAACTTCAAATGAGTGTACCGGAAGATCCGACCGTCGGAATTTCCCAAAACTGGAACCGTTGGATTCGTTTTGAAAAGATCTTTCTAATGATGTAAAATTTGTGAAGATCCAACGGTTCGATTTTCAGATATGTGTAAATCCAATCTGAGGGAAAACAGCGCCACGGCCGCGTTATGGCCCGAAGCGTCGTTTGAATGAATTGGCTATAAATAAATAAATGAAAATAGCGATAAATCATTATAAAATGTTATAAACAATATGGAATGTGAAATTTAGAAATTAACTGAAGGTTAGCGGAGTCGAATGGTTTCCTGGGTTTTGATCTGATGTTGGTTTCAGCCTTCGGGGTTAATATTTGGGAAATCGTTCTCTTACTAATTTACGGTTAGTGACTAATGAATTTGAATAAGGCGTATGTGTGATTTTGTAGCACTTGTTTATTATATATGCGAGTTGTTCAGAAAGACCGGGTTTATCCCATTCTGAATAACTGAATCGACGATAAGAAATCGAAGATGAAGACGGTGGTCGAAGACCGGAGATCTTCACCTCGTTTGGATGGTAACTGGATGTCCTGATTGGGAGGCATCCCGAAATATGGATAATGAGTGGTGATCGTCCAGAAGTACGTGGATATCGATGGGTATGCGAGGTATATAGTGCCTTCGGTTTCGTTCAGACCCAGAACGGACTTGCAAATGGACTGTGTGTCTACATTGGAATGCAGTCTGTGTGATTGATTGCCATCAGTTGCATTGTGTGAATTGCCTGTATGGCATGCTAAGATGCAGTGATCAAGGCTTCTGTTGAAAAGCAAAGTCTTGTGGATGATGATCAAAACACCGCCTGTGTGGCGTAGCTTTGTGTATAACGTGAATTCGCGAGCCTCACACCCCGGTATGAACCAGAAACGGGAGAGGACCTCAGGGAGGGCATGCATTTCCTTCTAGCTAGAGGTGGTGTCAGTGCTTGAACTGGCTGACATTTATATTATTTTCACCTATGTGGTTGTTGCTGTTGCGAGGCGCCTCGGTTGTATCGGTGACTATGTGAAGCCGATGGAGTCATTCGTTGGCTCATTTACGCCCCAAAGGGCGGGGAAACGTAGTGTTCAGGAAATTTAATCCACATCGATGGACCGGCCCTGACGATCCAAGGGTTGATGCGCTCTGACCCTAAGACATGGGCTAGATTGTCTTGAAGTCGGTAAGGACTGTCTTTTGCCTTGGTTCATGACGGAAATTCAATTTCCAAATATGTGATTGTGCGGTTTTGATTGTATACCTATATATGGTGAATTGATATATGGTACCCATGCCGTCTATGATTGATACTTATGATTTGAAATTGTTTTTGAAACATATAAACACTAGTAATAATATCAAATTCTTTTGTTTTATTCGTATCAAGCATATTTTGGCCAGTATAAGGTAAAACTCTATCCTCCGGTTTGCGTTGCATTGTGTGATGAAAACTGAGTCTTATAATGGCTTCATTTTATAAAAAGCATTGCGGTGTTTAAAAGATTTACTTGTTTTAAAGAACTGGCAGTCCAATGGAGTAAACCCGTTCCGCGAAAGTGGCGTGGTCTTGTGATTAGCCAAATTATATAATGTGTTAAGTAGATTTCTCATACCAGTACCATGACTGACTCGTAGTTTGTTTCACTTGCAAACTCGGGTGCCCCTTTTTCTACACGGGCAGCCTTGTATTCAGATTTTAGCAGGCTTTTTCTTGATAGCTGGAGCTAAAGATAGATTCTATCATTTGTCTCTTTTTATGCTGTTCAGCTCCTATTGTACATATTATATTTGTTTTCCGCTGTAGACATTTATGTATAGCTGAACTGTATTTGTACTAATTATGATCCTGTATAGTGTGTAACTCTGATGATTACGTTTATCCAGTGTATTATTTGTACATTATCTGTTGTATTTATTTAATTCTGCTATGCTATTATGTGTTATATTCCAAAGATTACCCCTGTCTCCGTCAGTACGGGGTTTGGGGTCGTCACAACGTGATTCACACCATGTAGCGAAAAAATAATACAAAACACAACTGAAAGTAATACACAGATACAGAGCTTTCCGAGCATCGTTCCAGCTGTAAATCAGGATCCTGTGAATATAAATCTGAAAAACCAAAACTACTAGCTGCCCGTGTAGAAAATAGGGGCACCCAGAGTTTAGGTTAAAACAATAAACTCCAGGTCAGTCATGTGACTGGTGTGAGAACTAAAACAGCTATTAATCTTTATTTTAAAGTTAGGTAAATCAAGGGACCACGCCGTATAACACGGAACGGGTTTTTACCCCAAGAACACCAGTGCATATAACAACAGCGCAATGCTTTTTGGAAAAATGAAGCTATTATAAGCCCAAGGTCCCATCACACAATGCAACGCAAGCCGGAGGATAGGGTTTTCCCTTATAATAGCCAAACATGCTCAGTACGTTTAAAACAAACCATTATATACTATTATAGGTGTATAGTGTCAAAACAATTTCAATCATAAATATCAATCTTAGGCGGCATGGGTACCATCTATCATGTCGCCATCCTAGGCTCTACAAATAAAACCGCAATATCACGTATTGAAAAATTGGATTTCCGTCATGAGTCGAGGCAAGGGGCAAGCTCCTCTCCATTCGAGACACTCTAGCAAATGTCCCGGGACCCCACTATGATCCTTGGAATCGGTTGGGCCGGTCCTCTCCAACTTTTGAGGATTGGTTATTCCTGAACACACGTTTCCCGGTCCTAACAGACCTATATCAGAGGCGCCTTGCATTCCAACAACCACATAGGTGAAAAGTATATAAATGTCAGCTAGTTTAAGCAATGACACCACCACTAGCTAGAAAGAAACGTCGTGTTCTCCCAATGGTCTGTATCCCGTTTTTGACTCATACAGAGGTGTGAGGCTCGCAAATTCACGCTATACACAAAGTTGCGCCACACAGGCCGTGCTTTGATCATCAACCATAAGACTTTGCTTTTCAACAGAAGCCTTGATCATTTCCCACTTAGGCGTGCCACACAGGCAATTCATGCCATGCGACTGATGTCCATTGATATACAACCTCTGAGCTCGTACGTCTCAGAGAAGGGCGTTAAGCAAGAGAATAAATTCTCCGCTGCCAAACAGATGTATATTTAATAGAGATCAATCAACACAAAATAAAATCCAATGTCAGACACACAGTCCATTTACAAGTTCGTTCTGGGTCTGAACGAAACCGGAGGCACTTTCCTCCCATATCCATCGATCTCCAAGTACGTCTGGACGATCACCAACTGATTCCCTCATCTTGGGTGTACAACCCAATCAAGATCATTAGTAATCACCCAAACGATGTGAAGACTTCCGGTCTTCAACCACCGTCTTCCTCTTCGACATATCGTCGAATCAGTTATTCAGAATGGGTATAAACCCGGCCTTTCCGAATAACCCGCGTATATAATAAACACGTATTACACAAACACAACATACGCCTCATTTCAATTCAGAACATTCTTTTATTCAAATTTTCACATTCTTAGGGAAAGGTTCCCATTAATTTTATCAAAGATAAATTCTTCTAAATTTATTCTTTAATCTTCCTTTGGATATCATTTCAAACCATATTATGGTTTTCCAAACTAGTCGGGATTAGTGAACCACACCGAAGTAATTATTTATTTTATTTCCCAATCCCAACCTATTCATCACATGGAGCAAAACTGGTAATACTCCATATTTAACACCACGGTGTTATCGGTAAAATTAATTACCATTTTACGTTCAAATCTAATTAAAGGTTTAACTATCGCCTTAGAGCAAAACTGGTGATACTCCAATCTCGATCGCTTTTCAGATTTGATAATTTGAATTATCAATTCACTTTCAATCTAATTAAAGATTCATTAAAACTCCACTTAGTTTTAATCTTCTCAAAAATCAATATCCTGTCTTTAACTAGGTTAAGAACCAATGTCACCTAAAAACACGATTCACGATAAACCCAAAATCCCATTTGATATTAAATACAAGGCTCTGAATAGAAAATATACCGGCTTATATTCAATATGAAATTCTGAAACCAACAAATATCGTATTGGAAATAACGATATAAATATATCTTTCAAATTCCCATAACAATATCTGTATAATCACGGAATCCAACATCAAATTATTCCAAAGACAATATCGATTCAAATCCACTTCCACTTTATATATATTGGAAATTCTGGTTATTTTCAAAACCAATTCAAATTAAATTTATTTATTTCAAAAATAAATTGATTTTAATTCTAGTTCAAAACTTGTTCGTTTTGATAAAAATATATTTTTATCTTTTCAATCACCCCAGTTCTTTCCAATTCATTTCTTATGATTTTACACTAATTATTGATATTTTTAATAATTTTATCAAGGCCCGTACAGTCGATTTCCATCAACGGCCATCGAACTGCACTTACAACGACCTTTTCCCAATTTGATTTGGACATAATTCCAAATCCAACCATTAGATTTCAAATTTCTAATATTCGTTAGAAAGCTCTTTTCGATCCGAACCCAATGGTTCCGGTTTTAGGAGAATCCGACAGTCGGATCTCCTACAACGTCAATTCGAAGTCAATGGTCGAAATTCACGAACTGCCATGGCGCGGCGCGTTCTATTCAGGCCATTATATATATAATATATATATATTATATTTCATCGATTTCCTTTTAAAACGTATTTTATAAATCGTTTTAAATTCGTTTTCAAAACTATTTCAACTCTATATTCAATTTCAAATCAAGATTGAATATTTCATATCATTACTATATAAATGATAATATTTTCAAAACGTTATATTTTGAAATCACTATCTTTTCTATATTCATTATAAAACGAATATAATCGATATAAATATCGTTCACGTCAAAATGGCGCAACTCTAATCAACCCGGCTTTATATATTTCAATAAATTCGTTATTCTATTCAACAAATGAATATTTATTCTATTCAACACATGAATATATATTTCTTTCAACACATGACTAATCTCAACACATGAGTACTGTCAACACATGACTATTTTTGTTATGTAATATATTTTATAAAACTATGGTATCTATCGTTTGATTTTTAATCAAACTCCAACCGTAAAGTAGTTTCTAATCTTAAATATGATAAAGATGTAAATTTTATTGCTAAAATATTTTGTGATGACCCGAAAATCCGGTCCAATTTGAGCTGACCAAATAACACAAGTCCAACCCCAAATTGCACTGGAAATTCAAGAAATTAATAGAAAGAAGAGAGGGTGAGGATAGATAAGATCGAAACTTATAGAATAGAAGAAGAAGAAGAGCATCATCATCAGAGTAACAACGAATCTCACAGCGGAACAAATAAAATATAACATAACTTTTGAAATACAAACAGTATATGTATACAATAATATTTCAGAGTACAACACTTACAACAACAACGAAAGTAATAGCTATAGAATCTTGAAGCCTCCTGCTCCAAGCTCTCCAAGTGGATCTGTAAAATCCTGAACTACTTGACTGCCCGTACAAATTTAGGCACCCAAGAGTTTAGGTAGAACAAAACAAAGTAAACTCCGGGTCAGTCATGGGACTGGTATGAGTAAAACAGTTTAAAACAATTTGAACAAGTAAACGATATCTCATAAGACCACGCCGTATAACGGAACGGGTTTTTCCTTTATGAGAATCCAAACATCTTTATATCAAAAACCTTTTTGATATTATAATAATGTCTATCAACCACAATATATTAATCATCTAGCAGAAACGCTTTCGTCTCACGTTCTACATATATAGTATACAATCAAAACCGCAAGCACGTATTGGGTAATGGATTTCCAACTATGACAAGGTATGGAACCACCTTCCGATCAGTGTACTCTAGGAACGATACACTGGAGTTCAACAAGAACATCTTGCAACTCACCACACATGACCGACCACTCATTTCGCTTGAGTGTATCGAATGTATATCACCAACGGTTGGGATCAGCAACCGTTTCCCGTATATATATATGGGACAACATTGATAGATTTAAGAAGCAAATGAATATTCTCTAGATATGTGATTATACACTCTACTTCGGAGCGACCGACTTAGCCATGATGCCTGCCCGATTTTTGTCATTTACCGGTTGTTGAGGCCAGAGGTTACGATTACTTTCCATTCATTGATAACACGATCACTTTGAATGCCACATTATCAAATCTGTTAATCATTAATTGGTTTACACAAATATTCTGGATGTTATGCAAAGGAAATAAATCCGTTGCAACCATATATATTTATATAGACCAATCCATTCGATCATTGGAAATACTTTGTCAGACATTCGTCCATACGTTCGTTATGGGACTGAACGAAACCGAAGGCACTATTCAGTACATCCGTCTTAGGCACTATTATCTAAGACTTATACAATAGCCCTTGCACTCTACTCCGTCTTCAATTTTCTTTGGCATATTTACAACGCTTATGTCAATACAGAGTGGTTCTTTGGATAAAAATCCAACCGGTCTGTAATAACCCGAAAATCTGGGCCAGTTTAAAATTTTTATTTTGGCAATTTTAGCGAATTTTGAATATTTAAAATGGATTATTTTAAATAATATCGACGAGAAAATTTATTTTGAATATAATTCGAACGTATATATTATATACGTCGTCGTTAGAATATAAATAATTATATATAATTATAAATAGAATTGAAAATGGCGCGGTAGTTCGATAATTCGATTTCAAACTTCAATTGGATGTACTGGGTGCAAAACAATCCGGATTTTAGTGAAACCAAAAATAATAGAATCTAATTGAGAATATCTTTCCAACGAATCCGAAAAATCGAAATTTCATAGCGGGAATCAAAAGTTATGCCCAGTTGAAAATTCAGAATAGTCGCTATGTAAATTATATGCGGCGCCAAAAAGTCATATTTTGCATACGGATGAATTTGGACTCGAAACCACTTCCATTGAGTTCAAAATGCCGTTTAGAACTCCGAAAAGTATAAGCTTCGATATATTCCGATATCCGGAATAGTGGCTATGGGCTGGAGTTGTTCGGTTAACAATACATAGCCCTTAAAAAGTGAAATTTTGCATACGAGCTCAGAATTCGACGAGATAAATTTTTATGGATTCATAATGACAAATTATTGTTATGTTCCAAATGGCGCGTCGAACGGAGTTAGTATGTGGCCGTGCGAGCTGAAACAGTTTAGGGTAAAGCGGGCAGTCATTTTACAAAGGAACATTACTGATACGAACTCGGAATTCGATTCTACTTTTTTTCTGGATTCGTATCATCTAATAATGGTTAAATCCAAGAGGGCTTGATTTTTTGAGTTATCATGTGAGCGTGCGAGAAGAAAAGGTGCGCCAAAATCGCATTTTTAGAGCTTATCTGAGCATTTTTGTGATTTTTGTTGGACGGTCAAACGAACTCGGAATTCGACGAAACTTGTTTCGTTGGACTCGTCTTCACGTCTACTATCTCGTGTCCGAAATCCGCGGCCATCGGAGATCGCTAGCGTTCAGGCGATACGCGAGAAACTAGCATATAAACACTTTTACTTCCTTTTCTTCTTCACTTTCTTTCTCTTCCTCTTTCTTCACAAAAACTCAAAAATGGAGACCACCCCTCCTCCCGCCGCTGCCCCTCCTCCACCGCCCACCACCAGCCTCCGGCGAGCCGCCGCACCCCCCTCCTCCTCCCCTCCTCCTCCTCTTCCTCCTCCTCTCTCCATTTGCAAACCCTAAGCCCCAAATCACCAACCACCACCACCGCGGCCACCACGGGCCCCACCACCGCCACCCACACCCTCCCCCACGTCCATCAGGCCCGCGCCCCCCTCCAGCCCCCTCAATTCCGGCCGTGGGCCCCGCTACACCCAAAAACCCATTTTCACCAAAATTACCCGTTTTGCAAATAAGTCCCTGACCGTATTTCGCGAATAACCCTCAAACGGTGCGTTTTTGATCAAAGTCCCTCAAGACCAAAGTCGTAGAGCGCAAAATTCTCTTCGATTTGGCTATATGAAAGTCGTGTTTTGGAATTCGAAGCTGCCCGGAAAACGCGTTTAAAGTCTGCTGTCCGGAAGCGGCAAAATTCGTGTACTTTCGCGAATTCCGGCGAAATGGCACATTTTCGGCAAGAAGACCACTAGGCAAAAGTTGTTCAGAATGGCGGGCTTGTGCTAGAAAAAGAGATGGTGTGAAGATTGAAGTTTGTTTGCAAAGTCTGGAGCTCGAACAACAATTCAGCAGTTCAGAAAAGGCGTTAGAGAAAAAAGTGAGTTTTCTCCGCTTTAAAGCTTCTATGATTTTTGACATATAAAGTTAATAAAAATATGATTTTTATGATATAGAGATGATAAAAATATGATTTTTACATTATAGAAGTATTAAAGATTTGATTTTTATTATGTAGAAGAAGCAAAGATGTGATTTTTATATAAGTGGCGATATAAAAATATAATCTTTATTATATGAACACCGTTGTAAAAATAGAATTTTTTATCTATATAGTAGTAATATAAAAATGTGATTTTATATACATAGCAACAATATAAAAATGCGATTTTTATATACATGGCAACAATATAAAAATGTGATTTTTATACATGTAGTGGCTACGGGCGGTGAAAGTGACAAAAGGCGAGAACGACGAAGATTTCTACATAAGAAGAGTCGTGGCGTTTGGATTAGCAATTCTGTGAGAACTTCTCACGTTTCAATTTCTTTTTCTAGTTATATATATATAAATACTAGGATGCAGACGGTGCTTAGTAGCACCCGACACAATCGTCCACAGACCATGGACTTGTTTGATTGGTTGTGTAGTTGGTTAGATTATTTGGTTGGAATTGAATTGTTTGGTGAAATGGAATGGATTTGATTGATGTGTGAATGGCGTGGGCCTTCACTAGACCGGGGATAAGGCTAGGCCTCGTCCCGTTTCTAGTATCGTGCCGTTATGCCGCCGAAATTTTCTAAAACAAAAAGTGTTAGTTAAAAATAGTAAAGTGTTGAAATAAATATTTTTGACGTTAAAAATATAAATTTTAACGTGAATGTGAATAAATAAATATTCATTTACAAACCAGACGGTTTGTTTATGTACACCTATTTGAAGGACATTGATTGGGACGATAAATTTTACACATCGCCCAACTGCACAATTAAAATCTGTGTTTGATTGTTTGAAACCCCACACGGGTGTTGGGATGAAATTTGGAAGTTCACTCATCCTGATTGATTAAATATGTCGATCGATCGATTGACAGGCTGTTATAAGCGTTAGATATCTATATTTGATGCTTATACAGTGTGGTGCACTTTGGATGATGGTTGATTGTTTATCAATGCTATTATATACATGTGTTGTATGGAATCCATATAATTAACGTTATATGGTGATTGATTGGGCCTCATTCCAATCGGGACAACAATGAATATTATAAAAGAAAATTCATGTGTCGAATATAAAAATAGTCATGTGTTGACGATGTTCATGTGTTGAGTGAAATATTTTATACAATGAAATTTACATCTTTATCATATTTAAAATTAGAACTACTTCCCAGTAGAAGCCTAATTGAAAATCAAACGATAGATACCATAGTTTTATAAAATATTTTACATAACAAAAATAGTGATGTGTTGACAGTACTCATGTGTTGAGATTAGTCAGGTGTTGGAAGAAATATAGATTCATGTGTTGAATAGAATAAATATTCATTTGTTGAATAGAATAACGGATTTATTGAAATATATAAAGTCGTGTTGATTAGAGTTGCGCTATTTTGACGTGAACGATATTTATATCGACTATATTCGTTTTTATAATGAATATAGAAAAGAAGTGATTTCAAAATATATCATTTTGAAAATATTATCATTTATATAGTAATGATATGAAATATTCAATTTTGATTAGAAATTGAATATAGAGTTGAAATGGTTTTGAAAACGAAGTTAAAACGGTTTATAAATTACGTTTTAAAAGGAAATCGACGAAATATATATAATATATATATATATATTATATATATATAATGGCCTGAATAGAACGCGCCGCTCCGCGGCAGTTCGTGAATTTCGACCATTGACTTCGAATTGACGTTGCGGGAGATCCGACCGTCGGATTCTCCTAAAACCGGAACCGTTGGGTTCGTATCGAAAAGAGCTTCCCAATGAATATTAGAAATTTGAAATCTAACGGTTGGATTTGGAATTATGTCCAAATAAAATTTGAAAAAGGTCGATGTAAGTGCAGTCCGATGGCCGTTGTTGGAAATCGACTGTACGGGCCTTGATAAAATTATTAAAAATATTAATAATTTGTGTAAAATCATAATATGTGAATTGAAAAGAACTGGGGTGAAAAATTCCATATTTGAAAAGACAAAAATAGATTTTTGTCGAAATGAACTAGTTTTGAACTAGAATTAAAATCAATTTATTTGTGAAATAAATAAATTGAATTTGAAAGTGATTTTAAAAATAATCAATATTCCCAATACGTGGATTGGACTGGAGTTGAATCGAAATTATCTTCGGGATATTTCGATGTTGGATTTCGTGACTATACAGATATTGTTATGGGAATTTGAAAGATATATTTTATATCGTTATTTCCAATACGATATATGTTGGTTTCAGAATTTGATATAGAATATAAGCCGATATATTTTCTATTCAGAGCCTTGTATTTAATATCAAATGTGATTTGGGTTTGTCGTGAATCGTGTTTTAGATGACATTGGTTCTTTAACCCAGTTAAAGGCAAGATGCTAATTTTTGAAAGGATTAAAACTAAGTGGAGTTTTAATGAATCTTTAATTAGATTGAAATGTGAATTGATAATTTAAATTAGCAAATCTGAAAGGTGATCTGGAATGGAGTACCACCAGTTTTGCTCCAAAGCGATAGTTAAATCTTTAATTAGATTTGAACGTGAAATGGTAATTAATTTTACCGATAACACCGTGGTGTTAGATGTGGAGTATTACCAGTTTTCTCCATGGGATATATAGGTTGGGATTGGGAAATAAAATAAATAATTACTTCGGTGTGGTTCGCTAATCCCGACTAGTTAGAAATGATATCCAAAGGAAGATCAAAGAATAAATTTAGAAGAATTTATCTTGGATAAAATTAATGGGAACCTTTCCCTAAGAATGTGATTTTGTGAATAAAAGAATACTCTGAATTGGAATGAGGCGTTCATTGTGTTTGTGTAACATTTGTATATTATATACGTGGGTTATTCAGAAAGGCCGGGTTTATACCCATTCTGAATAACCGATTCGACGAGATGTCGAAGATGAAGACGGTGGTTGAAGACCGGAAGTCTTCACATCGTTTGGGTGATTACTGATGATCTTGATTGGGCTGTACACCCAGGATGAGGGAATCAGTTGGTGATCGTCCAGACGTACCTGGAGATGGATGGATATGCGAGGAAAGTGCCTCCGGTTTCGTTCAGACCCAGAACGAACTTGTAAATGGATTGTGTGTCTGACATTGGATTTTATTCTGTGTTGATTGATCTCTATTAAATATACATCTGTTTGGCGGCGGAGAATTTATTCTCTTGCTTAACGCCCTTCTCTGAGACATACGAGCTCAGAGGTTGTATATCGATGGACATCAGTCGCATGGAGTGAATTGCCAATGTGGCATGCGTAAGTGGCAATTCATCAAGGCTTCTGTTGAAAAGCAAAGTCTTGTGGTTGATGATCAAAGCACGGCCTGTGTGGCGTAGCTTTGTGTATAACGTGAATTCGCGAGCCTCACACCTCGGTATGAGTCAAAAACGGGAGATGGACCACTGGGAGAGCACGACGTTTCTTTCTAGCTAGGGTGGTGTCAGTGACCTACCAGCCCTGACATTTATATACTTTTCACCTGTGTGGTTGTTGGATACGAGGCGCCTCGGATATAGGTCTGTAAGGACCGGGAAACGTGTGTTCAGAAATTGCCAATCCTCAAAAGTAAGAGAGGACCGGCCCAGCCGATTCCAAGGATCATAGTGGGGTCCTGAGGCATTTGCTAGAGTGTCTCGAACGCGGAGAGGAGCTTGCCCCTTGCCTCGACTCATGACGGAAATCCAATTTCCAATACGTGTATTGCGGTTTTAATTGTAGAACTAGTATGGCGACATGATAGATGGTACCCATGCCGCCTATGATTGATATTTATGATTTGAATTGTTTTGACACTATACACTTATTATAGTATCAAATAATGTGTTTTAAACGTATCAAGCATGCTTTGGCTGTTATAAGGTAAAAACCCTATCCTCCGGCTTGCGTTGCATTGTGTGATGGGACCTGGGTCTTATAACAGCTTCATTTTTCTTTATTTAGCATTGCGCTGTTTGTTCTATGCACTGGTATTCTTGGGAGGAAACCCGTTCCGTGTTATACGGCGTGGTCCCTTGATTTACCTAACTTTAAAACCAATATTAATAACTGTTTTAGTTCTCACACCAGTCACATGACTGACCTGGAGTTTATTGTTTTAACCTAAACTCTGGGTGCCCCTATTTTCCACACGGGCAGCTAGTAGTTTTGGTTTTGCAGATTTATATTCACAGGGTCCTGATTTATAGCTGGAACGATGCTCGGAAAGCTCTGTATCCGTGTATCACTTTCAGTTGTGCTTTTGTATTATTTTCCGCTGCGATGTATTTAAATGTAATTTAAATCTCCGATATTTCTCAAATGTAATTTATTCATTTATACTCTGTATATTCTTGTATCTGATGGAATTGATGTAATAACAATGAAATGTTCTTCCGTTTGCGTTCTGTTTTGTCTTGTCCTCAATTCTATCCGTGCTTTCCTTTACGGGGAAGTTCGGGTCGTCTCACGGTCTCTCCATATTAACAACGTAAATATGGTCAAACTTTGATAGTCGGTGATTTAACTATCAAATGAAAACATGTCGGTGTACAAACAACGATCTTATTCCCAAATGGAAATTCGATCGATCAATCATCAATCAACTTCATCTCTTTGAATTTAATTTATCATTAATCATTATTCGATTAATTATAATTTGATTAACTCCCTTTTTACTAACTCACTTTGATCATTTTAACTTATTAATCTCAATTTGATTATCTTAACTCGACAACTCAATTTGATTATCTTAACTCGAAAACTCAATTTGATTATCTTAACTCGCTAATTCAATTTGATTAACTCAAATCAATCAACTCTAATTGATTAATTCAAATCAATTAACTTCTTTCAGTTCTATTTAACAAATAATTAATCCCTTTTATAACTTCATTTATTTCCTAAATAAATATTTCCTTATTACTTCACTTCTATTCATTAGATCCTTATTATAAATTGGTAAGTGAATAAACTTCTCAGTGTTAATCCCGAAGGCCGAAACCAACATCAGATCAACGCTTTGAAATTTACTCAACTCATTCAACGTAGAACAAGTTCCAATTACTCAAAAAACCATACCCTATCCTCTTTAACACTTTTAACTCGATTCTATTTATTTTCTAATAAATATCTCCTTTATAAAATCCTTTGATTTTATAAATATTTCATTTCACTATACGTTTTGAAAATTCCCTTTTTAACATTCCAGCATTCATTTTGGTATTTAAAATACCGTATAACCATGATTACTATCAACCAAGTACACATAATCATCACAGATTATATAACACATCACATATCACAATATATGAAATAAAACAGTATTATATATATTGAGGAACCTAGTTGGGTCCCTCCAACCTGTTCCCCTGCATCACAGATGTTAAACCATATAATTAACATCAACTTCATTCCAGTATGAAATGTTCTGATAAGCAACAACAACATATATATTTAATGGTATATATATATATATATAATTTCAACTAACCAACTAGCAGTTCAATCAACCAAATCAACACACAACAATCAACAGATAATTATCATTTCTAAGAATACGTTATAAAAATATAACTGTTCAGAGTTGGTGAGTTTTACTCACTTTGGCAGTTCATCGTTAAAGAATGTAAACTGTTATTTGATTTGAATCAAACAATTTATTTTGCCATAAATTCATACGAGCCTCAATCCACTTCCAGTCAGTTCCACGGTGTAGCCCTCGTCCATACGATCCCAACGGATCTTGTTTCGCTGAATTCTGTTAACATACGATCAAGTTATACACTATACAAGTTATTATACAAATCTTAAATTTGATTTAAAATTAATAGAGATATTTGGGCTTTACCATTTAACATAGGCCCAATTTCTCAAACCCATTTCCACCCGCAACCTTATCCCGGCCTCATCCTTCTTCTTGTTTTGAAGACCTGCGTACAACTCTAGGCCACTCTTTGAAAAATCCAACCTCCCCTTTCCATCAAACTCTCCTCTACGTCATCATAAACTAAGACTAACTCCATCCTTAATTAACCCCATGTTAATCCTTCTCTTCCTCTTCCTAGTTCCCGTAACCTCCGGTATCAAACAAATGGCCGTTTTCGATTCTCTCTCTCCACCAATATTTCTCCCATCAGTTCACGGAATCAAGAGGGACGACCACCTACCTGCTCCCCTTGAATCCTCCACGCCGTCATCGCCTTCTGGTTCTGCTCGAACTCACAAGTCGAACTCTGACGTCAAGCCATTTTCTGGCCTGTACAGTAACTCGTGACATGTTCTGATGACCAAATCCACTCAAATTCCACCGCAAGGCACTACACTACACGCTGAGACCAGATACGAGCTTTAAAACTTCAACTGATGCTTCAAATTCGATAACATCGAAACCCTAGATTGCTGAGATACCACGCTGTGATACACGCAGCGGGGAAACCATGATCGAGTGTTGATACTCTCACCTCCTAGCGAAGAACTTATCACCAGGAACTCAAAGGAATTTGTTTTATGATTTTAGAGTTTTTATTTTGATTTTGGAAATTTATTTTGAGGATCGAACTTTTGTGAAAGGAACAAACGGCAGAAAAGTATTTTCACTGAGGAAAAATAAAACTAGGTTTAGAAGGGTTAAGGGTAGTGGTATATATAGTGGAGACAATTATCTAGATATTTTGCAGAAGGAATATTCCCGGTATATTCTCCATCATTAGTTCATCTTCTAAAAATCCGTGTGCTCACACATTCTACTTAAAAATCACGAAACTGGACAAGCAGCTACAGTTTGACATCACGGTCCCAACGAAACTGGTTTCGTCGAATTCCGACTCCGTTTGCTCACACAGCGTATTTTTAACCATCAAAATACTAATTGTTTTTCACTCTAAAAATCCGTACGACCATATACTAACTTCAAAAATTACGAAAACTTAAATCTAACAATAATTTAACATTGCGGATCCAACAAAATTAGTTTCATCGAATTCCGAGTTCGTTTGCAAAACTGATTTTTAAAGCCCTAAATAACCCCTTTAAATATATAAATATATTTAAAATAATTAAATTAAATATTTAAAAATAAATATTATCGTATATATTCACAACAGAATATCATACAACTCCACAATAATTATATACTCAATATTCTGAGTCCAGGTTGAATCGATATTCAATTTACATTGAAATTCCCTTTTATAACGTATATAAAGCGTTGCAAATTATAAAGGAATTCCACAGCGACTTTTCTGAAATTTGATTTGGACATAAATAAAAATCTACACGACGAAATCCCAATTTTTCTCTCCCATTAGAAAAATATACTTCACTAGCTCCTAATGTTTCTTGTTTCACAGAAATCCGGCTTAAAACGAATTCTGTATATTCAGTTGAAGTTCAAATCGCCAAATCGCGAACTGCCACGCCATTTCGAGCTCAATTTTTAATTATAATATAAATTATACGTTCTAACGTCGTCGACTAAATAATATATTCGTTATTTAAATAATTAAATAAGTTAATTATTACACTATCAAAATATGGGTCATTACATTCTTCCCCACTTAAAATAATTTTGTCCTCGAAATTGCTAAGGTGGAGGACGACCCTATCTACTGAGTAAATATTTATCAGTTTGCCCCTTAACTTCAGTTTCAACTGAACCAATTAATATCGACTAAAATATAAATTTATTCCGACTAACTAAAATTTTCAAAAATTTTGAAATTTTCTAACGCTTTAATTTTCCGGAAAATTTCGCCATAACCTCCTTTGTACAGCCCTATCGGTAAAACCACAACTCGCCTCTCTGGGCCATCTCCAACCCAAAAGAAAACCAAACGGCCAAGCGGCTTGCCAAACAGGCTCATTAAAATCTCAAACTCATATGAAATATAAACTTGTACCTTTTTGTCGGGCATATTATTATATTCTTTCCTTCAGCTACCAATTCAACATATATAAAGGTCATCCCAATCAACTCAAATCACTTTTATCTCCAACACAACCATTCGCTTATCCAAGCCAAATTTAATTTCAAGTTCCATTCTTGATTCCAATTCTTTCGACATCAATCCAACTTACTCGATATCATTATAATCTAATTCAATTTCTATTTCTCTTTGCTTTTACAAATTCCAATTTAATTTGTTTTAATTCAAATAATCTGTTTCTGGGAGTTTTTTTTAAACAGCTTAGCCTTTTTCAAAAACCAGATATACCCTTTCAGGATTCAAAACAACTTGTTTTCCACAAACACTTCAAAAACAAAATCTTTGGTAGTAATCCGTCACTTAGCAACTCGAAAATGAACACTGATGATGTGGCCACACTCATCAGGGTTATTTTCCAGTTATAAAAGTGAGTTCAATACTATATCATTTTCAAAACCATTCTCAAACATTTCCCATTTTGAAACCATTTCAAAATATCCTTCCAATGTTTGTAAACACATTTAAAATCTCCCAGGATTTTGAAATTCTTATATATTATACTCATATGAATTCTACTTGGTCATTTATATAACCATTTCAATTATAATCTCATTCGATTAAATAACAACCAACACATCCAATATACTATAATGATTCAAATCTTAACCATTCTTTATATCAAAATATAATTCGGGTAAAATTACTTCATTCACCCGTTTCTCAAAACATACCGTGTCGACCCATTGTATTCGAGTGTTTAGAAACCCTTATCGATATTGTGGTGCCCCACCATCGACTAGAATTCATAAACAACTCAACCAATAAATCTACTGAATATAAAACAGATTTTTATATCAAATAACAAATATGTTCACTCGTATACATACACTCAAATTCAATCTAGGGTATTACTAACCCCATCTCTACTGAGTTACGCCACAGAGCCAAGGTAATTCACTTAACCTTAAGCTCTGATACCAACTGTAATGACCCGAGAATCCGGTCTAATTTGAGATGACCAAATAACACAAGTCCAACCCCAAATTGCACTGGAAATTCAAGAAATTAATAGAAAGAAGATAGAGGGTGAGGATAGATAAGATAGAAACTAATAGAATAGAAGAAGAAGAAGAACATCATCATCAGAGTAACCACGAATCTCACAGCGGAACGAATAAAATATAACATAACTCTTGAAATACAAACAGTATATGTATACAATAATATTTCAGACTACAACACTTACAACAACAGCGGAAGTAATAGCTATAGAATCTTGAAGCCTCCTGCTCCATGCTCTCCAAGTGTATCTGTAAAATCCTGAACTACTTGACTGCCCGTACAAATTTAGGCACCCAAGAGTTTAGGTAGAACAAAACAAAGTAAACTCTGGGTCAGTCATGGGACTGGTATGAGTAAAACAGTTTAAAACAATTTGAACAAGTAAACGATATCTCATAAGACCATGCCATATAACGGAACGGGTTTTTCCTTTATGAGAATCCAAACATCTTTATATCAAAAACCTTTTTGATATTATAATAATGTCTATCAACCACAATATATTAATCATCTAGCAGAAACGCTTTCACCTCACGTTCTACATATATAGTATACAATCAAAACCGCAAGCACATATTGGGTAATGAATTTCCAACTATAACAAGGTATGGAACCACCTTCCGATCAGTGTACTTAAGGAACTATGCACTGGAGTTCAACGAGAACATCTTGCAACTCAGCCACACATGACCGACCACTCATTTCGCTTGAGTGTATCGAATGTATATCACCAACGGTTGGGATCAACAACCGTTTCCCGTATATATATGGGACAACATTAATAGATTTAAGAAGCAAATGAATATTCTCTAGATAGGTGATTATACACCCTACTTCGGAGCGACCAACTTAGCCATGATGCCTGCCCGTTTTTTGTCATTTACCGGTTGTTGAGGCCAGAGGTTACGATTACTTTCCATTCATTGATAACACGATCACTTTGAATGCCACATTATCAAATTCGTTAATCATTAATTGGTTTACACAAATATTCTGGATGTTATGCTAAGGGAATAAATCCGTTGCAACCATATATATTTATACAGACCAATCCATTCGATCATTGGAAATACTTTGTCAGACATTCGTCCATTTACGTTCGTTCTGGGACTGAACGAAACTAAAGGCATTATTCAGTACATCCATCTTAGGCACTGTTATCTAAGACTTATACAATAGCCCTTCCACTCTACTCCATCTTCAATTTTCTTTGGCATATTTGCAACGCTTATGTCAATACAGAGTGGTTCTTTGGATAAAAATCCAACCGGTCTCTCCATATTAACAACTTAAATATGGTCAAACTTTGATAGTCGGTGATTTAATTATCAAATGAAAACATGTCGGTGTACAAACAATGAACTTATTCCCAAATGGAAATTCGATCGATCAATCATCAATCAACTTCATCTCTTTGAATTTAATTTATCATTAATCATTATTCGATTAACTCTAATTTGATTAACTCCCTTTTTACTAACTCACTTTGATCATTTTAACTTATTAATCTCAATTTGATTATCTTAACTCGACAACTCAATTTGATTATCTTAACTCGACAACTCAATTTTGATTATCTTAACTCGCTAATTCAATTTGATTAACTCAAATCAATCAACTCTGATTGATTAATTCAAATCAATTAACTTTTTCAATTCTATTTAACAAATAATTAATCCCTTTTATAACTTCATTTATTTCCTAAATAAATATTTCCTTATTACTTCACTTCTATTCATTAGATCCTTATTATAAATTGGTAAGTGAATAAACTTCTCAGTGTTAATCCCGAAGGCCGAAACCAACATCAGATCAATGCTTTGAAATTTACTCAACTCAATCAACGTAGAACAAGTTCCAATTACTCAAAAAACCATACCCTATCCTCTTTAACACTTTTAGCTCGATTCTATTTATTTTCTAATAAATATCTCCTTTATAAAATCCCTTGATTTTATAAATATTTCATTTCACTATACGTTTTGAAAATTCCCTTTTTAACATTGTAGTATTCATTTTGGTATTTAAAATACCGTATAACCATGATTACTATCAACCAAGTACACATAATCATCACAGATTATATAACACATCACATATCATAATATATGAAATAAAACAGTATTATATATATTGAGGAACCCAGTTGGGTCCCTCCAACCTGTTCCCCTGCATCACAGATGTTAAACCATATAATTAACATCAACATCATTTCAGTATGAAATGTTCTGATAAGCAACAACAACATATATATTTAATGGTATATATATATAATTTCAACTAACTGTCTAGCAGTTCAATCAACCAAATCAACACACAGAAATCAACATATAATTATCAGTTCTAAGAATACGTTATAAAAATATAACTGTTCAGAGTTGGTGAGTTCTACTCACTTTGACAGTTCATCGTTAAAGAATGATAAACTGTTATTTGATTTGAATCAAACAATTTATTTTGCCATAAATTCATACGAGCCTCAATCCACTTCTAGTCAGTTCCACGGTGTAGCCCTCGTCCATACAATCCCAACGGATCTTGTTTCGTTGAATTCCGTTAACATACGATCAAGTTATACACTATACAAGTTATTATACAAATCTTAAATTTGATTTAAACTTAATAGAGATATTCGGGCTTTACCATTTAACATAAGCCCAATTTCTCAAACCCATTTCCACCCGCAACCTTATCCCGGCCTCATCCTTCTTCTCGTTTTGAAGACCTGCGTACTACTCTAGTCCACTCTTTGAAAAATCCAACCTCCCCTTTCCATCAAACTCTCCTCCACATCAGCATAAACTAAGACCAACTCCATCCTTAATTAACCCCATGTTAATCCTTCTCTTCCTCTTCCTAATTCTCGTAACCTCCTGTATCAAACAAATGGCCATTTTCGATTCTCTCTCTCCACCAACATTTCTCCCATCAGTTCACGGAATCAAGAGGGACGACCACCTACATGCTTCCCTTCGAATCCTCCACGCCGTCGTCGCCTTCTGGTTCTGCTCGAACTCACAAATCGAACTCCGACGTCGAGCCATTTTCTGGCCTGTACAGTAACTCGCGACATGTTCTGATGACCAAATCCACTCAAATTCCACCGCAAGGCACTACACTAGACGCTGAGACCAGATACGAGCTTTAAAACTTCAACTGATGCTTCAAATTCGACAGCATCGAAACCCTAGATTGCTGAGATACCACGTTGTGATACACGCAGTGGGAAAACCATGATCGATTGTTGATACTCTCACATCCCAGCGAAGAACTTATCACCAGGAACTCAAAGGAATTTGTTTTATGATTTTAGAGTTTTTATTTTGATTTTGGAAATATATTTTGAGGATCGAACTTTTCTGAAAGGAACAAACAGCGGAAAAGTATTTTCACTGAGGAAAAATAAAACTAGGTTTAGAAGAGTTAAGGGTAGTGGTATTTATAGTGGAGACAAATATCTAGATATTTTCCAGAAGGAATATTCCCGGTATATTCTCCATCGTTAATTCATCTTCTAAAAATCTGTGTGCTCACACATGCTACCTAAAAATCATGAAACTGGACAAGCGGCTACAGTTTGACATTACGGTCCCAACGAAACTGGTTTCGTCGAATTCCGACTCTGTTTGCTCACACAGCGTATTTTTAACCGTCAAAATACTGACTCTTTTTCACTCTAAAAATCCGTACGGCCACATACTGACTTCAAAAATTACAAAAACTGAATTCTAACAATAATTTAACATTGCGGATCCAGCAAAATTAGTTTCATCGAATTCAGAATTCGTTTGCAAAACTGACTATTTTTAAAGCCCTAAATAACCCTTTTAAATATATAAATATATTTAAAATAATTAAATTAAATATTTAAAAATAAATATTATCGTATATATTCACAATAGAATATAATACAACTCCACAATAATTATGTACTCAATATTCTGAGTCCAGGTTGAATCGATATTCAATTTACATTGAAATTCCCTTTTATAACGTATATAAAGCGTTGCAAATTATAAAGGAATTCCACAACGACTTTTCTGAAATTTGATTTGGACATAAATAAAAATCTACATGACGAAATCCCGTTTTTTCTCTCCCATTAGAAAAATATACTTCACCAGCTCCTAATGTTTCTTGTTTCACATAAATCCGGCTTAAAACGAATTCTGTATATTCAGTTGAAGTTCAAATCGCCAAATCGCGAACTGCCGTGCCATTTCGAGCTCGATTTTTAATTATAATATAAATTATACGTTCTAATGTCGTCGATTAAATAATATATTCATTATTTAAATAATTGAATAAGTTAATTATTACACTGTCAAAATATGGGTCATTACATATTTGAAGTATATGTCTCTATGTTTTGAAATATCTTTTGTGTGACCTGACACTTGATCTGCTATTTGCAGAAGTACTAGAAAATGAGTGTCAGAAACCGAAGAAATGCAGAACCTGATCTAGAGGCTCTATTAAAGAGTTATCGAAATCTGGGGGAAGCACAATTCTCGGGCAACGAATCTATAATTCAAACTCAAGCTTGTATGAGTTCTGTTGAAAGAATTTTTGAACATATCCAGTTGAGAGATGATCAGAAAAGATTAGTAGCATATTGGGCGCTCAAAGAAGAAGCTTTAAACTGGTGGGAAACAATCATCAAAGATTATCCAGAAGGTGATATCACCTGGGATAGGTTCAAAGAGATTTTCCTAGAAAGATTTACTCCTCCTGAAGCAACTGAGCGATTATATGATGAATTTTCTTATCAGATACAAGGAGATATGACCATTCTAGAATATCATAAGAAATTCAACGAACTTTCTCACTTTGCTTCTCATCTAATTCAAAATACGAAGAGAAAGAATCTGAGATTTATTAACGGGCTTCAAAGAAAATACCAGAATAAAGTTATGGGGCATGTGAAGCTTCCTTTTTCAGAAATGATTTATATGGCTTATCAGTATGAAGATCTCCATTAGAAAGGTATGTTGTGCGACGAAGAGGAAGTCAGTTCTAGTAATAAAGGCGAGTCTGAAACCGATCGTCCTGAGGCCAGTACGATGTCTGAGGTGAGTAAGAAGCCCAAAGTCAATTGGAAAAGGCCCAGATCTGAGAAAGAACCAGTAACGACCGTCGTATACAATAACTGCCATAAGCAAGGGCATTTGCAAGGAAATTGCAGATCTTTAAAGAAACAAAGAAAGGATGGATATACAGCGAATCGAAAGCAAAAGAAGAAGAGATTTATACCTGATGAGGAGTTTCAAGAGAATAGGGAGTGCAAATAATGCCATAAGACTGGTCATCTTGGAAAGGATTGCCCGCTCTTAAACAAGCCCGAAGTAGTTCAAGTGAATGAAGTGGCAGAAACTTCAGCCCCCTCAGCTAGTCAGGAAAGGCCAAATGTCTTAGAAGGCACGCTTACTATCAAAGATATTCCAGTTAAAGTACTGTTTGACACCGGCGCGTCGCGAAGCTTTGTTGCAAAGAATGCGGTTAAGAAACTGGATTTGAATTTGAAGAAGCTCAAAGAACCAATGACTATCCATAATCCGGTTGGGGGTTCCCTCAATCTCAGTTGGGTTTGTGGAGTACCGGTTTCTTTTTCTCGTTATCGGTTCCCTACCATCGCGGTAGTCATGAATTTTACAGAATTTGATCTTATCTTGGGGTTAGACTGGTTGACCAAATATGAAGCTGAAGTTAAATGTGCCAACAGAGTCGTTAAGGCGAAGATTAAATCAGGTGATTATATAACCATTCCAAGTGAAGGTCAGAATTCTAATAGAAAAGACTTCTGGGCAGCTTTGGATGTTTCTCCTGCTCAAATAGAAAATATCCCTGTAGTCACAGAGAATATTCCTGACCTCATCAAAGATATTCCTGTCGTACAGAATTATGCGAATGTGTTCGAAGAAGTTGTTAGCTTACCTCCGCAGAGAGAAATTGATTTCAAAATTGCTTTAATCCCGAATGCAAGGCTGGTAGTTCACGCTATTCGAAGAATTTCCTTGAAAGAGAAAGAGGAATTAGACAATCAAACAAGACAGCTTGTATGGAAGGGTCTGATTAGGCCTAGTTTCTCTGATTGGGGAGTAGCAGTGGTATTTGTCCCAAAGTCTGACGGTACTCTGCAACTACGTGTGGATTATCATGACTTGAATGAGCAGACAATAAAGAATAAATATCCATTGTTGCGAATCGATGATTTATTGGATCGTCTGAATGGAGCACAAGTATTTTCAAGGATGGACCTAGCTACAGGTTTCCATCAGCTTCGAATTGCCGAAGAGTGTGTTCCTATGACAACATTCAGAGGTCCAGACTTGTTCTATGAGTGGTTAGTAATGCCTTTCGGCTTATGTAACGCTCCTGCCTATTTTGTCGATCTGATGAATCGAGTGTTCAGAGGAGTCCTAAATAAAATTTTTCTGGTTTTTATCGATGATATTCTAATCTTCTCTAAGTCAAAGGACGAACATGAAAAACATCTGGAGCATGTTCTAGAAATTCTGAGAAAGAATGTATTAAAAGCTAAACTGTCCAAATGTATATTCTGGCAAGATGAAGTGAAGTTTCTTGGCCACGTCGTATCAAAAGAGGGAATTGCTGTGGATCCAAGCAAAATCACAGCTATTCAAGATTGGAAACAACCTAGAACTCCTACAGAAGTTCGCAGTTTTCTCGGATTGGCTAGTTATTACTGGAAGTTTGTTAAAGATTTTTCGAAGATATCTAGTCACTTAACGAATCTTACAAAGAAGCACTCAAAATTCAAATGGACTCCAAAATGTGAGGAGGCTTTTGAGGAGCTAAAGTTAAGATTAACAACGGCTCCAGTGTTAACGATAATCGATGGCAATCAGGACTTGAAAGTCTGGACAGATGCCTCTAGAGAAGGCCTTGGTGCAATATTAATGCAAAGAGGTCAGGTTGTTGCTTATGCTAACCGTCAACTGAAGCCACATGAAAAGAGCTACGTCACTCATGATCTTGAGTTGTTGGCTATAGTATTTGCTTTGAAAATCTGGAGACACTATCTTCTGGATGAGAAATTCGAATTGTTTACAGATCACCAGTCGTTAAAGTATCTGTTCACCCAAAAAGACTTGAATTTGAGGCAGCAACGTTGGTTAGAGTTCCTTGCAGCATACGATTTTGAGGTTCTATACACTCCAGGGAAAGCCAATGTCGTGGCCGATGCGTTAAGCCAAAAGAATGTAATGATCGCCAGTTTTATTATTACGACTTCATTGATAGATAAAATATCTGCTCTTCAGAAGGATGATCACTTCATTCAGAAGATCAGAGATATAATTCACAAAGGCGAACCCTCGAGTTTTCAGGTTGATAATGATGGGATTCTAAAGCTAAAAGGTCGAATCTGTGTTCCTAACATTCCTGAGCTCCGAAAGGAAGTACTGGATGAGTGCCACAATTTAAAACTTAGTATCCATCCAGGAGTAAGCAAAATGTATAATGACATCAAATGCACTTTCTGGTGGAGGTCGATGAAGAGGGACATTTCTTTATATGTTAGTTGATGACCAACTTGCTAGCTAGTCAAAAGCGACCAACAGAAACTTGCTGGATTGTTGCAACCGCTGGACGTTCCAGGTTGGGAGTGGGAACATATTTCCATGGACTTCATAGATGGTTTGCCTAGAACCAGGAAAGGAAATGACAGTATTTGGGTGATCGTCGATCGCTTCACGAAGACCGCCCATTTCATACCTGTCAGATCGAACCGAACTGCTCAGAGTCTGGCGCAGATATATTTCAAGGAAATTGTTAGACTACATGGAGTGCCGCTCAGTATAGTTAGTGATAGAGATCCAATATTTACCAGCAAATTCTGGGAGGCATTTCAAGTAGAACTAGGAACGAAGTTGAACTTGAGCACCGCTTACCATCCTCAGACATATGGTCAGACTGAGGGGGTGAATCGTATACTGGAAGATTTATTGCGGGCGTGTGTTCTTGACTTTGGTGGATCATGGGAAGACCATTTGCATTTAGCTGAATTCTCATACAATAACAGCCACTAGGCGAGCCTGATAATGTCACCATTCGAAGCATTGTATGGTAGACCGTGCCGATCTCCTGCTTGTTGGGTCGAACCTGGTAATAGACTTGTATTGGGACCTGATATGATCTGTGAAGCTGCAGACAAAGTCAATTTTGTTAAGAAACGATTACTCGCCGCTCAAAGCCGACAGAAGAGCTATGTTGATTCGAGAAGAAGGGATTTGGCTTTTTCTGTTGGTGATTATGTGTACATAAAGGTTTCTCCGATGAGAGGAGTGATTAGATTTGGAAAAACTGGGAAGTTGTCGCCCAGATTTATTGGTCCATTCCCTATACTTGAACGGATTGGAACCCTCGCTTATAGAGTTAAATTGCCTGATTGGCTGCCTGGAGTGCATGATGTATTTCACATATCTCAACTTCGAAAGCATGTTCATGATCCAGACTTGATCGTGGAAGAAGCAGCGCAATAGGATATTGAAATTACTCCAGAATTAGCTGTGAGAAGAGAGCCGCTAAAGATTATCGGCAAAGAAACCAAAGAACTGAGGAACATGAAGGTTCACTTAGTCAAAGTGCAATGGAGTGGAAATCCACGAGATTGTACTTGGGAAACTGAGGAGAGCATTCAGAAAGCCTATCCTAAGTGTCGAGTGGATATCTCTGATTGACTCCGGTGCAAGGTAAATTTACCATACTTTGGATTACCATTTAGTTCTCTACTTTGTTGTTATCTTCTTTCCATGGACGTGCACTTTTTATTCTATAGTCTGATTAATTTAAAAAAAGCGTATGAATTAATTTGTATGATTTTGAAAAGTTAAAATCAAATTGCTTATTGTTTGTGTTGTGTGATAGTGGGTTGGATTAATTGAATTATTAGAACGATAGTTAATTTAATTAATAAGAGAATGAATGGTAGGATTTATTCGATTAAATCACACATTGAACTAATATAAAAATAGATAGAAATATATACATGTGCATTATATATGTTTCAACAGGTAAATGGATTAGCTGTTGAGTAAAGAATTTATTTGCGTGCGCGACAAATAGGTAAACCTTAATGAGTTGGATGCGCAATTTTATTATTATATCAACTCCTATGAATGTCATTGGATGCAGAGTGCTGGTTGTTCTGTGTGTAATAATAAACATCGCCATAGGATAGTAACAATTAATTTTGAACTACACTACATGGCATACTTCTTGAAGATAGGCATACTCCATCATATACCACATAAGCATTTGGAGCTTGTGTGACGAGGTTGAAGATTTACCATACGAGCGAGAGGCTTGTATGGCGATGACTATATATTACAGGTTGAACTGATGACTGATATGGACCATATAAACTGTAACGGTAAACTGCCAGAATAATAAAAAAAACCCACACGGGTCTGGAGTTGACAATAATCACATCTCTCTAGTTATTAGATACGGCACATGGATTATTTATTTCCCACACGGGACGACGTGACGAGAATTTATTCTCTGGAGCAATTAAAAATACACACTCCCGCAGGCTTTGACAGGGTGACGAGAATTTATTCTCTGGAGTTATTATCTGTACACGCTCCCCTGTAAACACCAAAATATATCACTATAAATATGTGTATGCTTTATAGCATTTATTGGGTACCTAATACGGCCCAATAAATTTCCAAAACCCTCCCCGTACAAAGGAGGTTATGGCGAAATTTTTCGAAAATTCTGGGTGAGCCAAATTTTTGAAGAATTTGAAAATTCTCAGAAACTAAAAAGTTGGTGAATGGAAGCCAGATCGGAAGTAGAGTTGGTTGATCAAACCACTTTCGACTTTGTTCCTTTTCGGGGACGAAAAGTTTTAAGTGGGGGAGATTGTAACGACCCGGAAAACCTGAACCAATTTAAAATTTATAAATTGGCTATTTTGGTGGATTTTAAATATTTAAAATAAATATTTTAAATAATAACTACGAAAAGTAAGTTTGAATCGACGTTTGGAAATAAATATAATTAATTCTAATTATAAACGAGGCCTGAAATGGCGCGGTAGTTTCAAAATTTGAATTCAAACTTTGACTGATTGTAGTGGGTGCAAAACAAAACGGATTTGAGTGAAACCAAAAATATTTAAATCTGTTAGTGAATATCTTTCTAACGAATCTGAAAAATCGAAGTTTCGTAGCGGGAAGCAAAAGTTATGGTCAAATGAATTTTCAGAAAGGTCGCTATAGAATTTATATAGCCCGTGAAAATGGCCAATTTGCAAACGACCTCGGAATTCGACGAAACCACTTTTGTTGGATCCAGGATGTCAAATTATTGCTAGGTTTCAAATTTCATAATTTTTGAAGCTACTATGTGAGTGTGGCAAAGGAAAATGTGTTTGGTCGATTTCTATTAAATTGGATCGACCAGAAAAGGGCCATTTTTCAAACGGCCTCAGAATTTGACGAAACTAGTTTTGTTGGGACCGTGTCGTCAATATGAAGCTAGAAAATATTTTTCTGGAATTTTTCGAATCAGTTTGTGGACCTGACAAATTGAAATGTACGTTCAAATCGAATATTGAATGTTATATATTTTAAATTGAAGGAAAACTGACTGAAACAGTCGAATGGGCCTACGAAACATATCCCATTGTGTTCGGAATAGGGGTATTTAGCTGGTGACGACAGTCGTTGGGTCTGGATTGGGGTTCGTGTGTGGAAGGGGGTATTTTCGAAATTTAAAAATATATAAATTAAAGAAAAAACGTGATTGGGCCACATAATCACCCTCTCTCCCCGATTGAACTCGACGCACGGCGGAAAACCCTCCAAATCTTCCAGCCCCGATTCCTCCTCCTACAAGCAAAATCAGCCCCTCCTCCATTTGAAGATTTTGTAGAGCTTCTCGAGATCTTCAAATCCATATAGGGTTTGAATTTTATCGTTAAGAATTGGGGGAGAATTCGGGTTCGAAAGTTTCGAACTTCTTCGCGCCACCGCCGTGAATCATGGCCGTCGAACTGGAGGGGACCACCAACGTTAGGAGCGGATTTCCAAGCCCTTCCACGCTGTACCCTCTGATTGACGCCTCGCTACACCATTTGATCAATAAGTGAAAACCTAGTTTGAATCAAAATAGAAAGGTACGGCAGTTTATTTTATTTTATATTCTACAGCACTTCTAAGCGCTACGGTTTTTGATTTCACTGTAAAAATCATATCTTTTTCGTTTTCTAGACGAAATTCAGTGAAACAAGAGATAGTGGACTCTTGTGGACGTCTTCTACATTCTAGAAGAGACCGCATATTTTTCTGAGCCTTCTGCTATTTTTGGTGGGGTGGAACCCAATGTGAGATTTCTGAACTATAAACGATATGGAAAACGACGATGTATAAATTATATAGTCGATGTATGAATTATATAAGCAATGTACACCACATGTATAAGCGTTGTATAAGTTGTACGTTGGATGTATAAGTTATATATGCGTTGTAAAAATTATATATGTGTTGAATGGAAGTGAAATATACTTATATAAATATATATATATATATATATACACACACACACACACACACACGCCCCTCGTCCACAAACCATGGACGATATTTATTGGTTGTGATTGGTGTGAAAATTGATTGATAGCGAATGGTTGATTAAAATTGTTTGTGGTTGAAATTGATTGATTGTGGTTAAAAAATACCCATTTGTGATTGAGAATTATTTGGTTGAAACCACATAGGATTAGTTTGTGGAAATGAAAAAAATTTACATGCCGCCTGCGTGCGAATTAGATGCATGAAATCCCCATTGTCAAAAGTTGCGAGGCTTTAAGGTAGAGCGAGGAGCCGTACTAGGGACGGCCCTAGTTTTAACTACCCTGCCGTTATGCTGCCGAAATTTTGAATAATATTCATGTGTTAGAATTATTTTCATATGTTGAAACTATATTCGTGTGTTGAATAGAAATTCATGTGTTGAATAGAAATCCATTTATTGAATAGAAATTCATGTGTTGAATGGTATTCGTGTTTTAAATTAATTGTTTTATAATAAAAATCATATTTTTATCATCTATATGAACTATATAAAATACTCGTGTTTTGAAATAAATTGTTTTATAATAAAAATCATATTTTTATCATCTATTTGAACTATATAAAATAGTCGTGTTTTGAAATAAATTGTATTGCAATAAAAATCACATTTTTATTATATACATGAATTGTTAAAAATAGTGAAGTGTTGAAATGAATGTCGGGTGGATAAAATATCATTTTTATCAAATGTATGAAAAGAATATAGTTTTGAAATCGAAGAATCGATTATATATATATATATATATATATATAAATGGAATTGAAATATATCGAATAACGAAGCTGTAGTTCGTGTCTTGAAACCGTGATTTCAAGCGATTAGTGCGGGAGATCCGACCATCGGATTTTCCCGAAACCGAAACCATTGGGTTCGCTTTGGAAATATCTTTCCAACGACACCAACTTTGTAAAGATCCAACGGTTGGATTGTCTGGAATGTTTAATTCAAATCTAAAGAAAAACAGCGCCAGAATCGATTATATTTTTGTATATATGTATATATAATTAAATTAAATCGAATGACGACGCTGCAGTTCGTATTTTGAAATCAAAACTTCAAATGAATGTACCGGTAGATTCGACCGTCGGATTTTCTCAAAACTGGAACCGTTGGATTCATTTTGAAAAGATCTTTCTAATGATGTAAAATTTGTGAAGATCCAACGGTTAGATTTTCAGATATGTGTAAATCAAATCTGAAGGAAAATAGTGCCACGACCGCGTTATGGCCCGAAGCGTTATTTGAATGAATTGGCTATAAATAAATAAAAATAGAGATAAATCGTTATAAAATGTTATAAACAATATGGAATATGAAATTTAGAAATTAACTGAAGGTTAGCGGAGTCGAATGGTTTCCTGGGTTTTGATCTGATGTTGGTTTCGGCCTTCGGGGTTAATATTTGGGAAATCGTTCTCTTACTAATTTACGGTTAGCGACTAATGAATTTGAATAAGGCGTATGTGTGTTTGTGTAGCACTTTTTTATTATATACGCGAGTTGTTCAGAAAGACCGGGTTTATCCCATTCTGAATAACTGAATCGACGATAAGAAATCGAAGATGAAGACGGTGGTCGAAGACCGGAGATCTTCACCTCGTTTGGATGGTAACTGATGTCCTAATTGGGAGGCATCCCGAAATATGGATAATGAGTGGTGATCGTCCAGACGTACGTGGAGATCGATGGGTATGCGAAGTATATAGTGCCTTCGGTTTCGTTCAGACCCAGAACGGACTTGCAAATGGACTGTGTGTCTGACATTGGAATTCAGTCTGTGTGATTGATCGCCATCAGTTGCATGGTGTGAATTGCCTATGTGGCATGCTAAGATGCAGTGATCAAGGCTTCTATTGAAAAGCAAAGTCTTATGGATGATGATCAAAGCACCGCCTGTGTGGCGTAGCTTTGTGTATAACGTGAATTCGCGAGCCTCACACCCCGGTATGAACCAGAAACGGGAGAGGACCTCAGGGAGGGCATGCGTTTCCTTCTAGCTAGAGGTGGTGTCAGTGCTTGAACTGGCTGACATTTATATTATTTTCACCTATGTGGTTGTTGCTGTTGCGAGGCGCCTCAGTTGTATCGGTGACTATGTGAAGCCGATGGAGTCATTCGTTGGCTCATTTACGCCCCAAAGGGCGGGGAAACGTAGTGTTCAGGAAATTTAATCCACATCGGTGGACCGGCCCTGACGATCCAAGGGTCGATGCGGTCTGACCCTGAGACATGGGCTAGATTGTCTCGAAGTCGGTAAGGACTATCTTTTGCCTTGGTTCATGACGGAAATCCAATTTCCAAATATGTGATTGTGCGGTTTTGATTGTATACCTATATATGGCGACATGATATATGGTACCCATGCCGTCTATGATTGATACTTATGATTTGAAATTGTTTTTGAAACATATAAACACTAGTAATAATATCAAATTCTTTTGTTTTATTTGTATCAAGCATATTTTGGCCAGTATAAGGTAAAACTCTATCCTCCGGTTTGCGTTGCATTGTGTGATGGGAACTGAGTCTTATAATGGCTTCATTTTATAAAAAGCATTGCGGTGTTTAAAAGATTTACTTGTTTTAAAGCACTGGCAGTCCAATGGAGTAAACCCATTCCGCGAAAGTGGCATGGTCCTGTGATTAGCCAAATTATATAATGTGTTAAGTAGATTTCTCATACCAGTCCCATGACTGACTCGTAGTTTGTGTCACTTGCAAACTCGGGTGCCCCTTTTTCTACACGGGCAGCCTTGTATTCAGGTTTTAGAAGGCTCTTTCTAGATAGCTGGAGCTGAAGATAGATTCTATCATTTATCTCTTTTTATGTTGTTTAGCTCCTATTGTACATATTATGTTTGTTTTCCGCTGTAGACATTTATGTATAGCTAAACTGTATTTGTACTAAGTATGATCCTGTATACCGTGTAAC
Organism: Allium sativum; assembly: GCA_030737875.1. Classification (NCBI taxonomy): domain Eukaryota; kingdom Viridiplantae; phylum Streptophyta; class Magnoliopsida; order Asparagales; family Amaryllidaceae; genus Allium; species Allium sativum. The sequence continues at coordinate 103,774,612 of CM060911.1, read as the reverse complement.
TCTGATGATTACGTTTATCCAGTGTATTATTTGTACATTATCTGGTGTATTTATTTAATTCTGCTCTGCTATTATCTGTTTATGTGTTATATTCCAAAGATTAACCCCGTCTCCGTCGGTACGGGGTTTGGGGTTGTCACACTTACTATAAACCAAAACATTTTCAAAATCAATACTTTTCTGATATTATAATAGTGTCTAAACACAAGTAATTAAAATCTAGCAGAACGCTTGCATCTCATGCTCTACATATATAATATACAATCAAAACCACTGGCTCTTATTGGAGATTAGATTCTGACTATGTCAAGGTATGGAACCACCTTCCGATAGTGTATCTCTAGAGAGGAATACACTGGGTTCAACAAGAACGTCTTGCAACCCGGCAACACATGACTGACCACTAATTTCTCTTGAGTGTATCAAATATATTGTCACCAATGGTTTCTAGCAACATAACCGTTCCCGGAAGATACAGATGCGAAAAGAAGTAACAAATATGAATATTCTCTAGATGGTGATAATACACCCTAATGGGGGCGACCCACATAGCCATGATGCCTTCCCGATTTTTGTCATTTCCTAGTTGTGAGGCTTGAGGTCGTAATGTATCTTTTGATAGATCACACCTTCATTTACTTTAAATGCCACATCGTCATACCCGCCAAATCACAAATTGATTTCCATAGAAATACCATGGGTATAAAGCTAAGAGAAACAAATTCCTCTGCCACCAAATGTGAATACGTTTGAAGAGATCAACTTATGCGATCTATCTGATATACTCTGTCAGACATTCGTCCATACCAGTTGTCCTGGGACTGGACAAACCAAAGGCACTATTATGTAAACAGAGCAGCCCTTGCATAACTCCATCTTCAATTGTCTTCAATATGATTGATTCGTAATGCTAATGCCCATACAGAGGGGTTTTCAGATAATAATATGATCCCGGTCTCTGCGTATTAACAACGGAAAAATGGTCAAAAACTTTGGTAGTTGGTGATTTAACTATCAAAGGAAAACATACATACATCCAATAGTCATATTTCCAAATGGAAATTATACCGATTAATCAACAATCATCATTCAATTTGCTAAATTAATTTATAATTTCATTTCATTTCCCCAATTTCCTGTTTTTCATATTTTCCCAAATATTTCTCAAAACCCGTTTCGTCTCACACGATCCTTGGGAAATGTTTCCATTTATTTTAAACTATTTATTTTCTATCTTTAGAAAATATCTCTTTTTAACATTGGTAATTCATTCCATATAGTCACAACTACTATTTTCTATAATTAGAAAATATACGTTATTATCGCTGGGAAAAATGTAATGACAACGGATTTCGCCCGGACCTAATCGATCGCTAAACCGACCAAGACCATTCGATTCCCGCATACGCTAACTCTGGGTATACAACACATCAGAACAAATAACAGAAGACTTCTATAAACATCATAATAATGTTACATCAGAGCACAGAATATCAGAGTATATCGAAATATAATCAATACAGCGGAAGATGATTTTACAATAAATGTAATACAATGCACAGCGGAAATAAATGAATAACACAGCGGAAGACGATAAACGCACTGGACACAGCTTAAAGCTTCAATCCAGAATCCTGCCCAATACATCTGCAAAATAAAAATACTCGACTGCCCGTGTGGAAAATAGGGGCACCCGAGTTCGCAAGGGAAAAGCAAACTCCAGGTCAGTCATGGGACTGGTGTGAGAAACTCTAACAGTTATAATTAACTTATTTAATAATATGGCATATCACGGGACCACGCCGCTAACGCGGAACATGTTTACCCCCATGAATACCAGTGTATAAACAACGATCAATATAGATATATGGATCTACTATGCATCAACCAACATGCAATATCCCAATCTACCCATTTAGATTAATCACTACTCTTAGATTTTCCAAATCCAATTCAATTTACAGAAATTATTCCTTTGGATTATATTCCCGATTTCTTATTTCAAATCATTCGAAATACATATCTAATTTTCTATATCAAAGTAGATTTCACTTCGGGATCTCAAACCAAAACGTCTGGAAATATGAATTCCAAAACATAACAATGCATACAAACAAGTATGCAACCAAATATCGTGCTCCCCATCGACAAGGTAAAGGGTACGCACCTCGCAACTCGATATATAAATGTGCACCTACCCCACATAGGAGCAGGCTACACCGACGATGCACCTCCCACACATGGAGAGCATACACCGCCCTCTCACCCATACTTTTAGTCTCAGGGTTACCCGACTCTTTAGCCACATACTAAATCATTTCACATCCCGAAGTAGGAAAAATCATTTCACAACATAATAATCACAAGTACTTTCAAAATATAGTACTTCACATCAGTAATTCACACATATGATCAGTCACTATTAATCACATAACCTTTGAGCTCGTACGTCTCAAAGAAGGGTGTTAAGCAAGAGAATAAATTCTCCGCCACCAAACAGATACATCATCAATAGCAACTAATCGAATATGCGATGAACCACAATATAACATATAATACATTTCTAAATCATTTTAGAAATCATCGGGTTTTGGGAGAGAGAGAGAAAGTTTTATTTTTTTATTATTTTATTTCAAAAAAAAGTTGACTTTTATTTCGACCTCGAAACGAGGCCCACCGCCTGTCGTCCATAGCGTATTACCCCCATTCCGAACACAATGGGATATGTATCGTAAGCTGATTCGATCATTTCGATCAGTTTTCATCAAAATCAACATATAACTCTATATATTGAATTTGAACGTGCATTTCAATGTACCGGGGTCACATACTAACTCAAAAAATTCCCGAAAAATATTTTCTAGCTTCGTATTGATGATACGGTCCTAACAAAACTAATTTCGTCGAATTCTGAGACCGTTTGAAAAATGGCCATTTTCCAATCGATTAAAATCAACTGAAACTGGTCAAACGCGTTTTCCTTTGCCACGCTCACATATTGATTCGAAAAATTATGAAATTTGAAACCTAGCAATAACTTTACGATCCGTATCCAACAAAAGTGGTTTCGTCGAAATCCGAGGTCGTTTGCAAAATTTCCATTTTCAAGGGCCGGAATTCCATAGCGACTATTCAGAATTTTCAACTGGACGTATCTTTTGATTCCCGCAATGAAATTTCAATTTTTCGGATTCGTTGGAAAGATATTCTCTATTAGATTCAAATATTTTTTTGTTTCACTAAAATTCGGTTTATTTTGAATCCTGTACATTCATTTGAAGTTTGAAACCGAATTATCGAACTACCGCGCCATTTTCAATTCCTTTTATAAATATAAATAAATATTTATATTCTAACGACGATCTATATAAATATATACGTTTGAATTATATCTAAAATAAATTTCTCGTCTATATTATTTAAAATAATTCATTTTAAATAATCAAAATTTGCTAAAATTGCAAAATAAAAATTTTAAACTGGCCCAGATTTCCGGGTTATTACAATATATATTTAATAGAAATCAATCACACAGACTAAAATCCAATGTCAGACACACAGTCCATTTACAAGTCCGTTCTGGGTCTGAACGAAACCGGAGGCACCTAGTACCCCGCATATCCATCGATCTCCAAGTACGTCTGGACGATCACCAACTGTTTCCATCTTCTTGGGTGTACAACCCAATCAAGATCATCAGTAATCCACACATATGATCAGTCACTATTAATCACATAACCTTTGAGCTCGTACGTCTCAAAGAAGGGTGTTAAGCAAGAGAATAAATTCTCCGCCACCAAACAGATACATCATCAATAGCAACTAATTGAATATGCTCTGATACCATATGTAACGACAACCATATGTATCGACGAAGTATATATTATATATATATAATATAATGGACTAAATAGAACGCGCTGCGCTGCGGTAGTTCGCGAATTTCGACCATTGACTTCGAATGGATATTGCGGGAGATCCGACCATCGGATTCTCCTAAAACCAGAACCGTTGGGTTCGTATGGAAAAGAATTCATCAGATATTGGATTAGTAATATCCAATGGGAATGACTCGTTAGAGATGGGATCAGTAGTATCCTAGAACGAGTGTGAAGAGTATATTTTTAAAACGATGAAACGACCCGAACTTCCCCGGTCTCCGAAGAGAAGAGAAAGAACGAATTGTTTTGAGGACACGACAAAACAGAACGCAGACGGAAGAACATTTCATAGTATATAACAACAATTCCATCAGAATACAAGAATATACAGAGTATAAATGAATATATATTACACAGAAATATCAGAGATTACAATTACATTTAAATACATCGCAGCGGAAAATAATACAATACACAACTAGAAGTAATACACGGATACAAAGCTTTCCGAGTATCGTTCCAGCTGTAAACCAGGATCCTGTGAATATAAATCTGCAAAACCAAAACTACTAGCTGCCCGTGTCAAAATAAGGGCAGCCAGAGTTTAGGTTAAAACAATAAACTCCAGGTCAGTCATGGGACTGGTGTGAGAACTAAAACAGTTGTTAATCTTTATTTTAAAGTTTGGTATATCAAGGGACCACGCCGTATAACACGAAACGGGTTTCCTCCCAAGAATACCAGTGCATAAAACAAACAGCGCAATGCTAAATAGAGAAAAATGAAGCTGTTATAAGACCCAGGTCCTATCACACAATGCAACGCAAGCCGGGGGATAGGGTTTTCCCTTATAACAACCAAAGAATGCTCGATACGTTTTAAAACAAATCATTTGATACCACTATAAGTGCATAGTGTATAAAACAACTTCTAATCATAAGTATCAATCATAGACGGCATGGGTACCATATATCATGTCGTCATACTAGTTCTACAAATAAAACCGCAAAATCACGTATTTGGAAATTGGATTTCCATCTATGAACCGAGGCAAAAGATAGTCCTCTACCGATTCGAGACTCTCTAGCCCGAGCCTCAGGATCAGAACGCATCAACCCCTTGGATCCTCAGGGCCGGTCCACCGATGTGGATTATTATGCCTGAACACTACGTTTCCCTGCCCTTTGGGGCGTAAATGAGCCAACGAATGGCTCCATCGGACCCGGATCGTCCGATCAAACCGAGGCGCCTCACAACAGCAACAACCACATAAGTCAAACTCGTCAGGGCGTGTAAAACCACTGACGCCACTTCTAACTAGAAAGAAACGCATGTCCTCCCTGATGTCCTGTTCAATGTAAGTACATGTATATGCAAGAAAATGCGACCAAATTTCAATGCAATTCACTATTTGATTCAATTTGGCTATATGGTAAAAAATTTAATTAATCAACCAATAATCAACAACTCAACCATCAATCAATTAGTTGATTAGCTTTTCCAATTCATAACTTTGATATGTAGTCAAAAAAATCAGATTTTTAATGCCAAATCACAACAATAAGCCCTATCTAATTTCGGTTCTCACACCAGTCAATTGGGAATATATAGAAATCTAACTTTCGTTACTTGAAAATAAATATTGATGATGTCATGGTCATTATCAACATCATCTCCGGGCGATTAGAGTGTGATCCTATATCTATCCAGTATATTAAAACTTCGAATATACGTTTGCAAGGCGCATATGCAAAATCTTTATATATTGGATTGTCCAAATTCAATATAAAATAAATATTCAAATACGTATACAACGATTTAAATTTTCAAAACAATTCTTGTTTTTTCTCTTCTCTTCGGAGACCGGGGAAGTTCGGGTCGTTTCATCGTGGTATCAGAGCTTTGATTGTTTGAAACCCCACACGGGTATCGGGATGATATTTGATGTACACTAATCCCGATTGTTTAGTTGTATGTCGATCGATTGATTGACAGACTGTTATAAGCGTTGAATATTTATATTTGATGCTTATACAGTGTGGAATGCACTTTGGATGATGGTTGATTATTCATCGTTGTTGATATATACCTGTGTTGTAGAAAATCCATATAATTAACATTATATGGTAATTGATTTAAATGAGACGAAAAGGAATTTCGCTCGATCCGAATCAGTCGCTAAACCGATCTAGACCGTTCGAAATGCCTGATCGTTTTGAGAACACGACAAAATAGAACGCAGACGGAAGAACATTTCATTGTATATTACAACAATTCCATCAGAATACAAGAATATACAGAGTATAAATGAATATTACATAGAAATATCAGAGATTTAAATTACATTTAAATACATAGCAGCGGAAAATAATACAATACACAACTAGAAGAGATATACGGATACAAAGCTTTCCGGATATCATTCCAGCTGTAAACCAGGATCCTGTGAATATAAATTTGCAAAATAAAAATACTCGACTGCCCGTGTGGAAAATAGGGGCACCCGAGTTCGCAAGGGAAAAGCAAACTCCAGGTCAGTCATGGGACTGGTGTGAGAAACTCTAACAGTTATAATTAACTTTTTTACTAATATGGCATATCACGGGACCACGCCGCTAACGCGGAACGGGTTTACCCCCATGAATACCAGTGTATAAACAACGATCAATATAGATATATGGATCTACTATGCATCAACCAACATGCAATATCCCAATCTACCCATTTAGATTAATCAGTACTCTTAGATTTTCCAAATCCAATTCAATTTACAGAAATTATTCCTTTGGATTATATTCCCGATTTCTTATTTCAAATCATTCGAAATACATATCTAACTTTCTATATCAAAGTAGATTTCACTTCGGGATCTCAAACCAAAACGTCTGGAAATATGAATTCCAAAACATAGCAATGCATACAAACAAGTATGCAACCAAATATCGTGCTCCCCATCGACAAGGCAAAGGGTACGCACCTCGCAACTCGATATATAAATGTGCACCTACCCCACATAGGAGCAGGCTACACCGACGATGCACCTCCCACACATGGAGAGCATACACCGCCCTCTCACCCAATTCCTTTTCGTCTCAAAAAACATTTCCAATTATCATTTCTATATTTCCTACAACATTCCATTTTCTATGCTTAGAAAACATTTCTAATTATATTTGGAAATGTTTCCAAAATCCTTTTTATTTGATTAAATCGATGTTATATAAAACACTGTTACCATAACTCAACTCCTTAATAATTTATTGATCGTATCACTAACCAATCTTACCACCGAACCTTACTCGTTCCTCAGTTAATCATGAAGTCAATCAAGTTGGGGTATAGTTATCTCTCAGACCTTAACTGAACAACATTCTCAACTTCGAAATAGCCAAAGTTCACAATTTTAAACAGAACATGGTTTACGTGACTCTCAGATTCAATTTAAGAATCCCTTTCCTTTACAGAAAATATTGATTATAACGATATTATTATAATCCTTGTTTCTACAATGTTTGATTTCAAAATATAACTTAGATTAATTTCTTTAAATAAACAATTAATTAATTAATTAACAGGTCTTGATAAAACTGGAAAGTAAATAGTACTTTCCTTAATTCGATATAATTGAATTTCAACTTATAACCCTCTTTCGAATGGTCTATATCCGATTAACATTTCCGAACTTCGGAGTAGACTCATCGTTTCAGATTAATTACTTTTGAATTTATTACTTCAAACATTTTTCATTTCCCCTTCAACACCATTCCAATTTTCACAGCGTTTGCTTTTAAAATCGTTATTCACTTTATAAAGTGAATATTATTCCTTTACAGAAAACTAGGCCGTTATATCAATCAAATCTTGAATTTCGTTTATAAATACCATTACAGGTTCAAATCCTGTTTATCGAGTTATTTTATAAATTCGTATTTATATCTCACTTTATAAATTCCATTTTTAAATCAGTTTCTTGTTAATTATATATCAAGTTTAAACTTCATCTCGCTTACATGTTCTATTGTAAATTATTGGTTTCAAACCAATATTAATTATCCTGTACATCTCCACTTTACATAATATATATTTTCTAAAATAAATTATCTTAATAGCATTCAACATTTGTCGAATTATAATTATAAATCTTTAGAGTTTTATTCCACCCATATTCACATCTTGAACCTCGAAATAAATTCAATAATTTCCCTTTTCCCTTTTTAATAAATTCATTTCTTGAATTTATCATTTAAAACTAGTAATAATAGTTATTTCGATTTATTTGTAAATATCATTTATAAATTTAATTACTTGTTTTTATATAACTAAAACAAGTCATTACATTCTAACTAATCGAAAATCCATTTCAATTTTAAAGTAGAAATTTCTTTTTAAAACCCCCAATTTCCTTTCTAATGTATTCGAACATATTTCACTATATTTTAATACCAATTATTTTAGGTTGATGTTATTCAAACACCCAAAAACACACAATAATCAACCATAAATTGTTCATCACATCATGTAATGCAATATATGAAAAACAACAATATAATTGTTGAGAAATCCAATTGGATTTCTCCAACCTATTTCCCTTCATCCATATATGTTAATCAACATAATAACACTGATTTCATATCAATATGAAATATTATAATGGATGGGATCAATATTTAACTAACGGTTTATAAATATAACTATATCTAAAATTTCAACCAACTAATAAGCAATTCATCCAAACAACCATCACACACAACATTCAATCATTTTTATTAATATTAAATAATGTTTATAAAATTATAAAATTTATCAGAGTTAGTGAGTTTACTCACCTTGTTCGTTAATCGTTAAATAACGGTTAACATCCGGTTGGTCATATCAGGCATTTAATTTCGTTGTAAATTTAAACAAGCTCCAAACAGTTCCAAACTAGCTTTATTATGTAGCTTGCGTCCATACGATTCTAACGCAATGAATGGATCATAATTCTGATCACGTGTGGATTAGATATTAAAGTTACATGCTAATAAATTGTTAAATTTTAATTTAAAACTTGAATTAAATGTTTAAAATGGCCTTACCAAAATAGTTGACCCGTCTCCCATACTTAAAGCCCAGAATCTGCATACCATATCCTCCCCCTTTCAATAGTGAAATCTTCTAAAAACAAAACCACCGCTCCAGCTAACATTCTTTCCAATTACCGAAAATACCTGCTCCATTTTATTTTTTTACTGAACTGGCTTTATGTTATAAATAGGCCCATCTCCACTTTTGAAAAGCCCATACCCGCGTTATATCTCATCTTCCCCAAAACATTATGTATCCCGCACTTGTAACAAAACCCCCATTTCCAATTTTTAGAACCCCACGTCCTCCTTCCCTGTACCATTTAAAATGACAAAACTTCACCGTAAAACTTCTCTCGATCTCCTCTACGAAACCATACCCACCACCATGAACTCGCACTCCTCACAGAAGATCCTATCTGTCCATCCAAGCATGGCCAACAGTGACAAGTTGTGTCACTTTCATCTTAGGATCTTCCCAAACTTCGTCAAACAGAGGCCCTTCCACCCACGAACCCACCTATGCCATCAAGACGACCTCTGACCTCCTCACCCTGACTCCTGGCCAACCCAAGGCGCAAGACAGTACACAATGTTGAACAGAAATCTATTCAAACCATTCGAAGATCACATGAAGTCGAATAGCGATTCGTAGTGAATCCATATACGTGTGTTTGGTGATTTTTAGAGGTGTCTGGATTTTGTTTGGATTTTTATTTTTAACGCCATTAACATACTATGGCTGTGCAATTTCTTATGTCGAAGCCCATAAGAAAACTGAAAGGAAGAAGGAAACGCTGCAGTGTGTTTATAGCAAGAGATTTCTTCATGGCCAAGGAGTAGGAAGCACTAGTTATAGCATATAGGTTTGTTGTTAGGTTTGCAGTCATTTTGACATTTGGTAGCCTTCGGTGTAGCTGCTTCGATTGAGAGAGCATGGCTGTTGTACTAAAAATAGTGAAACTTACTGGCTAAGGAAAAAAAAATATTACATATTTACATTATGGTGTCCGTGCAATTTAATCCTAGATGTAGAGAAGTATGAGACTCTAGGGTAGGTATTGCTTTTGAGAACTGTTGAAGTGAAGTCTGTGTCTTAGGGACATGTAGAAAAATGTTGAGGGATGGCTTCAACTTATAAACATACGGCTACAGCAGTTTGATTTGAAAATACTTAGATTTGTGTAGGTTAGGTAGCTGAATGTTTAATGGAATGATATCTTGGCTGGTAAGGAACACAAAGTATTAGATAAATATACATCCTCTTCCCATAAGAATTTAAAAAACCTTGGACATAAGTCTGTTGAGATGCATTTTCACGTCAACTTCCTGTTCCGTTTGAGTTTTAAAGTTACTGTGAAACTTATTTACTTTTCAAATTGCAGTTTGTTTGTAAACTATATCTTGAAAACTATGACAATTTCATTAACTGATTTAACAGAAATTTCAGGGCCCGCAAAGGATTATGTGTACATTACTTTCGGAAAAATATGAATTTAAGTTGAAGTTTATCAACTGGTACTAGTTATAGCTAAAATTTAATAGTGTTCTACATGTTTTTGCATACATTTTTTTAATTATTTTTACTTTATTGTCATATACCTGTTGGGTGATTAGCAAATCAACATTATTCTTTGTTGTTTGTTCTATACGGTTTCAAAAACCCAATGGGCCTTCAATGATTATAGACTTATAGTTTCAATGATTCACATATGAGCTGTCACAGACAAAGATAAAAATATGATCGTGACAAGAAATGTGCCATGATCCCAAAAATATAATAATATAAACAAGTTAACTTATATTGTGATATCCCAAAAACGTTGATATAGGGTGTAAAATACTACAAATAAAAATTTGCTTATTTTCCAAAATAAAAATTACAGAAAATTCTAAAAATTAAAATATAACTACGCCTCAAATATCTTGTCCAAATTCGAAACCAATATGTAATTATAATTAAATATATCGTTATGGTTTATAAATGATTCCACAATGACTATTTCAAAATTTGATTTGGACATAACTTATAATCTATACAACGAAATCTCGATTTTTCACCTCCATTAGAAAAATACAGTTCAATAGGTTCGAACTTTTCTTGTTTCGAGGAAATCTGACTTAAAACGAACCTTTTACACTCCTTTGAAGTTCAACACTCAATATTGCAAACTATCGCGACATTGTCAGCTCGTTTATAATTAAATAATAATTATACGTTCAACTGTCGTTTATTAAATAAATTCGTTAATATAATTCAATTCTAAACTGAATTATATATGTTAAATTATCAATTCACACAATATGTCAATTCTGCTATTTTCGATTATTTCGAAAATTAAATATATTGTTTTCACTATTTTTATTAATTTAAATATTCAAAAATTTTGAATTCAAACCATTTAAATTACCAAACCAATATATAAAAAAAATTAAATAAAATAATTATTAAATCGCTAAAATCCCGGGATGTTACATGAGCTTTATCTACTGCGAGGTTAAGAACGTTGTTCAGTTAAGGTCTGAGAGGTAATTATACCCCAACTTGATTGACTTCAAAATTAACTAAGGAATAGTTGAAGTTAGATGGTGAAGATTGATTAAAGATACATAAAGTAATAAGCGATGAATGGATTGAGTAGTCGTAACGACGTTTTATACAACATTCGTTTGAAATCCATAAAACGTTTTCCAAATATAATCAGAAATGTTAACGTTTTGTTGTTAAGAAATACTGGAATGACAGTGACACGTAAATAAGAAATGGAAACGTTTTCCAATATTAATAAGGTATATTTTCTAAATTTAGAAAGATAGAATGTATGTATATGGAAACAGGAAATGGATAAATTAATGATAATTTAATATAAAGAGATAAATGATGATTGATGATTGGTCGATCGAATTTCTATCTGGAAATAAAATCGTTGGTTGTACACATATTTTTCTTCACCGACTATTGAAGTTTTTGACCATTTTTCCATCGTTAATATGGAGAGACTAAGATCATATTTATTATCTGAAAACCCCTCCATATCGGCACTAGTGTTACGGATTGAATATGATGAAGATAATTGAAGACGGAGTTATGCAAGGGCTGTCCTGTTTACAGAATAGTGCCTTCAGTTTGTCCAGTCCCAGGGCAAGTTATATGGAAGAATGTCCGACATACTATATCTAATGTATCGCGTAAATTGATCTCTTCAAAACATATTTACGTTTGATGGCGGAGCAATTCGTTTCTCTTAGCTGTATACCCGTGATATGTTTGGGGAAATCAATTTGTGATTTGATAGGTATGACAATGTGACATTCAAAGTGAATGAAGATCAAAAGATACGTTATGACCTCTAGCCGCATACCCGGGAAATGGTATAAAATCGGGTAGGTTGCATGGCTTAGTGGTTAGCTACCAAGTAGGGTGTATTGTCACATGATCTAGAGAAATTACTTTTGATTCTTAAATCTATCGATGCTGTCCCTTTCGGGAAATGGTTGCTGATCCCAACCGTTGGTGATAATACATTCAGTACTCTCAAGCGAAGTGAGAGGCCGATCATGTTTAGCCTAGGTTGCAAGATGTTCTTGTTGAACTCGGTGTATTTCTCTCTAGAGGTACACTGTCGGAAGGTGGTCCCGTACCTTGCTAGTTGGAACCCATTATCCAATAAGAGCCCATGGTTTTGATTTTATACTATGTATGTAGAGTGTGAGATGCAAGCATTCTGCTAGATTGATATTACTTGTATTTAGACATTATTATAATATCAGACGAATATTGATCTCAAAGAATGCTTTGGGTTATCGTAAGGTAAAAACCATCCGTTTTTATGTGTGGATCGGTCTTACGATTAACCTTTCTTTTAATAGGATTTTTAAAAGTTAAACCAAGTGGTTGGAGTTTACTCACACCAGTCTCATGACTGACCCAGAGTTTATTTTTATTTTGTTTTCCCCTAGACTCTTGGGTGCCCAAATTTGTACGGGCAGTCAAGTAGTTCAGGTATTTTCAGATATCATTGGAGGAGCTTGGAGCAAGAGGCTTCAGCGCTATCTAGTATTGTTATTTTCCGCTATGTTGTAAGTGTTGTACTCTGATAATGTTATTGTATATATAATGTTTTATTTCAAAGTTATGTTAAATTTTATTCATTCCACTGTGAGATTCGTGTTTACTCTGATGTTATATCTATGTTCTTCTTCTTCTTCTATTCTAATTTTCTATCTTTTCTATTCTCAACCTCTAACTTCTTTCTATTAATGATCGGGAATGTTTGATGCCTGAATTATTGACATGGGTTTTATGTCGATTTTCTAGGTCGAAAATTCGCGTTCGTTACATCAAGTATGACAATTTTCCCTTTAGTTTGATATTTAGGCTATAACATTTGACAACGATCGAATCAGGTGCTAAGATATACCTCATTGGATCAGAATGGTAGTTTATGATTCCATAGAGTGGTCACATGAAGAGTCTGGTTCAGCGGTTTGGGAGGAATCATTATTTAAGTTTCAGCTGTTATTTAGGCAAACTTGTTAGCAGCAAATGGGTTGATTAGCCAAGCCCATTAGACTAGTGACCTGTATATATAAATAGGGGGTTTGGGGAGAGAACCAAAATTACTCTCTTCATTCTAACTTTAGATTAGGCGTCTGTGACTCTTTGGTTCAAAATAAAAGTCTAATCCTCCATTCTTTCAATTATATTAATCGTAGATTGCATCTACAAGACAGATCATCATCAAGGGAAGTTAAATCACATCAAATTCCAAGGTGTTCAACGTTGTCCTGATTTGATCTCATCGGATTTACATTGAATTGGGATCTAGGTGAGGGATAGATATCTCTCACACGGAAACTATGGATTGTATGGGTAATTAGGATCAAATTCATATGTTATATGCTAAATTCACCTTAGATCTGATCATATATATTTAACTCAGATTTAGACGTCTTAGGAATACCTAATTTGATCATCTTAACTAGATAATTGTTAGGTTAATTATGTTTATACATATGTTTAGATCCAAATCATGCTAGATCTCATGTTTATGATATGTTTATGCCAAAGTTGTGATTTATTCATGTGTATATTATTGGTGTTGTTTGAATAGATGTTTGCGTTGATTGAATTGTTTGTTAGAATTGGTTGTCGTAGATCTTAAGATTGAAGAATAGAGCAAATCAGAGGTTCAGATGATGGTATTTAGAGGAAACATGGTAGAGGCGCTATGGAGGATAAGGGATTGGAACACGAAAAATTTTGTGCCAAGAAACACTAAGTATATGGACCGGTGCTGGTCCATTATGGACCGGTACCGATCCATATGGGTAGGTCGGATGGCGATGAAACCTTGGGAGATGACATCGAGGTGGTAAATGAGGCCACCTATAAATTTTCAAGTCATTCAGAGGTGTTTTAGATGGGTCGAAGGTTGATTATTCGAGAGCGATGATGGACTGATAGAAGTTTCAACACGCACGTCGAAATGATTGAAAAATGGACTAGTAGGATGCTCTCGAAGCAAGGATGGACAAGAGCCAAATATTTAGCAAAATTTCGCTAAGGGATGGACCGATACCAATCCATCAGATTGAGGTAGATGGGGTATAATCTTTTGGAGATTTGTTGTAATGGTTTTCAGGGATTGCTGGTAAAGTTTGAATGGAAATGGACTTCGAATGATTGATGTGCAACTTAAAGATGGGTGACGCTTCAATTGTGAACTCGCGTTAGAGTGGTTGGACCCGAATTGATGTGATCTGGTCGTGATGCGATATATGATCCAGTATAATGATGGATTGACAGGATGGAAGTTAATCATGAATGATAACAGAATGGATTGAAAAATGGATTGAGTCGCCAAGATGAAAGACTTGATAGATTTGAAGTGCCAATGAATCGTCGGTAATCGAAGTGTTCTAGAAGATTCAAAGCAGGGGTATTGTGAGGATGCCTATTAGTATCAGAATGGATAGATCGCATGCCCTTAGCAGTCACAACGAGCCTAGTTGTCTTCGTTGAGTAAGGTATACATACATAGTCACAATGGCATATGGTAGTTTGGCTAAAACCGGGGTTTTCCATTAGCCCTTTTAATCGTTGAAAGAAAGTTCGATTATCGATGGTTTAAGGTTGTAATTGATGATAGCTAGGATATTGGATGCTATGGATGCTATGGTTGATTGTGTATTTTCTTCTCTATTTTTCTCTGGGTAGTCTATCACCGTAGGTTATCAAAGAGAAGTGGGATGGGGGTTGTCCTTTCCTATCTAAACAACATATGATGGATGATTTTCACGTGTTAACATTTTGATTGTTAGGCAGATCGGACGGTTGATCCGCCTATACTCATAATATCGTATTTAACTGTTGTTAGTTATTTTATCGCTCACTAAGACTGTTGCATGTCTTAAGGTTTTATGTTTCCCTCTTATTACCTTATGTTGTTCATCAATGTTGTTGTTGATGAGCAGACCGAGTAGCAGGTAGTAGGTTTGGTGTCGTTGATGTTGTGCGACGACGAGTGGGAGGTTGACGTACTATTACCACCTATATAGTGTTTATTTTCTATTTCTGCTATATGCTAATGGTTATTAATACTCTGAGGGATGTAGTGAGGCATATTGTATTCAGAGATTCATGTGCTGAGATGTGTTGTACTTAAGATTCTATGGTTTTATGGGATTTGACTTTCTGTTCAGTTATGCTTCACTACTCGATCATGTTGTATATTCAATTTTTATATATTATCTATACGTTGTGAGTTATAAGACATGTTTTATTTTGAGTTATTCTTCCTTGATGATCATCCCATATCGGCCTAGCATGTCATATAACAAACCTTTTCCTTATTTTGGTGCGAGAGGTATAGGTTAATCATCACATTTGGTATAAGAGCTTTGGTTAATTGATTTTACCCAAAGTTCGCAAGCGTACAAGCGTATGAGTGACGTACTTGTAATTTTTATTAGATGATTACTATATCATATATGTAGTATAGTATAGTAGGTTATTAAGCACCTGAACACCAATGCGGCTTTCTCTAATGTGAATTGATTATTCTCGTTTCAACTACAGTAGGAGTTGACAAACTTTGAGACACGCTGCTAGGGATAAGCCTGTAACTGGAGGAGCATGTGAGGGTATCTAGTCGGGGGCTGCAGTTACTATGCCTGATTATCCTGTTATGTTCGAGGCTATGATGACAACAATCATGAGGAGGACGCCCACTCCAGGAGCAACAGTAGAGCGTGGTGTTTTTGTGCAGGCACCTAAGTTTTTTGATTTTGCGAAGTTATGCAAGGATTATACTTCTCTGCGTAGCAATTTGTTTGTTGGTATGGAACCTACTATTGAGATTCAAAATTTGTTGGATACTTGTGTTTGGATTTTCGAAGATTTGGGAATTGACGATGTAACTAAGAGGTAGCTTGCATCAAGGAAGCTGCAAGGACGAGCGATGGAATG
The DNA here is from genome assembly GCA_030737875.1 of Allium sativum. Taxonomy (NCBI): domain Eukaryota; kingdom Viridiplantae; phylum Streptophyta; class Magnoliopsida; order Asparagales; family Amaryllidaceae; genus Allium; species Allium sativum. The sequence continues at coordinate 103,758,197 of CM060911.1, read as the reverse complement.
GTGTAAGACTATTACTTTGGTGACTCCAGAGGACCAAATCACTTAGGATTAGTTTAGAACTAAGTTTGAAGAGAAGTTAATTTCTACGGTCCAAAAGTCGATACTCTTTAAGAAACTTGTTGAGCTTAAGCAAGGAGGTAGACCATTGTTTTAGTATGTGGTTGAGTTTAAAGCTTTATCCAAATATGCTCGTTCATATATTGAGACCCCTTATCAAAAGAACGAGAAATTTATATTAGGACTAGATGAGGGACTTGGAAAACAATCGATCGACCATATTGATGATTCTTATGAGAAATTGGTCGGAAAAGATTTGAGGAATGAGAGTTTGTTTCCAAAGGAACTAGAGGCTATTGTTGAGGATAAGGAGGAGTTGAAACCACATCAAGGTGGTAGTAATAAGAAAAATGGAATGGTAAAAGAAAACAATAACAACAAGGAAAGAATGGCTAGAAGAAACTGAAAGGAGAGATTACTTGATATAATTGTCAACAGAAGGGTCATCTTTCCAAGGATTATAAGAACTCTTAGGTGGAAAGGAAGTGTTTTAATTGTGATAAGCCTAGGTAAACAAAGAATAATTGTCCAGTATCACCGAAGGATAAGCAAGTTGTGAGAGGATATGCTTTGGATGTTGTGACATCTTCCTCAAGGGGTCTGACTGCTGAGGAGAAGGGGAAGAATGTTATTGTGTAAAGTACTCTTTCTACCGGAGATGTTTCAGTTCGAATTTTATTTGATACAGGAGCATCGCATTATTTTATCTGTAATGAGCTTGTTTGCAAGTTTGGTTTAGAATCGAAAATTGTTGATAAACCATTAGTTGTGACTAATCAGTAGTGGGTTCGTCTGGTCTTTATATGATTTGTCATGGTCTAGTTTTATCGAGTTATGGTTGCTCTTTTGTGTGTGATGGTATTGTTTTGAATTTCGCTGGGTTTGAGATTATTTTGGGTATGGATTATCTCAAGAGGTATGCAACTATTATGGATTGCGAAAGGGGCTCGGGGTGATAATCTGGAATGTGGGAGAGCGAACGATGGTGATATGCTGTATAATAGAGGATAGAGTTCTGGTTAGCTTTTTATATTCGCTTTTGATTGCATAGGATGGGTTGCCATCTGTGCCAATCATACGAGAGTTTTCTAATGTGTTTGACGAGGTCAGCGGATTGTTGCTGCAGTGATAGATTGAGTTTTGGATTGATTTAGTGAATGAAGCCAGACCTATAGTTATGCCTCTTAGGCGGATGGCGCCAAAGAAACAGCGAGATTTAGAGGTGCAAATGAACGATCTTTTGAGCAAGGGATATATTCAGAGAAATGTATCCGAATGGGGTGCACCAATCATTTTTGAGACCAAGGCTGATGGATCATTGTAATTATTTGTGGATTATCGTAAGCTGAATAAGGTGACCAAAAAGAACAAGTAATCGTTACCAAGAATCGATGACTTGTTTGATCAGCTTCACGAGGCTATGGTGAAGCAACCCAAACATCCCCATGAAGGAAAGATAGGATTGAATTGAGAACACGACAAATCAGAACACCAACAGAAGAACATTTCATTGTTATTACAACAATTTACATAAGAATATACAGAGTATGAATAAATATTACACATTTACAAAATATCAGAGATCTACAAGTTACAATGCAGTGGAAAAATAATACAAAACACAACTGAATAGAATATACGAATACAGAGCTTTCCGAATATCATTCCAGCTGTAAACCCGTGAATATAAATATGCAAAACCAAAACTACTAGCTGCCCGTGTGGAAAATAGGGGCACCCAGAGTTTAAGTTAAAACAATAAACTCCAGGTCAGTCATGTGACTGGTGTGAGAACTGAAACAATTATTATCTTGGTTTTAAAGTAATGTAAATCAAGGGACCACGCCGTATAACACAGAACGGGTTTCCTCCCAAGAATATCAGTGCATAAAGACAACAACGCAATGCTAAATTAAGAACAATGAAGCTATTATAAGACTCAGGTCCCATCACACACTGCAACGCAAGCCGGAGGATAGAGTTTTACCTTATAATAGCCAAACATGCTTGGTCCATTTAAAACAAATCATTTTGATACTACTATAGTGTAAAGTGTATGAAAACAACTTCAAATATAAATGTATCAATCATAGACGGCATAGTGCCCTATCCCACTATGTTGCCATACTAGGCTCTACAATCAAAACCGCAAAATGTCATATTGGAAGCTAGATTTCCATCTATGAACCAAGGCAAGAGATCGTCTTTACTGCTTCGAGACAATCTAGCACATGTCTTATGTCAGAGCTCGAGTGACCTTTAGATCTTCAGGGCTGGTCCACACGGAGTGGATTAAAATGCCTGAACAATGCATTTCCCCGCCCTATGGGGCGTAAACAGGTCATATCCCGACCAAACCATTGGCCCCGGAACGACCGATATAACAGAGGCCCCACGCTATCCATCATCTACATAAGTAAAATGTCAGGGCTTGCAAAACGCTGACACCACTCCTTGCTAGAAGGAAATGCATGCCCTCCCTGATGTCCTCTCCCATTTCTAGTTCACACCGAGGTGTGAGGCTCGCGAATTAACGCTACACAAAGCTATGCTATATTAAACCCGTGCTTTGATCATCAACCACAAGACTCTACTTTTTAATAGAAGCCTTGATCATTTACATATCAGCATGCCACACGGGCAATTCACGCTATGCAACCGATGTATATCAATCACACTGAATGAAATCCGATGTCAGACACACATCCGTTTACAATTTCGTTCTGGGTCTGAACGAAACCGGAGGCACCTTATTCCTTGTCTCGTATGTCCAATACAGGAGAGAGGTCCGTGCATATCCGGTCGATCTCCAAGTACGTCTGGACGATCACCACTTATTACCTTGTCTTGGGTGTACAGCCTAATCAAGATATCAGTAATCATCCAAACGATGTGAAGACCTCCGGTCTTCAACCACCATCTTCATCCTCGACACATCGTCGGATCATTTATTCAGAATGGGATAAACCCAGTCTTTCTAAATAACTTGCGTATATAATAATCAAGTGCTATAAAAACACAACATAAGCCTCATTCCAATCCATAATATTCCTTTATTAAAATATTCTTATACTTTGGGAAAGGTTCCCATTAATTTTATCAAAGATAAATTCTTTAAATTTATTCTTTAATCTTTTTTTGGATTTCAATTCAAACCAAATTGTGGTTTATCCAAACTAGTCGGGATTAGCGAACCTTACCAAAGTAATCATTTGTTTAATTTCCCAATCCCAACCTATTCATCTCATGGAGCAAAACTGGTAATACTTCATATCAAACACCACAGTGTTATTGATAAATTCAATTACCATTTCATGTTCAAATCTAATTAAAGATTTAACTATCGCCTAGAGCAAAACTGGTGATACTCCATTCTCAATCATTTCTTGAATTTGATAATTTTAGTTATGAAATTCACCTTTCAATCTATTTAAAGATCATTAAAACTCTAATTCAGTTTTAATTTCCAAAAATCATTACTTAATGATTATTCAAAGTTAAGAAATGAATCTTACCTTTAACTGGGTTAAAGAACTAAGGTCATTTAAAACACAGCTCATGATAAACCCAAGATCACATTCCAATAACAATGAAATCTTCAGGAAAACAGATCAATATATATAATCGATATGAACTTCCATATCCAACTAATAATATATATGGAATAACGGCAAAGCCTTTTAAATTCCATATATATTATCAGTTTTCCTCTACAGAAGCTCACTTTGATAATTACCAAATCTAGTTCCATTCAATTCCAATTTAATATGTTAAATTGGAAAACTTTACTTTGGAAAATATCCTTTAAATCTTAACAAAAGATTTATAAATTCCAAATCACATTTCACTATAAATCGGGTTAAAGAACGAATGTCATTAAAAACACAGTTCACGATAAACCCAATTCACATTCCATTTTATTCCAATTATTAAATATAATTGGAAACCCTAACAATCTTAATTAAAAGATTTATCCTCTTAACGTGGGGTTCAAGAATAGTGTTACTGAAGACACCGTTCACGACAAACCCAAAATCCCATTTGATATTAAATACAAAGCTCTGAATAGAAAATATATCGGCTTATATTCAATATCAAATACTACAACCGACAAATATCATATAGGAAATAACGATATAAATATATCTTTCAAATTTCCATAACAATATCTAATCACGAAATCCAACATCGAAATATTTTGAAGATAATTTCGATTCAAATCCATTCCAATTCATATATTGGAAATTCTGGTTATTTTTAAAACCATTTCAAATGCAATTTATTTATTTAAAAATATTGGATTATAATTCTAGTTCATAACTAGTTCATAAAAACTATTTTTATCTTTACAAATATGTAATTTTTAATCCCAATTCTTTCCAAATCATTTCTTATGATTTAACACTAATTATTGATATATTTAATAATTTTATCAAGGCCCGTACAGTCGATTTCCATAAATGGTCATCGAACTGCACTTACAATGACCTTTTCCAAATTTGATTTGGACATAATTCCAAATCCAACCATTATATTTCAAATCTCTAATATTCGTTAGAAAGCTCTTTTCGATAAGAACCCAACGGTTCTGGTTTTAGGAGAATCCGACAGTCGGATCTTCTGTAATGTCCATTCGAAGTCAATGGTCGAAATTCGCGAATTGCCGCAGCACGACGCGTTCTATTCAGGCCATTATATTATATATATAATATATATTTCATCGATTTCCATTTGAAACGTATTTTATAAATCGTTTTAAATTCATTTTCAAAACGGTTTCACTTCGTATTCAATTTTAAATCAAAATTGAATATTCCATACCATTAACATATAAATGATAATATTTTCAAAACATTAAATTTTGAAATCAGTTCCTTTTTAATATTCATTATAAAAATGAATAAAATCGAGATAAATATCGTTCACATCAAAATGGCGTTAAATTAATCAACACGGCTATATATTTAAATAAATTCGTGTCCATCCTAAATCGGACATCAAAATCATATTTTGACTCTTTTCTGAATATTATTTGAAAATATTCGTTCGTTCTGAATTGGAATCAGACACAGTCAATTACCATATAATTTTATTTATATGGATTTCACACAATACACTTATATAACAACCATAATCAACAATCATCCAGAGTGCATTCTACATTGCATAAGCATTAAATATAAATATTTAATGCTTACAACAGCCTGTCAATCTATCGATTGACATACCACTAAACAGTTGGGATTAGTGTATGTCAAATATCATCCCAACACCCGTGTGGGGTTTTCAATCCACAAACATAGATTATTATTTGTCCAGTTGGGTGATGTGTAAAATTTGTCGTCCCAGTCCATATTACTCAAATAAGTGTACATAAACAAATCATCTGATTTGTAAATGAATATTTATTTTATTCATATACACATTAAAAATTATATTTTTAACGATAAAATGTTTATTCGTTCATTTACACAATAAAAATAATATTTTTATTGTTCTAACATATTTTAGAAAATTTTGGTGGCATAACGGCGCGATATCAAAATCGGGTAATGTCTAGCATTACATCTCTCCTGATATTGGCTCGCGCCATACACACATAACAATTCATTTCACCCAAATAACCAAATTCAACCAAATAATCTAATCAACCAAACCAAACAAGTCATCCATGGTCTGTGGACGATGGGGAATAGTTCATATATGCAGTTATAATATAAATAACTGCACAAAGAAATTTATAGTGAGGAGTTCTCACCTTGGGTTTCGCTAAAATCCGGTTTGTTTTGAATCTTGTACATTCATTTGAAATTTGAAATCGAATTTTCAAACTACCGCGCCATTTTCAATTCATTTTTTATTTAAAATAGAATTATTTGTTTTAACTTCATCGAAAATAAATTTTCCGTCATTATTATTTAAAATAATTCATTTTAAATATTAAAAATTCATTAAAATTGCCAAAATAAAAATTTTAAATTGGTTCTGATTTTCCGGGTTGTTACAATCTCCCCCACTTAAAATCTTTTCGTCCTCGAAAAGGAACAGAGCTCAAAGTTATTTAACTAACCAACTCAACTTTCATTACATTTAATCATGGCTTAAGTTCTTCAACTTTTCAGTTTCGAAGAACTTTTCAAATTTTTCAAAAATTTGGCTAACACCCTAAATTTTCAAAAAAATTCGCTGTAACCTCCTTTGTACGGGAGCACCGAGAAAATCCCTAAACCGCCACACATGCCTCTCCAATCAAAAAGAAAAAGAAACTACCAAGTGGCTAGCCAATCGGCTCATGAAATCATCAAAAACCTCAAAAAATACAATAAACATGCACCTATTTGTCGGGCAGACAATTTTATTCCTCTGGTTAGCTTCCTTGCTATGATCTGTTCAATTTATATACATGTACATATATGCAATTGCAATAAATTTCAATTCAGTTCAAATTTGACTTGATTTGGCTAAATTTACCTCTCATGTACATATTAGTTGATAAAAGTTTAGCTTTTATGCATCCAAAAAATGATGTTTTTGATGCCAAGTCACAACAAATAAGTCCTATCTAGTTTTGGTTCTCACACCAGTCAATTGGAATCATACAGACATTCCACTTTCGAAACTCGAACACAAATGCTGATGATGGTATACCGATCATCAGAATCATCTCCGGGCGACTAGAGTGTGATTCTATATCTATCCTGTATATTTGAGGCATTGGATACACGTGGATTAGACATATATTCAAAATTTCTTTATACTCGATTGTCCAAATTCAATACAAAATAAATATTCACATACGTATATTGGATTTAATTTTCAAAACAAAATTTGTTTTCATTTTTATTTTTAAAAATACACTCTTTACACTCGTTCTAGGATACTACTGATCCTATCTCTAATGGGTCATTCCTATTGGATATTACTAATCCAATCTCTAATGAATTCTTTCGTTTGGTTCTAACGTGTCTTGTTCTCCGAGCCCTGTAAAACAAATCTCTGATACCAACTGCAGCGACCCAAACTTTCCCATGAAGGAAAGCCTGGATTGAATTGAGAACACGACAAATCAGAACACCAACAGAAGAACATTTCATTGTTATTACAAAAATTTACATCAGAAAACAAGAATATACAGAGTATGAATAAATATTACACATTTACCAAAAATCAGAGATTTACAAGTTACAATGCAGCGGAAAATAATACGAAACACAACTGAAAAGAATATACGGATACAGAGCTTTCTGATTATCATTCCAGCTGTAAACCAAGATCCCGTGAATATGGATCTGCAAAACCAAAACTACTAGCTGCTCGTGTGGAAAATAGGGGCATCTAGAGTTTAGGTTAAAACAATAAACTCCAGGTCAGTCATGTGACTGGTGTGAGAAGTAAAACAGCTATTATCTTTGTTTTAAAGTAAGGAAAATCAATGGACCACGCTGTATAACACGGAACGGGTTTCCTCCTAAGAATACCAGTGCATAAAACAACAGCGCAATGCTAAATTAAGAACAATGAAGCTATTATAAGACTCAGGTCCCATCACACAATGCAACGCAAGCCCGAGGATAGAATTTTAACTTATAATAGCCAAACATACTTGGTACATTTAAAACAAATCATTTAGATACTATTATATTGTAAAGTGTATGAAAACAACTTCAAATATAAATGTATCAATCATAGACGGCATAGTGCCCCCATCCCTCTATGTTGCCATACTATTTTTTTTTTTATGCGAAAAGGTAACCCATTCAATAAACAAACTATTGCAGGACCTACTGCATAACGAAGTACAAAGCTAGGAAACCAAAAGCTCCGCAAAACAAAAAAACTACACAAAAATAACAAGCAGAACAAGGCAAACATCCTAACACCAATCTTGATCACCGCATCAACACCAATCCGCCTCAGATAACACTGAGCACGACAAGAACAAACCAACAACCAAGAATTACAATGGGTTGAAACGAAACTTGGTAACCCGACAAAGCAACACAAACAATACCTAGACGCAAGCAGCATAGCAAAGCAGAACCAGCACAGACAGGCTCCCAAGCAAACCAACGACAAAACAGATAATCCATTCTTCAAAAAGAGAGAACAAAAGAAGCAATGACTCCCACCACCTCCTAAAAGTCAGGACATACCACGTTTTGTATAGAACAATACGACATCATAGAGTACAGTAATACCTCCACCCCACTATAATACCGACACAATCATCCCATAGGCTGCTGAAGCTGAGACACAAGCAGTAGCCCACTAAAAGATGATGAGCATAATACTCAGAAAGAGACCGGCCTACTAGACAAGGAATGACGATACACGATACCATTCATGGGAGAAGGCATTACTGCATACCTACAGTCCAGATAAAGAGGGCAACACACCCGAAAAGGCTTGAAGTGGCCACCACTCAGAGAAAAAAGCTTAATATGAAGCAAGAGAAGAAGATAGTGGTCATCGGATTGGGTCCAAGATAAGCTGGAAGATGGATTAAGATGTTGGAAATACGGGAACCTGAAGATAGTATGCACTGGGCTTATAAGGACAACTGATCAACAACCAGCAGATGAGACCAACCACCCACACCCAAGCCTACCGAGGCAATACAAGACCAAGAAAAGGTCCGACGAGGCAGCAAAGGCAACCAGAACTTCTAGAAAAAACAAGATCTGAAAAAACTGCAAATCCAACCAACTCACTTTGTTGAACCAGCAAACCCCAGCTAAAAGGGACTCAAGAGCATCAATGATTGAATATGACAGCCGAGAGACACAGATCTGTATGAGAAGGCACAACCGAGTTCTAGAATCAGCGGAAACAAGATTGGTGAAAGGAAAACGATGAAAGAAACGGAAGCAGGAACAAGAAAACAGAACACAGTGGAAAAGGAGGTTAGGAGAATGGAGGACGATTTGAGGTGACGGAAGAGAAGAGATGAACGGACGAAGAGGTGATCTGAAAGAGGAATGGTGGCGGTGGAAAAAACCTAACCCCATTAAAGGACTCTCAAAACAGCGGAGTGAATTTTTTGTCTTGCTATGTTGCCATACTAGGCTCTATAATCAAAATCGCAAAATGTCGTATTGGAAGTTGGATTTCCATCTATGAATCAAGGTAAGGGATCGTCCTTATCGCTTTGAGACAATCTTGCCCATGTCTCAGGTCAGAGCTCGAGTGACCTTTAGATCGTCAGGGCCGGTCCATACAGAGTGGATTAAAATGCCTGAACAACGCGTTTCCCCGCCCTATGGGGCATAAACTGGTCATATCCCGACCAAACCATCGGCCTCGTGAAGCGACCCGAACTTCCCCGGTCTCCGAAGAGATGAGAAAGAACGAATTACTGTGAGGACAAGACAAATCAGAACGCAGACGGAAGAACATTTCATTGTTATTACAACAATTCCATTAGAATACAAGAATATACAGAGTATGAATGAATAAAATACATTCGATAAATATCAGAGATTACAATAAATTACATGGAAAAATAATACAAAACACAACTGAAAGTAATACATGGATACAGAGCTTTCCGAGCATCGTTCCAGCTGTAAATCAGGACCCTGTGAATATAAATCTGCAAAACCAAAACTACTAGCTGCCCGTGCGGAAAATAGGGGCACCCAGAGTTTAGGTTAAAACAATAAACTCCAGGTCAGTCATGTGACTGGTGTGAGAACTAAAACAGTTATTTAAACTTTACTTTAAAAGAGAGTAATTCAAGGGACCACGCCATATAACACGGAACGGGTTTCCTACCAAGAATACTAGTGCATAAAATAAACAACGCAATGCTTTTTCGAAAAATGAAGCTATTATAAGACCCAGGTTCCATCACACAATGCAACGCAAGCCGGAGGATAGGGTTTTCCCTTATAATAGCCAAACATACTTGGTACGTTTAAAACAAATCATTTGATACTGTAATAAGTGTATAGTGTCAAAACAATTTCAATCATAAATATAAATCATAGACGGCATAGCATCCTATGCTACTATGTCGCCATACTAGGCTCTACAAATAAAGCTGAAATACACGTATTGGGAATTGGATTTCCGTCATGAGTCGAGGCAAGGGGCAAGCTCCTCTCCGCTTTCGAGACACTCTAGCAAATGTCCCAGGACTACACACTCTGGGCAATCCTTGGATCTTCAGGGCCGGTCCTCTCTTACGTTTGAAGATTAGTATTCCTGAACACATGTTTCCCGGTCCTTACAGACCTAAAATCGAGGCGCCTCATCCAACAACCACATAGGTGAAAAGTATATAAATGTCAGGGCTGTTAAGTCACTGACACCACCAAAGCTAGAAAGAAACGTCAGGCTCTCCCCGCAGTCCTTATCCCGTTTTTAACTCATACCGAGATGTGAGGCTCGCGAATTGACGTTATACACAAAGCTGCCACGTAGGCCGTGCTTTGATCATCAACCACAAGACTTTGCTTTTCAACAGAAGCCTTGATCCATGCAACTCAGCATGCCACACAGGCAATTCATGCCATGCGACTGATGTCCATCGATATACAACCTCTGAGCTCGTACGTCTCAGAGAAGGGCGTTAAGCAAGAGAATAAATTCTCCGCCGCCAAACAGATGTATATTTAATAGAGATCAATCAACACAGAATAAAGTCCAATGTCAGGCACACAATCCATTTACAAGTTCGTTCTGGGTCTGAACGAAACCGGAGGCACTTTCCTCGCATATCCATCGATCTCCAAGTACGTCTGGACGAACACAAACTATTTCCATCCTCTTGGTTGTACAGCCCAATCAGGATCATCAGTAATTATCCAAACGATGTGAAGATTTCCGGTCTTCGACCACCGTCTTCATCTTCAACTTATCGTCGAATCGGTTATTCAGAATGGGTATAAACCCGGCCTTTCCGAACAACCCGCGTATATTAAAAACAAATGTTACACAAACACAACATATGCCTCATTCCAATTCATTAGTCATTAGCCGTAAATCAGCAAGAGAACAATTTCCCAAATATTAACCCAGAAGGCCGAAACCAACATCAGATCAATACCCAGGAAACCATTCTTCTTAGCTAACCTACGGCTAGTTTCTAAATTACAATTCTTAGGGAAGGGTTCCCATTAATTTTATCCAAGATAAATTCTTTAAATTTTATCCTTTAATCTTCCTTTGGATGTCATTTCAAACCAAATTATGGTTTTCCAAACAAGTCGAGATTAGCGAACCATACCGAAGTAATTATTTATTTTATTTCCCAATCCCAACCTATTCATCACATGAAGCAAAACTGGTAATACTCCATATTTAACACCACAGTGTTGTCGGTAAAATAAATTACCATTTCACGTTCAAATCTAATTAAAGAATTGACTATCGCTTTGGAGCAAAACTGGTGATACTCCATTCTCGCTCACATTCTAAATTTGATAATTTAAATTATCAATTCAAATTTCAATCTAATTGCAGATTCATTAAAACTCCTTTTACTGGGTTAAAGAACTAGTGTTATTTAAAACACAGTTCACGATAAACCCAACAAATCAATTCTATTTAAAACCCATTTCAAATCCAATTTATTTATTTAAAATAAATGGGTTTTTATTTTAGTTCTAAACTAGTTCATTTCGATAAAAATCTATTTTTATCTTTTCAAATATGGAGTTTTTCATCCCAATTTTTCCCAAATCATTTCTTATGATTTTACACAAATTATTACTATTTTTAATAATTTTATCAAGGCCCGTACAGTCGATTTCCATCAACGGCCATCGAACTGCACTTACAACGACCTTTTCCAAATTTGATTTGGACGTATCTCCAAATCCAACAGATAGATTTCAAATTTCTAATATTCGTTAGAAAGCTCTTTACGATACGAACCCAACGGTTCCGGTTTTAGGAGAATCCGACGGTCGGATCTCCCGTAATGTCCGTTCGAAGTTAATGGTTGAAATTCGCGAACTGCCGCGGCGCAGCGCGTTCTATTCAGGCCATTATATTATATATATAATATATATTTCGTTGATTTTTATTTAAAACGAATTATATAAATAGTTTTAAATTCGTTTCAAAAACAATTTCAACTTCCATTTCAATTCAAATCAAAATTGATTTTTTTTTTCTTATAAATTCATTTTAAAATTCATTTCTATTCAATTCAAATTTCAATTCATTTTGAATTCACTTCAATTCGTAATGGATTCAATTCGAATTCGTTTTCAATCCAGTTCGAATTCGTTTTATATTCAATTCAATTCAAATTGGTTTTCTATTCGATTCAATTCAAATTGGTTTTCTATTCGATTCAATTCAAATTGGTTTTCTATTCGATTCAATTCAAATTGGTTTTCTATTCGATTCAATTCAAATTGGTTTTCTATTCGATTCAATTCAAATTGGTTTTCTATTCGATTCAATTCAAATTTAAAAACGAATATAATCGATATAAATATCGGTCGCGTCAAAATAGCGCATCTCTAATCAATACGGCTTTATATATTTCAATAATTCCGTTATTCTATTCAACAAATGAATATTTATCCTATTCAATACGTGAATCTATATTTTTGTCAACACACGACTAATCTCAACGAATGAGTACTGTCCACGTGTGACTCTTTTTGTTATTTAATATATTTTATATAAAAATTATGGTATCTATCGTTTAATTTGAATCAGATTCCAACCGTAAACTAGTAAGAGAACGATTCCCTGAATATTAATCCCGAAGGCCGAAACCAACATCAGATTAATACCCAGGAGACCACACATCTTATCTATTTTCCAATTAGTTTCTAATTTTATGTATGATAAAGATGTAAATTTTATTATTAAAATATTTCGTTCAACACATGACTATTCTCAACGGATGAGTACGGTCAACACATGAACCTTTATTTTATAATATTCCTCATTTTATAAATTGGAATGAGGCCCAATCAATTACCATATAAAGCTAATTATATGGATTCCATACAACACATGTATATAATAGCAACGATAAATAATCAACCATCATCCAAAGTGCACTACACTATGTAAGCATCAAATATAGATATCTAACGCTTATAACAGCCTGTCAATCAATCGATCGACATACAACTAATTATTGGGATTAGTGTATGTCGTATTTCATCCCAATACCCGTGTGGGGTTTCAAACAATCAAACGAAGATTTTATTTGTGCAGTTGGGCGATGTGTAAAATTTATCGTCCCAATCAATGTCCTTCAAATAGGTGTACATAAACAAACCGTCCGGTTTGTAAATGAATATTTATTTATTCACATTCACGTTAAAATTTATATTTTTAACGATAAAATATTTTTAACTATATAAATATTTTATTTCCTCTCAACACAATAATATTTTATTATTCAATCATTCCACAACACAATCAATTTTCACAACACATCAATCAAACAAACAAGCCATCCATGGTCTGTGGATGACGGGTGTCGGGTGCTACTAAACACCGTCTACATCCTAACATATATTATAATACTAGAAAAAGAAATTTAGAGTGAGAAGTTCTCACCGATAGCTATCCCAATTCCACGACACTTCTTTTATAGAAATCTTCGTCGTTCTCGCCTTTTTGTCACCTTCGTTGCCCGTATTCACTACATATATAAAAATCACATTTTTATATTGCTATTCAATATATAAAAATCGAATTTTTACTTCGCTATTCAATATATAAAAATCCTATTTTTACATCGCTATTATATAGATAAAATTCTATTTTTACATCGCTACTATATAGATAAAAATTCTATTTTTGCATCGCTACTATATAGAGATTTTGCCTTTTCAAATATAAAGATTATATTTTTATATTCTCTATTATATTGAAATTTTCTTTTCAATACACTGCTTACATAAAAATAGTATTTTATATATTCTACCATATAAAGGTCATATTTTTAACACTTCTATAATGTAAAAATCATATTTTTATCCTTCTACAATATAAAAGATTATATTTTTATCCTCCTACACTATAAAAGATTATATTTTTATCTTTCTACAATATAAAATAAAACTGAAATTAAATTAGAAACTGATTTTATAACAATGTTATTTCATAAAAAAAAACTAAATTAACTATATATGAAAAACTCACATTGCTAAACGAAGAGGAAGGAGGTTTTCGCTGTTTTGAATCGGAGGTGGGGGAAATGGCGACACACGGGGACTGCGGTCGGAGCGGTGCTCGAATTTGGGTGGTGCGGCGGGTGTTTGGGTGGGCGCGGCGGTGCAGGGTCGGAGGCAGGGCCCACTAGGGGTGGCGGCGGGTTTGATTCGAGGTGGGTAGGGTTTGGGGTTTCTTTGGGGGGTGCGGTTTGAACGGAGCAGGGCTGGAGGAGGAGGGGAAGAAGAAGGGAGGGGGAAGCGGAGTTCAGAACGAGGGGGGGGGGGTTGCGGCATCGACCGCCGTCGAGGGGGGGGGGGGCGCGGCTGCGCCTTCTTCTTCTTCTTTTTTTATTCAGTTTTCTGAATCGGGTTTGAAATAAAAAAGGGGGGCAGAGGGATTTAAGGAGAAGAAAGGGGGATTTAATTTTTTTATTATTTTAATTTCAAAAAGTTGACTTTTACATATGACCTCTAAACGAGGCCCACCGCCTGTCGTCCATAGCTAATTACCCCCATTTCGAACACAATGGGATATGTATCGTTAGTTGATTCGACTATTTCGATCAGTTTCCGTCAAAATCAACATATACTCTATATATTGAATTTGAACGCGTATTTCCATTTACCGGGGTCACATCCTAACTCTATAAATCCCAGAAAAATATTTTCTAGCTTCGTATTGACGATACGGTCCTAACAAAACTAGTTTCGTCAGATTCTGAGACCGTTGGAAAAATGGCCATTTTCCAGTCGATTAAAATCAACTGAAACTGGTCAAACGCGTTTTCCTTTGCCACGCTCACGTATTGATTCGAAAAATTATGAAATTTGAAACCTAGCAATAATTTGACATCACGGTCCCAACAAAAGTGGTTTCGTCGAAATCCGAGATCGTTTGCAAAATTTCCATTTTTCAGGGCCTGAATTCCATAGCGACTATTCAGAATTTTCAACTGGACATATCTTTTGATTCCCACTATGAAATTTCGATTTTTCGGATTCGTTGGAAAGATATTCCCAATTAGATCCTAATGTTTTTGGTTTCACTAAAATCCGGATTGTTTTGCACCCGGTACATTCAATTGAATTTTGAAATCGAATTATCGAACTACCGCGCCATTTTCAATTCTATTTATAATTATATATAATTATTTATATTCTAACGACGACGTATATAATATATACGTTCGATTTCTATTCAAAATAAATTTCTCGTCGATATTATTTAAAATAATTCATTTTAAATGTTTAAAATTCGCTAAAATTGCCAAAATAAAAATTTTAAACTAGCCCATATTTTCGGGTTGTTACAATCTCCCCCACTTAAAACTTTTCGTCCCCGAAAAGGAACAAAGTCGAAATTGGTTTGATTAATCAACTCTACGTTCGATCTGGCTTCCATTCTCTAACTTTTCAGTTTTTGAGAATTTTCAAATTCTTCAAAAATTTGGCTAACACCCGGAATTTTCAAAAAATTTTGCCATAACCTCCCCTGCACCGGGAGCCACGGGAAAATCCCGAAATTGCCATATAGGCCTTCTAATCTCAAAAAGAAAAAGAAAAAGCCAAGCGGCTAGCCAATAGGCTCATAAAATCATCATCACCCAAACAAAACAGTAAATTATGATAAACATGTACCTATTTGTCGGGCAAACAAATTTTATTCTCTGCTCTAGCCTCCTTGCTATGACCTGTTCAATGTAAGTACATGTATATGCAAGCAAATGCAACTAATTTTCAATACAATTCACTATTTGATTCAATTAGGCTAAATGGTTCAAAATTAACAAACAAATAAACAAACCACACAAACATCAATCAATTAGTGAATTAGCGTTTCAAATTCATAATTTTGATACATATACAGAAAATCATGTTTTTTATGCCAATTCACAACAAATAAATCTATCTATATTAGTCTTGGTTCTCACACTAGCCTAATGGAAATATATAGATATCACACCTTCGAAACTCGAACACACACTACTGATGCTATATAGTCATCAGTAGCATAATCTTCGGGCGACTAGAGTGTGATTCTATATCTATCTAGTATATTAAAATTTCGAATATACGTTCATGATGCGTATATGCAAAACATTTATATACTGGATTGTCCAAATTCAAAATAAATAAATATTCAAATACGTATAAAACGATTTAAATTTTCGAAACAATATTGTTTTCATTTGAAAGATATACTCTTCACACTCGTTCTAGGATACTACTGATCCTATCTCTAACGAGTCATTCTAATTGGATGTTACTAATCCAATATCTGATGAATTCTTTCGTATGGTTCCAATGTGTCTTGTTCTGAGCTCTGTAAACCAAAGCTCTTATACCAAATGAAGTGACCCGAACTTCCCCGGTCTCCGAAGAGATGAGAAAGAACGAATTACTGTGAGGACAAGACAAATCAGAACGCAGACGGAAGAACATTTCATTGTTATTACAACAATTCCATCAGAATACAAGAATATACAGAGTATGAATGAATAAAATACATTCGATAAATATCAGAGATTGCAATAAATTACATGGAAAAATAATACAAAACACAACTGAAAGTAATACACGGATATAGAGCTTTCCGAGCATCGTTCCAGCTGTAAATCAGGACCCTGTGAATATAAATCTGCAAAACCAAAACTACTAGCTGCCCATGCGGAAAATAGGGGCACCCAGAGTTTAGGTTAAAACAATAAACTCCAGGTCAGTCATGTGACTGGTGTGAGAACTAAAACAGTTATTTAAACTTTACTTTAAAAGAGAGTAATTCAAGGGACCACGCCGTATAACACGGAACGGGTTTCCTCCCAAGAATACCAGTGCATAAAATAAACAGCGCAATGCTTTTTCGAAAAATGAAGCTATTATAAGACCCAGGTCCCATCACACAATGCAACTCAAGCCGGAGGATAGGGTTTTCCCTTATAATAGCCAAACATGCTTGGTACGTTTAAAACAAATCATTTGATACTATAATAAGTGTATAGTGTCAAAACAATTTCAATCATAAATATAAATCATAGACGGCATAGCATCCCATGCTACTATGTCGCCATACTAGGCTCTACAAATAAAGTCGAAATACACATATTGGGAATTGGATTTCCGTCATGAGTCGAGGCAAGATGCAAGCTCCTCTCCGCTTTCGAGACACTCTAGCAAATGTCCCAGGACTACACACTCTGGGCAATCCTTGGATCTTCAGGGCCGGTCCTCTCTTACGTTTGAGGATTAGTATTCATGAACACACGTTTCCCGGTCCTTACAGACCTAAAATCAAGGCGCCTCATCCAACAACCACATAGGTGAAAAGTATATAAATGTCAGGGCTGGTAAGTCACTGACACCACCAAAGCTAGAAAGAAACGTCGTGCTCTCCCCGCAGTCCTTATCCCGTTTTTAACTCATACCGAGGTGTGAGGCTCGCGAATTCACGTTATACACAAAGCTTCCACGTAGGCTGTGCTTTGATCATCAACCACAAGACTTTGCTTTTCAACAGAAGCCTTGATCCATGCAACTCAGCATGCCACACAGGCAATTCATGCCATGCGACTGATGTCCATCGATATACAACCTTTGAGCTCGTACGTCTCAGAGAAGGGCGTTAAGCAAGAGAATAAATTCTCCGCTGCCAAACAGATGTATATTTAATAGAGATCAATCAACACAGAATAAAGTCCAATGTCAGGCACACAATCCATTTACAAGTTCGTTCTGGGTCTGAACGAAACCGGAGGCACTTTCCTCGCATATCCATCGATCTCCAAGTACGTCTGGACGACCACCAACTATTTCCATCCTCTTGGGTGTACAGCCCAATCAGGATCATCAGTAATTATCCAAACGATGTGAAGACTTCCGGTCTTCGACCACCGTCTTCATCTTCGACTTATCGTCGAATCGGTTATTCAGAATGGGTATAAACCCGGCCTTTCCGAACAACCCGCGTATATTAAAAACAAATGTTACACAAACACAACATACGCCTCATTCCAATTCATTAGTCATTAGCCGTAAATCAGCAAGAGAACAATTTCCCAAATATTAACCCCGAAGGCTGAAACCAACATCAGATCAATACCCAGGAAACCATTCTTCTTAGCTAACCTACGGCTAGTTTCTAAATTACAATTCTTAGGGAAGGGTTCCCATTAATTTTATCCAAGATAAATTCTTTAAAATTTATCCTTTAATCTTCCTTTGGATGTCATTTCAAACCAAATTATGGTTTTCCAAACTAGTCGAGATTAGCGAACTACACCGAAGTAATTATTTATTTTATTTCCCAATCCCAACCTATTCATCCCATGAAGCAAAACTGGTAATACTCCATATTTAACACCACAGTGTTGTCGGTAAAATAAATTACCATTTCACGTTCAAATCTAATTAAAGGTTTGACTATCGCTTTGGAGCAAAACTGGTGATACTCCATTCTCGCTCACATTCTAAATTTGATAATTTAAATTATCAATTCACATTTCAATCTAATTGCAGATTCATTAAAACTCCTTTTACTGGGTTAAAGAACTAGTGTTATTTAAAACACAGTTCACGATAAACCCAACAAATCAATTCTATTTAAAACCCATTTCAAATCCAATTTATTTATTTAAAATAAATGGGTTTTTATTTTAGTTCTAAACTAGTTCATTTCGATAAAAATCTATTTTTATCTTTTCAAATATGGAGTTTTTCATCCCAATTTTCCCCAAATCATTTCTTATGATTTTACACAAATTATTACTATTTTTAATAATTTTATCAAGGCCCGTACAGTCGATTTCCATCAACGGCCATCGAACTGCACTTACAACGACCTTTTCCAAATTTGATTTGGACGTATCTCCAAATCCAACAGATAGATTTCAAATTTCTAATATTTATTAGAAAGCTCTTTACGATACGAACCCAACGGTTCCGTTTTTAGGAGAATCCGACGGTCGGATGTCCCGTAATGTCCGTTCGAAGTTAAAGGTTGAAATTCGCGAACTGCCGCGGCGCGGCGCGTTCTATTCAGGCCATTATATTATATATATAATATATATAATATATATTTCATCGATTTCTATTTAAAACGAATTATATAAATAGTTTTAAATTCGTTTCAAAAACAATTTCAACTTCCATTTCAATTCAAATCAAAATTGAATTTTTTTTTTCTTATAAATTCGTTTTAAAATTCATTTCTATTCAATTCAAATTTCAATTCATTTTGAATTCACTTCAATTCGTTTTCAATTCAATTCGAATTCGTTTTCAATCCAATTCGTATTCGTTTTATATTCAATTCAATTCAAATTGGTTTTCTACTCGATTCAATTCAAATTGGTTTTCTATTCGATTCAATTCAAATTGGTTTTCTATTCGATTCAATTCAAATTGGTTTTCTATTCGATTCAATTCAAATTTAAAAATGAATATAATCGATATAAATATCGTTCGCGTCAAAATAGCGCATCTCTAATTAATACGGCTTTATATATTTCAATAATTCCGTTATTCTATTCAACAAATGAATATTTATCTTATTCAATACGTGAATCTATATTTTTGTCAACACACGACTAATCTCAACGAATGATTACTGTCCACGTGTGACTCTTTTTGTTATTTAATATATTTTATATAAAAATTATGGTATTTATCGTTTGATTTGAATCAGACTCCAACCGTAAACTAGTAAGAGAACGATTCCCTGAATATTAATCCCGAAGGCCGAAACCAACATCAGATTAATACCCAGGAGACCACACATCTTATCTATTTTCCAATTGGTTTCTAATTTTATGTATGATAAAGATGTAAATTTTATTATTAAAATATTTCGTTCAACACATGATTATTCTCAACGGATGAGTACGGTCAACACATGAACCTTTATTTTATAATATTCTTCATTTTATAAATTGGAATGAGGCCCAATCAATTACCATATAAAGCTAATTATATGGATTCCATACAACACATGTATATAATAGCAACGATAAATAATCAACCATCATCCAAAGTGCATTACACTGTATAAGCATCAAATATAGATATCTAACGCTTATAACAGCCTGTCAATCAATCGATCGACATACAACTAATTATTGGGATTAGTGTATGTCGTATTTCGTCCCAATACCCGTGTGGGGTTTCAAACAATCACATGCAGATTTTATTTGTGCAGTTGGGCGATGTGTAAAATTCATCGTCCCAATCAATGTCCTTCAAATAGGTGTACATAAACAAACCGTCCGGTTTGTAAATGAATATTTATTTATTCACATTCACGTTAAAAATTATATTTTTAACGATAAAATATTTTTAACTATATAAATATTTTATTTCCTTTCAACACAAGAATATTTTATTATTCAATCATTCCACAACACAATCAATTTTCACAACACATCAATCAAACAAACAAGCCATCCATGGTCTGTGGATGACGGGTGTCGGGTGATACTAAACACCGTCTGCATCCTAGCATATATTATAATACTAGAAAAAGAAATTTAGAGTGAGAAGTTCTCACCGATAGCTATCCCAATTCCACGACACTTCTTTTATAGAAATCTTCGTCGTTCTCGCCTTTTTGTCACCTTCGTTGCCCGTATTCACTATATATAAAAATCACATTTTTATATTGCTATTCAATATATAAAAATCGAATTTTTACTTCGCTATTCAATATATAAAAATCCTATTTTCACATCGCTATTATATAGATAAAATTCTATTTTTACATCGCTACTATATAGATAAAAATTCTATTTTTACATCGCTACTATATAGAGATTTTGCCTTTTCAAATATAAAGATTATATTTTTATATTCTCTATTATATAGAAATTTTCTTTTCAATACACTACTTACATAAAAATAGTATTTTTATATATTCTACCATATAAAGGTCATATTTTTAACACTTCTATAATGTAAAAATCATATTTTTATCCTTCTACAATATAAAAGATTATATTTTTATCCTCCTACACTATAAAAGATTATATTTTTATCTTTCTACAATATAAAATAAAACTGAAATTAAATTAAAAACTGATTTTATAACAATGTTATTTCATAAAAAAAACTAAATTAACTATATATGAAAAACTCACATTGCTAAACGAAGAGGAAGGAGGTGTTCGCTTTTTGAATCGGAGGTGGGGGAAATGGCGACGCACGGGGACTGCGGTCGGAGGGGTACTCGAATTTGGGTGGTGCGGCAGGTGTTTGGGTGGGCGCGGCGGTGCAGGGTCGGAGGCAGGGCCCACTAGGGGTGGCGGCGGGTTTGATTCGAGGTGGGTAGGGTTTGGGGTTTCTTTGGGGGGTGCGGTTTGAATGGAGCAGGTCTGGAGGAGGAAGGGAAGAAGAAGGGAGGGGGAAGCGGAGTTTACAACGGGGGGGGGGGGGGGGGGGGGTGCGGCATCGACCGCCATCCAGGGGGGCGCGGCTGCGCCTTCTTTTTTTTTTTTTTAGTTTTCTGAATCGGGTTTGAAATAAAAAGGGGGGGCCAAAAGGATTTAAGGAGAAGAAAGGGCGATTTAATTTTTTTATTATTTTAATTTCAAAAAGTTGACTTTTACATACGACCTCTAAACGAGGCCCACCGCCTGTTGTTCATAGCTAATTACCCCCATTCCGAACACAATGGGATATGTATCGTAAGCTGATTCGACCATTTCGATCAGTTTCCGTCAAAATCAACATATACTCTATATATTGAATTTGAACGCGCATTTCCATTTACCGGGCTCACATCCTAACTCTATAAATCCCAGAAAAATATTTCTAGCTTCGTATTGACGATACGGTCCTAACAAAACTAGTTTCGTCAGATTCTGAGACCGTTGGAGAAATGGCCATTTTACAGTCGATTAAAATCAACTGAAACTGGTCAAACGCGTTTTCCTTTGCCACGCTCACGTATTGATTCGAAAAATTATGAAATTTGAAACCTAGCAATAATTTGACATCACGGTCCCAACAAAAGTGGTTTCGTCGAAATCCGAGGTCGTTTGCAAAATTTCCATTTTTCAGGGCCTGAATTCCATAGCGACTATTCAGAACTTTCAACTGGACATATCTTTTGATTCCCGCTATGAAATTTCGAATTTTCGGATTCGTTGGTAAGATATTCCCAATTAGATCCTAATGTTTTTGGTTTCACTAAAATCCGGATTGTTTTGCACCCGGTACATTCAATTGAAGTTTGAAATCGAATTATCGAACTACCGCGCCATTTTCAATTCTATTTATAATTATATATAATTATTTATATTCTAACGATGATGTATATAATACATACGTTCGATTTCTATTCAAAATAAATTTCTCGTCGATATTATTTAAAATAATTCATTTTTTCCAAAATAAAAATTTTAAACTGGCCTCGATTTTCAGGTTGTTACACCTCGGAACGACCGATATAACCGAGGCGTCTCACTCTCCATCATCCACATAAGTAAAACGTTAGGGCTTGCAAAACGCTAACACCACTCCTAGCTATAAAGGAAACGCCTGCCCTCCCTGATGTCCTCTCCTGTTTCTGGTTCACACCGGGGTGTGAGGATCGCGAATTAACGCTACACAAAGCTATGCTATATTAAAGCCGTGCTTTGATCATCATCCACAAGACTCTGCTTTTCAACAGAAGCCTTGATCATTTGCATCTCAGCATGCCATACAGGCAATTCACGCTATGCAACCGATGTCTATCAATTACACAGAATGAAATCCGATGTCAGACACACATCCATTTACAAGTTCGTTCTAGGTCTGAACGCAACCGGAGGCACCTTATTCCTCGTCTCATATGTCCAATACAGGGGAGAGGTCCTCGCATATCCAGTCGATCTCCAAGTACGTCTGGACGATCACCACTTATTACCTTGTCTTGGGTGTATAGCCCAATCAAGACATCAGTAATCATCCAAACGATGTGAAGACCTCCGGTCTTCAACCACCGTCTTCATCCTCGACACATCGTCGAATCATTTATTCAAAATGGGATAAACCCAGTCTTTCTGAATAACTCATGTATATAATAAACAAGTGCTATAAAAACACAACATACGCCTCATTCAAATCCAGAATATTCCTAAAATCATATATTCTTATACTTTGGGAAATATTCCCATTAATTTTATCAAAGATAAATTCTTTAAATTTATTCTTTAATCTTATTTTGGATTTCAATTCAAACCAAATTGTGGTTTATCCAAACTAGTCGGGATTAGAGAATCTTACCGAAGTAATCATTTTTTTAATTTCCCAATCCCAACCTATTCATCCCATGAAGCAAAACAGGTAATACTTCATATCTAACATCACGGTGTTATTGGTAAATTCAATTACCATTTCACATTCAAATCTAATTAAAGATTTAACTATCGCCTGGAACAAAACTGGTGATACTCCATTTTCGATCATTTCTTAAATTTGATAATTTTAGTTATCAAATTCACCATTCAATCTATTTAAAGATTCATTAAAACTCCAATTCAGTTTTAATTTCCAAAAATCATTACTTAATGATTATTCAAAGTTAAGAAATAAATCTTATCTTTAACTGGGTTAAAGAACTGATGTCATTTAAAACACAGCTCACGATAAACCTAAGATCACATTCCATTAACAATGGAATCTTCAGGAAAACAGATCAATATATATATAATCGATATGAACTTCCATATCCAACCAATAATATAAATGGAATAACGGAAAAGCCTTTTAAATTCCATATATATTAACAGTCTTCCTCTACAGAAGCTCACTTCGATTATTACCAAATCGAATTCCATTCAATTCCAATGTAATATGTTAAATTGGAAAACTTTACTTTGGAAAATCTCCTTTAAATCTTAACAAAAGATTTATAAATTCCAAATAACATTTCACTGTAAATCGGGTTAAAGAACGAATGTCATTAAAAACACAGTTCACGATAAACCCAATTCACATTCCATTGTATTCCAATTATTAAATATAATTGGAAACCCTAACAATCTTAATTAAAAGATTTATCCACTTTACGTGGGGTTCAAGAACAGTGTTACTGAAGACACCATTCACGACAAACCCAAAATCCCGTTCGATATTAAATACTAGGCTCTGAATAGAAAATACATCGGCTTATATTCAATATCAAATACTACAACTAACAAATATCATATTGGAAACAACGATATAAATATATCTTTCAAATTTCCATAACAATATCTGTATAATCACGAAATCCAACATTGAAATATTCCAAAGATAATTTCGATTCAAATCCATTCCAATTCATATATTGGAAATTCTGGTTATTTTTAAAACCATTTCAAATCCAATTTATTTATTTAAAAATATTGGATTATAATTCTAGTTCATAACTAGTTCATTTCGATAAAAACTATTTTTATCTTTTCAAATATGGAATTTTTCATCCCAATTCTTTCCAAATCATTTCTTATGATTTTACACTAATTATTGATATTTTTAATAATTTTATCAAGCCCCGTACAGTCGACTTCCATAAACGACCATCAAACTGCACTTACAATGACCTTTTCCAAATTTGATTTGGACATAATTCCAAATTCAACTGTTGGATTTTAAATCTATAATATTCGTTAGAAAGCTCTTTTCAATACAAATCCGATGGTTCTAATTTTAGGAGAATCCAACGGTCGGATCTCCCGTAATGTCCATTCGAAGTCAATGGTCGAAATTCGCGAACTACCGCTGCGCGGCGCGTTCTATTCAGGCCATTATATTATATATATAATATATATTTCATCGATTTCCATTTAAAACATATTTTGTAAATCGTTTTAAATTCATTTTCAGAATGGTTTCACTTCATATTCAATTTTAAATCAAAATTGAATATTCCATACCATTAACATATAAATGATAATATTTTAAAAACATTATATTTTGAAATCAATTCCTTTTCAATATTCATTATAAAAATGAATAAAATCGAGATAATCGTTCACATCAAAATGGCATTAAATTAATCAACACGGCTTTATATATTTAAATATATTCGTGTCCATCCCAAATCGGACATCAAAATCATATTTTGATTCTTTTCTGAATATTATTTGAAAATATTCGTTCTTTTAAAATATTCATTCATCCTGAATTGGAATCAGACACATTCAATTACCATATAATGTTATTTATATGGATTTCATACAACACACCTATATAACAACCATAATCAGCAATCATCCAGAGTGCATTATACACTGCATAAGCATTAAATATAAATATTTAACTCTTACAACACCCGTGTGGGGTTTTCAATCCACTAACACAGAATATTATTTATGCAGTTGGGCGACGTGTAAAATTTATCGTCCCAGGCCATATCAGTCAAATTAGTGTACACAAACAAATCGTCTGATTTATAAATGAATATTTATTTTATTCGTATACACGTTATAAATTATATTTTTAACGATAAAATGTTTATTCGGTTCATTTACAAAATAAAAATAATATTTTTATTGTTCTAACATATTTTAGAAAATTTTGGTGGCATAACGGCACGATATCAAAATCGGGTAGTGTGCATTACCCCTCTCCTGATATTGGCTCGCGCCATACACACATAACAATTCATTTCACCTAAACAACCAAATTCGACCAAACTAAATAATCAAACAAGTTGTCCATGGTCTGTAGACAACGAGGAACAGTTCATATATGCAGTTATAAAATATATAACTGTACAAAGAAAATTATAGTGAGGATTTCTCACCTTGGGTTTCGCTAAAATCCGGTTTATTTTGAATCATGTACATTCATTTGAAATTTGAAATCAAATTTTCAAACTACCACATCATTTTCAATTCCTTTTATATTTAAAATAGAATTATTCATTTTAACTTCGTCGAAAATAAATTTTCCGTCGTTATTATTTAAAATGATTCATTTTAAATATTCAAAATTCATTAAAATTGCCAAAATAAAAATTTTAAATTGGTTCTGATTTTCCGGGTTGTTACACATGGTGTTTTCCCAAATGGATTTGGCAATGGGATTTCACCAACTAAGAGTGCCTAGGGATAGTGTGCCAAAGACTGCTTTTAGGGCACCATCCAGATTTTATGAGTGGTTGCTGATGCCATTTGGATTAGTTAACGTACCAACATATTTTGTGAATCTTATAAATTGATTTTTCAGGGATCAATTGAACAAGTTCGTACTTGTGTCCGTGGATGATATATTAGTTTATTCGAGGACTGAGGAGGAACATAATACGCACTTGAGTATTGATTTGGAAATCTTATGGAAACATCAGCTAAAGGGTAAGTTTTCGAAATGTCATTTCTGGAAGGAATAAGCAAGGTTCTTAGGTCATGTCGTATCAGGACAAGGAACAGCGGTAGATCCCAGTAAGGTAGCAGCAATTCAAGATTGGAGTCGACCGTAGAATGTGATGGATGATAGGAGTTTTCTTGGTTTGGCAGGATACTACCGACGGTTTATCAAGGATTTCTCTAAGATAACTGCACCATTAGTCAGACTGACGAAGAAGAATCAAGTCTTCGCGTGGAATGCAAAGTGTGAGAAAACTTTTGAGATTCAGAAAGAGAGATTGACGAGTGCTCCTGTTTTAACAATTCCGAGTGGGAATGAGGAGATGATAGTATACACTGATGCATGTGGCACTGGACTTGGAGCGACATTAGTGCAAAAGGATAAGGTTGTGGCTTATGCCAGTCGACAACTGAAGTTGCACGAAAGGAACTACTCGACTCATGATTTAAAATTAGCGGCAATAGTGTTTTCATTGAAGATTTGGAGGCATTATTTGTTTAGAGTTAGGTTCGAGTTATTTACGGATCATAAGTCGTTGAATTATCTGTTTTTCCAGAAGGATTTGGATCTTCGGCAACAACAATGGTTAGAGTTTTGGCATCATATGATTTTGGAATAACCTATAGCTCTAGGAAAGGGTTACGCAGTGGCTGATGCGTTAAGTATAAGAATTGCGAGTTTGGGAGCCATGTTTTTTCAGAATGGAAGCATCTAGAGTATTTGACTATAGACCGCGTTGTGAGTTAGATCCTGAAATGTTAGCAAGCTTATCAATTAGATGGACTATCATCGAAAGGATTAACAAAGGCCAGAAGCAAGACGATAAGCTTACGGAATTCATATGGAGATTAGGGATGAGGGTCAACCTCGAGGATATTAATGATTTCAAAGTCAATTGATATGGTTGGCTTCGTAAGAATGGATGACTGGTTGTTCCTGATATAGATGGATTAAGAGATGAGGTTCTAAGGGAATATCATAAATCTAGGTCGACGATTCATCCTGGTGGTAATATGACGTATCAAGATATGAAGCGAGTAAACTACTGGGAAAGTATGAAAAAGGATATCGGGAAATCTATCTCGAAGTGTATGAATTACCAGCTGGTTAACGCTAAGCAGAAAAAGCTAAGGGGATTATTACAGCTATTGGAAGTTCCTACGTGGAAGTAGGAGCAGGTGACGATCAATTTTGTCGATGTATTACCTAGGACATGAGCGAGAAATTATAGTATATTTGTAATGACCCGTATTTTTAGTCATTTTAAATTATGGATTTAAATAGATATAAAAATGATTTTTAAATGGATAAGTTTGATTGAATTTCAAATTTTAGTAAACATTGAATCTAGACTTAAAAAATTATGGAAAATGAATTCTATATTTGTTTTATATTTTATTCAAGTTAAATTAAGGTTAGTTAACTTTTAAAAATCGATTTAAAAGTAAACATATTAAAATTCGATAATGAAATATTATTTCAATAGCCTAAAAATGGACATTTTGCAAATGATCTCGGATTTTGACGAAACCAAGACCATCGGATCCAGAACGTTAAATTATTGTAAGATTCCAAGTTTCATATTTATCGAAGTTAGTATGCGATCATGCGCAATATAAAAACATGTTGAAAAATCAGTTGAAATCTAATAATAACGTAGAAAAAGGCCCATTTTGCAAATGATCCTCGAATCCGACGAGACTGGTTTCATCGGACCCGTATATATGAAGTATAGTAGGATTTCAAATTTCGTATCGATCGGACTTACGGTTTGATCGTACGAGTTGAAAATGTATAAAGATTGTTTAATTAAACATGGGATTAAACAAATCAACATCACCAATGCACATTTTGCTAAACCACCTTCCCCTTTGACACCTCATCACATGTCACCACCTACCTTGTTGCTTCCTACTTAAGAAAAGGGAGTAACGATTCATTCCCTTTATATATTCATTTTTCCATTTCATTTCACTTGTTTTGTATTCTGTAACGGCAAGGAATTTCGCTCGGTCCGAATCAGTCGCTAAACCGACCCAGACCGTTCGAAAACGCCCTATCGTTTGAGAACACGACAAAATAGAATGCATACAAAAGAATTTTTCATTGTATATTACAACAATGCACCAGATTACAAGAATATACAGAGTAAAAATGAATATTACACAGAAATATCAGAGATTTAAATTACATTTAAATATATAGCAGCGGAAAATAATACAATACACAACTAGAAGTAGATATACGGATACAAAGCTTTCCGGATATCGTTCCAGCTGTAAACCAGGATCCTGTGAATATAATCTGCAAAACCAAAACTACTAGCTGCCCGTGTCAAAATAGGGGCACCCAGAGTTTAGGTCAAAACAATAAACTCCAGGTCAGTCATGGGACTGGTGTGAGAACTAAAACAGTTAATCTTTATTTATTTTTAAAGTTTGGTAAATCAAGGGACCACGCCATATAACACGGAACGGGTTTCCTCCCAAGAATACCAGTGCATAAAACAAACAGCGCAATGCTAAATAAAGAAAGATGAAGCTGTTATAAGACCCAGGTCCTATCACACAATGCAACGCAAGCCGGGGGATAGGGTTTTCCCTTATAACAGCCAAAGAATGCTTGATACATTTAAAACAAATCATTTGATACTATAATAAGTGCATAGTGTATAAAACAACTTCAAATCATAAGTATCAATCATAGGCGGCATGGGTACCATATATCATGTCGCCATACTAGTTCTACAATTAAAACCGCAAATGTCACGTATTTGGAAATTGGATTTCCGTCTATGAACCGAGGCAAAAGATAGTCCTCAACCGATTCGAGACGCTCTAGCCCGTGTCTCAGGATCAGAGCTCGAGTGACCCTTGGATCCTCAGGGCCAGTCCACCGATGTGGATTAAACTTAAACCCTGAACATGCGTTTCCCCACCCTATGGGGTGTAAGTCTGGTCCGTCTGCCGACCAGAATGCATCGGCCGAAACCGATATAACCGAGGCGCCTCGCAACAGCAACAACCACATAAGTCAAACTCGTCAGGGCGTGTAAAACCACTGACGCCACTTCTAGCTAGAAAGAAACGCATGCCCTCCCTGACGTCCTCTCCCGTTTTTGGTTCATATCGGGTGTGAAACTCGCGAAGCAAACGTTACACAAAGCTACGCCACAAAGGCCTTGCTTTGATCATCACCACAAGACTTTGCTTTTCAACAGAAGCCTCGATCAATTGCCACTTAGGCATGCCACACAGGCAATTCACTCCATGCGTTTGATATCCATCAATATATAACCCCTGAGCTCGTACGTCTCAGAGAAGGGCGTTAAGCAAGAGAATGAATTCTCCGCCGCCAAACAGATATATATTTAATAAAGATCAATCACACAGACTAAAATCCAATGTCAGACACACAGTCCATTTACAAGTTCGTTCTGGGTCTGAACGAAACCGGAGGCACCTAGTACCCCGCATATCCATCGATCTCCAAGTACGTCTGGACGATCACCAACTGTTTCCATCTTCTTGGGTGTACAGCCCAATCAAGATCATCAGTAATCACCCAAACGACGTGAAGACTTCCGGTCTTCGACCACCGTCTTCATCTTCGACACCACGTCGAATCAGTTATTCAGAATGGGATAAACCCGGTCTTTCTGAATAACTCGCGTATATATTATAAAAGTGTTACACAAACACAACATACGCCTCATTCCAATTCAGAATATTCTTTTATTCGAATATTCCTATACTTTGGGAAAAGTTCCCATTAATTTTTATCCAAGATAAATTCTTTAAATTTATTCTTTAATCTCCTTTGAATATCAATTCAAACTAGTCAGGATTAGCGAACCACACCGAAGTAATCATTTATTTTATTTCCCAATCCCAACCTGTTCATCCCATGAAGTAAAACTGGTAATACTTCATATCTAACACCACGGTGTTATCGGTAAATTCAATTACCATTTCACGTTCAAATCTAATTAAAGATTTAACCATCGCCTGGAGCAAAACCGGTGATACTCCATTTTCGATCATTTCAATCTAATTAAAGATTCATTAAAACTCCACTTAGTTTTAATATTTAACTGGGTTAAAGAATCAGTGTCATTTAAAACACGGTTCACGATAAACCCAAAATCACATTCCATTAATTATCGGGTTAAAGAACGAGTGTTATTTAAAACACTGTTCACGACAAACCCAAATCACATTTGATATTCAATATAAGGCTCTGAATAGAAAATACATCGGCTTATGTTCAATATCAAATTCTACGACTAACAAATGTCGTATTGGAAATAACGATATAAATATATATCTTTCAAATTTCCATAGTAACATATAATCACGAATTCCAACATCGAAATATTCCGAAGACAATTTCGATTCAAATCCACTCCAATGCAATCATTGGAAATTTTGGTTATTTCTAAAACCCTTTTCAAATTCAATTTATTTATTTAAAAATAAATAGAATTATAATCCTAGTTCAAAACTAGTTCATTTCGATAAAAATCTATTTTTATCTTTTCAAATATGGAGTTTTTCATCCCAAATCTTCACAAATCATTTCTTATGATTTTACACAAATTATTACTATTTTTAATAATTTTATCAAGGCCCGTACAGTCGATTTCCATTAACGGCCATCGAATCTGCACTTACAGCGACCTTTTTCAAATTTGATTTGGACATAATTCCAAATCCAACCGTTAGATTTCTAATTTATCACATTCGTTAGAAAGCACTTTTCGATACGAACTCAACGGTTCCGGTTTTAGGAGAATCCGATGGTCGGATCTCCCGTAATGTCCGTTTGAAATAAATGGTCGAAATTCACGAACTGCCGCGGCGCGGCGCGTTCTATTCAGGCCATTATATTATATATATTATATATATAATATATATTTTGTCGATTTCTATTTAAAACGAATTATATGAATAGTTTTAAATTCGTTTCAAAAGCAATTTCAATTTCCATTTCAATCCAAAGCAAAAATGGAATTCTTCTTTATAAATTCGTTTTAAAATTCATTTCTATTCAATTCAAATTTCAATTCAATTTGAATTCATTTCAATTCACTTTCAATTCAATTTGAATTCGTTTTCAATTCACTTTCAATTCATTTCGAAATCGTTTTCAATTCAATTCATTTCGAAATCGTTTTCAATTCAATTCATTTCGAAATCGTTTTCAATTCAATTCATTTCGAAATCGTTTTCAATTCAATTCATTTCGAAATCGTTTTCAATTCAATTCATTTCGAAATCGTTTTCAATTCAATTCATTTCGAAATCGTTTTCAATTCAATTCATTTCGAAATCGTTTTCAATTCAATTCATTTCGAAATCGTTTTCAATTCAATTCATTTCGAAATCGTTTTCAATTCAATTCATTTCGAAATCGTTTAAAATCGATATAAATATCGTTCACGTCAAAATGGCGTCAATCTAATCAACACGGCTTCATATATTGATATTTTCAAATATTCCATTTCGAATATTTCTATTTCAAATATTTCTATTTCAAATATTTCTATTTCAAATATTTCTATTTTAAAACTGGAATGAGGCCCAATCAATTACCATATAATGTTAATTATATGGATTCCATACAACACATGTATATAATAGCATTGAAAAATAATCAACCATCAACCAAAGTGCACTACACTGTATAAGCATCAAATATAGATATCTAACGCTTATAACAGCCTGTCAATCAATCGATCGACATATTTAGTCAATCAGGATGAGTGAACTTCAAATTTCATCCTAACACCCGTGTGGGGTTTCAAACAATCAAACACAGATTTTATTTGCGCAGTTGGGCGATGTGTAAAATTTATCGACCCAATCAATGTCCTTCAAATAGGTGTACATAAACAAACCGTCTGGTTTGTAAATGAATATTTATCTTATTCACTTTCACGTTAAAAATTATATTTTTAACGACAAAACATTTTGTTCCAACATATGAATTTCTATTCAGTTCATTCTTTAAATAAAATGATTTTTTTTTTATTTTTCTAACTTTTTTTAGAAAATTTCGGCGGCATAACGGCACGATACTAGAAACGGGACGAGGCCTAGCCTTATCCCCGGTCTAGTGAAGGCCCACGCCATTCACACATCAATCAAATTCACCAAACAACCAAATTCAAATCAAATCATATAACTAAGCTATGCAACCAAACAAACAAGTCCATGGTCTGTGGACGATTGTGTCGGGTGCTACTAAGCACCGTCTGCATCCTAGTATATATATATAACTAGAAAATGAAATTGAAAGGTGAGAAATTCTCACTTATAGCTATCCTAGCTCCACGGCACTTCTAATGCAGGAAATCTTCGCCAACTCGCCTTTTTGTCGCTTTCGCCCGTATTCTCTACATATGTAAAAATCGAATTTTTACTTCGCTATTCAATATATAAAAATCATATTTTTATTTCGAAGTTCAATATATAAAAATTCTATTTTTATTTCGAAGTTCAATATATAAAAATTCTATTTTTATTTCGAAGTTCAATATATAAAAATTCTATTTTTATTTCGAAGTTCAATATATAAAAATTCTATTTTTATTTCGAAGTTCAATATATAAAAATTCTATTTTTATTTCGAAGTTCAATATATAAAAATTCTATTTTTCTTTCGAAGTTCAATATATAAAAATCATATTTTTCTTTCGACAATATAAAAGATTATATTTTTCTTTCGACAATATAAAAGATTATATTTTTCTTTCGACAATATAAAAGATTATATTTTTCTTTCGACAATATAAAAGATTATATTTTTCTTACTTTATAACATAAATAAAAACCAGTTTTTAAAGTAAATAAAATTCCGTTTTTAAACAAAATAAAATTCAGATTTTAAATAAAATAAAATTCATTTTTTTTCTTTTTATATAAAATAAAAATAAAATAAATAAATTAAAAAAAAACTTACAAAGGGGGGCTGTCAGGCCGGCGGCCGCTACTGCGAGGGGGGCTCGGGGTTGGTGGCGTTCGACGCGGAGGAGGGCGCAGCAGGGTAGGGGTTTAGGGCGGCGGTCTCGAATCAGTTGGGGGGGGGTCTCGTCGTCTTCGAAGTGGGAGAGGGGGAGGTCGGCTGTCAGGGGGGAGGGGTGTCGCAGGCGAGGGGGAAGAGGGGGCGGCGCTCTGGTCGGAGGGTTTGGGGGTTGCGCGTTTTGCAGTGGGAAAGGAGGAGAGAGGGTTGCGAGGAGGGGAGAATCGGATGGGGGAGGCGCTGGAGGTTCGGTCTGGGGTGGCGGTCGCTCGTCGGCGGCGAGCTATGGAGCGCGGCTCCGATCTCTCTCCCCCCCCCTTTTTTTTCCTGAAACGGGTTGGTTTGAAGAAGGGGGGCCTGGGTAGTTAAGGAGAGGGTGTATTATTTATTTATTTTATTTTTTTAATTATTTTATTTTTTTCCAAACCCTAAATGTTGACTTTTAATTCGAACACCTATCGAGGCCCAACGACTGTCGCCCCTAGCTAATTACCCCCATTACGAACACAATGGGATATGCCACGCAAGCTGATTCGATCGTTTCGATTAGTTTCCGTTAAATTCACATTTAAATCACTATATTGAATTTTAAACGTACATTTCAAGTTACCGGGGTCACATACTAACCAGAAAAATTCCAGAAAAATATTTTCTAGCTTCGTATTGACGATACGGTCCTAACAAAACTAGTTTCGTCGAATTCTGAGACCGTTGGAAAAATGGCCATTTTCCAGTCGATTAAAATCAACTGAAACTGGTCAAACGCGTTTTCCTTTGCCACGCTCACATATTGATTCGAAAAATTATGAAATTTGAAACCTAGTAATAACTTTACATCACGGACCCAACAAAACTGGTTTCGTCGAAATCCGAGGTCGTTTGCAAAATGTCCATTTTAAGGGCCTGAATTCCATAGCGACTATTCAGAATTTTCAACTGGACATATCTTTTGATTCCCGCTATGAAATCTCGATTTGTCGGATTCATTGGAAAGATATCATCAATTAGATTCCATTATTTTTGGTTTCACTAAAATCCGGATTGTTTTGCACCCGGTATGTTCAATTGAAGTTTGAAATCGAATTATCGAACTACCGCGCCATTTTCAATTCTATTTATAATTATATAAAATTATTTATATTCTATCGACGACGTATATAATATATACGTTCTAATTCTATTCAAAATAAATTTTCTCGTTGTATTATTTAAAATAACCTATTTTAAATATTCAAAATTCGCTAAAATTGCCAAAATAAAAATTTTAAACTGGCCCAGAATTTGCGGGTTATTACAATCTCCCCCACTTAAAACTTTTCGTCCCCGAAAAGGAACAAAGTCGAAAGTGGTTTAACAATTCAACTCTACGTTCGATCTGGCTTCCATTCTCCAACTTTTCAGTTTCTGAGAATTTTCAAAATTTCAAAAATTTGGCTAACACCCTAAATTTTTGAAAAATTTCGCCATAACCTCCCCTGCACCGGGAGCATCGGGGAATTTCAAATAGCTTCCCCGGTCCTTCAGATCTCAAAAAGAAAAAGAAAAAGCCAAGCGGCTAGCCAATAGGCTCATAAAATCATCATCACCCAAACAAAACAGTAAATTATGTAGTAAACATGTACCTATTTGTCGGGCCAACAAATTTTATTCTCTGGCTCTAGCCTCCTTGCTATGACCTGTTCAATGATATATATGTATATGCAAGCAAATGCGACCAAATTTCAATTATAACTCAATATTTGGTTTAATTAGGCTAAATGGTTAAAAATTAGCAAACAAATAAACAAACAACACAAACATCAATCAATTAGTGGATTAGAGTTTCAAATTCTCAATTTGATATATATATACGGAAAATCTTGTTTTGATGCCAATTCACAACAAATAAATCTATCTATATAAGTTTTGGTTCTCACACCATTCTAATGGAAATATATAGAAATCACACCTTCGAAACACGAATATAAATACTGATGATGTGGCCACATCATCAGAATTATCCCCGGGTGTCTAGAATGTGACTCTATATCTATCCAGTATATTAAAACTTCAAATATACGTTTGCAAGGCGTATATGCAAATTCTTTATATACTGAATTGTCCAAAATCAATATAAATAAATTATTCAAATACGTGTAAAACGATTTAAATTTCAAAACAGAATTGTTTTCATTTGACACATATACTCTCCACACTCGTTCTAGGATACTACTGATCCTATCTCTAACGAGTCATTCTAATTGGATATTGCTAATCCAATATCTGATGAATTCTTTCGTATGGTTCTAATGTGTCTTGTTCTCGAGCTCTGTAAACCAAAGCTCTGATACCAACTGTAACGGCAAGGAATTTCGCTCGGTCCGAATCAGTCGCTAAACCGACCCAGACCGTTCGAAAACGCCCTATCGTTTGAGAACACGACAAAATAGAACGCATACAAAAGAACTTTTCATTGTATATTACAACAATGCACCAGATTACAAGAATATACAGAGTAAAAATGAATATTACACAGAAATATCAGAGATTTAAATTACATTTAAATATATAGCAGCGGAAAATAATACAATACACAACTAGAAGTAGATATACGGATACAAAGCTTTCCGGATATCGTTCCAGCTGTAAACCAGGATCCTGTGAATATAATCTGCAAAACCAAAACTACTAGCTGCCCGTGTCAAAATAGGGGCACCCAGAGTTTAGGTCAAAACAATAAACTCCAGGTCAGTCATGGGACTGGTGTGGGAACTAAAACAGTTAATCTTTATTTTTTTTAAAAGTTTGGTAAATCAAGGGACCACGCCATATAACACGGAATGGGTTTCCTCCTAAGAATACCAGTGCATAAAACAAACAGCGCAATGCTAAATAAAGAAAGATGAAGCTGTTATAAGACCCAGGTCCTATCACACAATGCAACGCAAGCCGGGGGATAGGGTTTTCCCTTATAACAGCCAAAGAATGCTTGATACGTTTAAAACAAATCATTTGATACTATAATAAGTGCATAGTGTATAAAACAACTTCAAATCATAAGTATCAATCATAGGCGGCATGGGTACCATATATCATGTCGCCATACTAGTTCTACAATTAAAACCGCAAATGTCACGTATTTGGAAATTGGATTTCCGTCTATGAACCGAGGCAAAAGATAGTCCTCAACCGATTCGAGACGCTCTAGCCCGTGTCTCAGGATCAGAGCTCGAGTGACCCTTGGATCCTCAGGGCCAGTCCACCGATGTGGATTAAACTTAAACCCTGAACATGCGTTTCCCCACCCTATGGGGTGTAAGTCTGGTCCGTCTGCCGACCAGAATGCATCGGCCGAAACCGATATAACCGAGGCGCCTCGCAACAGCAACAACCACATAAGTCAAACTCGTCAGGGCGTGTAAAACCACTGACGCCACTTCTAGCTAGAAAGAAACGCATGCCCTCCCTGACGTCCTCTCCCGTTTTTGGTTCATATCGGGTGTGAAACTCGCGAAGCAAACGTTACACAAAGCTATGCCACAAAGGCCTTGCTTTGATCATCACCACAAGACTTTGCTTTTCAACAGAAGCCTCGATCAATTGCCACTTAGGCATGCCACACAGGAAATTCACTCCATGCGTTTGATATCCATCAATATATAACCCCTGAGCTCGTACGTCTCAGAGAAGGGCGTTAAGCAAGAGAATAAATTCTCCGCCGCCAAACAGATATATATTTAATAAAGATCAATCACACAGACTAAAATCCAATGTCAGACACACAGTCCATTTACAAGTTTGTTCTGGGTCTGAACGAAACCGGAGGCACCTAGTACCCCGCATATCCATCGATCTCCAAGTACGTCTGGACGATCACCAACTGTTTCCATCTTCTTGGGTGTACAGCCCAATCAAGATCATCAGTAATCACCCAAACGACGTGAAGACTTCCGGTCTTCGACCACCGTCTTTATCTTCGACACCACGTCGAATCAGTTATTCAGAATGGGATAAACCCGGTCTTTCTGAATAACTCGCGTATATATTATAAAAGTGTTACACAAACACAACATACGCCTCATTCCAATTCAGAATATTCTTTTATTCGAATATTCCTATACTTTGGGAAAAGTTCCAATTAATTTTTATCCAAGATAAATTCTTTAAATTTATTCTTTAATCTCCTTTGAATATCAATTCAAACTAGTCGGGATTAGCGAACCACACCGAAGTAATCATTTATTTTATTTCCCAATCCCAACCTATTCATCCCATGAAGTAAAACTGGTAATACTTCATATCTAACACCACAGTGTTATCGGTAAATTCAATTACCATTTCACGTTCAAATCTAATTAAAGATTTAACCATCCCCTGGAGCAAAACTGGTGATACTCCATTTTCGATCATTTCAATCTAATTAAAGATTCATTAAAACTCCACTTAGTTTTAATATTTAACTGGGTTAAAGAATCAGTGTCATTTAAAACACGGTTCACGATAAACCCAAAATCACATTCCATTAATTATCGGGTTAAAGAACGAGTGTTATTTAAAACACTGTTCACGACAAACCCAAATCACATTTGATATTCAATATAAGGCTCTGAATAGAAAATACATCGGCTTATGTTCAATATCAAATTCTACGACTAACAAATGTCGTATTGGAAATAACGATATAAATATATATCTTTCAAATTTCCATAATAACATATAATCACGAATTCCAACATCGAAATATTCCGAAGACAATTTCGATTCAAATCCACTCCAATGCAATCATTGGAAATTTTGGTTATTTCTAAAACCCTTTTCAAATTCAATTTATTTATTTAAAAATAAATAGAATTATAATCCTAGTTCAAAACTAGTTCATTTCGATAAAAATCTATTTTTATCTTTTCAAATATGGAGTTTTTCATCCCAAATCTTCACAAATCATTTCTTATGATTTTACACAAATTATTACTATTTTTAATAATTTTATCAAGGCCCGTACAGTCGATTTCCATCAATGGCCATCGAATCTGCACTTACAGCGACCTTTTTCAAATTTGATTTGGACATAATTCCAAATCCAATCGTTAGATTTCTAATTTATCACATTCGTTAGAAAGCTCTTTTCGATACGAACCCAACGGTTCCGGTTTTAGGAGAATCCGACGGTCGGATCTCCCGTAATGTCCGTTTGAAATAAATGGTCGAAATTCACGAACTGCCGCGGCGCGACGCGTTCTATTCAGGCCATTATATTATATATATAATATATATAATATATATTTCGTCGATTTCTATTTAAAACGAATTATATGAATAGTTTTAAATTCGTTTCAAAAGCAATTTCAATTTCCATTTCAATCCAAAGCAAAAATGGAATTCTTCTTTATAAATTCGTTTTAAAATTCATTTCTATTCAATTCAAATTTCAATTCAATTTGAATTCATTTCAATTCACATTCAATTCAATTTGAATTCGTTTTCAATTCAATTCATTTCGAAATCGTTTTCAATTCAATTCATTTCGAAATCGTTTTCAATTCAATTCATTTCGAAATCGTTTTCAATTCAATTCATTTCGAAATCGTTTTCAATTCAATTCATTTCGAAATCGTTTTCAATTCAATTCATTTCGAAATCGTTTTCAATTCAATTCATTTCGAAATCGTTTTCAATTCAATTCATTTCGAAATCGTTTTCAATTCAATTCATTTCGAAATCGTTTTCAATTCAATTCATTTCGAAATCGTTTTCAATTCAATTCATTTCGAAATCGTTTAAAATCGATATAAATATCGTTCACGTCAAAATGGCGTCAATCTAATCAACACGGCTTCATATATTGATATTTTCAAATATTCCATTTCGAATATTTCTATTTCAAATATTTCTATTTCAAATATTTCTATTTTAAAACTGGAATGAGGCCCAATCAATTACCATATAATGTTAATTATATGGATTCCATACAACACATGTATATAATAGCGTTGAAAAATAATCAACCATCAACCAAAGTGCACTACACTGTATAAGCATCAAATATAGATATCTAACGCTTATAACAGCCTGTCAATCAATCGATCGACATATTTAGTCAATCAGGATGAGTGAACTTCAAATTTCATCCTAACACCCGTGTGGGGTTTCAAACAATCAAACACAGATTTTATTTGCGCAGTTGGGCGATGTGTAAAATTTATCGACCCAATCAATGTCCTTCAAATAGGTGTACATAAACAAACCGTCTGGTTTGTAAATGAATATTTATCTTATTCACTTTCACGTTAAAAATTATATTTTTAACGACAAAACATTTTGTTCCAACATATGAATTTCTATTCAGTTCATTCTTTAAATAAAATGATATTTTTTTTATTTTTCTAACTTTTTTTAGAAAATTTCGGCGGCATAACGGCACGATACTAGAAACGGGACGAGGCCTAGCCTTATCCCCGGTCTAGTGAAGGCCCACGCCATTCACACATCAATCAAATTCACCAAATAACCAAATTCAAATCAAATCATATAACTAAGCTATGCAACCAAACAAACAAGTCCATGGTCTGTGGACGATTGTGTCGGGTGCTACTAAGCACCGTCTGCATCCTAGTATATATATATAACTAGAAAATGAAATTGAAAGGTGAGAAATTCTCACTTATAGCAATCCTAGCTCCACGGCACTTCTAATGCAGGAAATCTTCGCCAACTCGCCTTTTTTTCGCTTTCGCCCGTATTCTCTACATATGTAAAAATCGAATTTTTACTTCGCTATTCAATATATAAAAATCATATTTTTATTTCGAAGTTCAATATATAAAAATTCTATTTTTATTTCGAAGTTCAATATATAAAAATTCTAATTTTATTTCGAAGTTCAATATATAAAAATTCTATTTTTATTTCGAAGTTCAATATATAAAAATTCTATTTTTATTTCGAAGTTCAATATATAAAAATTCTATTTTTATTTCGAAGTTCAATATATAAAAATTCTATTTTTCTTTCGAAGTTCAATATATAAAAATCATATTTTTCTTTCGACAATATAAAAGATTATATTTTTCTTTCGACAATATAAAAGATTATATTTTTCTTTCGACAATATAAAAGATTATATTTTTCTTTCGATAATATAAAAGATTATATTTTTCTTTCGACAATATAAAAGATTATATTTTTCTTTCGACAATATAAAAGATTATATTTTTCTTTCGACAATATAAAAGATTATATTTTTCTTTCGACAATATAAAAGATTATATTTTTCTTTCGACAATATAAAAGATTATATTTTTCTTACTTTACAACATAAATAAAAACCAGTTTTTAAAGTAAATAAAATTCCGTTTTTAAACAAAATAAAATTCAGATTTTAAATAAAATAAAATTCAGTTTTTTTCTTTTTATATAAAATAAAAATAAAATAAATAAATTAAAAAAAAAACTTACAGAGGGGGGCTGTCAGGCCGGCGGCCGCTACTGCGAGGGGGGCTCGGGGTTGGTGGCGTTCGACGCGGAGGAGGGCGCAGCAGGGTAGGGGTTTAGGGCGGCGGTCTCGAATCTAGGGGGGGTCTCGTCGTCTTCGAAGTGGGAGAGGGGGAGGTCGGCTGTCAGGGGGGAGGGGAGGGGTGTCGCAGGTGAGGGGGAAGAGGGGGGCGGCGCTCTGGTCGGAGGGTTAGGGGGTTGCGCGTTTTGCAGTGGGAAAGGAGGAGAGAGGGTTGCGAGGAGGGGAGAATCGGATGGGGGAGGCGCTGGAGGTTCGGTCTGGGGTGGCGGTCGCTCGTCGGCGGCGAGCTATGGAGCGCGGCTCCGATCTCTCTCCCCCCCCCCTTTTTTTTCCTGAAACGGGTTGGTTTGAAGAAGGGGGGCCTGGGTAGTTAAGGAGAGGGTGTATTATTTATTTATTTTATTTTTTTAATTATTTTATTTTTTTCCAAACCCTAAATGTTGACTTTTAATTCGAACACCTATCGAGGCCCAACGACTGTCGCCCCTAGCTAATTACCCCCATTCCGAACACAATGGGATATGCCACGCAAGCTGATTCGATCGTTTCGATTAGTTTCCGTTAAATTCACATTTAAATCACTATATTGAATTTTAAATGTACATTTCAAGTTACCGGGGTCACATACTAACTAGAAAAATTCCAGAAAAATATTTTCTAGCTTCGTATTGACGATACGGTCCTAACAAAACTAGTTTTGTCGAATTCTGAGACCGTTGGAAAAATGGCCATTTTCCAGTCGATTAAAATCAACTAAAACTGGTCAAACGCGTTTTCCTTTGCCACGCTCACATATTGATTCGAAAAATTATGAAATTTGAAATCTAGTAATAACTTTACATCACAGACCCAACAAAACTGGTTTCGTCGAAATCCGAGGTCGTTTGCAAAATGTCCATTTTTAAGGGCCTGAATTCCATAGCGACTATTCAGAATTTTCAACTGGACATATCTTTTGATTCCCGCTATGAAATCTCGATTTGTCGGATTCGTTGGAAAGATATCATCAATTAGATTCCATTATTTTTGGTTTCACTAAACTCCGGATTGTTTTGCACCCGGTATGTTCAATTGAAGTTTGAAATCGAATTATCGAACTACCGCGCCATTTTCAATTCTATTTATAATTATATAAAATTATTTATATTCTATCGACGACGTATATAATATATACGTTCTAATTCTATTCAAAATAAATTTTCTCGTCGATATTATTTAAAATAACTTATTTTAAATATTCAAAATTCGCTAAAATTGCCAAAATAAAAATTTTAAACTTGCCCAGAATTTGCGGGTTATTACATATTCTCTTC
Source organism: Allium sativum (assembly GCA_030737875.1). NCBI lineage: Eukaryota > Viridiplantae > Streptophyta > Magnoliopsida > Asparagales > Amaryllidaceae > Allium > Allium sativum. The sequence continues at coordinate 103,715,853 of CM060911.1, read as the reverse complement.
TTCTTCCACTCAAGCTCTCAAACTCCATCACCCTTCCCTCCCACCGTCGGCCAGCCCTCCCCCACGTCAGCTGCCAACTCCCCTTATTCTACGTTCCTCCAAGCTCCAAGCTCCTCCCTTCCATCTTAATCGCTTAAAAACATCACCTTAACACAATTTATTATCTTCTAACACCCCTACCTCCTCTACTACCACCATACCTGCGGACCACACCTGCACGCACCAGACCACACGCAACAGCCCCTTCCCTGGGCCATGGCCCCCACCTCCTTAAAACCCCCTTAAACCATTAAAAATCCTTCCTTTCTTCTCTATAATGCAGGTATATATATGTGTGTATATATATAAGTGTATATATATGTATAGTATTTTGGTATATTTAAAGTAGAAAAAAAATTGGTTGTGAAGCGAAGTCGGAAGTTGCAGAGAAGTTAGAGAATTCTACACTAAAGTTTGGCGGAGTGGATAAGCTATGGTTAGCAAACCTTGTTCGCGTTTGGTTAAATTAGTTTATTTAGTGAGTTAACTTTGCTCACATTTGGTTAACTTAAGTAGTTAGTGTAGTTAATTACGTTGTGAATAGTAATTGCTACGTTATTAAGTAACTTTGGGTTTAATAACTGTTAATGATGTTAATGGAAGTTAGAGAAGTTAATTACTTGATAGTTTAGTAATTAAAGTGAACAACGTAATTATTATGAAGTTAAACTGGAAATAAATGATCAGTTAATTCGGTTGATAATGTGATTGTTATTTTATGGATGAATAGTAACATCAATAAATTTTGATGTAACATTGATTGACAACTGGTTATGATGTGTCAACATTAATTGGACATGATTGGATTTGCTAGTTATAGCAAATAAATTATTAATAATGATTAATAATTGAGTTAAAGTGATTTGAAATAGTAATTAAGGGTTAATGACCTTAACGCTTATGTTAATGATGTAATTATGAGATAATTGGAAGTTAATGGCTGTTAATGATCGTTAATGATGTGTTAAATCCATATAAGTTGAATTATATGGTGATAGATTGAGTTTCATTCCAAATTGAAATTTAATGGAATATAAAATTAATAAAATAATAAGTAAAAAAATAAAAGTTCGATTTTTAAATCTGAAATGATTTGGAAAGATAGTTTAAGTAATTACGAACAGTTTTCGCAAATATAGAATTTAATTTGAACAAGCTTTCAAGTAATTAAGGCATGTTTTAAATTTGAATTTAAAAGTGAATAGTACCTTTGAAAAGTAAAGTTCGGTTTGGATATCTAGAAAATGCTTTAACTAGATTTTATTATCCAAATAATCTTACTTATTTTTATAGTGGATTTCAGGAAAGTTTGGATTTCAAAAGATAAAGTTTGAAAGATAATATTATTTTAATAATTTTAGTAATATTATAATATTTAAATAATGGAATATTTGAATATAAATTTAAATATTGGAAATATAGTTTTCAAAATTTATTACATGATTAATAAACTATATTGGAAGTAATTTGATTTGATTTTAATTATAAATTGAAGTTTGGTTTGAATAGAAGTTGTCATGCGGCGGTATTTCACGAATTTCGACCATTGACTTTAAATTGACGTACCGGGAGATCTGACCGTCAGATTTTTCCAGAACGAAAAAACTTTGGTCCGAAATGAAAAGATCTTTCAAACGCAAAGTAAAATTTTATAATCCAATGGTTAGATTTTAAAATAAGTTCAAATCAAATTTGAATAAAAACAACCCTAGAGTAGTTAGTGACCCGAAATTGAATTTTATTGAAATAACGTATTTTTAAATTATTAAAAATAGGAATAAATTATGATAAATCGTAACAAATGATTTGAAAGAGAGTTGGAATGAATCTATCAAGTTCGGAAAGTTAAAAATTATATTTTCTGAAAATGAGATATTTCAGCAACGCTATTTGCGACGATTTTTGGAACGGTTTAAAATTAAAAGGTTTTGAAATAACCAATGATACCCAAATGATTTGCAAATTAATCCAAAGGATTAGAATGGTGATTTTAAGATATTTTTGGATTTTAAAAGTATGAAACAAAGCTTAAGTTTTCCAAATTGAATTGAATCGATTTGGTTCTAGTTGAGATAAGTCTCTATAGATGAAGACCTTTACTATTTAAGGAATTTAAAAGGCTTTTCCGTTATTCCATTTGTAGTATTAGTCTGATACATAAATATATATCGATTATGAGCAGATATGATTTTCGTAAAGGTTTCATTGAAAATGAAATTCTGATTTTGGGTTTGTTGTGAATGATGTTTTAAATAACGTTTGTTCCTTGACCCGTCTAAATAAGAAGATGGTTTCCCAAGTTAAGTTGAAAAGAAATCTTTATTTAATTTGAATATTAAGATTTAATGAAATTTTTTCCCTTAGCAAAAGATAATGGGAACAAGGTTTAAAGATCATTTAAAAGTTAAGCGAGTTTTCCTTAACAATAAGATTAAGAAATCGTAAGTACGATTTTAGGATAAAGATATGATCAAAGAAAGATAAAGTAATCTACCCCAATCAATGATCAATGAAAGGGTTTGGTTTGGGATAAATATATTTTCCCGTAAATTTAAATGAAATCTTTAATCAGATTTGGATTGAAAAATGGTATTAATGAAGGTAATTAAACTTACCAAAATACGAAGGCAATTAGATATGGAGTACTGCCAGTTTTTCTCCATGGGATGAATATTATGGAATGTTATAATGAATTGAGGAATTACCTTTTTGTATGGTTTGATAATCCCGATAAAGCTTATAAATATTGGTATGAGTTATATCTTTGATATGGGATTTTATGATAAATTGAAATGATTTCCAAGGAAAGATTTAAACAAGAATTTAAAATATGTAAATCTTTGATAAGATTGAAGGGAGTAATTCCCAATGTAAAAAATGATTTGAGTAAAAGAATATTCCAAGATGGAATGAGATTCATGATATTTTTGCATATCTTTATTGATTTTAAAGATGCGCTAGTTATTTCGAAAGACCGCGTTTCAACCCATTATGAAATACGATGTGATAAGAGAAATTGAAAATGAAGAAGACTATGATTGGAGAGCAGAGATCTTCACATCGAAAGGATTGCTCATTGATGCATCGAGTGGCCACCAAATTATGGGATATATTGTGACTGCAATCTGACCGTACTTGAAGCAATTTAGATTGCAAGGACTTTCGCACCTAGGCAAGGGCCATGGAATAAAGTGTCTTTGGTCTCGTTTAACACACAGAATGAATTTGTAAATGGATGTGTGTCTGACTCTGTATTTTACAGCACAATGAATCAATTTCTATTGATGATATATCAGATAGGTAGTGGAGGATTCATCCTTTTAGCTTAACACCCTCCTCTGGGACTTGTGTACTCAAAAGGTTACGTACTAATATACTCCGATTATATGTTGTGAATTGAAAATGTGGCATGCTAAGTGATGAGCTATTGATGATCAAAGCTTTTTGTTCAAAAGAAGAGCTTTGTGTGGAATCGTAACTTCAGGGACTCGCAACCGGTAATGAGCCGAAACATGATGAAGTACCATACAGTTAAGGACTAACGTTTCCTTCTAGTTGAGAAGTGATATCACGGTATGGAGCCAAATAATTTACTTATGTGGATGATTTATCAAGGCACCTCGGAAAATGGTCGACAACGACCGAGAGAAGTTACGTTCAGGAGAAACCCGAACATCACCTAGTATAGGTGGGCCAGTTTTGCTAATATAGAATGTGCATTTGTTGGTCCTGGGACATCCCGCTAGAGGTGTTCCGAATTGCGGAAAGGAAGATCCTTTGCCTTGGTCATTGATGGAAACCAACTTCCAATTATTAGGAAATGCAGAATGCAGATCTTAATACAAGACTAACATTAGAGGGGGATGAATAGTGTTTTCAAGAAATTTAAGAAAATCTAAAACTTATATGATCTACTATATGAATCACACACCACAAAGATGATCATAGACACAGAATCAAACATAAACACAGAAATAAACAAAAATAAAATACTGAAAAGAAAAGAACACATCGAATTTTATACTGGTTCGGATTACTCCTACGTCCAATCCCACACAACGCTGGATTGCACAAAGTTTTATTACTATATCAATATCCAAGTACAATCCCCTTGATTTCACAGCTACAAGGTTAACACCGCTCCAAACACCTTTAATTTCACGGCTATAGGGTTAACACCACTCCCTTTCCTTGATTTCAGGGATGCTGTAATGACCCGGGATTTTCGGCTATAAAATCGACATAGATACCTTTACCATAACTCATGTCGACCCTCCAAACACCGAAAACACTGGATTGTTAAAGAAAGAATTTAGAGGGTGAGATAAGAAAGAAAGAAATATTAGAATAGAAGAAGAAGAAACACCACAACACAGAATCAGATTCTCACATCGCAGCGGAACAAAATATAATACAGAAATAATCTTTATTGAGAGCTTTTAAAACACACTTACAATATCAGAGTATAACACACCTCTGGACAGTTATAATGACCTATCCTCATATACAACACACAGTGGAACAAGAGATATAAAACATCATATGACTAAACATCTCCAGCTCGTCTCTTCACAGAATTCGATAACCTGAACCTGTACGCACAGGCTAACCCGAGCATTTACAAAACACCGGGTCAGTTTGGTGAACCAGAGTGAGATAAACTCGCACATTATTAAGGGTAAATCATTCAATCATGGTTTTAGAGTTTAAAGTCATTTCAAAAGAAAAGGATAATCGTAAGACCAAATCCACACATAAACACGGACGATCTTTACTTTACGATAACCCAAAATAGTTTTGAAACCAATATCTTTTCTGATATTATAATAATGTCTAAATACAAGTAAATAACAACCTTGTGGAACGCTTGCATCTCACGCTCCACATATATAGTATACAATCAAAAACCACGGGCGGTTATTGGAGATTGGATTTCAACTATGACAAGGTATGGGACCACCTTCTGATAATGTATCTCTAGAGGCGAATATACTGGGTTCAACAAGAACGTCTTGCAACCTGGCCCACACATGACCAACCACTCATTTCGCTTGAGTGTGTAACAATCCGGAAAATCTGAACCAATTTAAATTTTTTAAATTGGCTATTTTGGTGGATTTTAAATATTTTAAATAATAACGATGAAAAGTAAGTTTGAATCGATGTTTGAAAATAAATATAATTAATTCTAATTATAAACAAGGCCTGAAATGGCGCGGTAGTTACAAAATTTGAATTCAAACTTTGACTGACTGTACTGGGTGCAAAACAAAATGGATTTTAGTGAAACCAAAAATATTTAAATCTATTAGTGAATATATTTCTAAGAATCTGAAAAATCGAAGTTTCATAGCTGGAAGCAAAAGTTATGGCTAAATGAATTTTCAGAAAGGTCGCTATAGAGTTTATATGGCCCGTGAAAATGGCCATTTTGCAAACGACCTCGGAATTCGACGAAACCACTTTTGTTGGATCCGGGATGTCAAATTATTGCTAGGTTTCAAATTTCATAATTTTTGAAGCTAGTATGTGAGCGTGGCAAAGGAAAATGTGTTTGGTCAATTTCAATTAAATTGGATCGACCAGAAAAGGGCCATTTTTCAAACGGTCTCAGAATTCGACGAAACTAGTTTTGTTGGGACCGTATCGTCAAAACATAGCTATATTTATTTTTCGGGAATTTTTAGAATCAATGTGTGGCCCCGGCAAATTGAAATGTACGTTCAAATTAAATATTGAATGTTTTATATTTTAATTTGAAGAGAAACTGACCCAAACAGTCGAATGGGCCTACGAAACATATCCCATTGGGTTCAAAATGGGGGTATTTGGCTAGGGATGACAGTCGTTGGGTTTGGATTGGTGTTCATGTGTGAAAGAGGGTATTTTAGAGATTTTAAAAATACATAAATAAATAAATAAAAATCATTGGTCTACATCGGAAGTTTCTCTCTCCCCGTAACCCGATCGAAGGCGGAAGACCGCTCCTCCCTTCCCGTTCATTTTCTGATCAATCCACGCACAATTACCCTTCCCTCCAGTTGAAGATTTTGCAGATCTCCTCTCCACCTTCAAATCCATATATAGATTGTATTTTTTCATTCAGAATTGGGGGAGATATCGAGCTCGAAAATTTCGAGCTTCCAACCGTCGCCGCACCCTCCTCTGGCGGTCGAACTGGCCAACTCCTCCAGGCGCAGGTGCACCGCTCTTCCCCCTCCGACGCTGCAAAGGCCGATCTACGAATAGCTATACCGATTCGAAGAAAAATTGAAACCTAGTTTTGAACAAATCAGCTGAGGTACGGCCTATTTTAAATAAACTATATTATAGCACTTCAAAGCGCTACGGTTTTTGATTTCACTGTAAATATCATATCTTTTTCGTTTCTTGACGAAATTCAGTGAAACAAGAGACAGTGGACTCGTGTGGACGTCTTCTACATTCTAGAAGAGACCGCATATTTTTCTGAGCCTTCGGCTATTTTTGGTGGAGTGGAACCCAATGTGAGATTTCTAAACTATAAACGATATGGAAAACAACGATGTATAAATTATATAGTCGATGTATGAGTTATATAAGCGTTGTACACCTCATGTATAAGCGTTGTATAAGTTGTATGTTCGATGTATAAGTTATATATGCATTGTAAAAATTATATATATGTGTTGAAATAAAAGTGAAATGCTTATATAAATATATATATATATATACGCCCCTCGTCCACAAACCATGGACGATATTTATTGGTTGTGATTGGTGTGAAAATTGGCTGATAGTGAATGGTTGATTAGAATTGTTTGTGGTTGAGAATTAATTGGTTGAAATCACATAGGATTAGTTTGTGGAAATGAAAAAAAAATACATGCCGCCTGCGTACGAAATAGATGTATGAAATCCCCATTGTCAAAAGCTGCGACGCTTTAAGGTAGAGCGAGGAGCCGTACTAGGGATGGCCCCGGTTTTAACTACCCTGCCATTATGCTGCCGAAATTTTGAATAATATTCATGTGTTAGACTTATTTTCATGTGTTGAATAGAAATTCATTCGCTGAATAGAAATTCATGTGTTGAATGGTATTATGTTTCAAATAAATTGCTTTAACAATAAAAATCACATTTTTATTATATATACGAACCATAGAAAACATTCATGTGTTGAATAGGAATTCATTTGTTGAATGGTATCCATGTTTTTAAATAAATTGTTTTATAATAAATATCATATTTTTATCATCTATATGAACTATATAAAATAGTCATGTTTTGAAATAAATTGTTTTATAATAAAAATCATATTTTTATCATCTATATGAACTATATATAATAGTCATGTTTTGAAATAAATTGTTTTATAATAAAAATCATATTTTTATCATCTATATGAACTATATAAAATAGTCGTGTTTTGAAATAAACTGTTTTGCAATAAAAATCACATTTTTACTACATACATGAATCGTTAAAAATAGTGAAGTGTCGAAATAAATGTCTGTTGGATAAAAATATCATTTTTATCAAATGTATGAAAAGAATATGGTTTTGAAATCGAAGAATCATTTATATTTATATATACATATATATAAATATAATTAAAATATATCGAATAACGAAGCTGCAGTTCGTGTTTTGAAACCATGATTTCAAATGATTAGTGCGGGAGATCCGACCATCGGATTTTCCCGAAACCGAAACCGTTGGGTTCGCTTTGGAAATATCTTTCCAACGACACCAACTTTTTAAAGATCCAACGGTTGGATTGTATGGAATGTTTGATTCAAATCTGAAGAAAAACAGCGCCAGAATCGATTGTATATATATATATATATAATTAAATTAAATCGAATAACGACGCTGCAGTTTGTATTTTGAAATCGAAATTTCAAACGAGTGTACCGGGAGATCCGACCATCAGATTTTCCCAAAACTGGAACCGTTGGATTCGTTTTGAAAAGATCTTTCTAATGATGTAAAATTTGTGAAGATCCAACAGTTAGATTTTCAGATATGTGTAAATCAAATCTGAAGAAAAACATCGCCACGTCCGCATTATGGCCCGAAGCGTCGTTTGAATGAATTGGCTATAAATAAATAAATAAATAGCGATAAATCGTTATAAAATATTACAAACGATATGGAATGGAAATAAACCGAATTTACCTGGTTTATTGAATATTTGATGGTTGAATGTGAAATCTGTAAACTAACTGGAGGTTAGCTAAGTCGAATGGTTTCCTGGGTTTTGATCTGATGTTGATTTCGGCCTTCGGGGTTAATATTTGGGAAATCGTTCTCTTACTAATTTACGGTTTGTGAATAATGAATTGGAATGAAGCGTATGTTGTGTTTGTGTAGCACTTGTTAATTATATACGCAAGTTGCTCAGAAAGACCGGGTTTATCCCATTCTGAATAACTGAATCGACGATAAGAAGTCGAAGATGAAAACAGTGTTTGAAGACCGGATATTTTCACCTCGTTTGGATGGTAACTGATTTCCTGATTGGGAGGCATCCCAAAATATGGATAATGAGTGGTGATCGTCCAGACGTACATGGAGATCAATGGGTATGCGAGGTATATAGTGCCTCCGGTTTCGTTCAAACCCAGAACGGACTTGTAAATGGACTGTGTGTCTGACATTGGAATTCATTCTGTGTGATTGATAGCCATCAGTTGCATTGTGTGAATTGCCTGTGTGGCATGCTAAGATGCAGTGATCAGGGCTTCTATTGAAAAGCAAAGTCTTGTGGTTGATGATCAAAGCACCGCCTGTGTGGCGTAGCTTTGTGTATAACGTGAATTCGCGAACCTCACACCCCGATATGAGCCAAAAACAGGAGAGGACGTCACGGAGGACATGCGTTTCTTCCTAGCTAGAGGTGGTGTCAGTGCTTAAACTGGCTTACATATATATTATTTTCACCTATGTGGTTGTTGCTGTTGCAAGGCACCTCGGATATATCGGTCGATCCGGGACCGATGGAGTCATTCGTTGGCTCATTTACGCCCCAAAGGGCGGGGAAACGCAATGTTCAGGCATTTTAATCCACATCGGTGGATCGGCCCTGACGATCCAAGGGTCGCTCGAGCTCTGATCCTGAGGCTCGGGCTAGGCAGTCTCGAATTCGGTAAGGACTATCTTTTGCCTTGGTTCATGACGGAAATCCAATTTCCAAATACGACACCATGCGGTTTTGATTGTGTGTGTGTGTATATATATATATATGGCGACATGATATATGGTACCCATGCCGTCTATGATTGATACTTATGATTTGAAATTGTTTTTGAAACATATAAACACTAGTAATAATATCAAATGCTTTTGTTTTATTCGTATCAAGCATATTTTGGCCATTATAAGGTAAAACTCTATCCTCCGATTTGCGTTGCATTGTGTGATGGGAACTGAGTCTTATAATGGCTTCATTTTTATAAAAAGCGTTGCGATGTTTAAAAGAATGATTTGTTTTAAAGCACTGGCAATCCAATGGAGTAAACCCGTTCCGCGAAAGTGGCGTGGTCCTGTGATTAGCCATATTATAAAATGTGTTTAGTAGATTTCTCATACCGGTCCTTGTTGCAGTCATGATGGGGGGTTCTCACCAAGTGGTTTGGTGGAAAACAGTGGGCTCTTACCCCCACATGTCCCTTGTGGGGGTTGGTTGTTGTGTGCTGATAGTCGAGAGGCTGGCCGTAAAACAAGTGGTACTAGGGGACCATTGTGAGCCACGGTGGGTTTTATCTGCTGTGCTGGAGGATGAAGGGATGGTTGCAAAGCCTATCGGATTTCGCGGTAACGTCACAACGTGGTATCAGAGCTTTGGTTAAGCTTAGTTCTGGTATATAACACATTAACGAACTCGTCAGAGATAGAACCAGTAGTGTTGTAGGACGAGTAACTCAATAGAGATAGGATCAGTAATATCCTAGTGCGAGTATAGCAGAATCGGAATAACTCGTTAGAGATGGGCTCAGAAGTGCCCCAGAACGAGTTGAGAGTTATATGTTTATAAATAACATATTTGTGATTATATATATAGTCTGGTTTTAGAAATATAATTTTTGAATACATAGAAGGTGTATACTTGAAAAGTAAAAGAGTATAAGGATTGATTAGTACATTTTTGAAAAGTTAAAAATAAAATTTATTGTTGTTTGTGTTGTGTGATAGTGAATTTGATTAATTAAATGATTAGAATGATAATTAATTTAATCAATAAGAGAATGAATGGAAGAATTTATTCGATTAAATCAAACATTGAACTGATTTAAAAATAGATAGAAATATATACATGTGCATTATATATGTTACAACTAGGTAAATGGATTAGCTGTTGAGTAAAGATTTTATTTGTATGCCCGACAAATAGGTAAACCTTAATGAGTTGGATGCGCAATTTTATTATCATATCAACTCCTGTGAATGCCATTGGATGCGGAGTGCTGGTTGTTCTGTGTGTAATAATAAATGTCGCCATAGGATAGTAACATTTAATTTTGAACTACATTACATGGCATACTTCTTGAAGATAGGCATACTTCATCATATACCACATAAGCATTTGGAGCTTGTGTGACGATGTTGAAGATTTACCATACGAGCGAGAGGCTTGTATGGCGATGACTATATATTACAGGTTGAACTGATGACTGATATGGATCATATAGAATATAACGGTAAATTGCCAGATTAATAAAAAAAACCACACGGGTCTGGAGTTGACAATAATCACGTCTCTCTAGTTATTAGATACAGCACATGGATTATTTATTTCCCACACGGGACGAGGTGACGAGAATTTATTCTCTGGAGTAATTAAAAATACACACTCCTTCAGGCTTAGACAGGGTGACGAGAATTTATTCTCTGGAGTTATTATCTATCCACGCTCCCCTATAAACACCAGAATATATCACTATAAATATGTGTATGCTTTATAAGATTTATTGGGTACCTAATACGGCCCAATAAATTTCCAAATCCCTCCCCATACAAAGGAGGTTATGGAGAAATTTTTCGAAAATTCTGGGTGTTAGCCAAATTTTTGAAGAATTTGAAAATTCTCAGAAACTGAAAAGTTGGAGAATGGAAGCTAGATTAGAAGTAAAGTTGATTAATCAAACCACTTTCGACTTTGTTCCTTTTCGGGGACGAAAAGTTTTAAGTGGGGGAGATTGTAACAACTCGGAAAATCTGAACCAATTTAAAAATTTTAAATTGGCTATTTTGGTGGATTTTAAATATTTAAAATAAATATTTTAAACAATAATGACGAAAAGTAAGTTTGAATCGACGTTTGAAATAAATATAATTAATTCTTATCATAAAAAAGGCCTGAAATGGTGCGGTAGTTTCAAAATTTGAATTCAAACTTTGACTGAATTTACCGGGTGCAAAACAAAATGGATTTTAGTGTAACCAAAAATATTTAAACCTGTTAGTGAATGTCTTTCTAACGAATCTGAAAAATCGAAGTTTCATAGCGTGAAGCAAAAGTTATGGCTAAATGAATTTTCAGAAAGGTCGCTATAGAGTTTATATGGCCCGTGAAAATGGCCATTTTGCAAATGACCTCGGAATTCGACGAAACCACTTTTGTTGGATCCGGGATGTCAAATTATTGCTAAGTTTAAAATTTCATAATTTTTGAAGCTAGTATGTGAGCGTGGCAAAGGAAAATGTGTTTGGTCGATTTGTGTTAAATTGGATCGACCAGAAAAGGGCTATTTTTCAAACGGTCCCAGAATTCGATGAAACTAGTTTTGTTGGGACCGTATCATCAAAACATAGCTATATTTATTTTTCGAGAATTTTTAGAATCAATGTGTGGCCCCGGCAAATTGAAATGTACGTTCAAATTAAATATTGAATGTTTTATATTTTAATTTGAAGAGAAACTGACCCAAACAGTCGAATGGGCCTACGAAACATATCCCATTGGGTTCAAAATGGGGGTATTTGGCTAGGGACGATAGTCGTTGGGTTTGGATTGGTGTTCATGTGTGAAAGAGGGTATTTTAGAGATTTTAAAAATACATAAATAAATAAATAAAAATCATTGGTCCACATCGGAAGTTTCTCTCTCCCCGTAACCCGATCGAAGGCGGAAGACCGCTCCTCCCTTCCCGTTCATTTTCTGATCAATCCACGCACAATTACCCTTCCCTCCAGTTGAAGATTTTGTAGATCTCCTCTCCACCTTCAAATCCATATATAGTTTGTATTTTTTCATTCAGAATTGGGGGAGATATCGAGCTCGAAAGTTTCGAGCTTCCAACCGCCGCCGCACCCTCCTCCGGCCGTCAAACTGGCCAACTCCTCCAGGCGCAGGTGCGCCGCTCCTCCCCCTCCGACGCTGCAAAGGCCGATCGACGAATAGCTACACGGATTCAAAGAAAAATCGAAACCTAGTTTTGAACAAATCAGCTGAGGTATGGCCTATTTTAAATAAACTATATTATAGCACTTTAAAGCACTACGATTTTTGATTTCACTATAAAAATCATATCTTTTTCATTTCTTGACGAAATTCAGTGAAACAAGAGACAGTGGACTCGTGTGGACGTCTTCTACATTCTAGAAGAGACCGCATATTTTTCTGAGCCTTCTACTATTTTTGATGGAGTGGAACCCAATGTGAGATTTCTAAACTATAAACGATATGGAAAACGACGATGTATAAATTATATAGTCGATGTACGAGTTATATAAGCGTTGTACACCTCATGTATAAGCGTTGTATAAGTTGTACGTTCGATGTATAAGTTATATACGCATTGTAAAAATTATACATATGTGTTGAAATACAAGTGAAATGCTTATATATATATACACACACGCTCCTCGTCCACAAACCATGGACGATATTGATTGGTTGTGATTTGTGTGAAAATTGGTTGATAGTGAATGGTTGATTAGAATTGTTTGTGGTTGAGAATTATTTGGTTGAAACAACATAGGATTAGTTTGTGGAAATGAAAAAAAAATACATGCCGCCTGCGTGCGAACTAGTTGCATGAAATCCCCATTGTCAAAAGCTGCGAGGCTTTAAGGTAGAGCAAGGAGCCATATTAGGGATGGCCCCGGTTTTAACTACCCTGCCGTTATGCAGCCGAAATTTTGAATAATATTCATGTGTTAGAATTATTTTCATGTGTTGAATAGAAATTCATTCGTTGAATAGAAATTCATGTGTTGAATGGTATTCTGTTTTAAATAAATTGCTTTAACAATAAAAATCACATTTTTATTATATATACGAACTATAGAAAACCTTCATGTGTTAAATAGGAATTCAATCGTTGAATGGTAATTCATGTGCTGAATGGTATCCGTGTTTTTAAATAAACTGTTTTACAATAAAAATCATATTTTTATCATCTATATGAACTATATAAAATAGTCATGTTTTGAAATAAATTGTTTTATAATAAAAATCATATTTTTATCATCTATATGACCTATATAAAATAGTCATGTTTTGAAATAAATTGTTTTATAATAAAAATCATATTTTTATCATCTATATGAACTATATAAAATAGTCGTGTTTTGAAATAAATTGTTTTGCAATAAAAATCACATTTTTACTACATAATGAATCGTTTAAAATAGTGAAGTGTCGGAATAAATGTCTATTAGATAAAAATATCATTTTTATCAAATGTATGAGAAGAATATGGTTTTGAAATCGAAGAATCGATTATATATATATATATATATAATTAAAATATATCAAATAACGAAGCTGTAGTTCATGTTTTGAAACCGTGATTTCAAACAATTAGTGCGGGAGATCCGGCCATCGGATTTTCCCGAAACCGAAACCATTGGGTTCGCTTTGGAAATATCTTTCCAATGACACCAACTTTGTAAAGATCCAACAGTTGGATTGTCTGGAATGTTTGATTCAAAACTGAAGAAAAACAGTGCCAGAATCGATTATATTTATATATATGTATATAAATATAATTAAATTAAATCGAATAACGACGCTGCAGTTTGTATTTTGAAATCAAAACATCAAGCAAGTGTACCGGGAGATCCGACCGTCAGATTTTCCCAAAACTGGAACCGTTGGATTCGTTTTGAAAACATCTTTCTAATGACGTAAAATTTGTGAAGATCCAACGGTTAGATTTTCAGATATGTGTAAATCAAATCTGAAGAAAAACAGCGCCACGGCCGCGTTATGGCCCGAAGCGTCGTTTGAATGAATTGGCTATAAATAAATAAATAAAAATAGTGATAAATCGTTAAAAAATATTATAAATGATATGGAATGGAAATAAACCGAATTTACCCAGTTTATTGAATATTTGATGGTTGAATGTGAAATTTATAAACTAACTGGATGTTAGCTAAGTCGAATGGTTTCCTGGGTTTTGATCTGATGTTGGTTTCTGCCTTCGGGGTTAATATTTGGGAAATCGTTCTCTTACTAATTTACGGTTAGTGAATAATGAATTGGAATGAAGCGTATGTTGTGTTTGTGTAGCACTTGTTAATTATATACGCGAGTTGCTCAGAAAGACCGGGTTTATCCCATTCTGAATAACTGAATCGACGATAAGAAGTCGAAGATGAAAACGGTGTTTGAAGACCGGAGATTTTCACCTCGTTTGGATGGTAACTGATGTCCTGATTGGGAGGCATCCCGAAATATGGATAATGAGTGGTGTAACGACCCGTGTTTTTGGCACTCGAATATGTAATTTAATTTATTTATTATATTGGGAATATTAATGGAATCTAATATTGAATTCGTTATTTAGAACGAAGTTGAACGTTATAATTTATATATATTATAATTCGAACTCGAAAATGGCGTGCAGTTCGTAAATTCGAGTTTTGAACTTCAACTGAGAATACAGGATTCGATATAAGTCGGATTTCTGTGAAACAAGACACGTTGGAGCCGTATTGGCGATAATTTTCATATGAAAGAGAAAAATCCAGATTTCGTGTTATAGTTTGATATTTATGGCCAAATCAAATTTTGAAATAGTCGCTATGGAAAATCGTTATTTTATAGGCCTTTAAAATGGCCGTTTTGCAAACGGACTCAGATTTCGACGAAATCAGTTTCATTAGAACCGTATCGCTAAATTATTGTACGGTGGTGAATTGCGTGGAAAAACCGATGTCGTATGTGACCACGGAAGCCGTAAACGCCCGTTCAATTTCTATAGCGCGTATTTAAATAAATAAAGGGGTATTTGAGTGTAACTTGAGAAGACGATCGAATTAGGCCACGAAACCAGTTTCGTTGAGTTCGTATCGTCGATTAGAGTCAGAATAAGTATATAGTTTGTTATTTTTAGGGATCGAGAAATTTGGCGTTAAAAAGGGTAGGGCGGTTCAGGGTAAAAATAGCCTTCCAAGGCAACAGTCTCAGAATGCGACGAAATTAGTGCCGTTGGGTTCGTATCGAAAAGTTATTGTCGATGTTCGCAGTTTCAAGTGGATTTGATTTATCTGGTGACCGTGGAAAAATTAAATGCGTGTTCATTTCTGGTTTCATAAAGGAAATTTTTTCATACGATCTCGGATTTCGACGAAACTTGTCCCATTTGATCCGGAATATCTTTTTACGTTGAAATTAGCCTTTTTATCAGAAAACAAAAATCGTATGTAGTGGTTTTTAACACGATTTCTCCACGACGAAGTTTCGTACCTTATAATCTGAATAAAACTATCCATCCGTGTTGTCCAAGGAACGTACCACCCAAACATTTCTTTTCTTGTCTGTCAATTTTTTTTAAACACCGTGACGACAAAGCATTTAAAATTGAAATGACATCTCTCCAACCGTGCAGACAAAAAAGTAGACACGCAGACCTACGAATACTGTTTCATACCGTGGTGACCACGTTTCTTTGGCACTATAAATACGTTGTTCCTCTTCCTGCCCAAAACACAAAACTCTCCAGTCTTCTTTCTCTTTTCTTTTCGAACCAACAACTGACTCTTTCCCCTAAATTATATATATATATATACATTTCCGTGAGAAGAACAGGGGGAGCATGCGTGAGGAATACTGACGTGGGCATGCTATGTTTGGGTTCAAACTAAAGAAGAAGGGAAACTGTGCATGGGGTTCAGCGCATTGGGGAATGGCGCGGGGTTTGAGCATATGGCGGACGGAGGCGTGTGTGTATGGTGTGGAGCGAAGGAGCTCGGGAAGGGGAGCATGTAAAGTGGCATTGGGATCTGATGGCGTGTGACAAACAAAAAGGGGAGGAGAGAGGGTGCGAAGCAGGGACAAGAGGTTTTGGTTAAAATGGACGTGGAAGAGTGGTTCGCAACAGCAGGTAGAAGATAATGGGCAGTTTATTTAAATTATAATCATCCAATTTATGAACGCCTAATCACATGTTTAACGTGACCCTGCCATTTTAAGTAATACACGTATCGTCAACAGTTTGTATAATATAGTACCTGGTAGTACATATAGTAACACGTTGAATGAGCTGTTAAAAATCTTAAACATTTTTTTAAGGTAATTATTTAAATTAAGAAATGATACATTTAAATAAAGGAGTCACGAACTACTAGGGTCAAATAAAAATTTAACTTTTTATGTTTGTTTAAGGATGGTGCTTATTAGTTTTAATGTGAACAAATAAAAGGGGGAAACAGGCATAAATTGGAACGTGAACATCTGAGCTTTTGTCAAACATAAAAGCGTTGAGGGTTTAATCGTTTATCCAAAGTCGACCTGCTATTCAAGTAAGAAGATTTAATTAACCGATTAATATATAGTTAGTTTAAAAAAAAAAAAAAACCTAAATTAGGAAATGAATTATTAATTTAAATTGTGATCACTTAAATATTAATAACATGTTTATATGTCATCAGAATTAGACAAACAAGGTGCCGTTGGACTCACATTGACATGCACTACATGCTGGAGTTAGATTGGACGAGACTGGAGACTGCTGGAATTTATGGTTAAAATTAAACATCTCGTGATTTAACCGGAAACCGAACCGCTTTAGCGACAATGGAATTCGGTGAGTTAAACTCACTCAGTTACCCTTTTTATATTTTATATAAATTGGGTATTTTTATTTTGTGTGCTCTGCTTGCCAATGGTTGACTGCTTTGCTAGTTATCTATTTAACTGTTAATTTAACCGATGAAATTAAACTGTGTTTAATTTCAGTAAAATACCAAATCGTTATTTTTAACGATTGGTTCCAATAAAGGTAACTCACCTTGGTTGGTCACGTTTATTTATAAACGTGTTGAAAATGGTTGAATTGGTTGAATTGCTTATAGTTGATGTTAAATGGTCGTTATTTAATTTATCAGTTAAACAAAACTGAACCGTCTGATTTGAGATAACCATTTGAATACAGGGAAGAACATGTTGGAGGGATCCAACCGGATTCCTCAAATATATTATTTATTTAACATTTCCACCTATGAACTGTCCTGTTGGGCTGATTGATTTGATTGTTGTTTATTGACTGAATATTCAACATCTGTTTGGTTTAAACCAATGGGCGATATTGGTTAAGTGTTTGGCAGAGTATGGCCTTTAAAACCAATCGAGTTATAGATATTGATTCACCGTCAGGTGAATCGATAGAGTTGAGATTATAAAATTTATTTTATAACCAGAGTTAGATTTGAATTAAATAAATATTTTATTGGTTTAAAACTTTGATTTGTTATTTTGCAAAGCAAATGCTGATGTTAATCAGATTTACCAGTTGAAGAATAAGAAATGAATTAAATGGTAAAACCTTGGAAAATTGTTTTATAAAGAAAACAAATAATTAGAATTTATTTAAATTAATTATATGTTTAAGCGAGGATTGTTGAAATCGGTTAATGAGATAATCAAGTTTTTGAGTTAATTAAATCGGCCGTTTGAAATTAGAATTGTTTATCACGTTAATGTGTTTTGACTAAATAGTTAAATGAATATTGTTTGAATTTAAATAAGGATTTAAAAGGGATTTAATCTTTAATTTAGTTAATAAAGGGATTAACTACTAAAGTAGTTAATGTTTGAAATAAGTTATTATTTTATGATGAATTTAGGGATATATTTTTAAATGGGAATTCATTTAAAAAGTTACCGAATGTGAGATGCAAGCCAATTGAATGGTGGAAGGAAATCAACATACTCAATTGTATGAATTAAGTGAAAGGAGATTACGATAAAAGGGTTTATTACAAACCAGAGGTTTAAGTGAGATTTTAAGTGTAAGACGTTAATTTTACATTAATGTTATTTGGAAATGAAATCAAGTAACAAGCGAGCTTTGAAATGAGATTTCAAAAGTGGGAAAAGGTTAAATATATTTGAAAGGGGATTGGAAAATGTGAATTTGGGGTTAAATAAGAGGTCATAGGGTGGTATAACCAAACCAGAGTTAAATAGAATTTGTTTGGAGATTTGAATGGAATGTTGAGTTCCTGATTACAACTTGTATTTATCTGAAGATTTGAACGTTGTTGATTAAGGTCTGAGAGGTAACTAAAATACCCCAACTTGAACA
The DNA here is from genome assembly GCA_030737875.1 of Allium sativum. NCBI lineage: Eukaryota > Viridiplantae > Streptophyta > Magnoliopsida > Asparagales > Amaryllidaceae > Allium > Allium sativum. The sequence goes on along the minus strand of CM060911.1, from coordinate 103,697,293 downwards.
ACATCGGGATTATCTGAAGATAGTATTAGTTGGTAAATCGTAAGAGACGTTAGTGGATATGTTTGAAAATCTAAACAGCGATTTTAGCATGGTTGTTATAATATATGTTTTGTAAATCTAATATAGCAATTGTAGCGCTTTTGCTATAGTAAATGGGTTGTACCCCTAAACAGCGATTATAGCGCTGTTGTTTTGTAAATCTAAATAGTAATTATAACGCTATTGTTATAACATATGTGTTACAAATTTCTTTGTTAAAACTAATGGATTTCCGAATTTAAAAGATGATTTGAAAGAAGATTTAAAAATGGGAAATTGAATATAGTTATTCAAGATAGAATTAGCCAAACATAGTTATTCGGCTAAGTTGCCATTTCGTACGACTGCTAGCGTAATTCGCAGGGCTGCAGATAGACTACGGCGGTCGGATGTTTCCTGAGGGATTCAGGCGTAACCATTGTGATCGCTGTGATCTAGAGTCAAGCGAATGGGGTTAAGACGAATGTTAATTAATCAATTAGAGTTATTCAAATATCGTATTTTTGAATATTAAAAGAATTGGAAGTTTCAATTTAACAAAAAGGGAAATTAGTTTGTCAAAGGCCAAATGATGCTAAATACTAAATCAGTGAACTCATTGGAGTGTCATGTTTGAAACATTGAATATTTTGATAGTTAAAACACCGACTATCAAACCCTCCCAATACGATTGTTGGTATGGAAAGACCGGGATCGAATTTATATTCGAAAACCATTCCGTCCAACAAATACGTGAAGATCTCAGAAGATGATCGAGATGGAGTATTGAAGACCGTGGGTTTTCATAAACGGAAGAACCACTAATATTCTCTGCCTGGCAAGCAGAGGAAAGCTGTGATTCTGTCGTAGTTGGAATCTACGGGGTTGCAAGGACTTCTCGCTATTGATCCATGGGGTGATTCCTATATGGATGCAGTAGGAGAGTGCCTTCGGTTCATCCTGTTCCTGGATGACGTATATGGACGAATGTCTGACAGAGTATTTCCAAAGGATCACGTACGTTGATTTCTTCAAACGTGCTATGGTTGTTGGCGGGGAATCGCCGTTCTCTTAGCTTCCAGCTAGAGTATTTTTGTGGATATCAATTAGTGATATCTGATGGATTTGACGATGTGGCATTCAAAGTGAATGACGACCAGATGATCAAGAGTAATCTAGACCTCAAGCCTCATCAGTCGGGAAATGACAAAAATCGGGCAGGCAGCATGGCTATGTGGGTCGCTCCCATTAGGGTGTAGAATCACCTATCTAGAGAAAATCCTATTGTTTCTTGTATCTATGTTTCGATGCTGTCCCTTATCGGGAGACGGTTGCTGATCCCAACCGTCGGTGATATACATTCGATACACTCAAGCGAAATGAGTGGTCGGTCATGTGAGGGCCGGGTTGCAAGAGGTTCTTGTTGAACCCAGTGTATTCGTCTCTAGAGATACACTATCGGAAGGTGGACCCATACCTTGTCAAGTTGGAATCCAATATCCAATAAGCGCCCGCGATTTTGATTGTATATGTGGAGCGTGAGATGCAAGCGTTCCACTAGATTGTTATTTACTTGTATTTAGACATTATTATAATATCAGAAAAGATATTGATTTCAAAACTGTTTTGGGTTATCGTAAGGTAAAAACCGTCCGTGTTTATGTGTGGATTTGGTCTTACGATTATCCTTTTCTTTTGAAAAGATTTTTGAACTTTAAAATCATGATTGGATGATTCACCCTTATTACTGTGCGAGTTTATCTCACTCTGGTTCACCAGACTGACCCGGTGTTTTGTAAATGCTCGGGTTAGACCGGGTTGTACAGGTTCAGGTTATCGACTGCTATAAAGAGACGAGCTGGAAGAGTCCAGACATATGATATTATTACTATTCCGCTGTGTGTTATATGAGGACAGATTATTATCACTGTCCAGATGTGTACTCTGATATTGTAAGTATTTCAAAAGCTTTCAATAAAGATTATTTCTGTATTATATTTTGTTCCGCTGCGATGTGAGACTCTGTGTGGTGTTCTTCTTCTTCTTCTATTCTAATATTTCTATCTTATCTATTCTCACCCTCTAACTTCTTTCTATTAATGATCTGGAATGTTCGATGTCTGAATGGTCAACATGGTAGTTTGATGTTGATTTTCGGAGTCGAAAATCCCGGTTCGTTACAGTGGTATCAGAGCTGGTTGCTTAATTGGTACGGATGATAGGGGGTTCTCGCTTCGCGTTTGGTGGCGAACGGGAGACTCTTACCCCTACATCTCCCGACAATGTGGGTTGGTCGAGTCGAGAGGCTGGCCGTAAAAGCAGTTCTGAGGTATCTCTGTAAGCCACGCTGGGAGGTTAGCCCAGTGCCGAGGGAGGAGAGGATGGTTGAAAAGCCTACTCGAATCTCGGGGTCATTACAGTGGTATCAGAGCTATTGGTTAAGTAATTACCTTGGCTCTGTGGCGTGACTCAGTAGAGATGGGGTTAGTAATACCCTAGATTGAGTTTGAGTGTATATATATGAGCGCGTATTTGTAAATTGATATAAAAACTGTTTATATTGTGTTGATTGGTTTGTCGAGTAGTTTATGAATTCTGGTCGATACAGTAATGCAAACTGTGTCGATAAGTGTTTCTAAACTCTTGAACAGAATAATTCGACACAGTATGTTTTTGAAAGGCGGTAAATGAAATAATTTTACCCAAATTATATTTTGATATAAAGGAAATATATATGTTGGAAATATCATAATATATGTGATGTGTTGTTTGTTATTATAATCGAATAAGATTATAATTGAAATGGTTATATAACCAATCAGAATTCATATAAGTGAGATATATGAAAATCAGATGAATTAAATCTGAATTTAAATCAGAAATGAAATCAAAATGGTGGAAATGTGAAAAGTGTGTGTAAATGAATCTAGAATAAATATATGTGAATTTTAAAACCCTGGGAGATTTTAATTTGTTTTACGGGCATTATGTTTGGATATTTTGAAATAAATTTCAAAATGGAAGTGTTTAAATATGGTTTGATAAGTGATATAGTATTGAACTCACTTTGATAGCTGGGAAATAACTCTGAGGATGCTGGCCACATCATCAGTGTGCATTTCCGAGTTCTAAGTGACGGATTACTACCAAAATTTTGTTTTGAATTGCTTTGAGAAAAACAAGTTGTTTGAATCCTGAAAAGGAATATTTGATTTTTGAAAGAGCTGAACTATTTAAAAACTCCCAGGGAAATTGTTTGAACAAAAACAAAATTAAATAGAAATTTGTGAAAGCAAATATGAATTGAATTGAAACCAATTAACTGGAAATTGAATCAGGATATAATATATCAAGTTGAATTAGATTTTGAATTGGGAGACAGGAATCTGAAATGGTATGGACTGGTAAGTTAAGAATTGAAATTGGGACTGGATGGAAATTGAGTTAAGAATGAGGTTTGGCTTGGACGTGTGGAAGATTTAGTTTTGAGGATAAAATTGGAATTTTGTTTGGGAATGCATTCGTATATGCTGACAGGGTGGCAGACGGGAAAGATATAGTGATATGCCCGACAAAAAGGTACACGTTTATTTTTATATGGGTTTGGTGATTTATGAGCCTATTTGGCAAGCCGCTTGACTGTTTCATTTTTCCTTTGAATTGGAGAAGGCCCAGAGAGGCGAGTTGGAGTTGTACCGATTGAGCCGTACAAAGGAGGTGCTGGCAAAAATTTTCGGAAATTTAAGGTGTTAGAAAATTGTCGATATTTTTGAAAATATTTATTTACTGTATTGAATTGGTTTCTAATTTAATATAAAATTTGATTTGAAATTAATGAGTTTATAACGTTCTTTCTTATCTTAGCAATTTCGAGGACGAAATTATTTTAAGGGGAGAAGAATGTAACGACCCGTGTTTTTGGCACTCGAATATGTAATTTAATTTATTTATTATATTGGGAATATTAATGGAATCTAATATTGAATTCGTTATTTAGAACGAAGTTGAACGTTATAATTTATATATATTATAATTCGAACTCGAAAATGGCGTGCAGTTCGTAAATTCGAGTTTTGAACTTCAACTGAGAATACAGGATTCGATATAAGTCGGATTTCTGTGAAACAAGACACGTTGGAGCCGTATTGGCGATAATTTTCATATGAAAGAGAAAAATCCAGATTTCGTGTTATAGTTTGATATTTATGGCCAAATCAAATTTTGAAATAGTCGCTATGGAAAATCGTTATTTTATAGGCCTTTAAAATGGTCGTTTTGCAAACGGACTCAGATTTCGACGAAATCAGTTTCATTAGAACCGTATCGCTAAATTATTGTACGGTGGTGAATTGCGTGGAAAAACCGATGTCGTATGTGACCACGGAAGCCGTAAACGCCCATTCAATTTCTATAGCGCGTATTTAAATAAATAAAGGGGTATTTGAGTGTAACTTGAGAAGACGATCGAATTAGGCCACGAAACTAGTTCCGTTGAGTTCGTATCGTCGATTAGAGTCAGAATAAGTATATAGTTTGTTATTTTTAGGGATCGAGAAATTTGGCGTTAAAAAGGGTAGGGCGGTTCAGGGTAAAAATAGCCTTCCAAGGCAACAGTCTCAGAATGCGACGAAATTAGTGCCGTTGGGTTCGTATCGAAAAGTTATTGTCGATGTTCGTAGTTTCAAGTGGATTTGATTTATCTGGTGACCGTGGAAAAATTAAATGCGTGTTCATTTCTGGTTTCATAAAGGAAATTTTTTCATACGATCTCGGATTTCGACGAAACTTGTCCCATTTGATCCGGAATATCTTTTTACGTTGAAATTAGCCTTTTTATCAGAAAACAAAAATCGTATGTAGTGGTTTTTAACACGATTTCTCCACGACGAAGTTTCGTACCTTATAATATGAATAAAACTATCCATCCGTGTTGTCCAAGGAACGTACCACCCACACATTACTTTTCTTGTCTGTCAATTTTTTTTTAAACACCGTGACGACAAAGCATTTAAAATTGAAATGACATCTCTCCAACCGTGCAGACAAAAAAGTAGACACGCAGACCTACGAATACTGTTTCATACCGTGGTGACCACGTTTCTTTGGCACTATAAATACGTTGTTCCTCTTCCTGCCCAAAACACAAAACTCTCCAGTCTTTTTCTCTTTTCTTTTCGAACCAACAACCGACTCTTTCCCCTAAATTATATATATATATATACATTTCCGTGAGAAGAACAGGGGGAGCATGCGTGAGGAATACTGACGTGGGCATGCTATGTTTGGGTTCAAACTAAAGAAGAAGGGAAACTGTGCATGGGGTTCAGCGCATTGGGGAATGGCGCGGGGTTTGAGCATATGGCGGACGGAGGCGTGTGTGTATGGTGTGGAGCGAAGGAGCTCGGGAAGGGGAGCATGTAAAGTGGCATTGGGATCTGATGGCGTGTGACAAACAAAAAGGGGAGGAGAGAGGGTGCGAAGCAGGGACAAGAGGTTTTGGTTAAAATGGACGTGGAAGAGTGGTTCGCAACAGCAGGTAGAAGATAATGGGCAGTTTATTTAAATTATAATCATCCAATTTATGAACGCCTAATCACATGTTTAACGTGACCCTGCCATTTTAAGTAATACACGTACCGTCAACAGTTTGTATAATATAGTACCTGGTAGTACATATAGTAACATGTTGAATGAGCTGTTAAAGATCTTAAACATTTTTTTAAGGTAATTATTTAAATTAAGAAATGATACATTTAAATAAAGGAGTCACGAACTACTAGGGTCAAATAAAAATTTAACTTTTTATGTTTGTTTAAGGATGGTGCTTATTAGTTTTAATGTGAACAAATAAAAGGGGGAAACAGGCATAAATTGGAACGTGAACATCTGAGCTTTTGTCAAACATAAAAGCGTTGAGGGTTTAATCGTTTATCCAAAGTCGACCTGCTATTCAAGTAAGAAGATTTAATTAACCGATTAATATATAGTTAGTTTAAAAAAAAATAAAAAAATAATAATAAACCTAAATTAGGAAATGAATTATTAATTTAAATTGTGATCACTTAAATATTAATAACATGTTTATATGTCATCAGAATTAGACAAACAAGGTGCCGTTGGACTCACATTGACATGCACTACATGCTGAGTTAGATTGGACGAGACTGGAGACTGCTGGAATTTATGGTTAAAATTAAACATCTCGTGATTTAACCGGAAACCGAACCGCTTTAGCGACAATGGAATTCGGTGAGTTAAACTCACTCAGTTACCCTTTTTATATTTTATATAAATTGGGTATTTTTATTTTGTGTGCTCTGCTTGCCAATGGTTGACTGCTTTGCTAGTTATCTATTTAACTGTTAATTTAACCGATGAAATTAAACTGTGTTTAATTTCAGTAAAATACCAAATCGTTATTTTTAACGATTGGTTCCAATAAAGGTAACTCACCTTGGTTGGTCACGTTTATTTATAAACGTGTTGAAAATGGTTGAATTGGTTGAATTGCTTATGGTTGATGTTAAATGGTCGTTATTTAATTTATCAGTTAAACAAAACTGAACCGTCTGATTTGAGATAACCATTTGAATACAGGGAAGAACATGTTGGAGGGATCCAACCGGATTCCTCAAATATATTATTTATTTAACATTTCCACCTATGAACTGTCCTGTTGGGCTGATTGATTTGATTGTTGTTTATTGACTGAATATTCAACATCTGTTTGGTTTAAACCAATGGGCGATATTGGTTAAGTGTTTGGCAGAGTATGGCCTTTAAAACCAATCGAGTTATAGATATTGATTCACCGTCAGGTGAATCGATAGAGTTGAGATTATAAAATTTATTTTATAACCAGAGTTAGATTTGAATTAAATAAATATTTTATTGGTTTAAAACTTTGATTTGTTATTTTGCAAAGCAAATGCTGATGTTAATCAGATTTACCAGTTGAAGAATAAGAAATGAATTAAATGGTAAAACCTTGGAAAATTGTTTTATAAAGAAAACAAATAATTAGAATTTATTTAAATTAATTATATGTTTAAGCGAGGATTGTTGAAATCGGTTAATGAGATAATCAAGTTTTTGAGTTAATTAAATCGGCCGTTTGAAATTAGAATTGTTTATCACGTTAATGTGTTTTGACTAAATAGTTAAATGAATATTGTTTGAATTTAAATAAGGATTTAAAAGGGATTTAATCTTTAATTTAGTTAATAAAGGGATTAACTACTAAAGTAGTTAATGTTTGAAATAAGTTATTATTTTATGATGAATTTAGGGATATATTTTTAAATGGGAATTCATTTAAAAAGTTACCGAATGTGAGATGCAAGCCAATTGAATGGTGGAAGGAAATCAACATACTCAATTGTATGAATTAAGTGAAAGGAGATTACGATAAAAGGGTTTATTACAAACCAGAGGTTTAAGTGAGATTTTAAGTGTAAGACGTTAATTTTACATTAATGTTATTTGGAAATGAAATCAAGTAACAAGCGAGCTTTGAAATGAGATTTCAAAAGTGGGAAAAGGTTAAATATATTTGAAAGGGGATTGGAAAATGTGAATTTGGGGTTAAATAAGAGGTCATAGGGTGGTATAACCAAACCAGAGTTAAATAGAATTTGTTTGGAGATTTGAATGGAATGTTGAGTTCCTGATTACAACTTGTATTTATCTGAAGATTTGAACGTTGTTGATTAAGGTCTGAGAGGTAACTAAAATACCCCAACTTGAACAACATCGGGATTATCTGAAGATAGTATTAGTTGGTAAATCGTAAGAGACGTTAGTGGATATGTTTGAAAATCTAAACAGCGATTTTAGCATGGTTGTTATAATATATGTTTTGTAAATCTAATATAGCAATTGTAGCGCTTTTGCTATAGTAAATGGGTTGTACCCCTAAACAGCGATTATAGCGCTGTTGTTTTGTAAATCTAAATAGTAATTATAACGCTATTGTTATAACATATGTGTTACAAATTTCTTTGTTAAAACTAATGGATTTCCGAATTTAAAAGATGATTTGAAAGAAGATTTAAAAATGGGAAATTGAATATAGTTATTCAAGATAGAATTAGCCAAACATAGTTATTCGGCTAAGTTGCCATTTCGTACGACTGCTAGCGTAATTCGCAGGGCTGCAGATAGACTACGACGGTCGGATGTTTCCTGAGGGATTCAGGCGTAACCATTGTGATCGCTGTGATCTAGAGTCAAGCGAATGGGGTTAAGACGAATGTTAATTAATCAATTAGAGTTATTCAAATATCGTATTTTTGAATATTAAAAGAATTGGAAGTTTCAATTTAACAAAAAGGGAAATTAGTTTGTCAAAGGCCAAATGATGCTAAATACTAAATCAGTGAACTCATTGGAGTGTCATGTTTGAAACACTGAATATTTTGATAGTTAAAACACCGACTATCAAACCCTCCCAATACGATTGTTGGTATGGAAAGACCGGGATCGAATTTATATTCGAAAACCATTCTGTCTAACAAATACGTGAAGATCTCAGAAGATGATCGAGATGGAGTATTGAAGACCGTGGGTTTTCATAAACGGAAGAACCACTAATATTCTCTGCCTGGCAAGCAGAGGAAAGCTTTGATTCTGTCGTAGTTGGAATCTACGGGGTTGCAAGGACTTCTCGCTATTGATCCATGGGGTGATTCCTATATGGATGCAGTAGGAGAGTGCCTTCGGTTCATCCTGTTCCTGGATGACGTATATGGACGAATGTCTGACAGAGTATTTCCAAAGGATCACGTACGTTGATTTCTTCAAACGTGCTATGGTTGTTGGCGGGGAATCGCCGTTCTCTTAGCTTCCAGCTAGAGTATTTTTGTGGATATCAATTAGTGATATCTGATGGATTTGACGATGTGGCATTCAAAGTGAATGACGACCAGATGATCAAGAGTAATCTAGACCTCAAGCCTCATCAGTCGGGAAATGACAAAAATCGGGCAGGCAGCATGGCTATGTGGGTCGCTCCCATTAGGGTGTAGAATCACCTATCTAGAGAAAATCCTATTGTTTCTTGTATCTATGTTTCGATGCTGTCCCTTATCGGGAGACGGTTGCTGATCCCAACCGTCGGTGATATACATTCGATACACTCAAGCGAAATGAGTGGTCGGTCATGTGAGGGCCGGGTTGCAAGAGGTTCTTGTTGAACCCAGTGTATTCGTCTCTAGAGATACACTATCGGAAGGTGGACCCATACCTTGTCAAGTTGGAATCCAATATCCAATAAGCGCCCGCGATTTTGATTGTATATGTGGAGCGTGAGATGCAAGCGTTCCACTAGATTGTTATTTACTTGTATTTAGACATTATTATAATATCAGAAAAGATATTGATTTCAAAACTGTTTTGGGTTATCGTAAGGTAAAAACCGTCCGTGTTTATGTGTGGATTTGGTCTTACGATTATCCTTTTCTTTTGAAAAGATTTTTGAACTTTAAAATCATGATTGGATGATTCACCCTTATTACTGTGCGAGTTTATCTCACTCTGGTTCACCAGACTGACCCGGTGTTTTGTAAATGCTCGGGTTAGACCGGGTTGTACAGGTTCAGGTTATCGACTGCTATAAAGAGACGAGCTGGAAGAGTCCAGACATATGATATTATTACTATTCCGCTGTGTGTTATATGAGGACAGATTATTATCACTGTCCAGATGTGTACTCTGATATTGTAAGTATTTCAAAAGCTTTCAATAAAGATTATTTCTGTATTATATTTTGTTCCGCTGCGATGTGAGACTCTGTGTGGTGTTCTTCTTCTTCTTCTATTCTAATATTTCTATCTTATCTATTCTCACCCTCTAACTTCTTTCTATTAATGATCTGGAATGTTCGATGTCTGAATGGTCAACATGGTAGTTTGATGTTGATTTTCGGAGTCGAAAATCCCGGTTCGTTACAAGTGGTGATCGTCCAGATGTACGTGGAGATCGATGGGTATGCGAGGTATATAGTGCCTCCGGTTTCGTTCAGACCCAGAACGGACTTGTAAATGGACTGTGTGTCTGACATTGGAATTCATTCTGTGTGATTGATAGCCATCAGTTGCATGGTGTGAATTGCCTGTGTGGCATGCTAAGATGAAGTGATCAGGGCTTCTGTTGAAAAGAAAAGTCTTGTGGTTGATGATCAAAGCACCTCCTGTGTGGCAAAGCTTTGTGTATAACGTGAATTCACGAACCTCACACCCCGGTATGAGCCAGAAAAGGGAGAGGACATCAGGGAGGACATGCGTTTCTTCCTAGCTAGAGGTGGTGTCAGTGCTTAAAATGGCTAACATATATATTATTTTCTCCTATGTGGTTGTTGCTGTTGCGAGGCGCCTCAGATATATCGATCAATCCGGGACCGATGGAGTCATTCGTTGGCTCATTTACGCCCAAAAGGGCGGGGAAATGCAGTGTTCAGGCATTTTAATCCACATCGTGGACCGGCCCTGACGATCCAAGGGTCACTCGAGCTCCGATCCTGAGGCTCGGGCTAGGCAGTCTCGAATTCGGTAAGGACGGTCTTTTGCCTTAGTTCATGACGGAAATCCAATTTCCAAATACGACACCGTGCGGTTTTGATTTTGTGTGTGTGTATATATATATATATATATATATATATATATATATATGGCGACATGATATATGGTACCCATCCCGTCTATGATTGATACTTATGATTTGAAGTTGTTTTTGAAACATATAAACACTAGTAATAATATCAAATGCTTTTGTTTTATTCGTATCAAGCATATTTTGGCCAATATAAGGTAAAACTCTATCCTCCGGTTTGCGTTGCATTATGTGATGGGAACTGAGTCTTATAATGGCTTCATTTTTATAAAAAGCATTGCGATGTTTAAAAGAATGATTTGTTTTAAAGCACTGGCAATCCAATGGAGTAAACCCGTTCTGCGAAAGTGGCGTGGTCCTGTGATTAGCCATATTATAAAATGTGTTAAGTAGATTTCTCATGCCAGTCCCATGACTGAACCGTAGTTTGTTTCACTTGCAAACTCGGGTGCCCCTTTTTCTACACGGGCAGCCTTGTGTTCAGGTTTTTAGCAGGCTCTTTCTGGATAGCTGGAGCTGAAGATGGATTCTATCATTTATCTCTTTTTATGTTGTTCAGCTCCTATTGTACATATTATGTTTGTTTTCCGCTGTAGACATTTATGTATAGCTGAACTGTATTTGTACTAAGTATGATCCTGTATACTGTGTAACTCTGATGATTACATTTATCCAGTGTATTATTTGTTCTTTATCTGGTGTATTTATTTAATTCTGTTCTGCTATTATCTGTTTATGTGTTATATTCCAAAGATTACCCTTGTCACCGTCAGTACGAGATTTGGGATCGTCACAGAGTGTATCGAATGTATATCACCGACGGTTGGGATCAGCAACCGTCTCTCGAAAAGGGACAGCATCAAACATAGATTAAAGAAGCAAATGAAATTTCTCTGGATAGGTGATTATACACCCTAATGGGAGCGACCCACATAGCCATGTTGCCTGCCCGATTTTTTGTCATCTCCCGGTTGATGAGGCTTGAGGTTTGAAATTATCTTTTGGGATATTTGGTCCCTATTCACTTTGAATGCCACATCATCAGATCCGCCAGATCACACTGATTGACGTTCACAAAAATACTCTAGTTATCTGGCTAGAGAAAAACCCTTTCTCCGCCATCAACTATGATACGTTTGAAGAAATCAACGCATGTAATTCCTTTGGAAATACTCTGTCAGACATCCGTCCATACAAGTCATCTAGGAACAGGATGAACCGAAGGTACTCCCCTACTGCATCTCATATAGGAATCACCCCATGGATCAGTAGCGAGAAGTCCTCACTATCTGTAGATTCCAACCACGACAGAACCACAGTTATCTCTGGTTGCAATCCCAGATATTTTTAGCATTTCCTCCGTTTATGAAAATCTATGGTCTTCACAGCTCCATCTCGATCATCTTCTAGTATCTTCAGTGGTCGGAACGATTTTCGAATATAAATTCGATCCCAGACTTTCCGTACCAACAATCGTATTAGACAGATTTGATAGTCGGTGATTTAACTATCAAAATAGACAGTGTTTCAATCATGACAACCCAATGAGTTCACTGGTTCAGTATTCAGCACCACTTGGCCTTTTAATTAAACAAATGTTCACTTCTGCTGAATTAAAACTTCTAACTCTTCTAATACTTTTTAAAAATACGATAATTGAATCTTATATACTAATGTTCCCAAAACCATCTCATTCTAATACCTAGAAGAATAACTTATAACCATATTTCATTTCTCCTTTCAAAACATATGTTACATCGTTCTTTATTTTTATTTTAAACTTGGGAAATCCATTCAGCTTATTATTCGTAAACTACGTTACGTAATATTGGTCATTTCATTAATATTTATTAATAAAAATAAAACAAACTGCACATTTCCTTTACCTCGGGTCTCTCGTTATATATATATACATATATATATATATATATATATATATATATATTCTCCAAATTTGCAATAAACGTTACATTATTTCACTAATGGAAATAATGAACTATCACTAATCTATTTTACGATTACCAACTATTATCATCTTCAGATAATCCTGATGTTGTTCAAGTTGGGGTATTTTAATTACCTCTCTGAAACGACCCAAACTTCCCAGTAAAGGAAAGCATGGATTGCTTTGAGAACAATACACAGTAGAACACAAGCTGAAGAACATTTTATTGCTGATTACAACAATACATCAGAGTAAGAGAATATGCCAGAGTATAAATACTTATTACATAATAGAAAATACAATGATATCAGAGATTTAAATTACATTTAAATAGCAGCGGAAAAATATTACAAACACACAACCGAAAGGAATACACGGATACAGAGCTTTCCGAATATCGCTTCAGCTGTAGACCAGGATCCTGTAAATATATCTGCAAAGAGCTACTCGACTGCCCGTGTGAAAAATATGGGCACCCGAGTTTGCCAGTGAAACAAACTACAGGTCAGTCATGGGACTGGTATGAGGAATCTTAACTAAACTTATCTAATAAAAAGGCTAATCACAGGACCACGCCGCTAACGCGGAACGGGTTCACTCCATTGGATTGCCAGTGCATAAAATAAAGTAAATCGTTAAATAACGTAATGCTTTTTAGAAAAATGAAACCATTATAAGACCCAAGTCCCATCACACAATGCAACGCAAACCGGAGGATAGGGTTTTACCTTATAATGATCAAGAAATGCTTGATACGATAAAACGGATTTAATACTAGTGTGTATATATGTTTTAATAAAAAAACATTTCAATCATAAATATCAATCATAGACGGCATGGGTACCATATATCATGTCGCCATACTAGTTCTACAATCAAAACCGCATGGGGTCGTATCGGAAGTTGGATTTCCATCATGATGGCTCCTGATTCGAAAGATCTATCGCGTAGTGCAATATGCACATCCGCACTTTTGGGATATCAAGTAACCAACGGCTTACGTCCCAGCGAGAGAAAACACCGCTTACTTTATCCCTCTGGGAATCGAGGGTATGCACCCACTTCCCAGCTCATTCCGGTCGACCGAATCCATACGAATATCTAAAGCATACTGATCAAACCATCAGTTCACCATCATACCGGGGTGTGAGGCTCGCGAGGTATCGTCCTAACCGCAAGGCCTGCTTTTCAACAAAAGCCTTGATCTATGCATCTTAGTATGCCACGTTGTCAATCCCTATCATTGATTTCTGCTAATATATAACCTCTGAGTTCGTACGTCTCAGAGAAGGGTGTTAAACACCAAACAGATATATATTAGCACAATTCAATGAATAAAGTGTAATGGAATACAACGTCAGACATACCATCCATTTACAAGTCCGTTCTGGGTTTGAACGAAACCGGAGTCATCTTATTTCGGGAGAAATAAAGACACTCGCAAATCCGAACAATCAACAAGTACGTCCGGACGATCACCACCATCAACCCATCAAGGTAGCTACTCCCATCAAGGCCAACAATAGCAATACAACCATCCGCCTTGAAGATCGTCGGTCTTCGACCGTCGTCTTCGACTCTTCATTGTCGTAGTAATTATTCGGAATGGGTTAAACCCGGTCTTTCCGAATAACTCTCGTATTTTATAATTAAAAGTAAAACACATCCAACGCCACATTCCAATTCAGAATTATTCTTCAAATTAAATATTCACGTTATCTTATCAAAGATAAATCCTTTAAATTTATACTTAAATCCTTCTTTTAAAGATTTATTTAAAACACAATTTGGCTTTTTAAATATCAAAAATTAATATTCAATGATTAATCTAATTAATTAACTTAATCTTATCTTTAACTGGGTTAAAGAACTAATGTCATTTAAAACATAGTTCACGGTAAACCCAAAATCATCTTCCATAAAATATGGAATCTTCATGGAGATCAAATCAATACATAATCGTTATAAATTTCCGTATCTGACCAAAAATATAAATGGAATAACGGCAAAGCCTCTTAAATTCCATATGTAGTATCGGTTTTCTTTTATAGAAGCTTATCTCGGTTATAACAAATTTGAATTCCATTCAACTCCAATTTAATATATTAAATTGGAAAACCTTACTTTTGGAAAAAAAAATTCCATTTAAATCTTAATAAAAGATTTATAAATTCCAAATCATATTTTCACTGTCAGTCGGGTTATAGAACAAATGTCCCTTAAAAACACCGTTCAAAATAAACCCAACTCACATTTCATTTTATTTCCATTACTAAATATAATTGAAAACTTAAAAAAAAATTAATTAAAAGACTATTCTTTTCATACGGGGTTTAAGAACAGTGTTATTTAAGACACTATTCACGACAAACCCAAAAATCCAATTTGTTTAATTTAACTTAAATTAAATATACTCAAGTTGGAAAAACTTCATTAAATCTAATCTTAATGATTTATACTAGTAAATCACTAGTTCATTTCAGTAAATATACTTTTCTAAAATATATCCTTTTCTAGAATACTCTTTATTGGAATGCGACTCAATCAACATTCATATATTGCATATAATCAACAAGCATGATAAATAATTATCGCACATCCAAATAATCAACCAAAGTGGATTCTACACTAAATATTGGGACTAGTGTAGTGTCATCCCAACACCCGTGTGGGGTTTCAACCAGCAATCAAATAATAAATTATTTGTGCACTTGGGCGATGTGTGAAAATTATCGACCCAGTCACATAAACAAGTCGGGTAACTTGTAAATGGAAGTGTAATATTCAATTTGAATATACTCAACATTATAATTAAACACATCAACTTCGCGGACATATATTTCAATTCTTTTTTTTTTTATTGTTAACAAATGACAACAAAATCTTAACTCTTTTTAAGTGTCAAAAATGCCTCTTTATTCTTTTTTTTTTTTTTTTAAGTATACATTCTAATTCTCACTTTTTATTGTATAAAAAGCATACATTCTAATTCTTACTTTTTAATGTATGAAAAATCATACATTCTAATTCTTCTTATTTAACACCTTTTTTGACAAAAATGTTATTCCTTTTTCATTAAACAAAATATGATAAAAATGTTAGCCTTTTCATTTAACAAAATACGAAAGTTTTGGTAATCCTTCTTCTCTTAACAAGATATGAAAGTTTTGTTAATCCTTTTTCTCTTAACAAAATATGAAATTTTTGTTAATCCTATGCAGTGTACAAAATATGATGATTTTGTCAATTTCTTTGCAGTGTACAAAATATGATGATTTTGTCAAATCTTTGCAGTGTACAAAATATGATGATTTTGTCAAATCTTTGCAGTGTACAAAATATGATGATTTTTTCCTTATTAACAAAAATGTTAATCTAATTCTTATTAACAAAAATGTTAATCTAGTTCTTACTAACAAAAAAAATGATAATTTAGTTCTTACCAACAAAAATGATAATCTAGCTCTTACTAACAAAAAAGATGATAATTAGTTCTTATCAACAAAAATGATAATCTAGTTCTTACTAACAAAAAAGATGATAATTCTGTTTAATCTCTTTTTCAATGTACAAAATGTGACATTTTGTCTTAATATACAAAATATGAAGTTTCAATTCATTCTTTTCAAAGTGTCGAAATGTATGGTTTCAATTCATTGTCTTTCAAAGTGCCAAAAATGAATGAGTTACTTCATTCTTATTAAAGAATAAAAATGTACATTTCTATTTCACCAACATGTTTCAAACAAAATGTTAATCTTGGTTAAAAAATCTAATTAATAAAAATTGCTAATTTTGTCCTTTTTATTTTAATTTGCATTCTCTAACAGAAATGTACTTTATATTCTAATGTTCATTCTCTAACCAAAAATGTACTTTATAATCTAATTAACAAAAGTATTCATTTTGTCACTTTTAAATCTAAATAACAAAAGTGTTCATTTTGTCTTCTTTTAAATCTAAATAACAAAAGTGTTCATTTTGTCTTCTTTTAAATCTAAATAACAAAAGTGTTCATTTTGTAATTCAACACTTTTATATTGTAATCAACATGATAATAAGAACATAATTTCTTCTTATTGAGAAGAATGTTATTGAAAAAGAATGTTTAATAAAAATCTATCCTTTTTATGTCAAATCTTTTTATTGTGGCAAAGGTGTCCTTTTCTGATTTAACACAAAAGTGACAATTTTAATCCCATAAACATCGTATAACAAAATGTTATTTCCATTCCAATGTGACACTCTAATATAAAATGATATTTTATTCTAATGCACATTTTGTACTAACAATGGGATCTTATTCAAATGTACATTCTCATGACCGAATTGTGATTTATATTTTAATGCAACATTTTCTAACAAGTAAGGTATTCTTATTTTAATGTGACATTTTCTAACAAATAAGTATGTTACATCAAATGCAATATTTTATAATCAAAATATTATTTTATTTTCTCTCCTTATCTTTTCTCTAATGTGACTTTTACATACAAATGTCATTCTTATTTCTATTGTAACATTTGTATAAAATAAATGTTATTTATTTTTATTTACACAAAATATTCCAACTAAATGGTGATTTTGTTTACACAAAAATATCCTAACCAAGCATGAACACCACAGACATCATAATCTACAATCACAGATCTGAATCAATCATCATACACATACATCGATTTTCAACAGCAAATAAATAATAAATAAATAATTAAATTTTAAATAATTATTAAAGATAGAAATCTCACATCGACCGGTTTTCAGAAATCGTTCGTGTTCAAATTTGGCTGAATTTTCAAAGTGCTCTGTTCTGGTCGTGGACAGTTCCATCTCGTAGATCTCATCAACACGAATCCAATGCAAGTCGTTTCGCTGCATTTCGATAAGATTCCAACAAGTTATGTCAATTTTTCCATTAGTTACATTTTGAAATAATTAAATAATGGTTAAATTAATTAATTACTTTCTTCCTTAATCCCTCCCTCTTGTTCACGATGTACTCCAGACGTCGAACCCAACAGCTCCACTTCCCCCTTCCAAATCGCATCACCCATCGTCCACCCGACCATCGATCTGATGTGACCCCTCCCTCCAGCTTCGAGTCGCGCGCCTCCTCCGTGAACCTAGGCGAACTCGAACTCGCCTGGTGGCCAGAAAACACCACCAAAGACGACGACTTTGAACGCCTATCCCGACCACCTCACTGCACCAGAACACATCACCACCGTTGAAGTTGTCGAGGTCAGAGAGTCAACCATTTTTGCTTTTGGGTCACTCGGTTTCGTTTAGAGGATTAAGAGATAAAGGGGAATGAATTCGGGATGTTCGCTGCCATTGATATGGCGTATGGTGGCTGTACGAGAGTATTAGGGTTTGAGGGAGAATACGGTGTATTGTGTATTTATATACGTATTTCTATTTTTATTTAATCCCTTTAAATTCAAATAATAACAGTTTATCACCACGAAATCCAATTCAAACCCAACGAGTGTCGCCCCTAGCTAACAACCCCCGTCCCGGACACAATGTAATATGTTTCGTAACCCAATTCGGCTGTTACGATATGCTTTTCTTTAAATTACATTATAAATCTTTAATTATTAAATTTCAACGTACATTTTAAATTACCGGGGCCATATACGACCTCTAAAAATTACAGGAAAAATATTTCTAGTTATGTTTTGACGATACGGTTCTAACTAGACTAATTTCATTGAATTCTGAGACCGTTTTAAAAATGGTCATTTTCAGGTCGATTAAATTTAACTGAAACTAACAAAACACGTTTTCCTCTGCCACGCTCACATATTAATTCGAAGAATTTTGGAAAATTAACCTTAACAATAAAATGACATTCCGGTTCCAACAAAAGCGGTTTCGTCGAAAACCGAGGTCGTTTGCAAAATGGCTATTTTCCAGGCCAAAACATTTAATAAAAATATATATATAAATTATACAGCGACTTTTCTAGATTTTGAACTGGCCATAACTTTTGATTTTCAAAGTGAAATTTCAGTTTTTCAGATTCGTTAGAAAGATATGATTAAACAGATTTAAATATTTCTTGTTTCGTTCAATTCTGATTTAAAATGAATCCTGTATGCTCAGTCAAAGTTCAAATTCAAATTTTTAAACTGCAGCGCTGTTTTAAACTCCTTTTATAATTAAATTGAATTTATTCGTTTTAAAATAAATTTCTAGTCGTTCTCATTTAAAATAAATTATTTTAAATATTAAAATCCAATAAAATTGCTAAAATAAAAATTTTAAATTGGCCCCAAAATTCCGGGTTGTTACAATCTTCCCCACTTAAAATCTTTTCGTCCTCGAAAAGGAACGTAGTTAAAAGTTGTTTAATAAACTAACTTAATTAAAAAAAAATATTGGTTTAATTAATTATCATTCTAATATTTTAATTGGTGAAACTAATTATCAAACATCACAACCAGCAATCAATTAGGTGATCAACTTTTCAAATATATATAACTTCTATATATAGTCAAAAATTGTATTTTAAGTGCAAATCATAGTAATGTGTCCTAACTAAGTGTTGGTTCTCATACCAGTCAGTGGAAATATATAGATATACCACTTTCGAAACTCGAAAATAAATACTGATAATGCTGCAGCATTATCAGAATTATTCCCGGGCGACTAGAGTGTGATTCTATATCTATCCAGTATATTAAAACTTCGAATATCCGTTAATTACTCGTATATTCGAACTCTTTATATACTCGATTGTCCACATTAAAATATAATATACTCAAATACGTATATTTAGATAAAATTTTCAAAACTAAATTTGTTTTCATTTTTTACTTTTTAGAAAATAATACTCTTCACACTCGTTCTAGGATACTACTGATCCTATCTCTAACGAGTTATTCTTATTGGATATTACCAATCCAATCTCTGATGAATTCTTTCGTTCGGTTCTAATGTGTCTTGTTCTCGAGCTCTGTAAACCAAAGCTCTGATACCAACTGAAACGACCCAAACTTCCCAGTAAAGGAAAGCATGGATTGCTTTGAGAACAATACACAGTAGAACACAAGCTGAAGAACATTTTATTGCTGATTACAACAATACATCAGAGTAAGAGAATATGCCAGAGTATAAATACTTATTACATAATAGAAAATACAATGATATCAGAGATTTAAATTACATTTAAATAGCAGCGGAAAAATATTACAAATACACAACCGAAAGGAATACACGGATACAGAGCTTTCCGAATATCGCTTCAGCTATAGACCAGGATCCTGTAAATATATCTGCAAAGAGCTACTCGACTGCCCGGGTGAAAAATATGGGCACCCGAGTTTGCCAGTGAAACAAACTACAGGTCAGTCATGGGACTGGTATGAGGAATCTTAACTAAACTTATCTAATAAAAAGGCTAATCACAGGACCACGCCGCTAACGCGGAACGGGTTCACTCCATTGGATTGCCAGTGCATAAAATAAAGTAAATCGTTAAATAACGTAATGCTTTTTAGAAAAATGAAACCATTATAAGACCCAAGTCCCATCACACAATGCAACGCAAACCGGAGGATAGGGTTTTACCTTATAATGATCAAGAAATGCTTGATACGATAAAACGGATTTAATACTAGTGTGTATATATGTTTTAATAAAAAAAACATTTCAATCATAAATATCAATCATAGACGGCATGGGTACCATATATCATGTCGCCATACTAGTTCTACAATCAAAACCGCATGGGGTCGTATCGGAAGTTGGATTTCCATCATGATGGCTCCTGATTCGAAAGATCTATCGCGTAGTGCAATATGCACATCCGCACTTTTGGGATATCAAGTAACCAACGGCTTACGTCCCAGCGAGAGAAAACACCGCTTACTTTATCCCTCTGGGAATCGAGGGTATGCACCCACTTCCCAGCTCATTCCGGTCGACCGAATCCATACGAATATCTAAAGCATACTGATCAAACCATCAGTTCACCATCATACCGGGGTGTGAGGCTCGCGAGGTATCGTCCTAACCGCAAGGCCTGCTTTTCAACAAAAGCCTTGATCTATGCATCTTAGTATGCCACGTTGTCAATCCCTATCATTGATTTCTGCTAATATATAACCTCTGAGTTCGTACGTCTCAGAGAAGGGTGTTAAACACCAAACAGATATATATTAGCACAATTCAACGAATAAAGTGTAATGGAATACAACGTCAGACATACCATCCATTTACAAGTCCGTTCTGGGTTTGAACGAAACCGGAGTCATCTTATTTCGGGAGAAATAAAGACACTCGCAAATCCGAACAATCAACAAGTACGTCCGGACGATCACCACCATCAACCCATCAAGGTAGCTACTCCCATCAAGGCCAACAATAGCAATACAACCATCCGCCTTGAAGATCGTCGGTCTTCGACCGTCGTTTTCGACTCTTCATTGTCGTAGTAATTATTCGGAATGGGTTAAACCCGGTCTTTCCGAATAACTCTCGTATTTTATAATTAAAAGTAAAACACATCCAACGCCACATTCCAATTCAGAATTATTCTTCAAATTAAATATTCACGTTATCTTATCAAAGATAAATCCTTTAAATTTATACTTAAATCCTTCTTTTAAAGATTTATTTAAAACACAATTTGGCTTTTTAAATATCAAAAATTAATATTCAATGATTAATCTAATTAATTAACTTAATCTTATCTTTAACTGGGTTAAAGAACTAATGTCATTTAAAACATAGTTCACGGTAAACCCAAAATCATCTTCCATAAAATATGGAATCTTCATGGAGATCAAATCAATACATAATCGTTATAAATTTCCGTATCTGACCAAAAATATAAATGGAATAACGGCAAAGCCTCTTAAATTCCATATGTAGTATCGGTTTTCTTTTACAGAAGCTTATCTCGGTTATAACAAATTTGAATTCCATTCAACTCCAATTTAATATATTAAATTGGAAAACCTTACTTTTGGAAAAAAAATTCCATTTAAATCTTAATAAAAGATTTATAAATTCCAAATCATATTTTCACTGTCAGTCGGGTTATAGAACAAATGTCCCTTAAAAACACCGTTCAAAATAAACCCAACTCACATTTCATTTTATTTCCATTACTAAATATAATTGAAAACTTAAAAAAAATTAATTAAAAGACTATTCTTTTCATACGGGGTTTAAGAACAGTGTTATTTAAGACACTATTCACGACAAACCCAAAAATCCAATTTGTTTAATTTAACTTAAATTAAATATACTCAAGTTGGAAAAACTTCATTAAATCTAATCTTAATGATTTATACTAGTAAATCACTAGTTCATTTCAGTAAATATACTTTTCTAAAATATATCCTTTTCTAGAATACTCTTTATTTGAATGCGACTCAATCAACATTCATATATTGCATATAATCAACAAGCATGATAAATAATTATCGCACATCCAAATAATCAACCAAAGTGGATTCTACACTAAATATTGGGACTAGTGTAGTGTCATCCCAACACCCGTGTGGGGTTTCAACCAGCAATCAAATAATAAATTATTTGTGCACTTGGGCGATGTGTGAAAATTATCGACCCAGTCACATAAACAAGTCGGGTAACTTGTAAATGGAAGTGTAATATTCAATTTGAATATACTCAACATTATAATTAAACACATCAGCTTCGCGGACATATATTTCAATTCTTTTTTTTTTTTATTGTTAACAAATGACAACAAAATCTTAACTCTTTTTAAGTGTCAAAAATGTCTCTTTATTCTTTTTTTTTTTTTTTTAAGTATACATTCTAATTCTCACTTTTTATTGTATAAAAAGCATACATTCTAATTCTTACTTTTTAATGTATGAAAAATCATACATTCTAATTCTTCTTATTTAACACCTTTTTTAACAAAAATGTTATTCCTTTTTCATTAAACAAAATATGATAAAAATGTTAGCCTTTTCATTTAACAAAATACGAAAGTTTTGGTAATCCTTCTTCTCTTAACAAGATATGAAAGTTTTGTTAATCCTTTTTCTCTTAACAAAATATGAAATTTTTGTTAATCCTATGCAGTGTACAAAATATGATGATTTTGTCAATTTCTTTGCAGTGTACAAAATATGATGATTTTTTCAAATCTTTGCAGTGTACAAAATATGATGATTTTGTCAAATCTTTGCAGTGTACAAAATATGATGATTTTTTCCTTATTAACAAAAATGTTAATCTAATTCTTATTAACAAAAATGTTAATCTAGTTCTTACTAACAAAAAAAATGATAATTTAGTTCTTACCAACAAAAATGATAATCTAGCTCTTACTAACAAAAAAGATGATAATTTAGTTCTTATCAACAAAAATGATAATCTAGTTCTTACTAACAAAAAAGATGATAATTCTGTTTAATCTCTTTTTCAATGTACAAAATGTGACATTTTGTCTTAATATACAAAATATGAAGTTTCAATTCATTCTTTTCAAAGTGTCGAAATGTATGGTTTCAATTCATTGTCTTTCAAAGTGCCAAAAATGAATGAGTTACTTCATTCTTATTAAAGAATAAAAATGTACATTTCTATTTCACCAACAAGTTTCAAACAAAATGTTAATCTTGGTTAAAAAATCTAATTAATAAAAATTGCTAATTTTGTCCTTTTTATTTTAATTTGCATTCTCTAACAGAAATGTACTTTATATTCTAATGTTCATTCTCTAACCAAAAATGTACTTTATAATCTAATTAACAAAAGTATTCATTTTGTCACTTTTAAATCTAAATAACAAAAGTGTTCATTTTGTCTTCTTTTAAATCTAAATAACAAAAGTGTTCATTTTGTCTTCTTTTAAATCTAAATAACAAAAGTGTTCATTTTGTAATTCAACACTTTTATATTGTAATCAACATGATAATAAGAACATAATTTCTTCTTATTGAGAAGAATGTTATTGACAAAGAATGTTTAACAAAAATCTATCCTTTTTATGTCAAATCTTTTTATTGTGGCAAAGGTGTCCTTTTCTGATTTAACACAAAAGTGACAATTTTAATCCCATAAACATCGTATAACAAAATGTTATTTCCATTCCAATGTGACACTCTAATATAAAATGATATTTTATTCTAATGCACATTTTGTACTAACAATGGGATCTTATTCAAATGTACATTCTCATGACCGAATTGTGATTTATATTTTAATGCAACATTTTCTAACAAGTAAGGTATTCTTATCTTAATGTGACATTTTCTAACAAATAAGTATGTTACATCAAATGCAATATTTTATAATCAAAATATTATTTTATTTTCTCTCCTTATCTTTTCTCTAATGTGACTTTTACATACAAATGTCATTCTTATTTCTATTGTAACATTTGTATAAAATAAATGTTATTTATTTTTATTTACACAAAATATTCCAACTAAATGGTGATTTTGTTTACACAAAAATATCCTAACCAAGCATGAACACCACAGACATCATAATCTACAATCACAGATCTGAATCAATCATCATACACATACATCGATTTTCAACAGCAAATAAATAATAAATAAATAATTAAATTTTAAATAATTATTAAAGATAGAAATCTCACATCGACCGGTTTTCAGAAATCGTTCGTGTTCAAATTTGGCTGAATTTTCAAAGTGCTCTGTTCTGGTCGTGGACAGTTCCATCTCGTAGATCTCATCAACACGAATCCAATGCAAGTCGTTTCGCTGCATTTCGATAAGATTCCAACAAGTTATGTCAATTTTTCCATTAGTTACATTTTGAAATAATTAAATAATGGTTAAATTAATTAATTACTTTCTTCCTTAATCCCTCCCTCTTGTTCACGATGTACTCCAGACGTCGAACCCAACAGCTCCACTTCCCCCTTCCAAATCGCATCACCCATCGTCCACCCGACCATCGATCTGATGTGACCCCTCCCTCCAGCTTCGAGTCGCGCGCCTCCTCCGTGAACCTAGGCGAACTCGAACTCGCCTGGTGGCCAGAAAACACCACCAAAGACGACGACTTTGAACGCCTATCCCGACCACCTCACTGCACCAGAACACATCACCACCGTTGAAGTTGTCGAGGTCAGAGAGTCAACCATTTTTGCTTTTGGGTCACTCGATTTCGTTTAGAGGATTAAGAGATAAAGGGGAATGAATTCGGGATGTTCGCTGCCATTGATATGGCGTATGGTGGCTGTACGAGAGTATTAGGGTTTGAGGGAGAATACGGTGTATTGTGTATTTATATACGTATTTCTATTTTTATTTAATCCCTTTAAATTCAAATAATAACAGTTTATCACCACGAAATCCAATTCAAACCCAACGAGTGTCGCCCCTAGCTAACAACCCCCGTCCCGGACACAATGTAATATGTTTCGTAACCCAATTCGGCTGTTACGATATGCTTTTCTTTAAATTACATTATAAATCTTTAATTATTAAATTTCAACGTACATTTTAAATTACCGGGGCCATATACGACCTCTAAAAATTACAGGAAAAGTATTTCTAGTTATGTTTTGACGATACGGTTCTAACTAGACTAATTTCATTGAATTCTGAGACCGTTTTAAAAATGGTCATTTTCAGGTCGATTAAATTTAACTGAAACTAACAAAACACGTTTTCCTCTGCCACGCTCACATATTAATTCGAAGAATTCTGGAAAATTAACCTTAACAATAAAATGACATTCCGGTTCCAACAAAAGCGGTTTCGTCGAAAACCGAGGTCGTTTGCAAAATGGCTATTTTCCAGGCCAAAATATTTAATAAAAATATATATATATATTATACAGCGACTTTTCTAGATTTTGAACTGGCCATAACTTTTGATTTTCAAAGTGAAATTTCAGTTTTTCAGATTCGTTAGAAAGATATGATTAAACAGATTTAAATATTTCTTGTTTCGTTCAATTCTGATTTAAAATGAATCCTGTATGCTCAGTCAAAGTTCAAATTCAAAATTTTAAACTGCAGCGCTGTTTTAAACTCCTTTTATAATTAAATTGAATTTATTCGTTTTAAAATAAATTTCTAGTCGTTCTCATTTAAAATAAATTATTTTAAATATTAAAATCCAATAAAATTGCTAAAATAAAAAATTTAAATTGGCCCCAAAATTCCGGGTTGTTACACTCTCAGACCTTGATCAACAACGTTCTTATCTTCAGATAAATATAAGTTGTAATCAAAAACCCATATTCCATTCCAATTCGTTCCCACTTTAAATTAATTAATACTATAATTAATTTAAATAATCTCAGTAAATAAATTCTTAACAAACCAATTATCCATATTTTTAACCGTTTGGTAAATTTCTATTCCCATATTTATAAATTCTGATTAATCTCAGATTCACTTTGTAAAATCAATTTATAATAAATCAAAGCTTTTAATAAATAGAATATTTATTTATTTCCCTTCTATATACTTCTATTCAAAATAATATATTTCAAAACCTACTCAAGTTATAAAATAAATTTTATAACTTCATCTCTATCGACTCACCTGACGGTGAATTGATATTAATAAAACGATTGATTTTACAGGTCATACGCTGCCAAATACTCAACCAATACCGCTCATTGGTTTAAACTAACAGATGTTGAATATTCAATAATCAACAATCAAATCAATCACTCCAAACAGGACAGTTCAAATGTGATAATATGAAAATAAAATTATATATTGAGGAATCCAGTTGGATCCCTCCAACCTGTTCTTCCCTGTATTCAAAATGGTTATCACAAATCATATCATATCAGTTTCATTTAACTGATAACAATGATTTACGACCATCAACATCAACCAATCCTTAAGCAATTCAAACAATTCAAACAATTTAAACACGTTTATTTTATAAACGTGACCAACAAGGTAAGTTACCTTTATTGGAACCAATTGTTAAAACAACAATTTGGTCTTTCACTGAAATTAAACGACGGTTTAATTTCGTCATTCAAATCAACGAATAATTATAATACTAGCAAACCATCAACCATAGCAAACATGGCACACAAAATAAGACCCGATTTGTATAAAAATATAAATGGGAAGAAACTGAGTGAGTTTAACTCACTTTTGTTATTCCATTCGTTGTCAACTGTTTGTTTCCAGTGGCATCCGTCCCTGTCCAAACAACCTTATAAGGTCGTGCTCATTGACATGATTCCAACGCTTTCAGTCCCGTCGAAATCTGATACATACGAGTAGGTTACGATATTTACACGGTTACGGTTTAAATTAAATTAACTAATACTTAACTAAAACTAGTTTATATTTTGTTTGGTCATGTTAATCATGGGATTTATATATATAAATCGGACACGTTTGAAGAACCGAGCTAGTATAATCTTATACATGTTTGATCACATTTAGAATTGTACGGTCCATTTGTTTAAATAATCCGCCCCCCTTCCATATTCATACCGGATTATATATGTTTGGGCAAAGGTCAGTATTGTATTATTACTAATTTTTAAACTTATGTTTATAAAAATTAAAACTTGGGTTAGGCCACACGGTCAATTCCTATTTCGAAATATACCATCCTGTTAACATTGATTAGGCTCATTTGTTTCTTACTCCACGTTGAATGCTAATAAGCCAACACATATTTGTGTTTAATGAATAAACAAATGTCCCACACCTTCACTATTACTCCATGTGTCCACTATTTGAACTAACACTCTTAATAACTTAATATATATTTATATATGATTCTATCCAATTCCTATTTACCTGATTCACTCGAAAGCTCCCAGTCCCCAAACTCTGCTCTTCGTTTTCTGTTCACGAAATATGCCATGTCCAGCACCTCACGTAACTCCGGCACCCAAACTCTCCACTGTCTCTAGTCCTCAATGCCATGCTTGAGCCAACCTCGCACTGTCCTCTTTCTCGCGCCTGCCTCATACCCTGTCCGTCCAACATCGTCTCCCACTTACACAATCAGCATTTCCAAACCCAACAAGCGCCAGTACCTTCTCTCCCCATTTATGAAACATTAGCCCCTACTGACACCCTATATTACAGCGCCGACGTTCATCTTGGTCACGACAACACTCACTCCTTGGTCAAACGCGAGCCATGTTCTTAAACCACCCAGTTTCCACGTACTGTCTTGCCACTATACTTCTGTCACCGAAGACTACCCTCAGCTTCACACTTCACCTCACAGACCACCGAGGTGATCTCCCTACACAGCGCCATACATCACCGAACAACGTTTGGTTCCCCCTTGTAAATCACAACAACGACTTCATGCCATGATAACCGTGACAGAAAGATTCTCCAACTAGCACCAGTATTTGCCAAACCGTTCGAAATATTCCCACGATCATTCTTCTATACTTTAAAACATGAATTGATGCACTTCCACTCATACATGACATCGCCAAGCTGCAGCATCTTCGTTGTGCTACTTTCGAAAAGAGGAAAGAAGAGAGTGTTGGTTGTTGTGAAGAATGAAGGCCAGAAGTATGTATATATATAGATTAGAGGAAGTTTGGGTAGCAAGGTATTGACATGTCGTTTTCATTTGTATCCCTTGGTCGGCACGATTACTCATTTTAGGTGGATAGGTGCAGGAATATAAGACGTGGTGTGATGTTTAGGTAGGCTTACAGGAGTAACAGGGGTAGGTGATACTGCATAGGATAGGTGAGCATGGTGTTTTCCTTTCTTTCATAAGTCAGCTTTGATTTGAAAACACATATCAGAACAGAGTAGCATGTGAAATTACAGAGTATAGAAGGACGCTAGTTGTAGCTGTGCAGTGTATTTCCTCTTCAATCAAGTCGCAGCTGTGTTACGAACTAGGGTAGGTGATATTTGAAACTTTGCATGGAAGGAATGGTTTGACGTAAGAGGGTTTGAAAAGAGAAGTATATATATAGTGTAAAGAAATTGTATTATATTATCAAACAAAACTTCACCGCAAAGTAACGCGATAAAATCCACATACGATCTTCGTTTTCTGATTAAAAAGCTAATCTTAGTGTAAAAAGGAATTCCGGATCCAATGGGACAAGTTTCGTCGAATTCCGATATCGTTTGAAAAAAATTCCTTTATAAAACCAGAAATAAACACGCATTTAAATTTTCCACGGTCACTAGACAAACCTAATCAACTTGAAACCTTGAAATCTTACAACAATTTGTTAATACGAACCCAACGGCACCAGTTTCGCCGCATTCTGAGACTGTTTACGCGGTAGGCTATTTTTACCGCGCACCGCAATACCATTTTTAATGCCAAATTACCCGATCTTCAAAAATAGCAAACTATATACCTATCCTGACTCTAATCGACGATACGAACTCAACGGAATTGGTTCGTGGCTTAATTTGATCGTTTGTTCAAGTTATACCCAAATAACCCTTTATTGAATTAATTACGCGCTATAGAAATTGAACAGGCGTTTATTGGTTCCGTGGTCACATATGACATCAATTTACCATGCAATTCAACACCGTATAATAATTTAACGATACGGTTCTAATGAAACTGATTTCGTCGAAAACGAAGTCCGTTTGCAAAACGGCTATTTTAACGCGTATATAACGATTTTCATAGCGACTATTTCAAAATTTGATTTGGCCATAACTTACTTTTTTGAATACCAAATCTGGATATTTCTCTTTCATATGGAAATTATTATCAATACGGTTCTAACGTTTCTTGTTTTACTGAAATCCGACTTATATCGGATCCTGTATTCCCAGTTAAAGTTCAAAACCAAATATTACGAACTACCGCGCGTTTTCGAGCTCGTTTTGTATTTATAAATAAAATTAACGTTCAACTTCGTTTTATTATCGAAATAAATATTAAAGACCATAAATACTCAAAATATAATATTTAAAATAATAAATTAAATTAAATATTTGGCGGCTAAAAATACGGGACGTTACATTCTTCCCCCCTTAAAATAATTTCATCCTCGAAATTGTAAGGTACGAAAGAACGTAATAAACCCATTAACTTTATAATAATATTAAATCAAAACTCGTTTTTATTTCCAAAACAAATCTAATTGGTTTTAAACCAGTTTAATTCAAATAAAAGAATTTTCCAAAAATCTTCAAAAATTTTCTAACACCTTAAATTTTGGAAATTTTTTGGCAGAGTTTCCCCTGTACGGAGGACATCTGCAATATCGCAGGTTCAAGAAATATATATAAATCGACTCTCATGGTCGGAAAAATTCAAAAACCAAACTCAAAATTCAAATAAAGCCAAAAATTTCATATTTGCGTAGGCGTACCTTTTTGCAAGCGTCATTATGCGATAAGCAATATATTATACTCGAGCCGCTTAGTTATTACGCAGCTCTATTCAAGCTGGATTTGATTAACTCCAGACTTTTCTCTCTTGGATGGATTTCAAAGCTGAATTGGCACTTCTGCCCCTGTTTCTCAACTCAAACGAATTTCATTAGTCCCCAAACAAATGTCAGTTATGTTCAAAACATCCATACCATCCATATCATTCATATCAGCCAATTGTACACCCAATTCAATCCATACGAGATTATAATTGAGTCTTAACAATAAATATATATCTTCTATTATCCCTTTCGGATTTATTAAATATGGATTGATTTATCCAACTTATTTATTTCATATTGGTTTTTAATCAAGTCTATCATTTTCAGGTTTATATTCCTGAAATCAAACACACAATCCAAACATATCACACAATCATCATTAACAAATCAATTGATTTACCCATATAATAATAATTTATAAAATCCTTAATTTATTATTTTATAAAATAAATTAGGCAAAACACATTTCAAAAATAATTTTATATCAAATTACAAATACGCGCTCTCATATATATACACAAACTCAAAGTCATGCCACAGAGCCAAGGTTATCACTAAACCAATAGCTCTGATACCACTATAACGACCCGGAATTTTCGGCTCTGAAATCGACATAAATACCTTTACCGTAACTCATGTCGACCCTCCAAACACCGAAAACATTGGATAGTTTAAGAAAGAATTTAGAGGGTGAGATAAGAAAGTAAGAAATATTAGAATTGAAGAAGAAGAAACAACACAGAATCAGGTTCTCACATCGCAGCGGAACAAAATATAATACAGAAACATTCTTTATTGAGAGCTTTTAAAACATACTTACAATATCAGAGTATAACACACCTCTAGACAGTTATAATAACTTGTCCTCATATACAACACACAGTGGAACAAGAGCTATATAATATCATACGACTGAACATCTCCAACTCGTCTCTTCACAGCATTCGATAACCTGAACCTGTATGCCCGGTCTAACCCGAGCATTTACAAAACACCAGGTCAGTCTGGTGAACCAGAGTGAGATAAACTCGCAGAGTATTAAGGGTAAATCATTCAATCATGATTTTAGAGTTTAAAGTCATTTCAAAAGAAAAGGATAATCGTAAGACCAAATCCACACATAAACACGGATGGTCTTTACCTTACGATAACCCAAAACAGTTTTGAAACCAATATATTTTCTGATATTATAATAATGTCTAAATACAAGTAAATAACAACCTAGTGGAACGCTTGCATCTTACGCTCCACATATATAGTATACAATCAAAAACTGCAGGAGCTTATTGGAGATTGGATTCCAACTATGACAAGGTATGGGACCACCTTCCGATAGTGTATCACTAAAGGCGAATATACTGGGTTCAACAAGAACGTCTTGCAACCTGGCCCACACAAGACCGACCATTCATTTCGCTTGAGTGTATCGAATGTATTTCACTGACGGTTGGGATCAGCAACCGTTTCCCGAAAAGGGACAGCATCAAATATAGATTAAAGAAGCAAATAAAATTTCTCTGGATAGGTGATTATAAACCCCAATGGGAGCGACCCACATAGCCATGCTGCCTGCCCGATTTTTTGTCATCTCCCGGTTGATGAGGCTTGAGGTTTGAAATTATCCTTTGGGATATTTGGTCCCTATTCACTTTGAATGCCACATCGTCAGATCCGCCAGATCACACTGATTGACGTTCACAAAAATACTCTAGTTATCTGGCTAGAGAAAAACCCTTTCTCCGCAATCAACTATGGTACATTTGAAGAAATCAATGCATGTAATTCCTTTGGAAATACTCTATTAGACATCCGTCCATACAAGTCATCCAGGAACAGGATGAACCAAAGGTACTCCCCTACTGCATCTCATATAGAAATCACCCCATGGATCAGTAGCGAGAAGTCCTCGCAATCCGTAGATTCCAACCACGATAGAACCACAGTTATCTCTGGTTGCAATCCCAGAGATTTTTAGAAATTCCTCCGTTTATGAAAATCTATGGTCTTCACAGCTCCATCTCGATCATCTTCTAGTATCTTCACGTATTTTTTGGTTGGAATGGTTTTCGAATATAAATTCGATCCCGGACTTTCTGTACCAACAATCGTATTGGACATATTTGATAGTCGGTGATTTAACTATCAAAATAAACAGTGTTTCAATCATGACAACCCAAATAGTTCACTGGTTCAGTATTCAGCACCGCTTGGCCTTTTAATTAAACAAATGTTCACTTCTGCTGAATTAAAACTTCTAACTCTTTTAATACTTTTCAAGAATACGATAATTGAATCTTATATACTAATGTTCCCAACACCATCTCATTCTAATACCTAGAAGAATAACTTATAACCATATTTCATTTCTCCTTTCAAAACATATGTTACATCGTTCTTTATTTTTATTTTAAACTTGGGAAATCCATTCAGCTTATTATTCGTAAACAACATTACGTAATATCGGTTATTTCGTTAATATTTATTAATAAAAATAAAACTAAACTGCACATTTCCTTTACCTCGGGTCTCTCATTATATATATATTCTCCAAATTTGCACTAAACGTTACGTTATTTCACTAATGGAAATAATTAACTATCACTAACCTATTTTACGATTACCAACTATTATCATCTTCAGATAATCCTGATGTTGTTCAAGTTGGGGTATTTTAATTACCTCTCAGACCTTGATCAACAACGTTCTTATCTTCAGATAAATATAAGTTGTAATCAAAAACCCATATTCCATTCCAATTCGTTCCCACTTTAAATTAATTAATACTATAATTAATTTAAATAATCTCATTAAATAAATTCTTAACAAACCAGTTATATATATTTTTAAACGTTTGGTAAATTTCTATTCCCATATTTATAAATTCTGATTAATCTCAGATTCACTTTGTAAAATCAATTTATAATGAATCAAAGCTTTTAATAAATAGAATATTTATTTATTTCCCTTCTATATACTTTTATTCAAAATAATATATTTCAAAACCTACTCCAATTACAAAATAAATTTTATAACTTCATCTCTATCGACTCACCTGACGGTGAATCGATATTTATAGAACGATTGATTTTACAAGCCATACGCTGCCAAATACTCAACCAATACCGCTCATTGGTTTAAACTAACAGACGTTGAATATTCAATAATCAACAATCAAATCAATCGCTGCAAACAGGATAGTTCATATGTGATAATATGAAAATAAAATAATATATTGAAGAATCCGGTTGGATCCCTCTAACCTGTTCTTCCCTGTATTCAAAATGGTTATCACAAATCAGATCATGTCAGTTTCATTTAACTGATAACAATAATTTACGACCATCAACATCAACCAATCTTTAAGAAATTCAAACAATTCAAACAAATTAAACACGTTTATTTTATAAACGTGACCAACAAGGTAAGTTACCTTTATTGGAACCAATCGTTAAAATAATGATTTGGTCTTTCACTGAAATTAAACGACGGTTTAATTTCATCATTCAAAACAACGAATAATTACAATACTAGCAAAAAGTCAACCATAGCAAACAGAGCACACAAAATAAAACCCGATATATATAAAAATATAAATGGGAAGAAACTGAGTGAGTTTAACTCACTTTGGTAATTCCATTCGTTGTTTACTGTTTGTTTCCAATGGCATCCATCCCTGACCAAACAACCTTATAAGGTCGTGCTCATTGACATGATTCCAACGCTTTCAGTCCCGTCAAAATCTAATACATACGAATAGGTTACGATATTTACACGGTTACGGTTTAAATTGAATTAACTAATACTTAACTAAAACTGGTTTATATTTTGTTTGGTCATGTTAATCACGGGATTTATATATATAAATCGGACATGTTTGAAGAACCGAGCTAGTATAATCTTATACGTGTTTGATCACATTTAGAATTGTACGGTCCATTTGTTTAAATAATCCGCCCCCCTTCCATATTCATACCGGATTATATATGTTTGTGCAAAGGTCAACATTGTATTATTACTAATTTTAAACTGACGTTTATAAAATTAAAACTTGGGTTAGGCCACACGGTCACTTCCTATTTCGAAATATACCATCCTGTTAACATTGATTAGGCTCATTTGTTTCTTACTCCACATTGAATGCTAATAGGCCAACACATATTTGTGTTTAATGAATAAACAAATGTCCCACCCCTTCATTATTACTCCACGTGTCCACTATTTGAACTAACGCTCTTAATAGCTTAATATATGTTTATATATGATTCTATCCAATTCCTATTTAACTGATTCACTCGAAAGCTCCCTGTCCCCAAACTCTGCTCTTCATTTTCTGTTCACGAAATATGCCATACCCAGCACCGCACGTAACTCCGGCACCTAAAATCTCCACTGTCTCTAGTCCTCAATTCCATGCACGAGCCAACCTCGCACCATCCTCTTTCTCGCGCCTGCCTCATACCCTGTCCGTCCAACATCGTCTCCCACTAACACAATCACTATTTCCGAACCCAACAAGTGCTAGTACCTTCTCTCCCCATTTATGAAACATCACCCCCTACTGACACCCTGTATTACAGCGTCGACGTTCATCTCGGTCACGACAGCACTCACTCCTTGATCAAACGCGAGCCATCTTCTTAAACCACCCAGTTTCCACGTACTATCTTGCCACTATACTTCTATCACCGAAAACTACCCTCAGGTTCACACTTCACCTCACAGACCACCGAGGTGATCTCCCTACACTGTGCCATACATCACCGAACAACGTTTGGTTTCCCCTTGTAAAACACGACAGCGACTTCATGCCATGATAACCGTGACAGAAAGATTCTCCAACTAGCACCAATATTTGCCAAACCATTCGAAATATTCACACGATATTCGAAACTAGTTGTAGTTGTGCAGTGTATTTCCTCTTCAATCAAGTCGCAGCTGTGTTACGAACTAGGGTAGGTGATATTCGAAACTTTGCATGGAAGGAATGGTTTAACGTAAGACGGTTTGAAAAGGGAAGTATATATATAGTGTAAAGAAATTGTATTATATTATCAAACGAAACTTCACTGCAAAGTAACGCGATAAAATTCATATACGATCTTCGTTTTCTGATAAAAAAGCTAATCTTAGTATAAAAAGGTATTCTGGATCCAATGGGACAAGTTTCGTCGAATTACGATATCGTTTGAAAAAATTTCCTTTATAAAACCAGAAATAAACACGCGTTTAAATTTTCCATGGTTACTAGACAAACCTAATCAACTTGAAACCTTGAAACCTTACAATATTTTATTAATACAAACCCAACGGCACCAGTTTCGTCGCATTCTGAGACTGTTTCCCCGGTAGGTTATTTTTACCGTGCACCGCAATACCATTTTTAATGCCAAATTACCCGGTCTTCAAAAATAGAAAACTATATACCTATCCTGACTCTAATTGACGATACGAACTCAATGGAATTGGTTTCGTGGCTTAATTCGATCGTCTGTTCAAGTTATACCCAAATAACCCTTTATTGAATTAATTACGTGCTATAGAAATTGAACAGGCGTTTATAGCTGCCGTGGTCACATACGACATCGGTTTACCACGCAATTCAACAATGTATAATAATTTAACGATACAGTTCTAACGAAACTAATTTCGTCGAAAACGAAGTACGTTTGCAAAACGGCTATTTTAACGGGTATATAACGATTTTCATAGCGACTATTTCAAAATTTGATTTGGCCATAACTTACTTTTTAGAATTCGAAATCTGGATTTTTCTCTTTCATATGGAAATTATTATCAATACAGTTCTAACGTTTCTTGTTTCACAGAAATCCGACTTATATCGGATCCTGTACTCCCAGTTAAAGTTCAAAACCAAATATTACAAACTACCATGCGATTTCGATCTCGTTTTATATTTATAAATAAAATTAACGTTCAACTTTGTTTTATTATCGAATTAAATATTAAAGACCATAAATACTCCAAATATAATATTTAAAATAATAAATTAAATTAAATATTTGGTTGCTAAAAAAATGGGACGTTACAGATGCAAGGAACACACCCTTTCCCAAACACCCCCACATGATTACGACAACACTATAACTCTTCAATAGCACTTCAATTCAGAGAGTAATGAGTAGAGAGTGAGAAGAGAAGAAGTTTTATGTAATTAGAATAGAAATCGGCAAAGTAGAAGTGTAGAAATCGATAAAATATGAAATAATAGAGGAAGAATGAAAAAGGGTGAAGATGGAGAAGAAGAATGGTTAAAAATTTCAAATTCAATATCTATTTATAAGATTTGAAAGGTTGCAACGCTTCTGGAATGTTACAAATAGTTAAAAGAAACTTCCTTTCAAAATTGAAAAAGTGACAGTTGTATGTCGACACATACATATATGTATGTCGACATATGTGTATTAAAATTTTGAATTTTGAATATTTTCGAGTGTTTAACTATATATATAATTCTGGAAATTATTGAATTAAAACATAGTGATATAAATGAGTATTATAAAGTATAAAATCATATGAAAACATAAATATAAATTATATAAACATATTTATAAAATTATAAGGTTTAACACTATAAATATAGAATTATACAAGTATATAACTATATGAATATATATAAACTTTAAAACTTATGTTTAAAATCAAAAGTAAGATATAAAAAATATTTAAAATTAGAATTTGAATTTTGGAAAACAGAATTCGAAATTTGAGAATCAGAATTTGAATATGAACTTGAACCTGGAGTGGTATTCAGAGTCTTACATATAAACTAAACTCTATTATTATATTTGTCTTGAACTCTGGAACTCATGATTTTTTGGTTACTCATGTGTCTTGAATCTTCTTAGAGTTCTGAATCTCTAAAATTGTACAGTCTTCAGTATTTAAGTCCTGTATACAAATTCTGCATATTTGTGTGTATATATATATATTCTAGATAGAGAAGTTGGTATATATTTTATATTTAATGATAATTGAGAAAAGGTTGTTTTCATCAAAATTCTATTCTCCAACACCAATACGAATCCTTACGGTTTTAGTTGTACTTTGCGTTTGTAGACATAATATATGGTACCTACGTCCGTTAAGATTGATACATTTATTTTAAAAACATTTTCAAAGATAGACACTAATGATAATATCAAATGATTCTCACTTATCAAGAATATTTGGTTTTCATAAGGTAAAACTTGCTCCTAATGTTGTGTGTTTGCATTATGTGATAGGTCGCAGGTCTTATGGTAGCTTCATTTTCCAAAAAGCATGCACGAAATTAAGAATACCCATTTTTTTTTGATGGTTTGAGATATGTATGACTTCTGATTCGTAAGCCGGTTAATCCAAGCCTGACTTGAGTGTTTGACACTCGGGTCAAATCCGAGTGTATTTTAGGTATAGATAGGATTCGAGGAGTGCCCAGATGATTACAAAAGAGTTAGTAATCTTTGTCAGAAGGCAGGGTGTATTCTACTATCTATTATGGTTGTATTATGTGAGGATGGTGTTTATTACTATCCATGGTATGTTCACTCTGATATTCTAAATGTTTTCCGCTCTAAAGTTATATTGAATATTATATTTATTCAATTCCGCTGTGAGATTTAGTTCTTCTTTTTGTTTCTGTTCCGCTGTGTTTGCTCTAATAAAAACCTAATGGATTGAGTTTGTGAGATTCGATTTTGCAGTACACAAACACGTGGATGTGTTAAGTAGCGACTATGGAAGATTGGAAATTCGATTTATCACATGACTTTCCGAGAATGCTTTCTTTTTAGACTGGACTTGTGTTGTTTATAGTCGGTTCAAATGGTGAGGGTTTTTGAGTCATCACAAAGTGATATCAAATCTTTCGTTTAGTGATAAACCTTGGCTCTGTGGAGTAGAGACTCACCAGAGATGGTATCAGTAGTATCCTGGGACGAATAACTCATCAGAGACAGGATCAGTAGTATCCTAGCCAGAGTATGTAATTTGAGATAGGGTTAGTAACACCCTAGAATGAGTTGAGAGTATTATATATAAGCGACGTATTTGTGGTTTTCATATACAAATGATTCTGATTTCTAATGAAGGATAATATATACTTTACATATAAAGGATTGTGATTTTGATAACATGAAAGTTATGTTTGAAAAAGTTAATCAACTAAGTGATTGTCGAATGTGATGTTTGGTAATTAGTCTAGCTAATTAAAGGAAAGTATGTATATACTCAGATAAGTCTAGATATGAGGTATAAGAAAGTTAAAATGTTCAGTTATACACTTAAGAATAGAAAAAAAAATCAGTCATAGATATAATAACTAAGTAGGGTAAACTTAGTAAAACTATGTGAAAGGTTGAATAAAGTTAGTAGATTTAAAACGTGAAACTCTTTTGTCATTTTAACAAAAAGGTTTTAGAAAATGTACAGGTTCAAACGATTAGTTTAAACTTATTTTCTGATTAGAAACTCTTTTTAAGTTGTAGAGGGGTAAGCAGCTTTCAGTCCGATAGTACTTGGCACACTTCAGAGAGCCTTCAGTATCCAACAGTTCTTCGGATAGCTCGAATAACAGTTCGTCAGACTCTCAGAGCGGGGATTACATAGACAATTTTCAATAAGCAACTGATCATAGTAGCAGCAGTGAGTACTTATCAGGTGCCACCTCAGCTTTTGTACTAGTAGAGGCTTTTGATTCAGGGCTAGAGCCTGTTCAAATGGAGTTAGATTCTATGGGGTCTGAGGATTACGATGCTTGGATGTTGGAGATCGACGGGGAACTTGAGTATGATCCAACTTGTCGCTTCATTTTTCCTGATCTAGTACCAGCAACACTACTTGTAGCAGATATATAGCAGCCGCAGATAATGGAGATAGTTCCTGACTTTGTTCCAGAGATCGTTCCAAAGCCAATTTTTGAGAAGCATGAGTGGGTATGGCCTAAGTTACCACTAACAGAGTTTGTTGTGCTAGAATGGTATGAGCATCAGGTGAGGCAAGAGTTAGGTATGTGTTAGGAGATCTAGCATAACCTGCAATACCAGAGGACTTACCAATATGGGATATTGCACCAGAGATTGCTGAGGAGGGTAATCCGAAGATAGAAACGGAGATTGATGAGGCTGATCATGATGCTGACGATATGATTATTGAGGGGAGTGAGCCAGAGATGGACTCGGAGGTTGATGAGTCTGGCTACGACACTGTCGACATGCTTGATGAGGAGGAACCTGAGATTCCAGATGATTATTGTACTGATGAGGATGATAAGTTTATGGAGGATGTTCCTGACGACTTTTGGGTCGAGGAGTATTTGACACAAGACTGGGATATAGGTCACCCAGGTTGGGAGTGGGATGGAGAAGACCAGGAACCAGAGGAGATAGGTCTTTTAGGAGCTTCAATTCATGATTCTAAGGAGGATTAGGGAGCTAGTTGTTGCCCGAGCCAATGTTGATATAGTATGTATGGTTAGATCTCGTTTTGGTGCAGAATAGGCGCTAGTTATATATTTTCGAGCATGATGTATTTTGATGTTGTACATACCACCTTTAGTACATAGTATGTGCTCAGGTTGGTAGGTTAGGTGCATATACATAGTTATATCTTAAGTGGTACTCTACAAGGTTTTGTCTGTGGTTACAGTATGATATTCATTTTATGATGTACTGGGATGTGGTATGATATGACACTTTTGGTTATAGACATATGAGTATTGCTTTAGGATTCTGTTATTTGCTTCATTCCAATTTCGAAGACGAAATCTTTTTAAGTGAGGGAGATTGTAATGATCCGTATTTTCAGTCACTTTAAAATAAGGATTTAAATAGATTTAAAAAGGATTTTTAAATGGATAAGTCTAACAGAATTTCAAATTTCAGAAAGAATTGAAAATTTATGGAAAATGAATTCTAGCTTTGTTTTATATTTTACTAAAGTTAAAATAAGGTTAGTGAACTTTTAAAAATAGATTTGAAAGTAAACATATTAACATTCGAAAATTAAATATTATTTCAATAGCCTAAAAGTGGCATGACTTGTCCACTTTGATCAAAGGAGACTAGATAGATATCCTACTATCTGGTATAGCCAAGTAGAGATGCAGGATTGCGAAGAAAACCGCTACGCACATAGCCTTTCTCTATGAACCTCTTACGACATTTTGCAAATGATCTCGGATTTTGACGAAACCAGTTCATTTGGATCCGGAATTTTAAATTATTGTAAGATTCCAAATTTCATATTAATTAGAGTTAGTATGTGAGCATACACAATATAAACGCATGTTGAAAAATTAGTTGAAATTTAATAACAGCGTAGAAAAATGTTACTTTGCAAACGGTCTCCAAATTCGACAAGACCAATTTGATTGAATCCGTTAATAATATCCTCAAGTTAATAACGTGTATGTGAGGATTGAAGGAAGTATATTACTTATTGAATCAAGAGATTTGAAATAAATTCAAAGATTCAATAAGTAATTTGAATATTTGAGAGCTTTTTAGAATGCAAGAGTGCTTAGAAATATAGATCAAGAAATAGAATAGAATCAATAAGAACTGGTTATTTGACAAACAATTTTGTAATGTATTTATAGTGGTTGAAGAGTAATCAATGTTCATGAAGAGTTTTATTGAAAAGAAGTAATCATTTCCTTTAGAAATCAAAAGAAAACGTTTCATGAAAGAAAATGACCCTTCAGAAATATAGTTGTTATTGTCGGGGCAGTCGATTGGTATAAAAATCACCAGTCAACTGGTAGAAAATACAAATCGTATATATATTTGAAAAATGGTAGAAAATAGGCGTTACTAGGTTTTTACCCTATTATCAGTCGACTGGTATGAAATGGACCAGTCGACTGGTCTAGGACAAAATGCCCAATAATGGTTGTTTTAAGCCGTTCTCATATATATCCGTCAATTTGTGTCTTGAGTGATTGTGTTATAATAAATGAGGATAGGTTTTAACATAAATCTAATACACTAAACACACACACACACACACATATATATATGTATGTATGTATGTATATATATATATATATATATATGTATATGTATATATGAACTAACTCTTCAATCAATCTTCATTTCTTTGTTTTCATGAATCAAAAACTCATGAATCAACATTCTCCCCCTTTTTTGATTGATGACAACCTCTTGCGCTTGTATAGAATTATTTATTTTCTCCCCCTGAATGTATGCTTGCAGATTTTTATCTCCCACTGAATGCAAAGCTTCTCTGCAACATTTTGTTAGTGCATATATAAAAATACTTACCATTTGCTTTCCTGCAACAAAATGTTAGCATATACTACATAATCTTCTCCTCCTTTGTCATCGATTAAAAATAATATGAAACATGCTAAAACAGTAATCAAATCCAAATAGGAGAACACAAGCAGATATTCTACAAGTCTGAAAAATAAACAATTCCAAGCTCCCTACGAAGTTTAACAACTGTATTTTCTAATAAGGGTTTTTAAAGATATTTGCAATCTGGTTTTCAGAATTTACAAATTATAAATTTATAATTTGTTTTTCAATATTATCTCGTAAGAAATGATGTCTAATATCAATATCTTTAGTTCTAGAATGATTTACCGGATTTTTGGATAAGTTTATTGCACTTGTGTTATCGCAATAAATAGTTGAATTACTCAAGTTGATACCAAAATCTTTAAGTGTTTGTTGCATCTATATTACTTGAGCACAAGCCAATGCTGCAAATATATATTCATCTTCAAGCAAATATATATTCATCTTCACATGTTAATAATGATTTGCCAACGAAATGACAAGTACCACTTGTACTTCTATGATCCGTCTCCGAAATCAGCGTCACTATATGATACTAATTCAAAGGAACAATCTTTCGGATAGCAAAGTCCAAAAATTTTAGTGTTGCTAAGATAACGCAATATACATTTTACTGCTCATAAATGTGATTCTTTCGGATTGTCTTGAAATCGAGCACATAAACACACATTCATTATAATATCCGGTCCACTAGCAGTTAAATAAAAGAGAGAACCTATCATACTACGATATAATTTTGGTCAACACTTTTACCGTTTTCATCTTTTTTGAGATGAGTTGTTGTACTCATAGGAGTCACTTTACTTGATGTATTTTCCATGCCATATCGTTTAATTAAATTATTGCAATATTTTTTTATTTATAATAAGTCCATTTGGAAGTTGTTTAATTTGTAAACCAAGAAAATACAATAGTTCTCCCGTATGAGACATTTCAAATTCGCTAGTCATTATTCTATAAAAATCTTGACATAATTTCTCATTAGTTGAGACAAAAATAATGTCATCGACATAGATTTGAACTATTAAAATACCTTTACCATATCTTTTTATTAAAAAGTGTTTGATCAACCTTTCCTATTTGAAATCCTGAATTAATTGAATAATTTTTAAGACGTTCATACCAAGCACTAGGTGCTTGTTTTAATCCATATAACGCCTTTTTCAATTTGAAAACATGATCAGGATATTTTATGCAGTGACCCTCCCTCTCGGTCAATCCAAATCGATCGTTAAACCGACTTAAATCGAACCGAAAAGGAGGATACGCTAACATTAGGTGAACAACACATCAGAACAAACAACTAAAGACTTTTATAAACATCATAATAACGTTACTGTAACGGCCCGCAAATCCATAATATCAGAGTTGACTATATATGAAATGACCCGAATTTCCGTACCCTTTGGATTGACTAATAACACCACACGTCCAACCCAAATTGCACAGAAACCCGAATCATTATTAGAAAGAAGTTAGAGGATGAGAAATAGAAAGAAATATTAGAATAGAAGAAAACGAAGATTCACAAACTCACAGCGGAACGAATAGAATATATTATATAACATAACTTTTGAAATACAAAACAATAACCGTATATACATACCATCATCAGAGAACAGCAGTTATTATTGGAACAGTTATAAACACCTGTTTCCAGATACAACA
Source organism: Allium sativum (assembly GCA_030737875.1). NCBI lineage: Eukaryota > Viridiplantae > Streptophyta > Magnoliopsida > Asparagales > Amaryllidaceae > Allium > Allium sativum. The sequence goes on along the minus strand of CM060911.1, from coordinate 103,654,390 downwards.
TAGTACATAGCGGAAAATATGATAGTCTATAGCCAACTGGTGAAGCCTCCTGCTTCGAACACCTCCTCCAGGTGAATCTGAAAAATTCCGACTACTTGACTGCCCGTACAAATTTGGGCACCCAAGAGTTTAGGGAAAACAAACAAAATAAACTTTGGGTCAGTCACGGGACTGGTGTGAGTAAACTCCAACCATTTGTTTAACTTTTAAAAATCCTTTCGAAAGAAATGATAATCGTAAGACCGATCCACACATAAACACAGATGGTTTTTACCTTACGAGAACCAAAAATATTTTTGATATCAAATCCAGTGATATAATAATAATGTCTACATCAAATAAATAGAATCTAGTGGAACGCTTGCATCTCACGCTCCATATATAATATAAAATCAAAAACCGCAGGGCGCTTATTGGAGATTGGATTTCCAACATGACAAGGTATGGGACCACCTTCCAATAGTGTATCTCTAGAGGCGAATACACTGGGTGTAACACCCCACCTCCTCCAGGGTGGCTCTTGCAAGCAACTCTGGCTTTGGTGGGGCGTTTTAAAACAAGGTAAACATGCATAATGATATAGCAAGGCAGGACATGACATATATATATATATGTAAATATATAAATAAACAGAGTAAGTAGATAAAACAGCGGAAGATTCTTAAACCATTTCAAAAACACAAGTCTGGTACATCAAAATGTCAATTTCCCAAATAAACAAGTCTAGTACATGAAATAACATCATCTGAAACTGAAAAAGAAAACATAAAAGTAGCTATCCCCAAAGTGGAAGAAACCATAGCGAGCTCAAGTCCAAAGCATACATGAGCTATCCAAGAAAGCAGCTAAGATCCAAGCTAGGCTCCTGTATTCCCTCCCTGAGAACCTGGGGGGGGGGAACGGAAGAAAAGAGGCGAAACAAAATGGGTCAGTCAAAAAGACTGAGTAAGCCCTGCTACGATCAGTCTATAAACTAATAAAGTTAACATCATGATGGGAACTGAGATGATCATAGATAACAACATACTGGCATGGTAAATTAAATACAAGATAGATAGAGGTGTCATCGCATAAAACATGGCTAAGTTTTGCACCACGGTGTACTAGCAACCCAACATAACAGATATTGATCCCTTGGCCCAAGCTTTGGCCCAATAACATGAGGTGACCTTAATACAAGGTCCAGCCCAACGGTCTAGTCGATCGGCTCCCTATAAACCTAACACGTCAAGTGTTGGTGTCCATACGGCCCACATGGATGTAGTTAGACTGTGCTGGGTCCACCTTTGGGTGTATCAAGCCCTCGGGTGTCAACCCCAGACACTTAAGCAATAATGCACAGTCTAAGCCTACTGGTACCCGTGCCTCGAGTTTGTCCAACATCGGACTACGTGCACGTCCGTAGCCCGCCGGACCCGCACCGCTGTACCACTCAGCCGTCGCTTTGGTCGTTTACATCAGTCCAGTAATCGTGCCCCGCCCTATCCTAGCTGTAGGGTTGTGGTGATACCAAACTGGGATTACTGCTGGAACAGACCACGCTGCTAGGGTTTTCTAAGAGAGTTAAGTGCGATTTAACCCTCCACTAATCACGGATTAAATTGGTTAAGTGTAACTTAACCCCATTCTAATCCCTCGAACCCCCAATTGGATTAAACTGGTTAAGTGTAACCAATAGTTCACACTTAACCCCATTTCAATCCCTCTAATCCCCAAGTTGGTTAAGTATTAGTGGACCCTGACTTAACCCTAATCATGAGGCATTAATTAATTTAATGCACCTTAACCTCTCACATTAGACCTTGTTGTGGTTACTAGTTAGGCCGAGCGGGTCCGGGTAGCTTTACACCACAACTTGGTCTAACCTCGGGTCTTGGCACCCCCATGACCAACTTCTCACATTGGGTCCTATTGTTTGTAGCCACTAGTTAAGCCGGTCGGTTCCGGGTAGAATTACGCTACAAACTCAACCCAACCTCGAGTTGGCCACACTTATGTTTTCTAAGTGTCATGTCCACTTTTATTTCAAAACATAATTACAAGTCAACAATTACTTGGGTAGACCTAACTTAATAGGTAAATTCCCAAGGGGTAGACCTAACTTAATAGGTAAATTCCCAATCTTATATTTTCATGTATTTTAAGTTTACCCAAACCCCCCAACGTCATTCTATCGCTTACATATTCGTAATAACGCATAAAGGATAGTAAGAGGGAACTTGGCACAACATACATGATGGACTTGCATATCACAACAAACACACATAACATGTTAGACTTGCACAACTTAGCATCGTGAACTTGCATATTACCATAAACGTGCATAACATGTTAAACTTGCGTAACTTAGCATAGTGAACTTGCATATTGCCATAAACATGCATAACATGTTAAACTTGCCTAACATGGCATAGGGAACTTGCATAAACATGCATAACTTGTCCAACATGCACAACTTGTCATTTTAAACTTGCATAAGCATGCATAACTTATTAAACATGCATAACATGGCATAGTGAACTTGCATAAACATGCATAACTTGTCAAACATGCACAACTTGTCAAACATGCACAACTTGTCATTTTAAACTTGCATAAATATGCATAACTTATTAAACTTGCAAATCATGGCTTAGTAAACTTGCATAAACATGCATAACTTGTTAAACTTGCAAATCATGGCTTAGTATACATGCATAACTCAATTAACTTGCAAATCATGGCTTAGTACACTTGCATAAACATGCATAACTCAATAAACTTGCAAATCATGGCTTGGCAAACTTGCATAAACATGCATAACTTATTAAACTTGCAAATCATGGCTTAGTATACATGCATAACTCAATTAACTTGCAAATCATGGCTTAGCAAACTTGCATAAACATGCATAACTTATTAAACTTGCAAATCATGGCTTAGTATACATGCATAACTCAATTAACTTGCAAATCATGGCTTAGCAAACATCAAAACATGCATAAACCCCAACTTTCATCACACATTAACTTTAGAGTTTCTAAAATGAAGGTAAGAGTGCTTACAATGCTTATGCGGACTCAAATGAGTATAGCAAATGTAAGAAACCCCTTATGCAACTAATTTAAAACCCCCAAATGCAAGCAAACTTGATCAAGACTCCTCTTTTATGATGCCAATAGAAAAACAAGCCTTTAATGCAAACTAAGGAGGATCATACAAGCCTAAATACCCTTGTATGCATGGAAATCTCTTAGGGATTTGTTTAGGAATTGTATGAAGAGGGTGGAGGCCATGAGAGGATGGATTTTGGCATAGTTTAGTTACTAGGATGAATAATGAATGATTTAGGGTAGGTTAGGGTCTTATTTATAGATTAGGTTAGTGATTTGAACCATAGGATTAACCCTAGATTCAATTAGGTCCATCAGATCTCGGAACTCTCTAGAAACAGGCCACAAGACCCAACCCCAATCAGAAATGGTGCACCAGGCTAAACAGCCGGGCACCCCCTGTCGACAGGGCTGTCGACAGGGCAGTCGACATGCTAAGACCCCTGTCGACAGGCCTGTCGACATGAGGTCCTGGGCGGGAATTTTTCCCGCCTGCCCAGTTTGCCCTAACCCTTGTTTTTAATTCCAAATTTAAATCTGTTTTTACTTAGGAATTTTCTGCAAACTTCAATGGGCCTTAACTGGGTCACACGGACTCCGATTTTCGAAAACTCGGACTCTATTTCGCGTATTTTTCCGAGACGAACGCAATGGCATAGCCCGTTTCCCTTGATTCCCATTTTATAATTTAATTCTGCCTCAATTTATGTTATAACAGATTATTAAAAATACGGGTTGTTACATTCTCCCCTCCTTAAAGGATTTCGTCCCCGAAATCTTCAAGTTAGGAAGAACGTATCCTACCATCCAATCATCCGTCTACTCAAAGCATCATCCACGAGCAATCATTGTCCTTAAAAGATTCTAAATGTGGTATGAACATATGCAAAAGTGTGTGTATATGTACTTATCTAATGCAAAGATCAGGCGGTTACTGATACAGTAAACCTCCTTAATGCATATGTATGTAAATCAGGCGGTTACTGATACAGTAAACCTCCTTAATGCACATGTATGTCAGTGAAATGAATCCATATGTATGCAAATTCCTAAATTCATAGTATGAGTGCACATAACATTCATCCATATGCAACATCCATGTGGTGGCACAACAAGTTTCAATCATGAATAAGCATAAACACTCATGCATATGCAACATGAAGAGTGTGTGAGCCGATCTAGTGCCTAATGTGTATAATGCATCCACGAGTAACCACTTGCAAACACTTGCAACCACTTGCAAACATCAAGCATAACATGTTTCAAATACATGTTTCATCCAAAGGGTTTCTACCTAAGGTTCTCATGACAAGATAGACACGATAAACTAGATAAACTTAGATAAACTAGACAAACTCCTTTTTGGATTACAAGAAATCCATTCAAACTTTGACATATAGTACTAACCGATGAGTCTTAACCCCCTTATGGAGTTTACAACAGAAATAAGATCGAGAATGGGACCGAGAGGATATATACAAAAGATAACTTGCAAGCAAGCTCCACAGAAAAACAAGGATCAAGGATGCACTCTTAAAAAGAGATATGATGCGCGTATCTAGTCTTCACTCTTCTTAGTCACGTTTCCTTGAGCTTAACTCCACTGTGCTCTGACTATCTTTCACTTCATGATTCCCTGGCTTCCTAACTCCTATTTCCCAAATTCGAGTTGGGGCTTATTTCATTATCGCCTCTCGTCTTTCTTTTCCACTTATTCTTCCTTCTGTATACTTGGCTTAAACATACTATAACCTCATGATTTCATGCAAGCTCTCCAAAATTCACTTAGTGAATCCTGGATCTCGTCCACACGCAGCAGAACATATCTTGAAAATACCAATCCACGTTGCCAATTGCCCCTTATAAACGTGATTTCCTATAACTCAGGCTTAATCGAAATGAACCATCCGCCTATGAGTGATAAGCCATACCTAGATTCAGTTGCCTACTCATGGCTTCCTGTAGGCTATTTCAAAACTGGCCAACTTCTTGAGGGTAAACCGTTGCTAACCATGACACAGTCCTCTTGCTCTTCACCGGACTGAGATGAGCACTCTTCTTGAGTCTACCTATTATGACCCCCATACCCGTATTCCCTTTCTTTGATCTAGGTAGTCTATCCACATAATCTATCGAGATGTTTTCACACTTTCCCTTGCGGAACCTCCAATGGAGGTAATGGCCCGCCGGGCTTCTATGACTTGGCCTTAACCTCGTGGTACAACATGCACCCTGAGACCAACTCCGCCACCTCCTCGAGTGATGCGCATTTTTCAAAAACCTTCTTTACCAAGCCTTTCACTCGAGGAACACATAATCCCTCATCGCGCCTTAGTCATCCCTTGTCATCTATAATATATCTAGCGAGGTGACTTAACCTCTCGCCTCGAATCAACTGGTCCATGTTCTTGACTAACTGCGGGTCTTCTTCCTGTGAAATCCCCTTCTTGATCCAGAAGAGTAAGTCTAAGCTCAGGGAATGCTAACTAACTAGCCCAACGGAGAAAGCTTCTTACTTAAATTGCTCTCCTCAGAGTTTTCCGGTCTCAAACCGCAACCACTTTAGCGGAATCCACCGCTAAGCCTTACTTAGGAACTATGTGCCCAAGAAATCCAACTTCTTTCCTCCAAAGTGACATTTGGAGAACTTGACCTTCAACTGGTGGCTCTAAGCGTATCCATCTCCTCCTTGAGATGTATAGCATGCTTTCCCTCGTTCTTTTAAGGAGATCAAAATATCGTCTATGACGACCACGACAAACTTGTTCAAGGACTCCCTAAACACCCTACCCATCCAGTTTACGTAATATGCGGGTGCATTAGTCAAACCAAATAGTATGACTAGCCGTTCTAAAACCCATCTAGAGTCCTAAACGCAGTCTTGTCAATTCCATCCTCAGCCATCCTAAGCTGATGGAATCCGGTAGCTAGATCAAAAGAAAACAGATGCTCCTACAAGCTTGATCAAACAAATCATTGATCCTTGGTAACAGTTATCTATTCCTCTCACGATAATCAACACATAAGCGAAACAAACTGTCCACATCAGCACCCTACTCGAAAATGCTTCGTCTCAGGAAGTTCTTCTCAAGCAACTCCTTGACTTGCTTTCTTAACTCTCATCTCGTGAGGTCATGTGCCTAACCGGCCACGAAACTGGCTTGGTATTACCAACCAGATAATGCGGAAATCTATCCCACGTCCAGGGGTAACCCCTTCACTTTACCCAAGATATCAGGATATTCTCGGACCACCCTCACAGATTGCAAACTATCGATGAACGAGTTGAGGGATTCAAGATAACATAACATGACGGGACCCCTAGGGTTGCTAGAAATTTCTAGGGTATTACCGAGGCGAGTCATGAGCCTCACAACCCTATATACAAAAACCCAGAATGGCTCCAAAACAGGACAACCATTCCATGCCCAAAACCAACCCATATCCCCTGAAACCGAGAATAAAACATCCCACGAGAATTCTATACTCAAGATAGAAATTTTCAAATCCACTCAGACCATAGACAAACGGGCAGAACCCCCAATTGGATTTGAAACACATACGGGATCATCAACTAGGCTAGTACTTAGGTGCAAACTTTCAACTAGATCAGATGAAATCAAACTATGCGATGTGCCAGAATCAAACAAAGTACGAACAGGGAAAGTCAGAAAATGTAAACAAGACTTTCAACAGAAACACTACCTCTATCATAAGCTGGAAGAACGGTGCTGAGGGGATGAACTCGCCCTCCAGATAGTCCTGCACACTGAGTCTGGCCTTGCCCTTGTTTCCTCGGGCAATCCTTGCTGAGATGTCCAAACTCACCACAAATGAAGCATTCGCCCCGCTTTCTCTTTTCCTTCTTCCTACATTCCCTGGCTATATGTCCAACTTTACCACAGAAATTGCATTTCCTACTCCCTCTTGGCTTGTTCTTGCGGTTGTTGTTATTCTTGCCCCGTTTCCCGGAATTTACTCTCTTGTCTTGAGACTCATTCGCCTTGACCTCTTTCTTGTCATTGTTATCTTCTTCTTGAAGTAGGGCCAAATTCACCCAATTCTCGAAAGTCGCCCCCAAGGGTATATGAGACATGGCCAAACCATGTAATGGCTCGTTTAATCCTAGAGCAAAGTGTAGGGCCTTCTTCTGAGCTGTATTAACCAAATCTAAATCGACACGAGCCAGTTGATTAAACTTATCTATGTATTCCCTAATAGTCATGTCCCCTTGCTTCAGTGATAAGAATCTCAGTCCAAACCTTCCTCTAAAGTCATCCCAAGTCTCAATTGGCCTGGTTGCGGTGGTGACTACCCACCAACGTGCAGCTTCTTCCTTTAGCAACCATACTGCTAATAAAACTTTCCTGCGGTCACCTATATCAAAGGAGGCTAAAAGATCTTCGGTCTCTTTCAACCAATTCCCTGCTTCTACAAAAGTCTCTGTTCCATTAAAATTCTTGCCACCCATCCTCTTAAAGTTCTTACAAGTTTCCGCAAAATCCTCTTGTGGAGGCTGAGGGGGAAGAGGAACATCAGCTATGGGAGGAGGAGGAGGAACAGCGGCCTCGACTGGGAAGACAACATTAGGGACACCCGGGACCGGTGCCGTGACTTCCAAGTACCGACGAAACCAATCGGGTATCGTTACTCCTTCGGGCAAGATGAGATTATCAGACATGCTGGAAACGAAAAGAAAAGAGTTCAAACGAGGGATCAAAGGATAGTGCTAATGGCTTTTGGGGAATAGCCTTTTAAAAATAACTAGACTTTTCTTTGGAAAATACTTAATACTTGGTTTTGAAAATAGTTTTTCCTTTCAAAAGTTTTAAAAACCTTTTTATCCCTTCTCGTAAACCATATGCTCTGATACCAAATGTAACACCCCACCTCCGCCAGGGTGGCTCTTGCAAGCAACTATGGCTTTGGTGGGGCGTTTTAAAACAAGGTAAACATGCATAATGATATAGCAAGGCAGGACATGACATATATATATATGTAAATATATAAATAAACAGAGTAAGTAGATAAAACAGCGGAAGATTCTTAAACCATTTCAAAAACACAAGTCTGGTACATCAAAATGTCAATTTCCCAAATAAACAAGTCTAGTACATGAAATAACATCATCTGAAACTGAAAAAGAAAACATAAAAGTAGCTATCCCCAAAGTGGAAGAAACCATAGCAAGCTCAAGTCCAAAGCATACATGAGCTATCCAAGAAAGCAGCTAAGATCCAAGCTAGGCTCCTGTATTCCCTCCCTGAGAACCTGGGGGGGGGAACGGAAGAAAAGAGGCGAAACCAAATGGGTCAGTCAAAAAGACTGAGTAAGCCCTGCTACGATCAGTCTATAAACTAATAAAGTTAACATCATGATGGGAACTGAGATGATCATAGATAACAACATACTGGCATGGTAAATTAAATACAAGATAGATAGAGGTGTCATCGCATAAAACCTGGCTAAGTTTTGCACCACGGTGTACTAGCAACCCAACATAACAGATATTGATCCCTTGGCCCAAGCTTTGGCCCAATAACATGAGGTGACCTTAATACAAGGTCCAGCCCAACGGTCTAGTCGATCGGCTCCCTATAAACCTAACACGTCAAGTGTTGGTGCCCATACGGCCCACATGGATGTAGTTAGACTGTGCTGGGTCCACCTTTGGGTGTATCAAGCCCTCGGGTGTCAACCCCAGACACTTAAGCAATAATGCACAGTCTAAGCCTACTGGTACCCGTGCCTCGAGTTTGTCCAACATCGGACTACATGCACGTCCGTAGCCCGCCGGACCCGCACCGCTGTACCACTCAGTCGTCGCTTTGGTCGTTTACATCAGTCCAGTAATCGTGCCCCGCCCTATCCTAGCTGTAGGGTTGTGGTGATACCAAACTGGGATTACTGCTGGAACAGACCACGCTGCTAGGGTTTTCTAAGAGAGTTAAGTGCGATTTAACCCTCCACTAATCACGGATTAAATTGGTTAAGTGTAACTTAACCCCATTCTAATCCCTCGAACCCCCAATTGGATTAAACTGGTTAAGTGTAACCAATAGTTCACACTTAACCCCATTTCAATCCCTCTAATCCCCAAGTTGGTTAAGTATTAGTGGACCCTGACTTAACCCTAATCATGAGGCATTAATTAATTTAATGCACCTTAACCTCTCACATTAGACCTTGTTGTGGTTACTAGTTAGGCCGGGCGGGTCCGGGTAGCTTTACACCACAACTTGGTCTAACCTCGGGTCTTGGCACCCCCATGACCAACTTCTCACATTGGGTCCTATTGTTTGTAGCCACTAGTTAAGCCGGTCGGTTCCGGGTAGAATTACGCTACAAACTCAACCCAACCTCGAGTTGGCCACACTTATGTTTTCTAAGTGTCATGTCCACTTTTATTTCAAAACATAATTACAAGTCAACAATTACTTGGGTAGACCTAACTTAATAGGTAAATTCCCAAGGGGTAGACCTAACTTAATAGGTAAATTCCCAATCTTATATTTTCATGTATTTTAAGTTTACCCAAACCCCCCAACGTCATTCTATCGCTTACATATTCGTAATAACGCATAAAGGATAGTAAGAGGGAACTTGGCACAACATACATGATGGACTTGCATATCACAACAAACACACATAACATGTTAGACTTGCACAACATAGCATCGTGAACTTGCATATTACCATAAACGTGCATAACATGTTAAACTTGCGTAACTTAACATAGTGAACTTGCATATTGCCATAAACATGCATAACATGTTAAACTTGCCTAACATGGCATAGGGAACTTGCATAAACATGCATAACTTGTCCAACATGCACAACTTGTCATTTTAAACTTGCATAAGCATGCATAACTTATTAAACATGCATAACATGGCATAGTGAACTTGCATAAACATGCATAACTTGTCAAACATGCACAACTTGTCAAACATGCACAACTTGTCATTTTAAACTTGCATAAATATGCATAACTTATTAAACTTGCAAATCATGGCTTAGTAAACTTGCATAAACATGCATAACTTGTTAAACTTGCAAATCATGGCTTAGTATACATGCATAACTCAATTAACTTGCAAATCATGGCTTAGTACACTTGCATAAACATGCATAACTCAATAAACTTGCAAATCATGGCTTGGCAAACTTGCATAAACATGCATAACTTATTAAACTTGCAAATCATGGCTTAGTATACATGCATAACTCAATTAACTTGCAAATCATGGCTTAGCAAACTTGCATAAACATGCATAACTTATTAAACTTGCAAATCATGGCTTAGTATACATGCATAACTCAATTAACTTGCAAATCATGGCTTAGCAAACATCAAAACATGCATAAACCCCAACTTTCATCACACATTAACTTTAGAGTTTCTAAAATGAAGGTAAGAGTGCTTACAATGCTTATGCGGACTCAAATGAGTATAGCAAATGTAAGAAACCCCTTATGCAACTAATTTAAAACCCCCAAATGCAAGCAAACTTGATCAAGACTCCTCTTTTATGATGCCAATAGAAAAACAAGCCTTTAATGCAAACTAAGGAGGATCATACAAGCCTAAATACCCTTGTATGCATGGAAATCTCTTAGGGATTTGTTTAGGAATTGTATGAAGAGGGTGGAGGCCATGAGAGGATGGATTTTGGCATAGTTTAGTTACTAGGATGAATAATGAATGATTTAGGGTAGGTTAGGGTCTTATTTATAGATTAGGTTAGTGATTTGAACCATAGGATTAACCCTAGATTCAATTAGGTCCATCAGATCTCGGAACTCTCTAGAAACAGGCCACAAGACCCAACCCCAATCAGAAATGGTGCACCAGGCTAAACAGCCGGGCACCCCCTGTCGACAGGGCTGTCGACAGGGCAGTCGACATGCTAAGACCCCTGTCGACAGGCCTGTCGACATGAGGTCCTGGGCGGGAATTTTTCCCGCCTGCCCAGTTTGCCCTAACCCTTGTTTTTAATTCCAAATTTAAATCTGTTTTTACTTAGGAATTTTCTGCAAACTTCAATGGGCCTTAACTGGGTCACACGGACTCCGATTTTCGAAAACTCGGACTCTATTTCGCGTATTTTTCCGAGACGAACGCAATGGCATAGCCCGTTTCCCTTGATTCCCATTTTATAATTTAATTCTGCCTCAATTTATGTTATAACAGATTATTAAAAATACGGGTTGTTACATTCTCCCCTCCTTAAAGGATTTCGTCCCCGAAATCTTCAAGTTAGGAAGAACGTATCCTACCATCCAATCATCCGTCTACTCAAAGCATCATCCACGAGCAATCATTGTCCTTAAAAGATTCTAAATGTGGTATGAACATATGCAAAAGTGTGTGTATATGTACTTATCTAATGCAAAGATCAGGCGGTTACTGATACAGTAAACCTCCTTAATGCATATGTATGTAAATCAGGCGGTTACTGATACAGTAAACCTCCTTAATGCACATGTATGTCAGTGAAATGAATCCATATGTATGCAAATTCCTAAATTCATAGTATGAGTGCACATAACATTCATCCATATGCAACATCCATGTGGTGGCACAACAAGTTTCAATCATGAATAAGCATAAACACTCATGCATATGCAACATGAAGAGTGTGTGAGCCGATCTAGTGCCTAATGTGTATAATGCATCCACGAGTAACCACTTGCAAACACTTGCAACCACTTGCAAACATCAAGCATAACATGTTTCAAATACATGTTTCATCCAAAGGGTTTCTACCTAAGGTTCTCATGACAAGATAGACACGATAAACTAGATAAACTTAGATAAACTAGACAAACTCCTTTTTGGATTACAAGAAATCCATTCAAACTTTGACATATAGTACTAACCGATGAGTCTTAACCCCCTTATGGAGTTTACAACAGAAATAAGATCGAGAATGGGACCGAGAGGATATATACAAAAGATAACTTGCAAGCAAGCTCCACAGAAAAACAAGGATCAAGGATGCACTCTTAAAAAGAGATATGATGCGCGTATCTAGTCTTCACTCTTCTTAGTCACGTTTCCTTGAGCTTAACTCCACTGTGCTCTGACTATCTTTCACTTCATGATTCCCTGGCTTCCTAACTCCTATTTCCCAAATTCGAGTTGGGGCTTATTTCATTATCGCCTCTCGTCTTTCTTTTCCACTTATTCTTCCTTCTGTATACTTGGCTTAAACATACTATAACCTCATGATTTCATGCAAGCTCTCCAAAATTCACTTAGTGAATCCTGGATCTCGTCCACACGCAGCAGAACATATCTTGAAAATACCAATCCACGTTGCCAATTGCCCCTTATAAACGTGATTTCCTATAACTCAGGCTTAATCGAAATGAACCATCCGCCTATGAGTGATAAGCCATACCTAGATTCAGTTGCCTACTCATGGCTTCCTGTAGGCTATTTCAAAACTGGCCAACTTCTTGAGGGTAAACCGTTGCTAACCATGACACAGTCCTCTTGCTCTTCACCGGACTGAGATGAGCACTCTTCTTGAGTCTACCTATTATGACCCCCATACCCGTATTCCCTTTCTTTGATCTAGGTAGTCTATCCACATAATCTATCGAGATGTTTTCACACTTTCCCTTGCGGAACCTCCAATGGAGGTAATGGCCCGCCGGGCTTCTATGACTTGGCCTTAACCTCGTGGTACAACATGCACCCTGAGACCAACTCCGCCACCTCCTCGAGTGATGCGCATTTTTCAAAAACCTTCTTTACCAAGCCTTTCACTCGAGGAACACATAATCCCTCATCGCGCCTTAGTCATCCCTTGTCATCTATAATATATCTAGCGAGGTGACTTAACCTCTCGCCTCGAATCAACTGGTCCATGTTCTTGACTAACTGCGGGTCTTCTTCCTGTGAAATCCCCTTCTTGATCCAGAAGAGTAAGTCTAAGCTCAGGGAATGCTAACTAACTAGCCCAACGGAGAAAGCTTCTTACTTAAATTGCTCTCCTCAGAGTTTTCCGGTCTCAAACCGCAACCACTTTAGCGGAATCCACCGCTAAGCCTTACTTAGGAACTATGTGCCCAAGAAATCCAACTTCTTTCCTCCAAAGTGACATTTGGAGAACTTGACCTTCAACTGGTGGCTCTAAGCGTATCCATCTCCTCCTTGAGATGTATAGCATGCTTTCCCTCGTTCTTTTAAGGAGATCAAAATATCGTCTATGACGACCACGACAAACTTGTTCAAGGACTCCCTAAACACCCTACCCATCCAGTTTACGTAATATGCGGGTGCATTAGTCAAACCAAATAGTATGACTAGCCGTTCTAAAACCCATCTAGAGTCCTAAACGCAGTCTTGTCAATTCCATCCTCAGCCATCCTAAGCTGATGGAATCCGGTAGCTAGATCAAAAGAAAACAGATGCTCCTACAAGCTTGATCAAACAAATCATTGATCCTTGGTAACAGTTATCTATTCCTCTCACGATAATCAACACATAAGCGAAACAAACTGTCCACATCAGCACCCTACTCGAAAATGCTTCGTCTCAGGAAGTTCTTCTCAAGCAACTCCTTGACTTGCTTTCTTAACTCTCATCTCGTGAGGTCATGTGCCTAACCGGCCACGAAACTGGCTTGGTATTACCAACCAGATAATGCGGAAATCTATCCCACGTCCAGGGGTAACCCCTTCACTTTACCCAAGATATCAGGATATTCTCGGACCACCCTCACAGATTGCAAACTATCGATGAACGAGTTGAGGGATTCAAGATAACATAACATGACGGGACCCCTAGGGTTGCTAGAAATTTCTAGGGTATTACCGAGGCGAGTCATGAGCCTCACAACCCTATATACAAAAACCCAGAATGGCTCCAAAACAGGACAACCATTCCATGCCCAAAACCAACCCATATCCCCTGAAACCGAGAATAAAACATCCCACGAGAATTCTATACTCAAGATAGAAATTTTCAAATCCACTCAGACCATAGACAAACGGGCAGAACCCCCAATTGGATTTGAAACACATACGGGATCATCAACTAGGCTAGTACTTAGGTGCAAACTTTCAACTAGATCAGATGAAATCAAACTATGCGATGTGCCAGAATCAAACAAAGTACGAACAGGGAAAGTCAGAAAATGTAAACAAGACTTTCAACAGAAACACTACCTCTATCATAAGCTGGAAGAACGGTGCTGAGGGGATGAACTCGCCCTCCAGATAGTCCTGCACACTGAGTCTGGCCTTGCCCTTGTTTCCTCGGGCAATCCTTGCTGAGATGTCCAAACTCACCACAAATGAAGCATTCGCCCCGCTTTCTCTTTTCCTTCTTCCTACATTCCCTGGCTATATGTCCAACTTTACCACAGAAATTGCATTTCCTACTCCCTCTTGGCTTGTTCTTGCGGTTGTTGTTATTCTTGCCCCGTTTCCCGGAATTTACTCTCTTGTCTTGAGACTCATTCGCCTTGACCTCTTTCTTGTCATTGTTATCTTCTTCTTGAAGTAGGGCCAAATTCACCCAATTCTCGAAAGTCGCCCCCAAGGGTATATGAGACATGGCCAAACCATGTAATGGCTCGTTTAATCCTAGAGCAAAGTGTAGGGCCTTCTTCTGAGCTGTATTAACCAAATCTAAATCGACACGAGCCAGTTGATTAAACTTATCTATGTATTCCCTAATAGTCATGTCCCCTTGCTTCAGTGATAAGAATCTCAGTCCAAACCTTCCTCTAAAGTCATCCCAAGTCTCAATTGGCCTGGTTGCGGTGGTGACTACCCACCAACGTGCAGCTTCTTCCTTTAGCAACCATACTGCTAATAAAACTTTCCTGCGGTCACCTATATCAAAGGAGGCTAAAAGATCTTCGGTCTCTTTCAACCAATTCCCTGCTTCTACAAAAGTCTCTGTTCCATTAAAATTCTTGCCACCCATCCTCTTAAAGTTCTTACAAGTTTCCGCAAAATCCTCTTGTGGAGGCTGAGGGGGAAGAGGAACATCAGCTATGGGAGGAGGAGGAGGAACAGCGGCCTCGACTGGGAAGACAACATTAGGGACACCCGGGACCGGTGCCGTGACTTCCAAGTACCGACGAAACCAATCGGGTATCGTTACTCCTTCGGGCAAGATGAGATTATCAGACATGCTGGAAACGAAAAGAAAAGAGTTCAAACGAGGGATCAAAGGATAGTGCTAATGGCTTTTGGGGAATAGCCTTTTAAAAATAACTAGACTTTTCTTTGGAAAATACTTAATACTTGGTTTTGAAAATAGTTTTTCCTTTCAAAAGTTTTAAAAACCTTTTTATCCCTTCTCGTAAACCATATGCTCTGATACCAAATGTAACACCCCACCTCCGCCAGGGTGGCTCTTGCAAGCAACTATGGCTTTGGTGGGGCGTTTTAAAACAAGGTAAACATGCATAATGATATAGCAAGGCAGGACATGACATATATATATATGTAAATATATAAATAAACAGAGTAAGTAGATAAAACAGCGGAAGATTCTTAAACCATTTCAAAAACACAAGTCTGGTACATCAAAATGTCAATTTCCCAAATAAACAAGTCTAGTACATGAAATAACATCATCTGAAACTGAAAAAGAAAACATAAAAGTAGCTATCCCCAAAGTGGAAGAAACCATAGCAAGCTCAAGTCCAAAGCATACATGAGCTATCCAAGAAAGCAGCTAAGATCCAAGCTAGGCTCCTGTATTCCCTCCCTGAGAACCTGGGGGGGGGGAACGGAAGAAAAGAGGCGAAACCAAATGGGTCAGTCAAAAAGACTGAGTAAGCCCTGCTACGATCAGTCTATAAACTAATAAAGTTAACATCATGATGGGAACTGAGATGATCATAGATAACAACATACTGGCATGGTAAATTAAATACAAGATAGATAGAGGTGTCATCGCATAAAACATGGCTAAGTTTTGCACCACGGTGTACTAGCAACCCAACATAACAGATATTGATCCCTTGGCCCAAGCTTTGGCCCAATAACATGAGGTGACCTTAATACAAGGTCCAGCCCAACGGTCTAGTCGATCGGCTCCCTATAAACCTAACACGTCAAGTGTTGGTGCCCATACGGCCCACATGGATGTAGTTAGACTGTGCTGGGTCCACCTTTGGGTGTATCAAGCCCTCGGGTGTCAACCCCAGACACTTAAGCAATAATGCACAGTCTAAGCCTACTGGTACCCGTGCCTCGAGTTTGTCCAACATCGGACTACATGCACGTCCGTAGCCCGCCGGACCCGCACCGCTGTACCACTCAGTCGTCGCTTTGGTCGTTTACATCAGTCCAGTAATCGTGCCCCGCCCTATCCTAGCTGTAGGGTTGTGGTGATACCAAACTGGGATTACTGCTGGAACAGACCACGCTGCTAGGGTTTTCTAAGAGAGTTAAGTGCGATTTAACCCTCCACTAATCACGGATTAAATTGGTTAAGTGTAACTTAACCCCATTCTAATCCCTCGAACCCCCAATTGGATTAAACTGGTTAAGTGTAACCAATAGTTCACACTTAACCCCATTTCAATCCCTCTAATCCCCAAGTTGGTTAAGTATTAGTGGACCCTGACTTAACCCTAATCATGAGGCATTAATTAATTTAATGCACCTTAACCTCTCACATTAGACCTTGTTGTGGTTACTAGTTAGGCCGGGCGGGTCCGGGTAGCTTTACACCACAACTTGGTCTAACCTCGGGTCTTGGCACCCCCATGACCAACTTCTCACATTGGGTCCTATTGTTTGTAGCCACTAGTTAAGCCGGTCGGTTCCGGGTAGAATTACGCTACAAACTCAACCCAACCTCGAGTTGGCCACACTTATGTTTTCTAAGTGTCATGTCCACTTTTATTTCAAAACATAATTACAAGTCAACAATTACTTGGGTAGACCTAACTTAATAGGTAAATTCCCAAGGGGTAGACCTAACTTAATAGGTAAATTCCCAATCTTATATTTTCATGTATTTTAAGTTTACCCAAACCCCCCAACGTCATTCTATCGCTTACATATTCGTAATAACGCATAAAGGATAGTAAGAGGGAACTTGGCACAACATACATGATGGACTTGCATATCACAACAAACACACATAACATGTTAGACTTGCACAACATAGCATCGTGAACTTGCATATTACCATAAACGTGCATAACATGTTAAACTTGCGTAACTTAACATAGTGAACTTGCATATTGCCATAAACATGCATAACATGTTAAACTTGCCTAACATGGCATAGGGAACTTGCATAAACATGCATAACTTGTCCAACATGCACAACTTGTCATTTTAAACTTGCATAAGCATGCATAACTTATTAAACATGCATAACATGGCATAGTGAACTTGCATAAACATGCATAACTTGTCAAACATGCACAACTTGTCAAACATGCACAACTTGTCATTTTAAACTTGCATAAATATGCATAACTTATTAAACTTGCAAATCATGGCTTAGTAAACTTGCATAAACATGCATAACTTGTTAAACTTGCAAATCATGGCTTAGTATACATGCATAACTCAATTAACTTGCAAATCATGGCTTAGTACACTTGCATAAACATGCATAACTCAATAAACTTGCAAATCATGGCTTGGCAAACTTGCATAAACATGCATAACTTATTAAACTTGCAAATCATGGCTTAGTATACATGCATAACTCAATTAACTTGCAAATCATGGCTTAGCAAACTTGCATAAACATGCATAACTTATTAAACTTGCAAATCATGGCTTAGTATACATGCATAACTCAATTAACTTGCAAATCATGGCTTAGCAAACATCAAAACATGCATAAACCCCAACTTTCATCACACATTAACTTTAGAGTTTCTAAAATGAAGGTAAGAGGGCTTACAATGCTTATGCGGACTCAAATGAGTATAGCAAATGTAAGAAACCCCTTATGCAACTAATTTAAAACCCCCAAATGCAAGCAAACTTGATCAAGACTCCTCTTTTATGATGCCAATAGAAAAACAAGCCTTTAATGCAAACTAAGGAGGATCATACAAGCCTAAATACCCTTGTATGCATGGAAATCTCTTAGGGATTTGTTTAGGAATTGTGTGAAGAGGGTGGAGGCCATGAGAGGATGGATTTTGGCATAGTTTAGTTACTAGGATGAATAATGAATGATTTAGGGTAGGTTAGGGTCTTATTTATAGATTAGGTTAGTGATTTGAACCATAGGATTAACCCTAGATTCAATTAGGTCCATCAGATCTCGGAACTCTCTAGAAACAGGCCACAAGACCCAACCCCAATCAGAAATGGTGCACCAGGCTAAACAGCCGGGCACCCCCTGTCGACAGGGCAGTCGACATGCTAAGACCCCTGTCGACAGGCCTGTCGACATGAGGTCCTGGGCGGGAATTTTTCCCGCCTGCCCAGTTTGCCCTAACCCTTGTTTTTAATTCCAAATTTAAATCTGTTTTTACTTAGGAATTTTCTGCAAACTTCAATGGGCCTTAACTGGGTCACACGGACTCCGATTTTCGAAAACTCGGACTCTATTTCGCGTATTTTTCCGAGACGAACGCAATGGAATAGCCCGTTTCCCTTGATTCCCATTTTATAATTTAATTCTGCCTCAATTTATGTTATAACAGATTATTAAAAATACGGGTTGTTACACTGGGTTCAACAAGAAATTCTTGCAACCCGGCCCTCATATGACCGACCACTCATTTCGCTTGAGTGTATCGAATGTATATCACCAACGGTTGGGATCAGCAACCGTTTCCCGAATTGGACAGCATCGATAGATTCAAGAACAAATGGAATTTCTCTAGATAGGTGATTATACATCCTAATGGGATCGACCTACTTAGTCATGCTGCCTGCCCGGATTTTGTCAAATTCTGGGTTGTGAGGCTTGAGGTTTGATTCCAGAACATCTGGCCACTATTCACTTTGAATGCCACATCGTCAGATCCATCAGAAATCACTAATTGGTTCCCACAAAAGTACTCAGATTGTTAGGCTAAAGAAGTTTCCCTTCTATGCCACCAACTTCGTACGTTTGAAGGAATCAACGTACGTAATCCCTTTGGAAATACTCTGTCAGACACTTATCCCTACAAGTTGTCCTAGGTCTGGACAAACCGAAGGCACTATCCCGTAAACAGGACAGCCCTTGCATAACTCCGTCTTCAATTATTTTCATCATAAGATGATTCCTAACGCTTATACCAATACAGAGTGGTTTTTAGATATTAAATCTGATCCCGGTCTTTCCATATTGATAACGGAGGTATAAAATAAATCAAAAACTTTGATAGCCGGTGATTTAACTATCAAAGATAATATCCATACAACCAACGGTCCTATTTCCAATTGGAAATCCTATCGATCAAGCATCAAACAACACTGGGCTCCTTTTTAATTTAATTTCTTATTAAATTATTATTTCCGATTCCTGTCTCTTAATTCCTCATTCATTTGGAGAAAAACATTTCAAATCCTTTTAAATTAGTGCGATGTTATAAAACATTGTTATAATAACTCCAACCACTAATCATTTATTAGCTAACCATATTGCTTAACCAAGTTTCACCATCGAACCTTAACCATTCCTTCATCGATCATGAAGTCAATCAAGTTGGGGTATAATTACCTCTCAGACCTTAATTGAACCACATTCTCAACTTTGAAATAGTCAAAGCTCACAACTTTAAACAAACCATCGCTTATGCGACTCTCGGATTCGATCTAAGAAGACACTTCCTTTACAAAAAAATATATTGATTATAATGATATCGTTATAATCGTTGTTTTCAAATATTTGATTTATAAAACATTGCTTTTAACAACAGCGTTACAATCGCTGTCTAGAATTATAGAACATTTACTATAGCAATAGCGTTAAGATCGCTGTTTAGATTTTCAAAACATTTATTTTAATAGCAGCGTTAAAAATCGTTATTTAGAATTTACAAACCAATTATTATAACAACAGCGTTAAAAATCGCTGTTTAGATTTACAAAACATATGTTCTAACGAAAGCGCTAAAATCGATGTTTACAAATTTAAAAAAAACATTTATTATAACATAGCGTTATAATCGTTGTTTCGATTTCCAAAACATTAACCAATTCCTTTATAACCATTTCAGTCTACGAAACACTTCCATACTTTATTTTTATATCCCAAATTTTTGAATAAAAACTCATCGTTTCCATTTTAAACAATTTTCCATTTCCCTTTCCTATTCAAGATCCAATGTGGATTCATATTTCAGATCTAAATTCATTTATAGATATTTCACTTGCAAAATATTCCTTTTAAACCATTCACTTAAATCGTGAATATATTTCCTTCATATACCATTTGATTCATATTTAAAAATACTATCTTAAACCAAATTTTTAGTTATAATTTCTATTCAAAATTTCTCACATAAGTCTCAATTCTTTTTATTTTAATCTTTTAAAATCTCGTTTAACATTTCCTTAATGATAGCTAAGTTTTAAATCTCATTTCAAATATTGGTTTCAAAACCCATTTCCATATCGTTATGCAAAATCAGTGTATCCAATGATAAATAATTCAATATATATTCTCATTCATAACAAATTCCTGATTCATTCATTCGAATAGGTTTCTTTTTTTTCAAAATTTAAATTTCTATTTTTGAAAATAGAATTCCTTTTTAACACTCAAATTTCCTTTTCTATATTTGAAAATATTTTATGGTATTTAAATACCAAAATTTCTAGGTCAAGGCAGCTCAACCACAACAAAGTCAATCACTGACTATATATATCACACCACACATCAAAATCAAGGAAAAACAGTAATATAAATATTGAGGAACCCAGTTGGGTCCCTCCAACCTGTTTCCCTGCATCCACAGATGTTAATCACATCAATACTATTATTTCACATCAATATGAAATATCAAAACTAATCGTCGATCAACGATGTAATCATATCAACCAATTTTATCAACCATTTTAATCAAGCAACCATTTCACAGTATAAAATAAATTTAAAATTCGTTTACATAAAAATATAAACGAAGCAGAGTTAGTGAGTTTACTCACCTTGGCGCGTTAACCGTTAAATAATGATTTACGTCGGTCGATAGATCTGATCAGCGTTAAATTTTGCCTCGAAAATCCAATATCTCTTTTCTCCACCACACCAGTTCCACGAAATAGTCCTCGTCGTTATGATTCTAAAGTGATCAGTCTGGTTTAATTCGTTTTAATAATTTCGGATTAACCGTGCTCAACTCCATCTTCCATCGGATTACAGAACTGCACCTCCCCATTTAAACAGTTCGAACTACGCTGCAGTATTCATCATGGCTCCATTTACATATACTTCTCCTCCATTTCGGTTGTCACCAGTCCCTCACAACATTTACACGACTCTGCAACTTCTCCTTGGTGCCCTGGTCACTACGCCACCAAGCGGTTCACCCAACTTGCAGATCGACACCACACCGTTAATCCCTTTCACTGCTATTCAAACATGACACCTTGTTTCCATCTGACATTCACGTCCATTCTATGAACCACAAAACCAGCGACCGCTACCATATGTTTCTTCTTTCCAACGAAAATCTTCCGCATTGAAGACCACTACTCCATTTTACTGTCACTTTAACAAAACAGTATCAGCGGTATGGGTAAACCTTTTGCTTCTATGATTGTGGAGGCACCAACAAAAACGCTAAGTCTATTTTGCCTGAATGGGTGTCTTTATTCAAGTAGTTTCCCAAAATGCTGGGAAGTATACTCCTACCTCTTTTGAAATAGCGGTACATAATGGAATAAGTATCCTTTTAGAAATTTTTTTTGCACTGAGGTTCGAACTACTAGTCTGACTATCTTATTGCTTTCTTCTTGTACTCACTGTCTTCTTCTATTGCCATCACTGTCTTCTTCGTGTACTCACCAATACACTCCCCTACTTTTACTTTTGAATGCCGATGTTGTAAGAACACCCATTTCCAGAACCTCGATCTCTCCTTTCAACCAATACTGTTGTTCCTTAAAACCCGTACTACCCCATCCCTTATTATTTAACACTACCGCAAGTCCTCCATTATCCCTCAAAACCCCATCATCCATGTCCTCCGCTAAATCACCAAACCATTCACCATTCACCACTTAAACATTCACCACTTAACCAATCACCAAACCATTCACCACTTAATCACCAAACCATTCAATGGCAAACCCATAAATAAAAATCAAAATCGCACCTTCCACTCAACGCAGCCACCGCCTTCCGCCACTCAGCACCCCTCCAACCAGAACCCACCGAGCCCACAGGCTTTCCCCAAAATTCGTTCGAGCCAATAAAAACCGAGGCGAAATCAAACGCTTTTCTTTCGTGAATCCATCGAAGCTAAGAACAAATGATTTCACAAAGAAATCAGATTTGAATAAATGTTTTAAGTGGAAGGAAATTATCGTTTTTTTTTATGAATTCACGAAATGGTGATTTTTCGTTTGCTTTTCTGGTTTCAGAAAGTAGGCGGTACTGTATTTAAAGAGAAAGAACGTGGAGAGCACGGAATGTAACAGCTTGGGTATCACGGTTTCTAACTGCTTGGGTAACACGGTTCAGTTTTCTTGGCATGCACGGATTTAATAATGAAAGCCAGGTCGTTTTCATGGAGTACGAATAAAGGAAAAAAAATTCAACCTAGCTGTGGATATCCATGTGCCATTAAATTTTCGAATGCCAGCCTTTGTAGTGATAGACATGTGATCGAGTTCCCATTTACACAGCGTACAGTATTTATGATATCTTGGCTTCAGCTTTTAGAAAGGGAAATGAGGCTCATTTAATGTTTACTTAATATATATACTGTACGATAACATAGCTACGGAGAACAAGTTGAATTAGTCTATCATACCAATGGAATCACAATTGTAACGACCCGTGTTTTTCGACCATTTGAATCTGAATATTTAAATTAGTTTTAAAATATTAGATTGGGAATATCAATGAAATTTAATATTGAATTCGTTATTTAAAACGAAGTTGAACGTTATATATTTATATACAATATAAATCGAGCCTGAAATGGCGCTGCAGTTCGCAATATAGAGTTTTGAACTTCAACTGAGAATACAGGATTCGATATAAGTCGGATTTCTGTAATACAAGACATGTTGAGACCGTATTGATGATAATTTTCATATGAAAGAAAAAAATCCAGATTTCGTGTTATAGTTTGATAGTTATGGCCAAATCAAATTTTGAAATAGTCGCTATGGAAAATCGTTATTTAATTATAGGCCTTTAAAATAGCCGTTTTGCAAACGGACTCAGATTTCGACAAAACCAGTTTCATTAGAACTGTATCGTTAAATTATTGTCAGAAAATCAAACTGCATGGAAAACTGATGTCGTATATGGCCACGGTAGCCGTAAACGCCCATATAATTTCCATAACGTGTATTTAAATAAATAAAAGGATATTTGGCATAACTTGAGCAGACGATCGAATTAGGCCACGAAACCAGTTCCGTTGAATTCGTATCGTCGATTAGAGTCAGAATTAGTATATAATTTGTTGTTTTTAGAGATCGAGAAATTTGGCGTTAAAAAGGGTAGGGCGGTTCGGGGTAAAAACAGCCTACCGGGGCAACAGTCTCAGAATGCGACGAAATTAGTGCCGTTGGGTTCATATCGAAAAGTTATTGTCGATGTTCGCAGTTTCAAGTTGATTCGATTTATCTGGTGACCGTGAAAAAAATTAAACGTGTGTTCATTTCTGGTTTCATAAAGGAAATTTTTTCATACGACCTCGGATTGCGACGAAACTTGTCCCATTTGATCCGGAATATCTTTTTACATCAAGATTACCTTTTTTATCAGTAGACAGAAATCATTTGTAGTGGTTTTTAACATGATTTCTCCATGACGAAGTTTCATACATTATTTTATTAATAAAATCCATCCCACTGTTCCTTCTCTTTCTTGTATTTCAAATCTTTGTTTTCTTGTCTGCCGACAGCACACTGCTACCGACATATGGAATGAAATAACAGCTCACGCCTAAGCAAGCTAATATTGGGAAACCGCACCCTACTATGTACTGGAAACCGTGGTAACCACGTAATTCATTCACTATATATATAGCACGCACTCCCTTCTTTTCCTTTACGGCTTACACAAAATCGAACTAGAGAAAAGAAAGAAAAAAAAAAGAAATGGGAGAGTTGCGTGAGCAACAGGAGAAGGGAGGGGGTTTGACCGAAGCACTGAGTGACGAGTGCTTTCAGGCGATGCAAGGGAGGGCTTAGGTGCCGGATTTGCCGAGCACTGATGGTGCTCCGATGAACCATACGGCAACGCGGGGCAATGTTCTTGCATGGGTGGGTTTAGTTGTTGGGGGACTACGGTCGAGGATAACCTGAGTTGGGCTAGAAAAGCAATGGGTTCATGGCAAATTAGTCGGGAGGCACAGCGTCGAGCTGGCCATGGTTTCCGCCGGTAGAAGAATGAGGTCAGGCGAAAGCCTGGGTGGTCTCAGATGGACCGCAGATGAAGGCGAGAAAGGCTGTGGGTTCCGATCAGTGTCCGGTTAAGGCTAGGTGGCGGCAACCGCATGGAGTTGGTGACGTGGTCCAGTTGTGGACTGGAAACACAAGGTGCGGATGGAAGGAATTCAAGGGAGCTGCCACTTTCTGATCCAAAACGTGTAATGATTATAATATCATTAAATTTACGTTAATGCTATACTTAAGAATAACTAAATAATTATGTATATTAAAACTGACAGGCCTACAGAGCATGGTAAAGACTAAAAGTGGCAACGTAGTAACGTATAGTGCCGAAGATAACAAAGGGGCCGCCTTTATCTAATCCGAAGTAATTGTTATTAGTGTAATTTAATATTTGGTTAATTAAAATATTTAATTAAGTAGTTAATTAACTTATTTAAATCGTGGAACTTTAATTAATAATAACTTATGCATTTACTCAGAAGGATGCGTGGAACTCGCATCGTCGAGATCTACGTTATGGGACAAAGCTAGAAGTGATGGAAATGAACTGGATTTTTCTGTTAAATTAAACGGTTGTTTAATTTAACTAAATCAAGCCATTGACAACGGAACCAAATCAAGGTGAGTTAAACTCACTCAGTTACCCTTTTTATATTTTATATAAATTGGGTGTTTTTATTTTGTGTGCTCTGCTTGCCAATGGTTGACTGTTTTGCTAGTTATTTATCTATTGATTTAACCGATGAAATTAAACTGTGTTTAATTTTCAGTGAAATACCAAATCGTTATTTTTAACGATTGGTTCCAATAAAGGTGACTCACCTTGGTTGGTCACGTTTATTTATAAACGTGTTTAAATGGTTGCATTGTTTGAATTGCTTATGGTTGATGATAAATGGTCGTTATTTAATTTATCAGTTAAACAAAACTGAACCGTCTGATTTGAGATAACCATTTGAGTACAGGGAAGAACAGGTTGGAGGGACCCAACCGGATTCCTCAAATGTATTATTTATTTTCATATTATCATATATGAACTGATCTGTTTGTGTGATTGATTTGATGGTTGATTATTGACTGAATATTCAACATATGTTTGGTTTAAACCAATGGGCGATATTGGTTAAGTGTTTGGCAGAGTATGGCCTTTAAAACCAATCGAGTTATAGATATTGATTCACCGTCAGGTGAATCGATAGAGTTGAGGTTATAAAATTTATTTTATAACCAGAGTTAGATTTGAAATATATTATTTGAATAAAGTATAAAAGGAAATTAAATAAATATTTTATTTATTTAAGACCTTGATTTATGGTTGGTTTATTTTATAAAGTATATGCTGATGTTAATCGGATTTTCAAGTATGAAGATAAGAAGTGAATCGAAAGGGTTAAACTTTGATCATTGTTTTAGAAAACAAATAATTAGAATTTATTTAAATTAATTATATTTTTAATTAATTTAAAGCGAGGATTGTTGAAATCGGTTAACGAGATAATCAAGTTTTTGAGTTAATTAAATCGACCGTTTGGAATTAGGATTGTTTATCAAGTTAATATGGTATGACTAAAATAGTTAAATGAATATTGTTTGAATTTAAATAAGGATTTAAAAGGGATTTAATATTTAATTTAGTCAATAAAGGGATTAACTACTAAAATAGTTAATGTTTGAAATAAGTTATTATTTTAATTCATGAAGAAGTTAGGAATATATTTTTAAATGGGAATTCATTTAAAGGGCTACCGAATGTGAGATGCAAGCCAATTGTATGGTGAAAGTAAATAAACGTACTCAATTATATGAATTAAGTGAAAGGAGATTACGATAAAAAGGGTTTATTATAAACCAGGGGTTTTAAGTGAGATTTAAAGTGTAAAGCGTTAACTCTACATTAACGTTATTTGAAAACGAGATCAAGTAAAAAGGAGAATTTTAACTGAGATTTCAAATGGGAAATTGAATATATTTATTCGAGATAGAATTAGCCAAACATAATTATTCGGCTGAGTTGCCATTTCGTACGACTGCTAGCGTAATTCGCAGGGCTGCTGATAGCCTACGGCGGTCGGATGTTTCCTGAGGGAATCAGGCGTAACCATTGTGATCGCTGTGATCTAGAGTCAAGCGAATGGAGTTAAGTCTAATGATAGTTAATCGATTAAAGTTAAATCGAATTAGAGGTATTCAAATATCGTATTTTTGAATATTACAAGAATTAGAAGTTTTAATTTAACAAAAGTAAATCAGTTTGCTAAAGGCCAAGTGATGCTGAATACTGGACCAGTGAACTCATTGGAGTGTCATGTTTGAAACACTGATTATTTTGATAGTTAAAACACCGACTATCAAATCTGACCAATACGATTGTTGGTACGGAAAGACCGGGATCGAATTTATTCGAAAACCATTCCGACCAACAAATACGTGGAGATATCAGAAGATGATCGAGATGGTGCTGTGAAGACCGTGGGTTTTCACAAACGGAAGAGCCACTAATATTCTCTGCCTGGCAAGCAGAGATAAGCTGTGATTCTGTCGTGGTTGGAATCTACGGGTTGCAAGGACTACTCGCTACTGATCCATGGGGTGATTCCTATATGGATACAGTAGGAGAGTGCCTTCGGTTCATCCTGTTCCTGGATGACGTATATGGACGAGTGTCTGACAGAGTATTTCCAAAGGATCACGTACGTTGATTTCTTCAAACGTACGATAGTTGTGGGCAGGGAATTGCCATTCTCTAGCTTTCAGCTAGAGTATTTTTGTGGACGTCAATTAGTGATATCTGACGGATCTGACGATGTGGCATTCAAAGTGAATGACGACCAGATGATCAAGAGTAATCTAGACCTCAAGCCTCATCAACCGGGAAATGACAAAAATCGGGCAGGCAGCATGGCTATGTGGGTCGCTCCCATTAGGGTGTATAATCACCTATCTAGAGGAGATCCTATTTGTTTCTTGAATCTATATTTCGATGCTGTCCCTTGTCGGGAGACGGTTGCTGATCCCAACCGTCGGTGATATACATTCGATACACTCAAGCAAAATGAGTGGTCGGTCATGTGAGGGCCGGGTTGCAAGAAGTTCTTGTTGAACCCAGTGTATTCGTCTCTAGAGATACACTATCGGAAGGTGGACCCATACCTTGTCAAGTTGGAATCCAATATCCAATAAGCACCTGCGGGTTTTGATTGTATACTATATATGTAGAGCGTGAGATGCAAGCGTTCTACTAGATTGCTATTTACTTGTGTTTAGACATTATTATAATATCAGAAAAGATATTGATTTCAAAAGTGTTTTGGGTTATCGTAAGGTAAAAACCGTCCGTGTTTATGTGTGGATTTGGTCTTACGATTATCTTTTTCTTTTGAAAGATTTTGAACTTAAAAATCATGATTGGATGATTTACCCTTATTACTGTGCGAGTTTACCTCACTCTGGTCCACCAGACTGACCCGGTGTTTGTAAATGCTCGGGTTAGGCCGGGTTGTACAGGTTCAGGTTATCGACTGCTGTGAAGAGACGAGCTGGAAGAGTCCAGACGTATGATATTATTACTCCGCTGTGTGTTATATGAGGACAGATTAGTATCACTGTCCAGATGTGTACTCTGATATTGTAAGTATTTCAAAAGCTTTCAATAAAGGTTATTTCTATATTATATTTTGTTCCGCTGCGATGTGAGACTCTGTGTGTGGTGTTTCTTCTTCTTCTATTCTAATATCTCTATCTTATCTATTCTCACCCTCTAACTTCTTTCTACTAATGATCTGGAATATTCGATGTCTGAATGGTCAACATGGTAGTTTGATGTTGATTTTCGGAGTCGAAAACCCCGGTTCGTTACAACAATGATATTTCCCTGTATCAACTCAAGTGCAACTAAACATAACACACTCAAATAGTTCATGTAACAATATACCTATATTCTACAGAGACATCTCGCTGTATACTTTTCAACGGCATTAATGCAAACAATAAAGTATTACTTCAAGTTACTCATGATTTTAACGTATTATTTACAGCTCTTAAGGTTATTACTTTGAGAAGGTGCATTTGGCTACCAGTAAACTTACCAATACAAATATATTTTCTCTTTCATATGAAAATTATCATCAACATGGTTCCAACGTTTCTTGTTTCACATAAATCCGACTTATTTTGAATCATGTATATCCAGTTGAAGTTTTAAATCGTAAATTACGAACTAACGTGACTATTTCGAGCTCGTTTTAATTATATTAAAAATTATACGCTTAAATATCGTTTTATTAAATAAATCCTGATATATATTCCTATATATAATTCAAATAAAATATTTAAATATTCAGAATTCAACGGCTGAAAAATCTGGGTCGTTACAATATACATCATACGTCCAACCCAAATATCACGAAAATACGAATCATTTTTTTTAGAAGAAAAAGATAGAAGAAGAATAGAAATAACCACACAGAATCTCACATCGCAGCGGGATAAAATATAATATATCATAACTTTTTGAAATACAAAATTTCAACTATATAACATTCACTTATCAGAGTACAACACTTACAACACAACGGAACAACACTATAACTAGATAACGCTGAAGCCTCCTGCTCCAAGCTCCTTTAGATAGATCTGTAAAATCCTGAACTACTTGATTGCCCGTACAAATTTAGGCACCCAAGAGTTTAGGTAGAACAAAACAAAATAAACTCCGGGTCAGTCATGGGACTGGTATGAGTAAACATTTTTAAACAGTTTCAGAAAACTAAATGATATCTCACAAGACCACGCCGTATAACACGGAACGGGTTTTTCCCTTATGAGAATCTCAAACACTTGATTTGACTTTCAAAATCTCTTTGAAAGGAACGATAATCTTTATATCAAAACTCTTTTGATATTATAATTATGTCTAAATCAAATAAATAACAATCTAGTGGAACGTTTGCATCTCACGTTCCATATATATAATATACAATCATAAACCGCGGGCTCTTATTGGATATTGGATTCCGACTATGACAAGGTATGGAACCACCTGCCGCTGGTGTATCTATAGAGGAGAATACACCGAGTTCAATAATAACATCTTGCATATGACCGACCACTTATTTCGCTTGAGTGCATCGAATGTATATCACCAACGGTTGGGATCAGCAACCGTTTCCCGAATGGGACGGCATCGACAATAGATTTTTAGAAGTAAATGAAACTCTAGATCAGGTGATTATACACCCTAATAGGTGCGACCTACATAGTCATGCTGCCTGCCCGATTTTTGTCATTTCCATTTATTGAGGCCAGAGGCTACGATTACTTTCCATTCATTGATAACACGATTACTTTGAATGCCACATTATCAGATCCGTTAATCACTAATTGATCTGCACAAATATTCTGGATATTATGCTAAGGGAATAAATCCGTTGCAACCATATATATTTATACAGACCAACCCATTCGATCATTGGAAATACTCTGTCAGACACTCGTCCATATACGTTCGTTCTGGGACTGAACGAAACCGAAGGCACTATTCAGTATATCCATCCTAGGCTGTCTCTACCTAGGACATATACAACAGCCCTTGCACTTTACTCCGTCTTCAATTATCTTTGAATAATCTGATTCGCAATGCTTATGCCAATACGGAGTGGTTCTCGGATAATAATCCAACCAGTCTCTCCATATTGACAACGATGGTCAAAAACTTCGATAGTCTGTGATTTAACTATCAATCAAAAACAAGTGTTTCGATAGTCGATGATTTAACTATCGAAGAAAACAAGTGTTCATTCAACATATCAAACAAATCACTGGGCTCTTTAATTAATTTTTCGTTAATTAAATCTCTTCTCCATTTCCTTATCAATATCTGTTAACCAAATATTTTCAATAACCATATTGGCCTTTTACGCTATTTGGAAAACATTTCTGAATATCACCTTCCTTTATTTTCTTAAACTTAGAAAATATATGTTAGTTATAATTGGAAAATATTCCAATTACTTATCTCTTTTCCGATCTCGTTTATTTCTATACTTAGGAAATATTTATTATTCTATTTCCAAGTTTACACTTATTTGGGTTAAAACAGATGTTGTGTAAAACATCGTTACGACAACCCAAATACTATATTCAACTAACTCTTATCCAACATTGATCTTCGAGCCTGAAATCTTACTATTTATTTGTTAATAATGAAATCAATCAAGTTGGGGTATAACTACCTCTCAGACCTTGACTGAATAACATTTATAACGTCAAAACAGATATGACTACTTACTCGAATAATCAATACCATACAACTATTTATTCACTTTTAAACACGTATACACTTTCTCTTTCTATTCTTACGAGATTTTATTCCTAGTCTTCTTTTTTTATTATACTATTCTATTTTTTAGTTCATTTTCTTATCGAATTCTATATATATTGATATATAGATTCTAGTTATCAAACTTCTTAAAAATATTCTAACTCCTTAAATTTCCTGAAAAAATCGCCATAACCTCCTTTGTACCGGGAGCATCGGGATATTTCAAATAGCCTCCCATGGCCCTCACCAATCCAAAAGAAAAAGAAAAAGCCAAGCGGCTTGCCGATACGGCGCATAAAATCTCATATATGAATTAAATACGTACCTTTTTGTCGAGCATTCTATTTATATACCTTCATTATCCTTATCCCATACCTGTCTCATGTATGTCTATACCTGTCCAATTTATTTCAACCATACCTGATTGTTTTAACTCAGTTCGTTAATTAACTCTTTGCCTATTTCACTAATTTATTTGAACATATCACATTCAAATATATCTTAATCAACTCAAGAATCAAATCTAATTCTATTTTTCAACTCGAGTAATATATTCGAATATAAATTCTCAATCTCTTTCACTTATCTAAAAGCCCAAGTTCGATTCAAATTTCCATTAACTAATTATTCTCCAATTTAGTTAATTCTATTTAACCATTTAAAATATGATTTTTATCTCAAAAATCATTTCACTTACTTCACTGGAGTTCATATTTATTTTATATCTCCAGTTTGGATTTTTCTAATGCCAATTCGGATTTTATTTCGTTAAAATCCTTTTATTTATTTAAATAAATCGTTATCGTTTTTAAAACGATTATGGCGCTGTTTCTCTAAAAAATTGATTTTGACATAACTCAAAATCTATACGACGAATTCCAGATTTTTCTCTTTCACTAGAAAACTATTATTCAACTGGTCCCGACGATTCTTGTTTCAAAGAATTCGGACTTTAATTGAGTTCTGTGTACTCAATTGAAGTTCAAATCGCCAATTTTCGAACTGCCGCACTGCTGCGAGTTAGTTTTAAATTATATTTATATATAAAAACGTTTTAACTTCGTTTATAATAACTTCAACTCCATTCTGATATATTTTTAATATATATCAAATCCAATTTTCCAATTCAACATAATATTTCCGATCTTCTAAAATTGTCGATTTTCCCTAACTCGGAAATAAATTTATACTTCGATCTTCTATATTCAAATTCGATTTCAATTCAAATTGAATTTCCTATATTCAAATTACATTTTCAATCTCTATTTGAATTTCTATATTCAATCTATTTTCAAACTCCATTTGAATTATATATTCAAATCTATTTTCAAACTCCATTTGAATTATATATTCAAATCTATTTTCAAACTCCATTTGAATTATATATTCCAATTCTCATTTCAACTCTATTTGAATTCTATATTCAAATTCCCATTTCAAATTCTATTTTGAAATTCTATTTTCAAATTCCATTTCAATCTATTTGAATTCTATATTCAAATTTCATTTCAAACTATTTGAATTCTATATTCAAATTTCATTTCAACTATTTGAATTCTATATTCAAATTCCATATTTAAACTATTTGAATTCTATATTCAAATTCCATATTTAAATTTCTTTATTCAAATTCCATTTCACTTTTGATATTCAAATTCTATATTTGAATCCCTTTATATTTTCTATATTCAAATTCTATATTTGAATTCCATTTGAATTTCTATATTCAAACTCCATTTCCATTCAAATTGAATTTCCTATATTCAAATTCTATTTCAAACTTTCTTTATTCATTCTTTAAACAAGCCTCGATTTCAATTCCGTTTGAAATCGATATTTCTACTTTTGGAAAATAGATTTCCCTTTTCAATTTCACACTTGTATTTTTATTTCTGAATTATCCAATGATAATTCTTTTCACTTCATTTATAAACTTCGTCTATAAAAGAACTACTTTTAAACTTCATTTATAAACTTCGCTTATAAAAGAACTATTTATAAACTTCATTTATAAAGAAACTACTTGTTTTATTTCTTTTAAAACAAGTTAATATTTCAAATCTATTTAAAAATTCAAATTCTATTTTAGAAAAATAGAATTTCCCTTTTTAAATCTCAAATACCCCTTTCAGGGTATTTTTATAAATTAACACTTAGCCCAGTGATATTTAAACACCAAACAACCAATTATTTATTTCAGGTTTTCTAACACATCATATATGACAGTATATATGCAAACAAATAAACAAACAGATAATATTTTTTTTGAGGAATCCAGTTGGATTCCTCCAACCTGTTTTCCTTCATTCACAGACGTTAGTCAACATAGTAATACCCATCCTGCTTCGAGGCAGGATATCGCGGTATGAAGGTCATCCACTAATACATATTTGTGGGGCACATAGGGAAATCATCCGCTATGAAACTGCGGGCATCCGCTAATGAGACTGCGGGAACATTCCAATCATCAACCCAATATATATATATATAATAGCCAACCCTAAATAACTAATATATTTAAATTAACCAGAAAGCATTCAAACAAGCAACAACAATTATTTTTACCGAATAAAAATAATTCTAAATAACAGGTGAGTGAGATTTACTCACCAGGGTTTTTATTGCGCTGAATATCAAATTAAATTACATATCGACTCAGTTACACATCTTCTGGAGTCGTCTACCTGACACCTAAGATTATTTATTTTATTTATTGATTACTATTTTTAAGTCAAACGAACTATTTAATAAATAAATAAACAATTTATTTTATGTATTTTAAATTTAATTAAACGTGTACCTCGCTGCTCCTAGTTCTAGTATCTCACATTGCCTCTTCCCCGTAGTGCCACACTTGTCTCTGCAACCCTTTCCTTTAGCACAAACACGTCTGATCAGCGCTCTCTTGACAGCAACTCCCTTCCAAACTGGCTGCAAAACCCAAACTTCCAATGCTGTACTTCAATAACACTCTGTCACCATCGTTCAACTTTCAGACATCAAATTCCAACAAATGTCGCTTCGCAGTACCAGCTCTGCTTTCCTCTCGCAGCTTGCCACTAAGCCCTAACTGTCGTTGCCGAGAAAACTAGAAGCTCTGGGAGTTATTTGCTCATGTCGATGCTTGAATCTCACCCACGACTTAGCACAAACCCCATTCAAACCTATTATCGCACCTCCACTAGCGCGAGCGCTTCAGACGTTCTTCGAGTTTCACGAACTCCTGTCCCTCAATCGAACTCCAGCTCGATCTCACCATTGCACCCCTATTGACAGCACTCATTTTCTCCCCAAACCGCGATGGATAGATCATGATTAGAACTTGATAATTTCGAATAAACGAAGGCCGATTTGATTTTGTTCGAATTAGTTTTTGAAGAAGGGTGAAACTTGATTTGGGCACTACTTCTAATTTGGTTCTGTCCAGATGAAATAAGGGTAGGTAGCGGTTATATAAAGGAAGGGAGTGGTGTGTAATTGAGGAGCGTGGCCACCCTTTTGCCATGAAGATTTGTGTGGAAGAAAGTGAAGACAGCGGCCATTTCCTTTTGCCATGCTATTTTATTTACTTAAATTTGTTTTTGAAACGGTATCCTTAAATTTGAATTATCACTTTGATTTCAAACTCCTTCCTGAACCCAACAACTGTCAATTTTAGGGTAATATCCCTATTTCGGACACACTGGGATAGGTCACGAAGTCCAATTCGATCATCTGAATAAGATATTAATTTAAACCTATATAAATTAATTTCAGACAATTAATTTCCTCGATAAATAAATAAATATTATTATCGTTATAAATTCAAATAAAATTTCCTATTAATTATTTGAATAGTATTTAATTCAAATTAAATTTTTAATTCCACTAAATCCATTTTCGTATTCTGATAATTTAATATATTCAGTATTAAATTGAAATTGATTTTTAAATCGATAACTCAAATATAAAATTCCCTTTATATTATCAACTCAATATTTAAATCCGTATTAAATATTTAAAATTAGTTGACCGAAAATCCCGTGTCATTACAGTTACATCAATGTACAAAATATCAGAGTATCGAAAATAATATACAGCGAAAAATAAATTTACAATAAATGTAATATAATGCAGCGGAAACAAATAAACTAACACAGCAGAAGACTATCAATGCTCATAGACACAGCTTTAAGCTTCAATACAGAATCCTGCTAAATGAAATAATCTGCAAAATCAAAACTACAAGCTGGCCGTGTGGAAAATATGGGTACCTAGAGTTTAGGTGAAAACAATAAACTTCGAATCTGTGAGAACTAAAAACAGTTATTATCAACTCCTATAAATATGGCATATCGCGGGAACCCCCCGCTAACGCGAAACGGGTTTACTCCACTAGATTGCCAGTGCATAAACAATAACAAAAAATAGACATATGGATCTACAATGCATCATACAACACGCAATTTTCCAATCTACCCATTTAGGCTTAATCCCAAATTTAGATTTTTCGAAATCCAATTCAATTTACAGAAATTATTCCTTTGGACTTTGTTTCCCGATTTCTTAATTCAAATCATTTTGAAATACATATCTAGCTTTTATATCAAAGTATATTTCACTTCGGGATCTCAAACCAAATATTTCGAAATATGAATTCCAAAACATAACAATGCATACAAACAAGTATGCAACCAAATATCAGGT
Organism: Allium sativum; assembly: GCA_030737875.1. Lineage (NCBI taxonomy): Eukaryota > Viridiplantae > Streptophyta > Magnoliopsida > Asparagales > Amaryllidaceae > Allium > Allium sativum. The sequence continues at coordinate 103,618,768 of CM060911.1, read as the reverse complement.
ACGGTCCTCAGACAAGGTTGTACACACCTCTCCAACTCAATATATATATGTGCACCTCCCATTATGGAGCAGGCTACACTGACGATGCACCTCCCACGCCCTCGGAGAAAATCCACCGCCCTCATACTTTTAGTCTCTTTCGGGTTACCCGAATCTTTAGCCACATGCTAAATCATTTCATATCCCGAAGAAGGGAAAATCATTTCACAACATAATAATCACATGTAGTTTCCAAAATATAGTACTTTACATTAGCAATTCACACATATGATCAGTCACTATTAATCACATAACCTTTGAGCTCGTACGTCTTAAAGAAGGGTGATAAGCAAGAGAATAAATTCTCCGCCACCAAACAGATACATCACCAATAGCAACTAATCGATTATGTGTTGTACCACAATGTCAAACACATAATATTTTTCGAAATCATTTCGAAATCATCGAGTTTAGTCCTTGAAATCCTTTCTGTTGTATAAAACATTTTTATAAAACATTGCTTGTCCAAAATCGGGAATACATTTCTTTTCACTTAAAAAGATAACATTTTAAAATCATTCATTAAATTTGAAATGAACTCGACAACATCGCTAAACATCTCATGGTCAAATCGTGAAGTGTTTCACAAGATGTTAGCATATAAATATTTCTACCCAACCCAATGTTAAATGTAAAAGCATATTTGCTCATAAACAGGTCGAGCACAGTCCAAACAATCAATCAATCATATCAACACCCAAGTACATTTGGTTTATACCACATCTCATATTTTTGGTAAATTTAATCATCATTCATTCATTCCAATCTAATTAAAGATTTATTAAAACTCTTCTTAGTTTTAATCATACTTAACGATTATTCAACTTTCTGGAAATTAATCCTGCTTTTACTCGGGTTAAATAATCAATGTCCTTTAAAACAAAGTTCACGATAAACCCAAAATAATCTTTTATCAAAATGGAATCTTCACGGAAATCATAACAATATATAATCAATATAAATTTTTGTATCGAACTAATACTATAAGTGGAATAGCGGCAAGGCCTTTTAAATTCCATAAATAGTAACGGTCTTCCTTTACATAAACACATCTCGATTATTACTAAATCAAATTCCATTCAAATCCAATTTAGTTTATTAAACTGGAAAACTTTACATTGGAAAATTTCCATTAAATCTTAACAAAAAGTTTTATAATTCCAAATCATATCTTCACTGTTAATTGGGTTAAAGAATGACTGTTATTTAAAACATTGTTCACTATAAACCCCAAAATCTAATTTGATATTAAATATAAGGCTCTGAATAGAAATTATATCGGCTTATATTCAATATCAAATTCTGAAATTAACGGATATCGTATCGGGAATAATGATATCTGTATCTTCCAAATTCCCATAACAATATCCGTATAACCATAGAATCCAATATCAAAATATTCTGAAGATTATTTCCATTTAAATCCTTTCCAATCCATACATTGGAAAATTATGGTTATATAAAACCATTTACAAATCCAATTTATTTATTTAAAACATTGGGTTATCCTTTTAGTTAATAACTAGTTCACTTTAATAAAAATATCTTTTTTTCTTTCCAAACTTGGAATTTTTCATCCAAAATCTTTCCAAATCATTTATTATGATTTTACACAATTTTTCCATATTTTTAATAATTTTATTAAGGCCTTTACAGTCGGTTTCCAATAACGGGCACCGAACTGCATCCATAGCGACCTTTTCCAAAATTGAGTTGGACATATTTTAAAATCTAACCGCTAGAATTCAAATCTCTTACATTCGTTAGAAAGATCTTGTCGACATGAACCCAACGATTCCAGTTTGAATCCGACGGTCGGATCTCCCGTTACATCAATTTGAAGTCAATGGTCAAAATTCGCAAATGGTCGCTGCGCGGCGCGTTATATTCAAGCCATTAAATATATATAATATATTTCATCGATTTCCATTTAAAACATATTTTATAAATCATTTTAAATTCGTTTGAAAAATGATTCCAACATCCTTTTCAATTTCAAATCGAAACTGAATATTCTCTTACATGACAATTTTATACAGTGCATATATATGTTAAAAATTATATTTTTAATATTAACTATTCCATAGTATGATGATTTTATATATTGCATATATAATTTTATACAATGCATATGTATATTTTACTTCATGACGCATATATATAATTTCAAAATGCATTTATATTTTAATACAATGCATATGTATATTCCATTTCACAACGCGTATATATAATTTCACAACGTATATATATAATTTCATAATGCATATATATATATATAATTTCACAACGCATATATATATTTTATTATACAATGTGTAAATATATATAATTTTCACAACGCATATATATATATTTATTTTATTATACTCCAATTCACATCACAATCACAACACAATACAATCAATTAAATCATCCATGGTCCGTGGACGAGGGAGGTGAGCTAACAGGCACCGTACAACATTTGTGATAATTAAAAACTGATAAAAATCAATACTGGCAGTTCATATATGCAGTTATAAAATAAATAACTGTACAAGAATTTTAGTGAGAAGTTCTCACTTTGGGTTCCAATCCGCCATTCTTTATTCCTGAATTTCTGTTTGTTTTGATTTAAATTCGCCTCGAATTCTAATTTTCTCCAAATCGCTTCTAGTCAATTCCATTGCCAAGCTCTCATTGCTGCGATTCCAACGTGAATAAAATCGTATGATTTTGACCTCTTATGAAGAAGTTATAGCATTTTAAACATTTAATACTCTAATTACATGATTAATATAATTAATAACCTAATTAACTAAGATAATTAATCACCCCGTCCTTCCTATTCTTTGGATCTCGTTAACCCATCATCGACTTTGTTCTTCAAACCGCCGCGCCCTCCCTGCTTGACTAACCCCCGATCCAACACCATCACCGTCGAGCCCTTGACATCCTCCATCAGTGCCCCCTCCTCGACAAACTCGAAGCTCCAGATCACTCCAAAAATCACCATGAGCCGGACAACTTTAAGCATAAAAACTTAGCCAATCACCACACCATTTGCGATCTCCTCCATTGGTATTGAAGACCTTGTTGAGCTGAACGATTTTGCATTTGGGGTTTTGGAAAATCATTGGACCGATTACGATAATTTAGGGTTTAAAATCGGGGTAAATTCGGTCGTCGATTGGCTCCTAGAGATGGAAATCCGAATTGAAGAATAGGTTTAGGTTTGGGCACGTTTTTCAGGGTATATACAGTATATTATATTTGTATAAATTAATATTTAATTCTCGTGTCGACTATATTTCGTCCGAACTCCAAATCAAACCCAATGATTATCGCCCCTAGCCAAATACCCCCATTCCGGACAAATGGGATGTGTTTCGTAAGCCAATTCTATCGTTTTGATCAGTTTTTCTTTAAATTAAAATATAAATAAATGTATATTGAATTTAAACATACATTTTAACTTACCGGGCCACATACTGACTCCAAAAATTCCAGAAAAATAAATCTAGCTATGATTTGACTATACAGTCCTAAACAAACTAATTTCGTTGAATTTGGAGACCATTTGAAAAATGGCCATCTCTGGTCGATTAAATTTAAACTAAGTTGACAAAACAAGTTTAAATTCACCATGCTCACATATTAATTTCAAAAATTATGAAATTTGAAACCTAGCAATAATTTGACATTCTAGATCCAACATAAGTGGTTTCATCGAAAATGGAGCTCGTTTGCAAAATGGCTATTTTTAAGGGCTATATATTATATTAAAATATATATATAAATTCCATAGCGACTATTTTAAGTTTTAAATTGGACATAACTTTCAATTCATATTATGAAATCTAAAATTTTCACATTAGTTAGAAAGATATCATTAAAAAGATTCAAATGTTTCTGGTTTTACTGAAATCCGATTTATTTTGAATCCTACATTCATTTGAAATTTAAAATCGAATTTTCAAACTACCGCGTTCATATTAGACTCGTTTTATAATTAAAATAAATTTATATGTTCTAACTTCGATATAAATAAATTTTAAATCATAATTATTTAAAATAAATCATCTTAAATATTCAAATCCATTAAAATAGCTAAAATAAAAAAAATTGGTTCAGAAATTCCGAGTTGTTACATTTTAAATGAGCGAATAGTGGAGGTTGTTCAACGTATACTCTTTCTTTTATATAACCATTTAAGAAAGCACTTTTAACATCCATTTGATATAATTTAAAGTTATGATAACATCCATATGCTAGTAAAATTCAAATTGCTTCTAATTGGGCGACTGGAGCAAATGTTTCCTCATAATCTATACCTTGTTCTTGATTATAACCTTATGTGACAAGCCTAGCTTTGTTTCTATTAATATTACCTAATTCGTCAACTTTATTTTTGTAAACCCATTTCATACCGATAACAATTTGATTACTCGGTCTTGGAACTAATTCCCAGACTTCATTGCATTCAAACTGATTTAATTCTTCTTGCATAGCAATTATCCAATTTTCATCTGTTGAAGCTTCTTTCAGGTTTTATGTTCAATATTAGATAAAAAGGCAATATTACTTACTAGGTTTAGCTGACTTCTTGTTCTTACATTTGAACTTATTTCACCAATAATATTTTGAGTCATATGATCTCGTAACATTCTTGGTGGAGATTTAACTTCATTAGTACGAACATTTTGATTGTTATTTTCGTTATTATCTTGAGTTTCTATAATATTGTTATTTATGTTACTATTAACAATGTTTTCATCTTCTCTATAAATTATAATATCACTATCTTGAGAAGATCTATTTTTCAAGATGTCTGTATCAAAGGAATTCTGAATAAATTTTTCATCAAAAGATACATGATGTGATTCTTCTATTTTACAAGTTCGTTTATTATGAATACGATAAGCTTTGCTTCGTTCAGAATATCCTAAAATAGTCCTTCAACGGATTTTGAATCAAATTTTCCAAGCTGATCTTTCTTATTCAAATAAAGCATTTTGAACAAAAAACCTTAAAATATGAAATATTTGGTTTTCTTTAAGTAAAAAGTTCATATGGAGTATTTTTCTTAAGAGGTCGAATGGAGACACAAATCAAAACATAGCAAGACGTTGCAACTGCTTCTACCCAGAAATTTTTCGGTAACGAACTTGTGATGATCCCAAAACCCCGTGACATGGTGTTAAGGATAATCATTGGAATATAACACATTAATCACCATTAGCAGATCACAAATAATAGCATAAACAAGAAATAGAATAATTTACACACATATGACAGCGGAATCATATAGATATCACCACATCAGAGAGCACAGTGCAGGATACAACTTAGTGCATAATAATATATATTCAGTCATCATCGCCAGAGGCAGAATCAGACATAAAGAGTACACAAACTAAACATCAGTCTACATCGCCAGTGGCGGAATCATAATACATATACAATAATGGCGGAAAAAGTCATAGTCAGCACGGTGTAGTCAAGCCTCGCCACGACCCAAAAGTGCACCCCTACTGCGGTGCCAAGCCAAAATATACCAGATACCTGTAACTAGGCTGCCCATGTGAAAATGAGGGCACCCGAGTTTGCAAGGTGAAACAAACTACGAGTCAGTCATGGGACTGGTATGAGAAATCTACTTAACTTATTAAACAACAATAATAAGGCAAATCAAAGGACCATGCCACTTTCGCGGAACGGGTTTACTCCAATGAGTGCTAGTGCATGAAATAAAGTAAATGATTAAATCATCGCAATGCTTTTTATAAAATGAAGCCATTATAAGACTCAGGTCCCATCACACAATGCAACGCAAGCCGGAGGATAGAGTTTTACCTTATAATGGCCAAAAATGCTTCATACGTATAAAACAAAAGTGTTTGATATTATTACTAGGGCATATATGTTTTCAAAAGCAAATTCAATCATAAATATCAATCCTAGGCGGCATAGCTACCATCTACTATGTCGCCATACTAGTAATACAATCACATCCGCAATTTCGTATCGGAAATTGGATTCCATCATGAGTCGAGGCAAGGGGCAAGCTCCTCTCCGTTCGAGACACTCTAGCAAATGCCTCGGGACCGCACACAGCAATCCCTGGATCCTCCAAGGCCGGTCCTCTCTTACTTTTGACGATTAGCAATTCCTGAACACACGTTTCCCGGTCCTTACAGACCTATAATCGAGGCGCCTCATATTCCAACAACCACACAGGTGAAAAGTAGATATAAATGTCAGGGCTGGTAGGTCACTGACACCACCATAGCTAGAAAGAAACGTCGTGCACTCCTTGGGTCCTTCTCCCGTTTTTGACTCATACCGGGGTGTGAGGCTCGCGAATTCACATTATATACAAAGCTACGTCACACAGACCATGCTTTGATCATCAACCACAAGATTTTGCTTTGCAACAGAAGCCATGATCATATGCCACTTAGGCGTGCCACACAGGCAATTCACTCCATGCGACTGATTTCTATCAATACATAACCTCTGAGCGCGTACGTCTTAGAGAAGGACATTAAGCAAGAGAATAAATTCTCCGCCGCCAAATGGATATATATTTAACAGAGATCAATCAGCAAAGAACAAAATCCAATGTCAGACATACAGTCCATTTACAAGTTCGTTCTGGGTTTGAACGAAACCGGAGGCACCAAATTCCTCGCATATCCGCACAATCAACAATACGTTCGGACGGCTACTACTTCAGCCCCTTCAAGGTAGCTACTCCAATCACGAGCATCAGTAGCGCCCATCCATCCAATGTGAAGATCGTTGGTCTTCAAACATCTTCGACTCTTCGACTTCTCGACGTCTATCGATTATTTGAAATGAGAATGAACTCGGCCTTTTCAAATAACCTACGTATATTTAGATTTTCAAATCAATTTTTCACATGGTTAAACTATTCAACATTCACATTTCAGTTCCTTAGTATAATTTTCATGTTAAACATATTCAACCATCACATATCAAGCAAACACAACAAAATCGGTTTATTTCCACTCTATATCGTCTATACTATTTTATAACGATATATCGCCATTTTTATTTATTTAAAACGGCCATGTTTAATTAAACGACGTTTCAGGTCGTGCCGAGGCATTGGCGCTGTTTTTCACTAAATTTGTTTTACACATATTTGAAAATCTAACCGTTGGATCTTCACAAATTTTATATCGTTAGAAAGATCATTTCAAACGAATCCAACGGTTTCAGTTTTGGGAAAATTCGATGATCGGATCTTCCACACTAGTCGTTTGAAGTTATGATTTCAAATTATGAACTACAGCGTCGTTATTCGATTTAATTTAATTATATTTATATATATATATATAAATATAATCGTTTCTGGCGCTGTTTTTCTTCAGATTTGAATTAAACATTCCAGACAATCCAATCGTCGGATCTTTACACAGTTGGTGCTGTTGGAAAGATATTTCCAAGGCGAACCCAATGGTTGCGGTTTCGGGAAAATCCAATGGTCGGATTTCCCGCACTAGTCGTTTGAAATCACGGTTTCAAAACACGAACTGCACGGCCACGATTCGTTTTAATTTTATTTATATTTACATATTTATATAAATATAGTTCATTCGAAAATTCCTATATCGTTTTCACTTCAAATATTTCACTAACGCCTTTAAATTTTGGAAAATTTCGCCATAACCTCCTGTGTACGGGAGGGGCTGGGAAAATTCCCAAATAGCCACATGGGCGTCTCATCTCAAAAAGAAAAAGAAAAAGCCAAGCGGCTAGCCAACAGGCTCATAAAATCATCACCCAAGCAAAACAGTAAACATGTACCTATTTGTCGGGCACAAAATTTTATTCATCTTCTCTAGCCTCTTTGCTATAACCTGTTCAATAAATATGCATGTACATATATGCACTTTTTATCCCTTATCATTTTCCATTCAACTTCATATTTATTTCAATTTGGTTTAAAAACACCATTCATTCTAATGTTGCATACATAGGCAAAAATCATATCATTAGCTAATTAATGAATATTTCAACTCATGCATATTTATTTGAACAAGTGGTTATTTTTAACACTTCACATTTCAATAAAAATGATATTTTTGGCGAACTAAAATATATTTCAACACATGACTATTTTATTTAGTTCCTATGCATGTTAAAAATAATATTTCTTTCACGAAGATTTATTTCAACGCTCGCATATTTTTAGCAAATCACATATATGATAAAAATGGTATTTTCGTCATCTTAAATATTTATTCAACACATGAATGTTTTTAACACTTCATAATTTCAATAAAAATGTAATTTTTATTGTTCAATCTTTTTATTCAACACATGAACTTTTCGAACACACGCACTTCTCAACACATGAGCATTTCCACACATGAGCATTTCATATAGTTTTTCATATAAGAAAGTTGAAATTTTTATTGTTGAAACTATTTATATATAAGGCGAATATTTTACATACCTCATATATATTATAAAAATGTGAGTTTTATTGTTTAAACACTTTATTCATTCACACATGAATTTAATTTTCACACATCACTTCTCAACACATGAGCATTTCCACACATGGATATAGTTTCAACACATGACTTTAGTTTCATCGCATGAAAATAATTTCAATATACGAAAATAATTCTAACACATGAATATTATTCAAAATTTCGGCAGCATAACGGCAGGGTAGTTAAAACCGGCACCGTCCCGAGTACGGTTCCTCGCTCTGTCTTAAAACCTCGCGGTATTTGACAATGGGGATTCATGCATCTAATTCGCACACAGGCGACATGTTTTATTTTCATTTCCACAATTATTTCCAATTTATTTCAATCACCTATGGGTATTTTTCAACCACAATTAATCACTATCAACCACAAACAATTATTCAACCATTCGCATTTTTCATCGAATATTTCACACCAATTCACAACAATAAATATCGTCCATGGTTTGTGGACGAGGTGAGTATATATATATATATATATATATATATATATATATATATATATATATATATATATATTATTTCTATATTTCACTTGCATTTCACCACATATATCAATCATACTATGCATGTATAATTCATACTTCGCTCATAAGCTTACACAACGCATGTACATGAGGTATACAACACGTGTATAATTTATACTTCGCTTGTATAATTTATACATGACATTTTCCATTCAATTTCATTTAATTTAGATTTCTCACATTGGTTTTCGGAGTGCTAAAAATTGTAGATGGCTCAGAAAAATCCGCGGTCTCTTCTATGTGGTAGAGAGCCTCCTTGCGGTCCTGATGTTTCCTATTTCATTGAATTTCGTCAACACACCATAAAGATATGATTTTTCAAAGTTCAAATGTAATAAAGGACTCACCTTTCACGATGGTTCAAAACCACGTTTGCAGTTTTTTCGAAAACCGAGGCACGATATGATGATCAGAGGGTACAGCATGGAAGAGGGAGGAGAGGGGAGTCGATCGGTGGTGGTTAGGGGCAGTTCGATAGTCGGATCTGGTCAGGGCGGCGATGGGAAGCGTCGAACTTTGGAGAGGCGATTCGGGCGGCACAGGCGACGAGGGGGGTCGCGGTTTGGTCGGATCTGTAGAGGGGAGGCGGCGGCGTCGATTGTTGGTGGCGGCCGCGTCGGTAGGGGGCTGCGGCGATCGGAATATGGTCGGGAAGAAAGGAGCACGCGTCGCCGTTGGTAACGGGGGTTCTGCGCGTTTTTATTTTATTTTTAATTTATGAATGGAATTTTCTGATTCGCCGATATATATATATATATATATATATATATATATATATATATATATATATATATATATTATTCAGAAAATTAGGGTTTTCACTTACGAACCCCAATTCAAACCCAACGACTGTTGCCCCTAGCTAAATACCCCCATCCCGGACACAATGGGATATGTTTCGTTGGCCAATTCGATTGCTACAGTCAGTTATTTTTCAAATTAAAGTATAAAACATTTTATATTCAATTTGAACGTACATTTCAATTTGCCAGGGCCACAAACGGATTTGAAAAATTCCAGAAAAATAAATCTAGCTATGTTTTGACGCTACGGTCCCAACAAAACTAGTTTCGTCGAATTCTGAGATCATTTGAAAAATGGCCCTTTTCTGGTCGATCCAATTTAACAGAAATTGACCAAACACATTTTCTTTTGCCATGCTCACATACTAGCTTCAAAAATTATGAAATTTGAAACCAAGCAATAGTTTTACATCCCGGACCCAATAAAAGTGGTTTCATCGAATTCCGAGGTCGTTTGCAAAATGTATATTTTCAAGGGCTATATATTCTATATAGCGACCTTTCTGAAAATTCATCTGGCCATAACTTTTGATTCCCGCTATGAAACTTCGATTTTTCAGATTCGTTAGAAAGATATTCATTAACAGATTTAAATATTTTTGGTTTCACCAAAACCCGTTATATTTTGCACCCGGTGCAGTCAGTCAAAGTTTGAAGTCAAATTTTCAAACTGACACACTATTTCTAATTCACTATTTTATTGAAATATTCTATTTCAATTGTTCAAATTCCTTTGAAATAACCAAATTAAAAATTTTAAATTGGCTCGTATTTTCTGGGTTGTTACAATCTCCCCCACTTAAAACTTTTCGTCCCCGAAAAGGAAACAATAGTAAAGTAAGAAATAAAAATGTAAAGGTACCTTGCACCGGAGTTAGTCAGAGATGTCCACTCTGCATTTGGGGTAAGCTTGCTTAATGCTTTCCTCAGTCTCCCAAGTACAATCTCTAGGATCACTACTCCACTGCACTTTAACTAAATGAACCTTTTTGCTTCTTAGCTCTCTAGTTTCTTTGCCAACAATCTTTAATTGCTCTCTTCTGACTGCTAATTCTAGAGTTATTTCCAAGTCCTGTTGCGCTGCTTCTTCTACAACAAGATCCGGATCATGCACATGTCTTCTAAGTTGAGATACGTGAAACACATCATGCACTCCAGGCAACCAATCTGGTAATTGAACCCTATAAGCAAGAGTTCCAATTCGTTCAAGAATAGGAAAGGGACCAATAAATCTCGGTACCGACTTCCCAGTTTTGCCAAATCTGATTACTCTTCTCATCGGAGAAACTTTCAAATAAACATGGTCTCCAACAGCAAATGTCAACTCTCTTCTTCTAGAATCTGTATAACTTTTCTTTTGGCTTTGTGCGGTTCTCAATCGCTTTTTGATGAAGTCGACTTTATCAGACGCTTCTCTAATCATGTCGGGTCCTAACACAAGTCTGTTGCCAGGTTCTACCCAACATGCTGGAGATCTGCACGGTCTACCATATAATGCTTCAAATGACGACATTCCCAAACTTGCTTGATAGCTATTGTTATATGAGAATTCTGCCAAATGCAAGTGATCTTCCCATGATCCGCCAAAATCAATTATACAAGCTCGCAGTAAATCTTCTAGAATTCTATTCACCCGCTCAGTTTGGCCATCTGTCTGAGGGTGATAAGCGGTGCTCATATTCAGTTTCGTTCCCAATTCTGTCTGGAATGCCTCCCAGAATTTGCTAGAAAATATTGGGTCTCTATCACTGACTATGCTGATGGGAATTCCATGCAGTTTAACGATTTCTTTGAAATATATATGTGCTAGACTTTGAGCGGTTCTATTGGATCTGACAGGTATGAAATGGGCAGTCTTCGTGAAGCGATCTACGATTACCCAAATGTTGTCATTACCTTTCCTGGTTCGCGGCAAACCATCTATGAAATCCATGGAAATCTGTTCCCATTTCCAACCTGGGACTTCCAACGGTTGCAACAATCCAGCTAGCTTATGTTGGTCGCTCTTGACTAATTGACAAGTAGGGCATCTGCTAACATACAAAGAAATATCCCTCTTCATTGCTCTCCACCAGAAAGTGCGTTTGATATCGTTGTACATTTTACTTACGCCAGGATGAATGCAAAGTTTGGATTTATGGCATTCATCTAGCACCTCTCTTCGAAGGCCTGGAATATTTGGGATGTAAATCCTATCATTTAACCTGAGAACCCCCTTATCGTCAATACGGAAACTTGTGGTTTCTCCTTCCTTGACCCTCTGACTGATTCTCTGAATAAACTCATCATCTTTTTGAAGGACTGAAATCTTATCAATCAATCCAGGCGTAATTATAAGATTGGCAATGATTGTGGTTTTTCTACTAAGCGCATCCGCTACAACGTTAGCCTTTCCCGACGTATACAGGATATCTAGATCATATGCTGCAAGAAATTCTAGCCAACACTGCTGTCTCAAATTCAGATCTTTCTGGGTGTATAAATACTTCAATGATTGATGATCTGTGTACAGTACAAATTTCTCGCCCAATAAATAATGCCTCCAGATTTTCAAAGCAAAAACGATAGCTAGCAACTCAAGATCATGAGTTACATAATTCTTCTCATGTGGTTTCAGTGGGCGGCTTGCATAAGCGACTACTTGGCCTCTTTGCATTAACACCACACCAAGACCTCTAATAGAAGCATCTGTCCAAACTGTCAAATCCTGATTGCCATCGATAATGGTTAACACTAGAGTAGTTGTCAGTTTCGATTTCAATTCCTGGAAAGCTTCCTCACAGTCGGAAGTCCACTTAAATTTCTCATGCTTCTTCGTGAGCTTCATTAACGGACCGGATATCTTCGAAAAATCCTTAACGAACTTTCGATAATAACTAGCCAACCCCATAAAACTTCTAACCTCTGTGAGTGTAGTGGGTTGTTCCAGTCTTGAATCACTGTTATTTTGCTCGGATCTACAGAAATCTCTTTCTTTGACACGACGTGGCAAAGGAACTTCACTTCTCCTTGCCAGAAGACACATTTTGAGAATTTGGCTTTGAAGACGTTCTTTCTTAGAATCTCCAATACTTGTTCTAAGTGTTTTTCATGCTTGGGTTTTGATTTGGAGTAGATTAAAATATCATCGTTGAATACGAGGACAAATTTATTCAAAACTCCCCTGAACACTCTATTCATTAGATCGACAAAGTATGCTAGAGCATTGCACAGGCCGAACGACATTACTAACCATTCATAAAATATATCTGGACCTCTGAAAGTTGTCAAAGGAACACACTCCTCTACAATTCTCAATTCATGAAAACCCGTAGCTAGGTCCATTCAGGAAAATACTCTTGCCCCATTTAATTGGTCTAGCAGATCATCGATGCGGGGTAAAGGGTATTTGTTTTTTAGCGTCTGTTTGTTGAGATCCCAGTAATCAACACACAATCGAAGAGTACCGTCTGACTTTGGGACAAACACTACAGTTGCACCCCAACTAGAAAAGCTAGGTCTGATCAGACCCTTCCATAGCAGTTGACGAGTTTGATCGCCTAATTCTTCTTTTTCCTTTGGAGTCATTCTTTTTGATTGGATGTACCACTGGTCTGATATTGGGAATTAGATCGATTCTGGATTCTATTTCTCTTTGCGGAGGTAAGTTTTCGACTTCTTCAAACACATCCGCATAGTTTTTAACAACAGGAATCTTTTCTAAGGAAGTGGGGACAACTTCTAATGCAGACCAAAATTCCTTCCTATCGAGATTAGAACCATGACAGGGTATAAATATATGTCCAAGCTTCGTTCGAATTTTTACTATCCTTTCCGCACACTTTGCTTCAGCTTCGTAGTTCGTTAACCAATCTAGCTCGAGAATGACATCAAACTCAGGAAAGTCCATAACGATTAGATTGAAAGGAAACTTATAAAAAGAATAAGAGACTGGCACTCTACAGTATGAGCTGAGAATAAGAGATCCTCCTATCGGATTATGTACTTCAACCGATTCTTTAAGCTTTCTCTGTTTTAACTTTAATTTGTGAACTGTGTTACTAGCAATAAAACTACGTGATGCACCCGTGTCAAACAATACAGAAACAAGAATATTTTTAATTGTAAGGGTACCTCCCAAAATATCGGGTTTACCTGCTCCATCGGAAACAACTGGCGGGTTCGTCCCGTCATACACGTGAACTACTGTAGCTTTCTTAAGCAAAGGACAGTCTTTGACAAGATGATCCATCTTGCGGCAATTAAAGCAGGAGCGAGGGTTCTGAGAGCCCTGGCTTGAACCTTGAGAATTTGTCTTCTGCCTCTTCGGGGCTGTGCAAACATTGGAGTAGTGCCCCACCTTGCCACAATTATAGCAGCTTCCTTTTGGCGGCCTGCCAGTCTGTGGTTTCGAGGATGCCGCTTGGCTTGACTCAGCTTGATTCGCAGCGGGCTTGCATTTATTTCCGGCTTGGCTTTTAGCACGATCCTGTTCCAAATGCCTTTGATCTAGGTCTTCGTAGTTGCACGCCATTTCAACCAATTCATTAAACCCCAGCTTGATGTGGGCCATTGCTCTATCATGGTACTGTCGCTTCAGCCCGAGGATGAACCTCTTATTCTTGGACTTTGCAGTGGCGACGAGCTCTGGAGCATACCGGGACAATTGTGTAAACTTATTCAGATAATCTTGCACCGAGAGATCCCCCTGCTGGAGGTTTGCGATGTCGTCGTGCATGCGCTCAAGGGCTTGCTCTGGGACATACTTCTCTTTGAATAGTTCTTTGAATCCGTCTGAGGTTCTACCAGCATCTCTATTCCCGGCGGTGAGAACTTCCCACCATAGTTCGGATTCTTCTTGTAGGAGCCAAGCACCCATAAAAGCTTTATCTTGGTCACCAAGCCTTAGGCCTTCTAGTATCTTCTCTCATGTTTTCAGCCATGCAAGGGACTCTATTACTGTGCCAGTTCCAGAGAAGGTTTTGCCTCCCAGGTTCTTATACCTCTTAGCCACGCGGTCCAGCTCGAATTGTTGAGTGGCCGGGGGTTGTATCAAGGGTCCTTCTTCAACTGGAACTTCTCCTCGTCCTCTTCCATGGCCAGCTCAGCCTCCTCTAGCAGCGACTGCTCGGGTATCCATTGTTCAAGTTCTGTACAAGCAAGAAAAGAGTCAGCCTACAGAAATGATAATTTTATTGTATGGTTAAGCAGAAAACTTAAGGAAAGATAACGATGGACTGATCAAATTGTTTTTGCTATTCTGCTTGGCTCATTCTAGGACATTACTAGTCCTATCTCTAATGAGCTACTCGCCTTAGAATACTACTGATTCTATT
Organism: Allium sativum; assembly: GCA_030737875.1. Taxonomy (NCBI): domain Eukaryota; kingdom Viridiplantae; phylum Streptophyta; class Magnoliopsida; order Asparagales; family Amaryllidaceae; genus Allium; species Allium sativum. The sequence goes on along the minus strand of CM060911.1, from coordinate 103,603,578 downwards.
TTGACGAAGTGTTTAATGTGTTAGACTCCAGAACTAAGGTTAACCAAAGCTCTGATACCAGCTGTGACGATCCCAAAACCCTATGACATGGTGTTAAGGATAATCATTCGAATATAACACATTAATCGTCATTAGCAGATCACAGATAATAGCATAAACAAGAAATAGAATAATTTACACACATATGACAGCGGAATCATATAGATATCACCACATCAGAGAGCACAGTGCAGGATACAGCTTTGTGCATAATAATACATGATCAGTCATCATCGCCAGAGGCGGAATCCTACATAAAGAGTACACAAACTAAACATCGGTCTACATCGCCAGTGGCGGAATCATAATACATATACAATAATGGTGGAAAAAGTCATAGTCATCACGGTGTAGTCAAGCCTCGCCATGAGCCAAAAGTGCACCGCTACTGCGGTGCCAAGCCAATACCAGATACCTGTAACTAGGCTGCTCATGTGAAAATGAGGGCACCCGAGTTTGCAAGGTGAAACAAACTACGATTCAGCCATGGTACTGGTATGAGAAATCTACTTAACTTATTAAACAACAATAATAAGGCAAATCAAAGGACCACGCCACTTTCGCGGAACGGGTTTACTCCAATGAGTGCTATTGCATGAAATAAAGTAAATGATTAAATCATCGCAATGCTTTTTATAAAATGAAGCCATTATAAGACTCAGGTCCCATCACACAATGCAACGCAAGCCGAAGGATAGAGTTTTACCTTATAATGGCCAAAAATGCTTCATACGTATAAAACAAAAGTGTTAGATATTATTACAAGGGCATATATGTTTTCAAAAGAAAATTCAATCATAAATATCAATCCTAGGCGGCATAGCTACCATTTACTATGTCGCCATACTAGTAATACAATCACATCCGCTATTTCGTATCGGAAATTGAATTCCATCATGAGTCGAGGCAAGAGGCAAGCTCCTCTCTATTCGAGACACTCTAGCAAATGCCTCGGGACCGCACACAGCAATCCCTGGATCCTCCAAGGCCAGTCCTCTCTTACTTTTGAGGATTAGCAATTCCTGAACACACGTTTCCCGGTCCTTACAGACCTATAATCGAGGCGCCTCGTATTCCAACAACCACATAGGTGAAAAGTAGATATAAATGTCAGGGCTATTAGGTCACTAACACCACGATAGCTAGAAAGAAACGTCGTGCACTCCTTGGGTCCTTCTCCCGTTTTTGACTCATACCGGGGTGTGAGGCTCGCGAATTCACGTTATACACAAAGCTACATCACACAGACCATGCTTTGATCATTAACCACAAGACTTTGCTTTGCAACAGAAGCCTTGATCATATGCCACTTAGGCGTGCCACCCAGGCAATCCACTCCATGCGACTGATTTCTATCAATACATAACCTCTGAGCTCGTACGTCTCAGAGAAGGGCGTTAAGCAAGAGAATAAATTCTCCACCGCCAAACAGATATGTATTTAACAGAGATCAATCAGCACAGAACAAAATCCAATGTCAGACACACAGTCCATTTACAAGTTCGTTCTGGGTATGAACGAAACCGGAGGCACCAAATTCCTCGCATATCCGCACAATCAACAATACGTCCGGATGGCTACTACTTCAGCCCCTTCAAGGTAGTTACTCCAATCACGAGCATCAGTAGCGCCCATCCATCCAATGTGAAGATCGTCGGTCTTCAACCGTCGTCGACTCTTCGACTTCTCAATGTCGATCGATTATTTGAAATGAGAATGAACTCGGCCTTTTCAAATAACCCACGTATATTTAGATTTTCAAATCAATTTTTCACATGGTTAAACTATTCAACATTCACATTTCAGTTCCTTAGTATAATTTTCATGTTAAACATATTCAATCATCACATATCAAGCAAACACAACAAAATCGGTTTATTTCCACTCTATATTGTCTATAGTATTTTATAACGATATATCGCCATTTTTATTTATTTAAAACGGCCATATTTAATTAAACGACGTTTCAGGTCGTGCCGAGGCACTGGCGCTGTTTTTCACTAAATTTGTTTTACACATATCTGAAAATCTAACGGTTGGATCTTCACAAATTTTATATCATTAGAAAGATCATTTCAAAACAAATCCAACGGTTTCAGTTTTGGGAAAATCCGACGGTCGGATCTTCCACACTAGTCGTTTGAAGTTACGGTTTCAAATTACGAACTGCAGCGTCGTTAATCGATTTAATTTAATTATATTTATATATATATAAATATAAATATAATCATTTATGGCGTTGTTTTTCTTCAGATTTGAATTAAACATTCCAGACAATCCAACCGTCGGATCTTTACACAGTTGGTGCCGTTGGAAAGATATTTCCAAGGCGAACCCAACGGTTGCGGTTTCGGGAAAATCCAATGGTCGGATTTCCCGCACTAGTCGTTTGAAATCACGGTTTCAAAACACGAACTGCACAGCCATGATTCGTTTTAATTTTATTTATATTTATATATTTATATAAATATAGTTCATTCGAAAATTCCTATATCGTTTTCACTTCAAATATTTCGCTAACGCCTTTAAATTTTGGAAAATTTCTCCATAACCTCCTTTGTACGGGAGGGGCTGGGAAAATTCCCAAATAGCCACACGGGCGTCTCATCTCAAAAAGAAAAAGAAAAAGCCAAGCGGCTAGCCAACAGGCTCATAAAATCATCACCCAAGCAAAACAGTAAACATGTACCTATTTGTCGGGCACAAAATTTTATTCCTCTTCTCTAGCCTCTTTGCTATAACCTGTTCAATAAATATGCATGTACATATATGCAATTTTTATCCCTTATCATTTTCCGTTCAACTTCATATTTATTTCAATTTGGTTTAAAAACACCATTCATTCTAAGTTGCATACATCGGAAAAAATCATATCATTAGCTAATTAATGAATATTTCAACTCATGCATATTTATTTGAACAAGTGGTTATTTTTAACAGTTCACATTTCAATAAAAATGATATTTTTGGCGAACTAAAATATATTTCAACACATGACTATTTTATTTAGTTCCTATGCATGTTAAAAATAATATTTCTTTCACGAAGATTTATTTCTACGCTCGAATATTTTTAGCAAATCACATATATGATAAAAATGGTATTTTCATCATCTAAAATATTTATTCAACACATGAATGTTTTTAGCACTTCATAATTTCAATAAAAATGTAATTTTTATTGTTCAATCTTTTTATTCAACACATGAACTTTTCCAACACACGCACTTCTCAACACATGAGCATCCAAACATGGATATTTCATATAGTTTGTTCATATAAGAAAGATGAAATTTTTATTTTTGAAACTATTTATATATAAGGCGAATATTTTACATACCTCATATATATTATAAAAATGTGATTTTTATTGTTTAAACACTTTATTCATTCACACATGAATTTAATTTTCACACATCACTTCTCAACACATGAGCATTTCCACACATGGATATAGTTTTAACACATGACTTTAGTTTCATCGCATGAAAATAATTTCAACATATGAAAATAATTCTAACACATGAATATTATTCAAAATTTCGGCAGCATAACGGCAGTGTGGTTAAAACCGGCACCGTCCCGAGTACGGCTCCTCGCTCTACCTTAAAACCTCGCGGTTTTTGACAATGGGGATTCATGCATCTAATTCGCACGCAGGCGACATGTTTTATTTTCATTTCCACAATTATTTCCAATTTATTTCAATCACCTATGGGTATTTTTCAACCACAATTAATCACTATCAACCACAAACAATTATTCAACCATTCGCATTTTTCATCCAATATTTCACACCAATTCACAACAATAAATATCGTCCATGGTTTGTGGATGTGGGGAGTGTATATATATATATTATTTCTATATTTCACTTGCATTTCACTACATATATCAATCATACTATGCATGTATAATTCATACTTCGCTCATACAGCTTACACAACGCATGTACATGAGGTATACAACAAGTGTATAATTTATACTTCGTTTGTATAATTTATACATGACATTTTCCATTCAATTTCATTTAATTTAGGTTTCTCACATTGGTTTTCGGAGTGCTAAAAATCGTAGATGGCTCAGAAAAATCCGCGGTCTCTTCTATGTGGTAGAGAGCCTCCTTGCGGTCCCGATGTTTCCTATTTCATCGAATTTCGTCAACACACTATAAAGATATGATTTTTCAAAGTTCAAATGTAATAAAGGACTCACCTTTCATGATGGTTCAAAACTAGGTTTGCAGTTTTTGCGAAAACCGAGGCACGATATGATGATCAGAGGGTACAGCGTGGAAGAGGGAGGAGAGGGGAGTCGATCGGTGGTGGTTGGGGGCAGTTCGGTAGTCGGATCTGGTCAGGGCGGCGATGGGAAGCGTCGAACTTTGGAGAGGCGATTCGGGCGGCATAGGCGACGAGGGGGGTCGGGGTTTTGTCAGATCTGTAGAGGGGAGGCGGCGGCGTCGATTGCTGGTGGTGGCGGCGTCGGTAGGGGGCTGCGGCGATCGGAATATGGTTGGGAAGAAAGGAGCACGCATCGCCGTTGATAACGAGGGTTCTGCGCGTTTTTTTATATTTTTAATTTATGAATGGAGTTTTCTGATTCGCCGATATATATATATATATATATATATATATATATATATTATTCAGAAAATTAGGGTTTTCACTTACGAACCCCAATTCAAACCCAACGATTGTCGCCCCTAGCTAAATACCCCCCTCCCGGACACAATGGGATATGTTTCGTAGGCCAATTCAACTGTTACAGTCAGTTATTTTTCAAATTAAAGTATAAAACATTTTATATTCAATTTGAACGTACATTTCAATTTGCCAGGGCCACAAACAGATTCGAAAAATTCCAGAAAAATAAATCTAGCTATGTTTTGACGCTACGGTCCCAACAAAACTAGTTTCATCGAATTCTGAGATCATTTGAAAAATGGCCCTTTTCTGGTCGATCCAATTTAACAAAAATTGACCAAACACATTTTCTTTTGCCACGCTCACATACTAGCTTCAAAAATTATGAAATTTGAAACCTAGCAATAGTTTGACATCCCGGATCCAACAAAAGTTGTTTCGTCAAATTCCGAGGCCGTTTGCAAAATGTCTATTTTCAAGGGCTGTATATTCTATATAGCGACCTTTCTGAAAATTCATCTGGCCATAACTTTTGATTCCCGCTATGAAACTTCGATTTTTCAGATTCGTTAGAAAGATATTCATTAACAGATTTAAATATTTTTGGTTACACCAAAACCCGTTATATTTTGCACCCGGTGCAGTCAGTCAAAGTTTGTAGTCAAATTTTCAAACTGACACACTATTTCTAATTCACTATTTTATTGAAATATTCTATTTCAATTGTTCAAATTCCTTTGAAATAACCAATTTAAAATTTTTAAATTGGCACGTATTTTTTGGATTGTTACAGAACTCCCATTCAACAACGTTCTAGCACATTCTTGTAATGTCCTATATTTCCTTTCCATGACTCCATTTTGTTATGGAGTTTTAGGAAATGAAAAATTATAAAAAATTCCTTTCTTTGTACAATAGAATCAAACTTTTCGTTTTAAATTCTCCCCCATGATCACTTCTTATGTGTTTAATTTTCAAACTTATTAAATTTTAGATTTGTTTTACAAATATTTTAAAATTTTCAAACGTGTCACTTTTATTTTTCAAAAATATTGTCCAAATGTATCTTGAAAAACCATCAACTATTACAAACACATATCTACTGTGATTTATAGATTGTATTTGAGTTGGTCTAAATAAATCCATATGTAGTAATTAAAGTGTTTGTAATGTTGAATTCATAATTTTAGAATTAAAAGAATTTTTTTAATTTCCCAAACTGACATGCATCACATAAATTTTCTGATTTAAATTTTATTTTGGGTAAACCTCTTACTAGATCATTTTTAGAAATCTTTTTTGTGGTTTCAAAATTCACATAACAGAGTCTTTTATGCCTTAACCAAGGATAATTTTCTTTGGCTAGTAGACACATAATTGGATTATTATTAACTGCCATATTCAAGATATAAATATTTTTGTCTCTATTTCCCTCAAAAAATTGATTAAAATCCAATATGCTACATTTGTTATTGGAAAACGATATTTTAAAACCTTTGTCGCAAAGTGACTAATACTTAGTAAATTATATTTTAAATTTTTAACCAATAAGACATCATAGATAAGAGGTAAATTAGATATACCGTAGCTGCTTACATCGCATTTACCGACGATATATCCTTTTGAATTATCTCTAATGTGATAGTTCCTCCTTTAGAGTAAGTAAGATTGGTCAACATTTCCTTGTCTCCTGTCATATGTTTTGAGCAAGCATTGTCGAGTATCAATTTTTCCTCTATATTTGAGTGGAACCTGAAAAAAAATATAGAATATGATGGTAACCACTTCCTCCGTTAGGGTCCTAAGAGTTAGGTCTTAGGTAACCAATCCCATGAGGGTTCAGTATCCCTTTTAAAAATAATTAATATTATTATGCATAGCTTCTAAGAAATTTTTAATACACTTATTTCTAATCAAATTATTATTTGTTTTTGGGACCCATATACTAATATTTTTAGAAAACTTTTTATTTGAAACAAAATCTTGTTTCTTTATACTAGGAAGAATAGGTTTGCTAGATTTAGAATTTTTCTTAGCACTGATTTTCTGTACATATCCTAATCCTTTTTTGCTAGAAGAAGGTTGAGAATTTTCTAAAATTCTAGATAAGTTTTCTCTACCTTTATTAAAATTATTAAAAAATTTTGAAATATCATCTAACTTTGGCTTAAGACTAGAACTATCGAATTCTATAATTTTAATCGTAGTGTTTAAATCATGATTCTTATAAACAAGCAGATTGTTCTTTTCTATTTGAGTTTCAATTCTTGACTTAATAAGGAAAGTTGGGATTTAACATTGGTTAGAGATTCTTAAAGATTTCTAATTTCATCCTCTAAAATCTCCTTTTCATCTTTTAGCATGTCTCTCTCAAATTTTGTTTTTTTCTTATCTTCATTTTCTTGTTTATACTTTCATTTATAATTGTTTCTAGATTCTAAAATTTCTGTATTAATTTCAATCATTTCTTCGTAAGTAAAATCACTAACCTTGGTCTCTTTGACCATAATGCACACATTAGCTTATTCATTATCGCTATCACTGTCACTTTCTGAAGATGAGGTGTCTAAATTATCCCATGTGACTGAGAAAGCTCATCTTTTAGATTTCACCTTTTTATTGTGATTTTTCTTTAGTTCTGGACATTTTTTTTTTTGAAAATGTCCAGTTTTATGGAAATTGAAGCACTCAACTAAGGATGGATCAATATTATTGTCTCTTGTAGAATTCTTCTTTATATTCTTCATCTGTCCCTTCTTATATTTCAGAATTTTTCAAAAAAATTTGGCAACGAATGTTATGCCCTCTTCACCAGAATCTGATTCATCTTTTTCAACATGAAAAGCTAGATTTTTCTTATCATGGGCATGAATCTTTTTGGCCTGCAAATTGAATTCATACGATGTAAGATCACCAATCAACTTTTGGAGTTTCATGGTTGAAAGATCGTTATCTTCTTCGATAGTTAAAACCATTCTTTCCCATTCATCCGTCAAAGAGATTAAAATCTTTGATACTATATCAAAATCAGTATATTTTTCTTCTAAGCCCAATAATGAATTATAAATATTTTGAAATCATGAATACATATCAATAATAGACTCATTTTCATTCATTCTACAATTCTGAAATTGGTTTTTGAGCATGGATATCTTGCTTTGTTTAACCTTGCTAGTTCCTTCGGGAGTTACTTTAAGTGTTCGCCAAATTTGATATGCAGTGTTGCACATACAAATTCGGTTAAACTCGTTTCTATCCAAGGGACAATGAAACATATTCATGGCTTTAGCATTGGCAGTAGCCTCTGCTTTTTCATTTGTGGACCATTCAATATAAGGTGTAGTAGGTTGTGTATATTCTTTTTGTGTGATATTCCAAGCATCAAAATCATTAGCTTGCATATATATTCTCATACGTATAACCCATTAACTATAATTCATGCCATTGAAAATGTGTGGTCGTGCAGTAGATTGACCTTCTGTGATACCAGTGTTTGTGTGCAAGTACTAGTGTTATTTTCCACATTAAATAAGTATCAAATAACGGTTGAAAGGTTAAATGATGTCCTTCTCTGATACCAAATGAAAAGTCGACTTAGAGTAGGATCTTTCTATATGGAATATGCAAAAGTAGATATCATATATTAACTTGTCTAATACACTAATTATGCAAATAAATATTAAATAATAAAAGATATCACATAAGTAAATGCAGTAAGTAAAGTGACACCGGGAGTTTTATACTGGCTTGGACTTCCCGTCCTACGCCCAGTTCCAGACTCCATCTGGAATTCTACTATCAACGTCCTTTCTTCATCCGGAGGAACAGGTTCACAACAATCCGAGCCCCAAAAAGGATTTCCTGCCTGAGCACCGACACAGGACTTTAACAAACAATAAGAGTTTGACTTCTGATTGTGTTCTTGAACAACACTGAATAGCCAACGATTGAGTACACCCTTCCTATAATCTTATCCTCAAGTATATAATGTGTATGTGATGATTGAAGGAAGTATATTACTTATTGGATCAAGAGATTTGAAATAAATTCGAAGATTCAATAACTAATTTAAATATTTTGAAAGCTTTTTAAAATCCAAGAGTGCTTAGAAATATAGATCAAGAAATAGAACTGAATCGGTTATTTCATAAACAAATTTGTGATGTATTTATAGTGGTTGAAGATTAGTCAATGTTCATGAAGAGTTTTATTGAAAAGAAGTAAAAATGTCCTTTAGAAATCAAAAGAAACCTTTTTATGAAAGAAAGTGACCCTTCAGAAATATGGCTGCTATTGTCGAGTCAGTCGACTGGTATAAAAATCACCAGTCATCTGGTAGAAAATATAAATCGTATACATATTTGAAAAATGGAAGAAAATAGTCGTTACTGGGTTTTCACCCTGTTACCAGTCGACTGGTATGAAATGGACCCGTTGACTGGTCCAGGGCAAAATACCCAGTAATGGCTTTTTTAAGCAATTCTCATATATATATATATATGTCAATTTGAGTTTGTTGTGATTGTGTTATAATAAATGAGGAAAGATTTTAACATAAATCTAATACACTAAACACACACATGTATATGAACTAACTCTTCAATCGATCTTCATTTCTTTGTTGTCGTAAATCAAAAATTCATGAATCAACATTCTCTCCCTTTTTTGATTGATGACAACCTCTTCCACTCAACTCTCAAACTCCATCACCCTTCCCTTCCACCATCGGCCAGCCCTCCCCTCAGCCCCTCATTAGCCGCTAACTCCCCTACCCCACATGCGCCCCTTAGATTCAAGCTTCTCCCTTTCCATCTTAACCGCTTAAAAACATCACCTTTACACCATTTATCACCTTCTAACACCCCTATCTCCTTTACAACCACCACCCCCCTTATGGGCCCCACCTGCATGCACCAACCCCTTTCACCTCCTTAAACCCCATTAAACTATTAAAAATCCTGCCTTTCTCCTCTATAATGCAAGTATATATATATAAGTATATTTAGTATTTGTGGTGTATTTGAAGTAGAAAAGATGTGAACTTGGTTGTGAAGTGAAGTCTGAAGTTGCAGAGAAGTTAGAGAGTTCTATATTTAAGTTTGGCAGAGTGGATAAGCTATGTTGAGCAAATGTTGTTCATGTTTAGTTAGTGAGCTAACTTTGCTCACGTTTTGTTAACATGTGTAGTTAGTGTAGTTAATTACGTTGTGAATAGTAATTGCTATTTGTTAAATAACTTTAGGTTTAATAACTGTTAATGATGTTAATAGAAGTTTGAGAAGTTAATTACTTGATAGTTTAGTAATTAAAGTGAACACCCTAGCGATTATGAAGTCAAACCGAAAATAAACGATCGGTTAATTTGGTTGATAATATGGTTGTTTTGTTATGGATGAATAGGAACATCAATAAATTTTGGTGTGACATTGATTGACAACTTGTTGTAACGCGTGTCAATATTAATTGGACATGATTGTATTTGCTAATTATAGAAACAAATTATTAACGATGGTTAATAATTGAGTAAATGTGATCTGAAATAGTAATTAATGGTTAATGACCTTAACGCTTATGTTAATGATGCAATTATTAGATAATTGGATGTTAATGGTTGTTAATGATCATTAATGATTGTTAATGATGTGTTAAAATCCATATAAGTTGAATTATATGGTGATAGATTGAGTTTCATTCCAAATTGGAATTTAGTGGAATATTTCATTAGTAAAATAATAAGTGACAAATAAAAGTTTGAATTTTAAATCTAAAATGATTTAGAAAGATAGTTTAAATAATTACGAATAGTTTTCATAAAGATGGAATTTTATTTGAACAAGTTTTCAAGTAATTAAGGCATGTTTTAAATTTGAATTTAAAAGTGAATAGTAACTTTGAAAGTGAAGTTCGGTTTGGATATCCAGAAAATGTTTTAACCCGATTTTATTATCCAAATCATCTTACTTATTTTTGTAATGGATTTCAGGAAAGTTTGGATTTCAAAAGATAAATTTTGAAAAACAATATTATTTTAATAATTTAAATAATAACACAATATTTAAATAATGGAATATTTGAATAAAAAGTTAAATATTGGAAATATAATTTTCATAAGTTATTACATAACTAATAAACTATTTTGAAAGTAATTCGATTTAATTACAAATCAAAGCTTGGTTTAAATAGAACTAGTCGTGCAATGGTAGTTCGCGAATTTCCACCATTGACTTTAAATTGACGTATCAAGAGATCCAACCGTCAGATTTTCCCAAAGCGGAAAACGTTTGGTTCGAAATGAAAAGAGCTTTCAAATGAAAAGTAAAGTTTTATAATTGATTTTTAAATAAGTTCAAATTTGAATAAAAACAGCGTTAGTGTAGTTAGTGACCCAAAATTGAATTTTACTGAAATGAGCTACTGTTAAATTATTAAAAATAGTAATAAATTATGATAAATCATAAAAAATGATTTGAAAGATTTCGATTGAATATAACAAGTCTGGAGAGTAAAAAAAACTATTTTCTGAAAATGAGTTATTTCAGCAAGGTTATTTGCGACGGTTTTTCAAACGGTTTAAATTTAAAAGGTTTTGAAATAATCAATGATACCCAAATGATTTGCAAGCTAATAAAAGTATGAAACAAAGCTTACGTTTTCCGAATTGAATTGGAATCGAATGAGAATCGATTTGGTTCTAATTGGGATAAGTCTCTATAGATGATGACCTTTACTATTTAAGAAATTTAAAAGTCTTTGCTATTATTCCGTTTATAGTATTAGTATGATACGGAAATTTATATCGATTATGAGCTGATATGATTTCCGTGAAGATTTCATTGAAAATGAAATTCTGATTTTGGGTTTGTCGTGAGCGTTGTTTTAAATAACATTGGTTATTTGACCCATCTAAAGGAGAAGATGCTTTCCCAAGTCAAGTTGAGAAGAAATATTTGTTTATGAATATAAAGATTTAATAAAAGCTTTTCCTTTAGCAAACGATAACGGAAACAAGGTTTAAAGATCATTTAAAAGTTATGCGAGTTTTCCTTAACAATAAGATTAAGAAACCATAAGTATGATTTTGGGCTAAAGATATGATCAAAGAAAGATAAAGTAATCTACCCTAATCAATGACCAATGAATGGGTTGGGTTTAGGATAAATATATCTTCCCATAAAGATAACTGAAATCTTTAATCATATTTGGATAGAAAGAATGATATTAATGTAGATAATTAAACTTACCAAAATACGAGGGCAATTAAATATGGAGTACTACCAGTTTTTCTCCATGGGATGAATAGGATGAGAATGTGATAATGAATTGAAAATTGAACTTTTTGTAAGGTTCTATAATACCGATAAAGCATAGAAATCTTGGTTCGAGTTAAATATGTGAAATGGGATTTTATAATCAATTAAAATGATTTCCAAGGAAAGATGTAAACAAGAATTTTAAATATGTAAATCTTTAATAAGATACAACATTTCAGACAATTTTTAAGCATGAAAAAATCAAAAAAATCAAAAAATGATTTTCGATCATATTTTCTATTTTCTTTCGAACTACAAATTTTTGTAAATCAAACTTTTCAAATGATTTTACCATCATTAATTGTTACAAAATAAAGGTTCATTTCACTTATGAAATCCATTATTTAAATATGTTAAATATTTTAATACAAAGTGATTAATTTATAGGTTGGTACATCCTCCTCTCCTTAAAGAAAATTTTGTCCTCGAAATTTATCTTAGACAACAATTTCCACCAAAAGTATCCAGATGATTTCATTAAGTTAAACAAACAAATACATAACAACTAACCCTACTATAGCCAATGAGTGCACCAAAAAGATAAAACAACTAACAACAACTAATATAACAAATGTTGGGATAAGAATCCTTAATATTATCCTCGGTTTCCCAAGTATTGTCCTTATCATCCTCAGTCTACCGAACCTTAACTAGTTTTACTTCCTTAGTCATCAGTTGCTTCGTATCTCGTCCGATAATATGAATAGGCTGCTTAAGAATGGTTAGATTAGGTTGCACTTCCAACTTTTCTTGTTGTGCTGGTTCCACTATCATTGAAGGACCATGTACAAACTTACATAAATGCGACACATGATAAACATTATGCACTTCGAACAGTTTATTTGGTAACTTCACTCTATAAGAAAATCTTCCAACCCGGTCCAATATGAGGAAGCGTCTAATAAAATGAAGGGATAACTTCCCAGATTTACCAAACCTCACAACACTTTTCAACGGAGAAACCTTCACAAATAAAAAATCTCCAATTGAGAACTCAGGATCACTGCGCCTTCGATCCGTATAACACTTCTGTCGATCTTGCGCTTCCTTCATTTTCTTTCTGATATTAGATGATTTCTCACTTGCGTCCAAGATCATGTCAGGTCCAAGAATAATACTATTTCCAGGCTCAACCCAACATGAAGGAGAACGACATGGACGACCATAAAGAGCTTCAAAAGGAGCCATGTTCATACTTGCCAGATAATTATTATTGTAAGTGAACTCGACTAAGGGTAAATGATCTTCCCACGAACCTCCAAAGTTAAGAATGCCCGCTCACAACATATTCGCCACGATCTGGTTTACTCTCTTTGTTTTCCCATCAGTCTGGGGATGGTAAGCAGTACTCAGATTTAGGTTAGTCCCTAAGGCAGTTTGTAGTCCCTTCCAGAACATGCTAGTGAATAACGTATCTCGGTCACATACAATACTACAAAGAACACCATGGAGCCTCACAATCTCTTGCACATACAAACTTGCTAAACTTTCTACAGTTCTATTTGTCTTAACGGGAATGAAATGAGCACTCTTTGTCAACCGGTCAACTATAACTCTGATTCCTTCATACCCTCTTCTCGACCTAGGAAGCCTATCAATAAAATCCATAGATATTTTCTCTCACTTACACTATGGAATCTTAAGTGGTTGAAGCAATCCAACAGACTTATGTTAGTCACTCTTAACCTACTAGCAGTTTGCACAATGACTTACAAAGATTAAAACATCTCGCTTGGTCCCTTTCCACTAGAACACTCTTTTCATATCCTTAAACATCTTAGTCACTCCAGGATGGAAATATAGCTTAGAATGGTGACATTTTTTTAGAACCTTTCTTCTAAGACCTTTAATATTTGGAACACAGATTCTTCCGTTCATTTCTAATACTCCTCGGGAATCGATCTCAAAACTAGAAACAATACCTTCTTGGATATCCTTCTTAAGTCTAGCAAAAATTGGGTCCTCTTCTAGACTATATGCAATACTTTCTTATAATACTGGTTTGACTTCTAAATTGGAAACCACAACGAAATTCCAACTCAATACATCTGCAACAGCACTTGCCTTCCCAGGTGTATAAAGAATCTCCAAATCATATGAAGCAAGGAGCACCAACCACCTCTGTTGCCTCAAATTCAAATCCTTCTGAGTAAAGAGATATTTTAAGTACTTGTGGTCCTTGAATAACTCAAACTTTCACCTAGAAGGTATGCCTCCACGTCTTAAGTGCGAAGACAACAGCCAAAAGCTCCAAATCACGTGTAGCGTAATTTGTCTCATGTGACTTCAGTTGTTGACTTGCATATGCTATAACATTCCCATGTTGCATCAAAACGACTCCTAATCCATAGCCACATGCATCTGTATAAACCATTAAGCCTCCACTCACGTTTGGAATAGTCAAAACATGATCAATTGTCAACTTTTCTTTAATCTCCTTGAATTCTTAATCAGACTTAGGCATCCATCCAAACTTAACATCCTTCTTTGTTAACTTCGTCAGATGAGAAGAAATCTTTGAGAAATCATTGGTGAATCGTCGATAAAATCCGGCCAATCCTAAGAAACTTCTAACCTGCGTTGCAGTTACTGGCCTCTTCCAATCTTGGACCGCAACAACTTTAGTTGGGTCTACCGGTATACCTTCTCTTGAAACCACATACCCTAAGAATCCGACTTCACATTTCCAAAAATGGCACTTAGAAAACTTAGCCTTCAAAGCATGGCTTCTTAAAGTGTTGAGTACGACATTGATATGATATTTGTGCTCCTTCTCCATTTTAGAATAGATAAGGATGTCATCAATAAAGAATTTAAAACATCTTGAAAGACTTGATTCACTAAATCCACAAAATAAGCAGGTGCGTTAGTTAGGCCAAACGACATAACTAAGCACTCATAAAAACTATAAGGAGTCCTAAAAGTTGTTAAAGGCACACTCTCCTCTACTGCCCTTAATTGGTGAAAACCTGTGGCAAGATCTAATTGAGAGAATATCCGAGCACCGTGGAGATAATCAAACATGTCATCAATCCTTGGTAGAGGGTACTTATTTTTATTGTCCTTTGATTCAGCTCCCAGTAGTCTACACATAATCTTAAAGAACCCCACGTCCGTTAATGTCACTCTTTATCAGAATGCATTAAGTTTCATGAAGCGTTATAGGTAAATAGTAACAGAAAGATTACAAGACAGATATAAAATAAATAAATAAATAAAAACAGCACACACACACACATGAAGTATAAATAAATGGACACAATTTCATTTTATGGCATCATGCAAGAAGAAGAGCATTTTTCATTGTTCTCAAAGCTACAGGGATATAAGTTTTGAACAACAAGGTGCATGATGATAAAATATTCCCTAAAATCAAAACTAGACAAATAGGGAAATACCAAAGTTGCATGTGTGTGGCACAGTAGGGCCACTCTTTTTCTTTAACTTAGTACTAGTATATGTACCCATACATATATACCTAGATTGCAAATGTGACAAGGACAAGACAATTAAATAAGGTAACACGTATATATATAAACCGAGTAAATTTAACCAAAACTAGGGGCATTAAATTGTTTCATACGCATAGTTACATGTAAGGACTTGGTTCCAGAACATACAACAAAGTAAAGACATATACATAAGACAGAAGTGCAACAAACATAGCACAAGTGCTAATTATATTTCAGGTTTGGAAACCATGCACGTTTCCTAAGTTTATTCCAAAAATCATAGATGCACTACATATATTTCAGTTTTCTACAAATTAGTGAATGGCGCAGTATACATTAAAATAGGCAAAACAATAATGAAATAAACTATTATATACTAGTTCCAATTTCTTCGCTGATTTAAATGTGAGTTATGCTCATGATTAACTGTAACAACTTATCATATTAATTTCCCAATTAATCATTTATCTAGCCATCGCCGTCAAATTTTTTCGTAGGTTACAAAATGTGGGGTACAGAACTCGGGTAGTTTTATGTTTTCATGCAACTACCTTCGTGGGATCTACTTCTATTCCATCCAAATATTTAATTAAGTATTCTAAATGTGACACCCCACGTCCGTTAATGTCACTCTTTATCAGAATGCATTAAGTTTCGTGAAGCATTATAGGTAAACAGAAACAGAAACATTACAAAACAGATATAAAATAACAGCGGAATTAAAACTTTATTTAGTAGAAATGCTTCGTGGTTCAAACCCAATTACATGATAATTCTGGAAAACTGAAAACATAAAACTTATGCCTTGTACAATAATCATCATCATAGCACAATAATGCATAAAAAGAGCATAATCCCCAAAGTATAGCCATAGTAGAGAAGATATAAAATCAAGCAGTACATCTAAGCAACTCTAAGTAGAAAAGAAGAATCCTGATCAAGCTTGAGTATTCCCACCCTGAGAACTGGGGGGAAACAGAAGAGAAAGAAGAGGAAACAAAATGGGTCAGACATAAAGTCTAGCGAGTCCAGTTACTTTTAGCATATAAACAAGTAAAAGCATCATGGGAGGCATATAAGTTGGAGAGAGAAAACAGTGTCATAAGGCAGGTATAGCAAGGTAAACAGGATAAATAAAACAGAACATGCATTGTGCTTCTCTAATATTTTCTCTTTGCACCAATACTAACAAGAACAAGATGATCCCAACAAGTACAAGATGGTAGACTTATATGTACTTCTAGTGAGAGGTTTTACCCCATAAAATAATAGGTAGCCCAACAGAACTGACAGGTGTAAACCCCCAATGACAAGAATGGCCTCCTAAACAAGCAAGACTAGATGTACCCTAATTACTACCCCCAATCGATCGACTCCCTAAATCGTAGATACCCCGTGCTGGCCACTTAAGGGTTGTCACTTTAGGTAGTGATATATCATAATATGGGGACAAAACAGGGTATCTATGAGTTAGGGAGTCAATCGATTAGGGGTATTAATTAGGGTGCATCGAGTCTTGCTTGTTTGGGAGCCTGTTCTTGTCATTGGGGGTTTACACCTGTCAGTTCTGTTAGGCTACCTGTTATTGTATAGGGTAAAACCTTTCACTAGAAGTACACCTAAGTCTACCATCTTGTACTTGTTGGGATCATCTTGCACTTGTTATACTAGTATTGGGGCAGAGAGAAAAGTATTAGAGAAGTGCAATGCATGTTCTGTTCTGTTTATCTTGTTTACCTTGTTATACCTGCCTTATGGCATTGTTATCTCTCTCCAACTTATATGCCTGTTGTGATGCTTTTACTTATTTATATGCTAAAAGTAACTAGACTTGCCAGACTTTACGTCTGACCCATTTTGTTTCCTCTTCTCTCTCTTCCGTTCCCCCCCCCCAGGTTCTCAGGGTGGGAATACTCAAGCTAGATCAGGATTCTTCTCTTCTACTTGGAGCTTCCTAGATGTATTGCTCAATTTCGCATTTTCTCTACTATGGCTATATTTTGGGGATTATGCTCTTTTTATATAATTGTACTCTGATGATGATTTTTGTACGAGGTAGATGTTTAATGTTTTCAGTATTCCAGACTTACTATGAAATTGGGTTTGAACCACAAAACTTTTTAATAAAGTTTTAATTCCGCTGTTATTTTATATCTGTCTTGTAATGTTTCTATCTCTGTTACTGTTTACCTATAACGCTTCACAAAACTTAATGCATTCTATTAAAGATTGATATTAACGGACGTGGGGTGTCACATTTGGTATCAAGCTGAAGGTTACCAGATCAGATAAAAGATTTTCCAGAAAGGGTTTTAACAGAAAGCATTTTCAAAAGAAAAGTCTGTTTTGAAAAACATATTCCCTAAAAGCCTATGAAATATATTTCAGTTCTGTATTTGAATCCCTTTTTCATTTTCTTTTCAGCATTTCAGGGGAACCTAATATTTCTGAGGGTGTTACGATACCGGGTTGGTTCTACAGGTATCTTGAGGCTACGGCGCCTGCCGGAGGCCAAGCAGATGCCCCTCCCCTGTTGCAGCCATCGTTCCTCCTCCACATACTGATAATTTCTTTAAGATATGGAAAGACTTCTGTGCTATGGGTGGAAAGCCATTCAGAGGGACTGAGACTTTTGTAGAAGTAAGGAATTGGCTTAAAGAGACGGAGGATTTGTTTGGAATTTTCAATGTTGATGACCGTAGGAAGATTCAGTTGGTCGTTTGACAGTTATAAGACGAGGCTTCATTCTGGTGGGAAGTGACTCAAGCAGGGTGTCCAGTGGAGACTTGGGATAATTTTCGACATAGATTTGAAATGAAGTTCCTTTCTCAACCCGAGAAAAGCATGCAAATGGAAAGGTTTTTGGCATTAAGCCAGGATCCATGTCTATGAAAGAGTACGTTAATAAATTTAACCAATTGCAAGGTTTGGTTTGGAGCCAGTGAATACCCCCCCCCCAAGAAAGCTTTGAGGTTTGCTAGAGGATTGAATGAACCCCTCCATGGATTGGCTATGTCTCATATTCCTATAGGGGCAATTTTTGAGAAACAAGTTGATATAGCATTAATGCATGAGGAAGATAAGGGCGAAAAGAAAGAAGCTAAGGTTGAGGAAACACAAAACAAGAAAGTGTGGCCCAAGAAAGAATAACTGCAACAAAAGAAGGGTGGTAAGAATGGCAAAGCTCAAGATTTGTCATCACTGCGGACGCGAGGTTCATATGATCAAGGATTGCAAGAAAAGAAAGAATACTTGTTTCCATTATGGAGAGGTCGGACATATTGTCAAGGATTTCCCGAAGGGGCAAGGACAGGGTCAAAGGGCAGGATCTTCTGGAGGGCAGGCGCATGCTCTCGTGGCCAGTGCGCCAGATAGAGGTAGGAAAGTTTCCGTTGAAGGTTTGATTTCTCTTTCCAATCATCCAGATATAACTCCTTTTGAGTTTTGATTCTGGTGCTTCTCATTCTTTTATATCCGATCCTGTAGTTGAGTCTCTGCACCTTAGTACTAGTGTGATTTTGGATCCCGTTGTTGTCTCAAACCCCATTGGTGATACGGCTCATTTGTCTACGATTTGTCGGGGTTTGAGAATATTTGTGTTAGGCATCGAGTTTGAATGTGACGCATACGTGCTTGGTATCATGGGCTATGGTTTGATTCTAGGGGTGGATTGGCTAGCGATGTATGTTGCCATTCTAAATGTGAGAGAAGGGTCGTTAGAATTTTGACTTGCCATGAGAATAACTAACCTAACCATGACTTAGAGTTAGCTGCCATAGTATTTGCGCTTAAGATTTGGCGATGTTATCTACTTGGAGAGAAGTCTGAGTTGTACACCGATCATAAATCTCTCAAGTACTCGTTCTTGCAGAAGGATCTTAACTTAAGGCAACAAAGGTGGATGGAGTTCCTAGCATCCTATGATTTTGAAATTTCTTATACCCCTGGCAAGGGTAATGTAGTGGCAGACGCATTGAGTAGGCAGAGGATGACTTTGAGTCCTTTGTAGATAGGAAAAACTTGAAGTTTATATCGAATTTTAATTTTAGACCCTCTACCGAGTTTATACCTGTGTTATTGGCATCGTTAGAGGTCGACCTACTCTATTGGACCAGATAGGTACTTCGCAGCAAGAGGACCCATAGCTGGTAGATATCTTGGATAGACTAAGAAGAGGGGAGACTTCTAGTCACCTCATTAGATATTCAACGGATGATAGAGGGAGGTTGCGACGAGATGGAAGGCTTTGTGTTCCCCAAGTTGGGAGTCTGTTGAAGACATTCCTTGAGGAAGCCCATCATTCTAAGATGACTATTCATTTAGGTAGAGTTAAGATGTATAGAGATATGAAGAGGGTTTTCTTTTGGGTTGGGATGAAGAAAGACGTGACAGAATTTGTTTCTCGATGTTTGATTTGCCACCAAGTCAAAGCTAAGCAAAAGAAGCCCGGTGGTTTACTTCATCCTTTGGAAGTCCCACAGTGGAAGTGGGAGAGCATCTCTATGAATTTCATCGATGGTTTGCGTAGATCAAGGAAAGGCAACACCAGCATTTGGGTTATAGTGGACAGGCTTACTAAGAGCGCTCACTTCATCCCTGTTAAGAGTAAGAGGACGAGAGCATGGTTGGCAGCAGTATATCTTCGTAAGATAGTCCGTCTACATGGAGTACCTTCCAGTATTGTAAGTGACCGTGACCCCATTTTCACCAGTGATTTTGGAGGAGCTTGCAAGAGGCATTGGGTACACATTTGTGTTTGAGCAGCGATTATCACCCACAGACCGATGGACAGACGGAAAGAGTGAATAGAGTTCTTCAGGATCTTTTAAGACTCTGTATCCTAGATTTCGGAAGGACTTGGGAAGAGCATATTCCTTAAGTAGAGTTCGCCTACAATAATAGTTATCAGGCAAGTATTGGCATGGCACCCTTCAAAGAGTTGTACGGACGATCCTGTAGATCACCGACTTGTTGGTGAGAATCTACAGAAAGGCTTCTACTTGGACCTGAGATGATTAGGGAAACTTCAGAAAAAATTGATCTTATTCGCAGGCGCATGAAGACAGCTCAGGATAGGCAGAAGTCCTACGCAAATAGGAGAAGGACTGACATTGAGCTTGAGGTGGGAGACATGGTTTTCATCAAGGTATCAACTTTGAGGAACGTAGTTCGTTTTGGATCTGTAGGGAAATTGGCACCAAGGTTTGTAGGGCCATTTTCCATAACAAAAAGGATTGGCCAAATGGCCTATAGAGTAAAGCTACCAAAGAGACTGTCCGACGGTCATGATGTTTTCCACGTTTTTCATTTACGGAAGTGTTTATATGATACCGCAAAAGTAGTTCAGCCGACTATGCTTGAAGAAGTAGAAGTGGGACGGGAGGCGACAGTTAGACAAGTTCCTAAGTGTATTCTTGGATCAGAGGTTAGGAAGCTATGCAATCGAGAGGTCAAGTTGATGAAGGTTCAATGGGGAGATAACCAAGAGGATGCAACTTGGGAGACTGAAGACAAGATTCGCGCTTTGTACCCTTTTCTTTTCAAGGGTATGTCCTTAACTTCTTTTTCCAAAGCTTTTGTTCATGCTTGTTTCTATTGTTTAAGTATATCCTATCGATCGAATCTTTAACCTTTAGGTAGGAGTCCCATGAGTGTAAACATGTGCTTGACACATGTTATGTTTGATGGATGCAAGTGTTTGCTAGTGGCTGCTCGTGGATGCATATACACATACATTAGGCACTAGATCGGCTCAATCACTCTCATACTGCATATGGATGTGTAGGCATTTTTCTTCTTTTATGGATGGAAATAGGTGTATCATAACATGAATGATTGCATTTGGATGAATGATTGTGCACACATATAAAATTAACATGTTATAACAAGGTTATTTGCGTACATGTTGGATTCATGGCACTAACATACATTACATTAAGGAGGTCAACTGAATCAGTAGACCGCCTGATATTTCACATTCGTATAGGGACATACACACACCTTTACATATGTTCATATAAACATTAGGAATCTTTTAAGGAAAATGGATGCCTGTGATTGATGGATGAGTAGATGGATGTTGGATGTTAGGATATACATTCTGATTAACTTAGAGATTTCGGAGACGAAATCCTTCACATAGAGGAGAATGTAACACCCCGTAATTCTAACAACATTGTAATGATAAATTAAATAATACTTAATTAAATATTTGGAATTAAGTAAAATGGACAAGAGAATTAGATTTATACAAGACAATCAAAACATTCAAAATATTTCGAAATTAGAGGCTGGAAAATAGGGGAAATCCGACCGTTAGTGGTCGACCCCACCTTAGGGGTGTCGACCCAGGGGTCGGCACCATAACAGCGGTGTCGACATCCATGTCGACCCCCCCCCCCCGGTTAAATTCAATTTCTGAATGTAGACTTGTTTCTTAACTGGATTCGTTGATCCGAGGCTATAAATTGGACCTTAATCCCATTGTTTTATTCACGTAAATCAATGGCGACAATGAGGTACGACCCCGACTTGAAGTAAAATAGCCTATTCTCCTTCAATAACAAGTCATACGTATTCATAGATCTGTGCTACAACATCTGCAACAAAATTCTCTGTTCTTTAGATCCAATAGTAATGTGTCTGTGTTATTTTTAGATATAAACACTTAAAACGTAATCTTGACATGCCTATGAGTTTGGATCTAAGCCTATGCATGTTAGTAATCTGAATCATAATCGATCTGTCATTATTTGTATACCTAATTCACTGCTTTGATCTCACTATGCCTAATTATGACGCCTTATGCCTATTATGTCAGTTTGCTTAATCGTGTCACCTTATGCCTATTATGTTAGTTTGCCAAATTATGTTATCATATGCCAGTTTTATTTACTATGCCTATTCTTGTTCTCTTCTCTCCCTTTTTCTCTTTTTGTTTTTATAGCCAGGGTACCTTCGAGCCTATGCCTATTGCTGAAATACGTGAACGCACGAATTTAGGAACAATTGGGAATGACAAATTTGGGCACAATTCATATTGTAAACATGATTGGGAAATTTGGGCATAATTTGTATTTTGAGCCAAAACTTGGGATTTGGGGGCATAATCTACATCTTGATCTAAACCTTTATCTGGGGAATAGCTAGTATCGTAGATCGGACGGGAATTTGGGGAATAATAAACATGAAAATTTGTTAGTAATGAAAATGCCTAGATTTACAGTAATTATAAACTGCAACCGTGCTTAGACACGAGGTTAGATTACACTTGTGGTAGAAGTCTGCCCGGAACCGCCCGACAAATCCAGCGACCACAAGTGGTGAATCTAATGTGAGGGGTCTAAGTGCATAAACGTACATGTGACAGTGCTAAGGCATGAGGTTAAGTCCGACTTGTGGAAGAAGACTGCCCGGACCCAACCGACATATCCAACATCCACATGTGGTAGACTTAATGTGGGAGGTCCAGCGCAAGTAATAACCATAAATCAATGAATGGTGATGAACTTGTAATACTTAGCCTGTTTGAATCCATAAGGATTACATGAACTATTAACTTGAGTAGCGGTTAAGTAAACTTGTTTGAATCAATGGGAGGGTTAAGTAAATCTTATGGCGGTGGGTAATATTTATATATATAGGTCCACAAACTTAACCTGTGGGGTTATGCAATCCTGTTAAACTAGTAGGCATAACCTATTGAAATCCTAGTAGTGGGGATGCAAGCCTATGGGGAAGCTTGTATCATCTGGTGTGTGGGACATGTTTCAGTCAGTAAACCATCTTGGTATCAAACTGGGAACCCCGAACTAGGTCGGGATCTGGGTACGCGTACTGAGCTGATTATAAGAGGTTACTTGAGGGACGGTGTGGGCGGTGCATTCCGACAGGGTCATGTGCATGCATGGGTCCGGTCTAGGGAGGTAAGACACCATGACACCTGTAGATATGGTTTGTTCACATCTTGTAAACAAAGGGTTGCCACTTTAGGAAGTGATACATCCTACTGTGGGGCCAGCACAGGGTATCTACAGGTTAGGGGGTCGATCGATTGGGGGTATTAATTAGGGCACATCTAGTCTTGCTTGTTTGGGAGCCCATTCTTGTCATTGGGGGTTTACACCTGTCAGTTCTGTTGGGCTACCTGCTATTCTATGGGTAAAACCTTTCACTAGAAGTACACCTAAGTCTACCATCTTGTACTTGTTGGGGGATTATGCTCTTTTTATATCATTATACTCTGATGATGATTTTTGTAGAAGGAAGAAATTTTATGTTTTTAGTCTTCCAGACTTATTATTTAATTGGGTTTGAACCACAAAGCTTTTTAATAAAGTTTTAATTCCACTGTTATTTTATATCTGTCTTGTAATCTTTCTGTTAACGCGTAGCTATAACGCTTTAGAAAACTTAATGCATTCTACCCCACGTCCGTTAATGTCACTCTTTAACAGAATGCATTAAGTTTCATGAAGCGTTATACGTAAACAGTAACAAAAACATTATAAGACAGATATAAAATAACAGCGGAATTAAAACTTTATAAAAAAGCTTTGTGGTTCAACCCCAATTACATAGTAAGTCTGGAATACTGAAAACATAAAACTTCCGCCTTGTACAAAAAATCTTCATCAAAGTACAATGATATAAAAAGAGCATAATCTCCAAAATATAGCCATAGTAGAGAAAATGTGAAATCGAGCAATACATCAAAAAAGCTCCAAGCAGAAGACAAGAATCCTAATCAAGCTTGAGTATTCCCACCCAGAGAACCTGAGGGGGGGAACGGGAGAGAGAGAAGAGGAAACAAAATGGGTCAGACATAAAGTCCAGCGAGTCCAGTTACTTTTAGTATATAAATAAGTAAAAGCATCATGACATGCATATAAGTCAAAGAGAGATAACAATGTCATAAGGCAGGTATAGCAAGGTAAACAGGACAAACAAAATAGAACATGCATTGCGCTTCTCTAATACTATTCTCTCTGCACTAATACTAGTATAAAAACAAGATGATCCCAACAAGTACAAGATGGTAGACTTAGGTGTACTTCTAGCGAGAGGTTTTACCTCATACAATAATAGGTAGCCCAACAGAACCGACAGGTGTAAACCCCCAACGATAAGAGTGGGCTCCTAAACAAGCAATACTAGATGTACCCTAATCACTACCCCCAATCGATCGGCTCCCTAACTCGTAGATACCCTATGTTGGCCCCACAGTAGGATGTATCGCTTCCTAAAGTGGAAACCCTTTCTTTACAAGATGTGCACAAACCATATCTACAGGTGTCAAGATATCTTAACCTCCCTAGACCGAACCCATACACGGACATGATCCCGTCGAAATGCACTGCCTATACCGTCGCTCAAACGACCTCTTATAACCAGCTCAGTAAGCGTGCCCTGACCCAAACCTAGTTCGGGGTTCCCTGTTTGATACCAAGATGAGTTACTAACTGAAACTGGCCCCACACATCAGATGATACAAGCTACCCCGTGGGATTGCATCCCAATTACTACGATTTCAACAGGTTATGCCAACCAGTTTAACAGGATTGCATAACCGCATAGGTTAAATTTGTGGGCCTATATATAAAAATATTACCCACTGCCACAAGATTTACTTAACCCTTCCACTGATTCAAGCAAGTTTACTTAACCCCTACTAAGGTTAACAAGGTTCATGCAATCCTTATGGATTCAAACAAGTTAAGTATTACAAGTTCATTACCATTTATTCATTTATGGTTATTACTTGCGCTAGATCTCCCATATTAAGTCTACTACTTGTAGATGCTAGATATGCCGGTTGGGTCCGGGAAGATTTCTTCCATAAGTCGGACTTAACCTCATGTCTTAGTACCGTCACGTGTATGTTTATGCACTTAGACCCCTCACATTAGTTTCACCACTTGCGGTCGCTGGATTTGCCGGCGATTCTAGGCAGACTTCTACCACAAGTGTAATCGAACTTCGTGTCCAAACGCGGTTAAAATTTCTAATTGCTGTAAGTCTAGGCAATTTTATTACTAACAAATTTTCATGTTTATTATGCCCCAAATCCCTATCCGATCTACGATACAAGTTATGGCCCAGATTTAGATCAAGATATAGACTATGCCCCCAAATCCCAAGTTTTGGTACAAGGTACAAATTATGCCCAAAATTCCCAATCATGTTTACATTGTGAATTATGCCCCAAATTAATCATTCCCAATCGTTCCCAAACTCCTGCATTTGTATATTTCAGCGATAGGCCTAGGCTCTAAGGTAGCCTAGCTTTAAAAACAAAAAGGGAAGAAAGGGAGAGAAGAAAAATAGAATAGGCATAGTAAGTAAAATTGACATAAGATTACATAATTAGGCAAACTAACATAATAGGCATAAGGTGACATGATTAGGCAACTAACATAACAAGAATATCATGAATAGGCATACTAATATCTAGGCAGTGAATTAGGTATACAAATAATGATAGATCTGTTATGATTCAGATTACTAATAGGCATAGGCTTAGATCCAAACTTATAGGCATGTCAAGATTACATTTTAGGTGTTTATATCTAATAATAACATAGACTCACTGTGATTGGATCAAAAGAACATAAGATTAATCATAGATGATGTAGCACAGATTTCTGAATACGTATAACTTGTTGTTGAAGAAGAATATGCTATTTTACTCTGAGTTGGGGTAGCACCTCGTTGTCACCATTAATTTAGATGAACAAAACAATGAGAATGAGGTCCAATTTATAGCCTAAGGTCAACGAACCAAGCCAAGAATTCAGTCCACGTTCAGAAATAGAAATCTGCCCAGATCCGTACGGGGGTCGAACCCCCCTTAGTGTGTCGACACAGGTGCCGACACAGGGGTCGACACCCCCTTTATGAGGTCGACCATAGGTCGACACCCATGGGGGGCGGGGTCGACCCCTAACGGGCCGAACTCCCGCTCTCCACCGCATCTCTGATTTTGAATTATTTTGAATTTTTTTGTATATATCTAATTCTCTTGTGCGTATACAAACTTATAGGCTTAATAACTTCTTCATACGATGTCCATTTTATGCAAACTTAGTATCTTTCTCAAGCAGAATTCTGAAACGAACGCAATGGCACAGTCCATTTTACTTAATTCCAAATATTTAATTAAGTATTTTTCAATTTACCATTACAGTGTTGTTAGAATTACGGGGTGTT
The DNA here is from genome assembly GCA_030737875.1 of Allium sativum. Classification (NCBI taxonomy): domain Eukaryota; kingdom Viridiplantae; phylum Streptophyta; class Magnoliopsida; order Asparagales; family Amaryllidaceae; genus Allium; species Allium sativum. Next base: position 103,576,924 of record CM060911.1, on the reverse strand, counting down.
ACATTCTCTCCTACTTAAAGGATTTCGTCCCCAAAATATCTAAGTTAAAAAGAATTGTGTATCCTAACATCCAACATCCATCTACTCATCCATCAATCACTAACATTCATTTGTCCTTAAAGGATTCCTAATGTCTATATAAACATATGCAAAGGTGTGTGTATATGTCCCTATACTAATGCGAATGGTCAGGCGGTCTACTGATTCAGTTGACCTCCTTAATGTGATGTATGCTAGTGCCATGAATCCAACATGTATGCAAATAACCTTATTATGACATGTAAACTTTGTATGTGTGCATAATCATTCATCCAAATGCAATCATTCATATGATGATACACCTATTTCCATCCATAAAAGAAGAAAAATGCACACACATCCATATGAAGTATAAGAGTGATTGAGCCGATCTAGTGCCTAAGTGTGTGTGTGTGTATGCATCCAGGAGCAACCAATAAAAAACACTTGCATCCATCAAACATAACATGTCTCAAACACATGTTTACATCCATGGGACTCCTACTTAAAGGTTGAAGATTTGATTGATAAGATATACTTAAACGATAGAAACAAGCATGAAAAAAAGCTTTCGAAAAAGAAGTTAAGGACATACCCTTGAAAAGAAAAGGGTACGAAGTACGAATCTTGTCTTCAGTCTCCCACTTGCATTTTCGTGGTTATCTCCCCACTAAACCTTCATCAACCCAGCCTCTCAATTGCATAGCTTTTTAACCTATGATCCAAGAATAAGGGTAGGAACTCGTTTAACTGTCGCCTCCCGTTCCACTTCTACTTCTTCAAGCATAATCGGCTCAACTACTTCTGGGGTATCATGCAAACACTTCTGTAAATGAGAAACATGGAAAACATCATGAACATCGGACAGTGTCTCTAGTAGCTTTACTCTACACGCCATTTGGCCAATCCTTTTTGTTATGGGAAATGGCCCTACAAACCTTGGTGCCAATTTCCCTATAGATCCAAAACAAACAACATTCCTTGATGGTGATACCTTGATTAAAACCATGTCTCCCACCTCAAATTCAATGTCAGTCCTTCTCCTATTTGCGTAGGACTTCTGCCTATTCTATGCTGTCTTCATGCGCCTACAAATGAGATCAATCTTTTCTGAAGTTTCTATAATCATCTCAAGTCCAAGTAGAAGCCTTTCTATAGATTCCCACCAACAAGTCGGGATCTACAGGGTCTACCGTACAATGCTTCGAAGGGTGCCATGCCAATACTAGACTGATAACTGTTGTTGTAGGCGAACTCTACTAAAGGAAGATGCTCTTCCCAAGTCCCTCCGAAGTTTTGGATACAAAGTATTAAAAGATCCTCAAGAACTCTATTCACCCTTTCCGTCTGTCCATCAGTCTGTGGGTGATAAGCGGTGTTCAAACACAACTGTGTACCTAATGGCTCTTGCAAGCTCCTCCAAAACTCACTAGTGAAAATGGGGTCACGGTCACTCACAATACTGGAAGGTACTCCGTGCAGACGGACTATCTCACGAAGATAAACTACTACCAACCATGTTGTCATCCTCTTACTCTTAACAGGGATGAAGTGAGCGTTGTTAGTAAGCCTGTCCACTATAACCCAAATGCTGGTGTTGCCTTTCCTAGATCTAGGCAAACCATCGATGAAATCCGCAGAGACGCTCTCCCACTTCCACTATGGGACTTCTAAAGGATGAAGTAAACCACCGGGCTTCTTTTGCTCAGTTTTGACTTGGTTGCAAATCAAACATCGAGAAACAAATTTTGCCACATCTTTCTTCATCCTAGCCCAAAAGAAAACCCTCTTCATATCTCTATACTTCTTATCACTGCCTGGATGAATAATCATCTTAGAATGATGGGCTTCCTCAAGGATTGTCTTCAACGGACTCCCAACTTGGGGAACACAAAGCCTTCCATCTCGTCGCAACCACCCTCTATCGTCCATGGAATATCTATTGAGGTGACTAGAAGTCTCCCCTCTACTGAGCCTATCCAAGATATCTTCTAGCTGCGGGTCCTCTCGCTGCAAAGTACCTATTTGGTCCAACAGAGTAGGTCGCACCTCTAACGATGCCAATAAACCAGGTGTAAACTCGGTGGAGGTCTAAAATCAAAAGTCGTTATAAACTCCAAGCTTTTCCTCTCCACAAACAGAGGACTAAAAGTCATCCTTTGCACACTCAATGTGTTTGCCACCACATTACCCTTACCAGGGGTATAAGCAATCTCAAAATCATAGGATGCTAAGAACTCCATCCATCTTTGTTGCCTTAAATTAAGATCCTTCTATGAGAACAAGTACTTGAGAGATTTATGATCGATGTACAACTCGAACTTCTCTCCAAGTAGATAATGGCGCCAAATCTTAAGCGCAAATACTATGGTAGCTAACTCTAAGTCATGGTTAGGTTAGTTATTCTCATGAAATCTTAGCTGTCTACCTCTATAACATACTACCCTTCCCTCTTGCATCAGAACCACACCAAGCCTTGTACTACATGCATCAGTGTATACTGTGAACACTTTGTTCCCGTCGGGCAAGGTCAAGACTGAGGCTGTTGTCAGCGCCTTCATCAATTGCTGAAAAGCATCATCACAATTTATATCCTAAGAAAAAGTCAGATTCTTCTTTGTCAGCCTGCTTAGTGGGGCTGATATCTTTGCGAAGTCCTTAATGAACTTCCTAATAATGGACCGCTAAACCAAGAAAACTTCTCACCTCCATTGCATTCTTTGGGATTCGCCAATCTTGAACTATAAACACCTTCGCGGGATCTACTGCTATCCCATATTTAGAGACCACATGCCCTAAAAATCTCACTTCTTTTCTCCAAAAATGACATTTGGAAAATTTTGCCTTAAGCTGGTGCGCACAGAGAGTTTTCAAAACCTCCCTTAAACATCGGGCATGCTCTTCCTCGCTCTTCGAGAAAGTCAAGATGTAATCAACAAAGACCATGACGAACTTATTTAGAAACTCTCGAAACACCCTACTCATCAGATCAACAAAATAGGCGGGGTGCATTTGTCAACCCAAAAGGCATGGCGATCCACTTGAAGAAACCATCTGGAGTTCTAAAAGCGGTCGTGTCTATACTGTACTTGGCCACACTCAACTGATGAAACCTCGTGGCCAAGTCTAACTGAGAGAAAACAGATGCACCAACAAGCTGGTCAAACAGACAACTATCTTCGGAGTGGGTGTCTATTCTTCTTCATGAGCTTATTCAACTCTCTATTATCCACACATAAGCGAAGCGAACCATCCGCCTTTATGGCGAATACTACGGGAGCACCCCATTCAGATATGCTTCGCCTAATAAACCCTTTCTCAAGTAGTTCCCCTACTTGCTTGCTGAGCTCCCTTCTTTCTCTTGGAGCCATGTGGCGCACAAGCAGTGCAACTGGCTTTGCATTGTCCACCAAGTATATACGAAAATCAATCTCGTGCCTCGGAGGTAAGCCCCGAACCTCCTCAAAAACATTAGGATACTCACAGACTACTGGTACAGATTGTAAATCATCGATAGATGCATCAAGAGACTCTAGGAAACAAAGCATGACAGACCCTTTAGGGTCACAAGAAATCTGGAGGTCCTCCCATGGCAAGTCAAAAGTCTAACGACCCTCCTCTCGCAGTCCAGTATGGCACCATACATGGCTAGCCAATCCATCATTAGAATCAAACCATAGCCCATGAAACCAAGTGCATATGCGTCGCATTCAAACTCGACGCCTAACACAGATATTCTCAAACCCCGACAAATCATAGGAAAACAAGTCGTACCACCAATGGGGTTTATGACAACAACGAGATCCAAAACCATACTAGTACTAAGGTGCAGAGACTCAACCACAGAATCAGATATAAAAGAATGTGAAGCGCCAGAAGCAAAAAGAGTTCTAACTGCATGATTGGAAAGAGAAATCAAATCTTCAACGGAAACTTTCGTACCTCTATTTGGCATGTTGGCCACGAGAGCATGCACCTGCCCTCCAGAAGATCCTGCCCTTTGACCCTGTCCTTTCCTCTTTGGACAATCCTTGACAAGATGTCCAACCTCTCCACAATGGAAACAAGTAGGGGTGTAAATAAGTCAGACCGGACCGGACGGAGGTGTGTTCAGTTTCTATCCTAAATTAAATCGGACCGGACAAAAAAAATTCTTGTACAAATTTTGTTGTCCTAACTCGTGTCCTAAATAAAATCGGTCGGACTCGGACATAAGTTTTTCGAACACGGACACGAATGAACTCGATCGTACATGACTATTTATATCAAAACTTATATTTTCTATTAGGTTTTTCTCTCAACTATATATCGAATTACAGAGAATTGGGACAAACATTGAGCGGACGTGATTTTTCTCGGACAAATTTTGTTGTCCTAACTCGTGTCCTAAATGAAAATCGGACGAACTCGGACGGACGTATTTCAGTCACGGACACGAGCGGACGTCGAACATACGAACAAAAATTTACATCCCTAGAAACAAGCTCTTTCTTTTCTTACAATCCTTGATCACATGACCCTCCCGTACGCAACGATGACATTTCCTCTTATCTCGAGCTTTGCCATTCTTACCACTCTTCTTTTGTTGTTGTTGTTGTTCTTTCTTCGACCACACTTTCTTGTTTTGTGTTTCCTCAACCTTAGCTTCTTTCGTTTCGCCCTTATCTTCCTCATGCATTAATGTCATATCAACGAGTTTCTCAAAAGTTGCCCCCATCGGAATATGAGACATAGACAACCTATGGAGGGGTTCATCAATCCTCTAGCAAACCTCAAAGCTTTCTTGTGTGGGGGTATTCACTAGCTTCAAACCAAACCTCGCCAATTGGTTAAACTTGTTAACACACTCTTTCATAGACATGGCTCCTTGCTTAAGTGCCACAAACCTTTCCATTTGCATGCTTTGCTCGGCTTGTGAAAGAAACTTCATTTCGAATCTTTGTCGGAAGTCATCCCAAGTCTCCATTGGACGCCCTGCTTACTTCACTTCACACCAGGATGAAATCTCGTCTATCAGCTGCCAAACGGCCAACTAAATCTTCCTACGGTCATCAACATCGAAAATTCCAAACAAATCCTCCGTCTCTTTAAGCCAATTCCTTGCTTCTACAAAAGTCTCAGTCCCTCAGAATGGCTTTCCGCCCATAGCACAGAATTCTATACATATCTTAGAGAAATTATCAGTACATGGTGGAGGAGGAGTAACGACGGCTTCAACTGGGAGAGGGGCGTTTGCTTGGCCTCCGGCAGGCGTTGTAGCCTCAAGATACCTACAGAACGAACCCGGTATCATAACTCCCTTAAGAATATTAGGTTCCCCAGACATGCTGAAAAGAAAAGGAAAAGGGATTCAAGCAGAGAATCGAGAGATATTTTATATGGCTTTGGGGAATACGTTTTTCAAAAGCAGACTTTTCTTTTGAAAATGCTTTTTTTTAAACCCTTTTTGGAAAATCTTTTATCCGATCTGGTAACCTTCAGCTCTGATACCAAATGTGACACCCCACGCCCATTAACGTCAATCTTTATCAGAATGCATTAAGTTTCGTGAAGCGTTATAGGTAAACAGTAACAGAAACATTACAAGACAGATATAACAAAATAGCGGAATTAAAACTTTATTAAAAAGCTTCGTGGTTCAAACCTAATTACATAATAAGTCTGGAATATTGAAAACATAAAACTTCTACCTTGTACAAAAAATCATCATCAGAGTACAATGATATAAAAAGAGCATAATCCCTAAAATATAGCCATATCAGAACAATGCGAAATCGGGCAATACAGCTAAGCATCTCCAAGAAGAATCCTGATCAAGCTTGAGTATTCCCACCCTTAGAACCTGGGGGGAATGGGGAGGGGGCACTACAAAAAAACGATACATTGATGACAAGTATGGATGACACGAAACATTGTCTTGCAATAGTTAAGTATACTAGTCATTAGTTAGGATAAACCATGACTTTGAACATTAAGCCATGACATTGACCAATGCAATAGCAAGTTAGTCAAGGTTTGAATAGTAAACAGCGGGTTTAAAAAGCAAACAATGACATAAACATCGTGCAATAGGGCATAAATTTTGGCCGCCCTAATTTTCATCCTTCCCTCCCAATTTTCCCAATTTTGGCCGCTGAAATCTGAATTTCAGGTTATTCACAAAATTAATTTTCACCGCTCCCTCCAATTTTTCCTTTCCCTCCAATTCACTCCCTCCCTCCGACAAAACCGAACTCACAGAATCTAATTTCACGCTTTCCTCCCTTCGAATATACAGAATCGATTCCTGGTTTGCTTCCCTCTGGTTGTTTCCGCATCGATTCTTCTACCTCGCTCAATTTTAGGTATTAATCTATCCATACTCCTAAATCCTAATGTATTGATGTTTAAATTTCGAGTTTGCTCACCTCTTACTGTATATTACTGACTACTGATGAGCCCTATTACTGTCTGGGTTGAAGTTACTTTTAGGCATACACGAGACCTAACTAGCTACCCCTATGCTGAAATCAATTCTTATAGCAAGTCTGTAAAAACATGTTATTGATTTCTGGGTTGACAGTATGGGTATTTTTTATGTACAGTTTTAATTGACTACCTTTCAAAAAAGATGTTTTAATTGGCTCCAACATAAAGCATTAATTACCTTCAAAAAAGATGAACATACACAGAAATTTGAACAATTGAAACAAACGCAAATTATTATAGCAGTCTTAATTTTAGATTAATTATTTATTTATCGTTTTATGGATAATGGATAAAATACTTCATACAAATTCTAGTTTATAGTTTTTAACTATGATTAAGCTAGTTATTCAAAAACCAACAAATATGTTTAATACTATGACCTAAAAGATATAGGAATAACACTTAAAAATTAAGTATAAACAACCTACCAACTTAAGATAGCTCATGAACATAATATAGTTGTCATAATTAATATTACTTAACTATGATTCTATGATTTAGAAATACTTTGTTATTCTTAATGATTGCCTAGAAATAAAGTTGTTTGAGCTACGGAAGCTTTTGTTTTACAGAATTCCGTACAAGGCAAATGCTAAATCCACTCGCGCATCAGCGAGTGGAAGTATACTCGCCCAAGTGATTGGTCAGGAAACCAATGTGGGACCCGATTTAATTCAATTTAAAAAAATTGTGAAGGTAATGCCTCACCAATGAAATGCGCGAGTATGCTTCCACTCGCCTGATGCGCGAGTGCATATAGCATTTCTCTTCCGTACAAATAGGAAATGAAAGTGGCAACTGAGGCTGGCATGCTGACATTGAAATTATCATGCAACCCATATTGCATGTGACTTACCATAGCTTAAGCATCTGTTAGGGGTTAGAGCTTTTCCTGAGGACTCTGCGTCTTCTAAGAAACAAACACATTACCAAAATTCAAGTTGGGAATAATATTTTTTTTAGCAAATCATAATCAACTACAAACTGAAATCCAACCATCAGAAGTTTTTTCCAGAGATTGTTTCTGATCAACTTATATCATTAATTTCAATGGCCATCTACTTCCTTGTAGAGAATTTTACGTTGTAGCAGCAGAGACTTATAAAATTCGAGCTAAATTGAGAGAGAATATCACATTGTGGCTTTGTATGTGAATTTCGCCTTTAGCTTTCAAGTATGTTATTAGCAGATTGATTTTTTTAAAGGACAATGGGCATAAGAGAGCCCAACCCATACATATTAATGATAAAAAGAGTATATAGGGATCAAAAAGACATGTTCATAAGATAGGAATAAATAGAGTATAAAGGACAGACTCAAACAATAAGAAACAACATAATATTCTATTGTTATATACAACTTTATTAGTATATTACAACTTTATTAGTATAAAAGGTTAGAAGAGAATTAGCAGAGGTAGCAGAAATACATATACATCCCTTTTAATAATACATACCCAGAACAATTTCAGTTGGTCAGTCTAATTTTTTTTACTGACAACGTAGACTGCTGACGCATGCAGCAATTGCCATTCAAAAGCCTGCAATGAGTTGGGAATTGAAGAAACTCCATAGCCGCACCATATGGAGGCTTCTGGAAACTGTACACTAATCCTGCTTAGTTGCAAGCTTGTAGAAAACCAAATGCCAAGATATTAATTCCTATAAGATAACAACAAAGCAAATAAATTTACATGGTTTACTTTAGACGCTCGATAATTCATGGCAATAAGATAACTTTAATAGTTACCTTTAGTTCCTACAGAGTTGATCATCTTCTCCTAATAAAAAATTGATATACCAATTTTTTGACTAAGGTAAGTGCATCTTTATTATACTTCATGGTTTCACCTCATTTAAACATAGAAAAACATAAGGGTCCAACTAAACTAAGAACTATATAGGAATTTAACTAACGTTCTCAACCTAGAATCGTAAACCTGAAGTTTGCATCTTCAGGTTATCGTCCGTACGAACACACACAAAATATACTGATTTGTGAAATGTACATGCTTTCACAAATTTATATGTTTGACATGTTTGCTAGATTCTTTTACTATTTTTTGTGTTACAGATAATTGACTGTGGATGTTTTATTTTCTCTATTATTTCACTATATATGATCCTTGGTTTATTATTAGAGGTAAAATTTAAAAGACAAAGCACTTATGCCTCTAACATACTATACTGTACGAAAGATACTGTACGAAAGTTTAAAATAAAACAGTTGAAAGCATAATAAAATGACGTAAAAACGCAGTGTTACTGTATCAACATGGAAGCTTAATGAAGTCTTCAAATCAAAATGAAAATTACAATTATAAGGCAAGTGTACCTGCTCATGGCTTTCACTATGTTATTCTTGGATATTTTCATTACAGAATAAGGTTATAACATATGGATAGCATTTGATTTGATCGACCTTATCAAACACTATTTGGATAAAATGTCAGAGCAAAGTATTCATGGGGCTAGTATACATGGAATTTGGTAGTAAACAAAGGCACATCCTAACCTATAAATCAAAAAAATAAGATCCAAATCAGTCCAACAGATCATGCATTACGACACTGTAACAGGTGTTAGGGATCAATTATGGGGCCCTAATTGCATCGCAAGAGGGAGGATCCGAATCAGTCCAACAGTTTTTTTTTTGAAGTTTTGAACAAATGCAGTATTTTTTTTTTAACAAATTATGTTTTTTTTAAATCAGTGCAGTTTTTTTTTTAAAACAATTGCAGTGCAGTTTTTTTATTTTTTAAGACAAGTGCAGTGCAGTTTTTTTTAATTAAACAAATGCTGTTTTTTTAAACAAATGCAGAATTTTTTTTGGAACAAATGCAGTTTTTTGGTCTAGGTTTGTTAAGTGGCTGGAACAACTGCAGTTTCAGAATCCTTGTATGATATAAATTTAGAGGTGGTTGTGTGCATACCATTGCCCATCTTTACGGCCTTCTCAATACTTTGTCCGTGTTGTGTTTGTCGATGGCTTGGTTCTCAAACTATTTTACATGCCAACTACAGTTTTACATAACTTACTTTGTATAACCCATTATTATTATTTTTTGATAGAAATTTGCTTGTTGCAATATCATACATGGCGATGGAAAAGGATTGGGTACATTTACATAGGTAAAATTATGCTTTTAGCTTAAAATTTAACTTAAAATTTATAATAATGATTTTGTTATCATTAAGTATTTTATTTTTACTATAGAACTAATACGGAGTACGGACAAGGAGCAAGGAATTTTGTGCATGCAGCAAAGAAGAATTCAGGAAAAATTGAAAAAAAAATGTGTCCTTGCGTGGATTGTCGAAATCTTACTCGCCATTGTGATGACATTATCATTGAGCACTTGGTTATAAGAGGAATGGATCCTTTATACAAGTGTAGTAAGTGGTATAGTCATGGCGAGCAAATAGATGTAGCTGAAAAAGTGAAGTTGGATGACACATATGACTTATTTCAAGCTATTCATTTTGAAGATGAAGATCTTGTTAATCATACTTTTTTCTTGGATGACAAACAAAATGATGATGCACAAAAGCGAACAGATGATTTCCATAAAAATTTGGAAGATGCGGAAACACCACTGTACCCTAATTGCGTAGATCAAACGAAATTATCTGTTATCACTGCATTGTATAATCTTAAATGTGAAACTGGATTATCTGATAATGGTTTTGATAAGCTTCTAAGTGTGCAACAATTGTTACTACCCAAAAATAATGTCCTTCTGAAGACTTTATATGAAGTAAAGAAGTTTCTCAAAGTATTTGACATGGGATTTGAGAAGATTCATGCCTGCAAGAATGATTGTTGTATTTTCAGGAAAGAGTACAAAGATTTGAATACATGTCCGAAATGTGGTTCTTCGAGATGGAAGATAAATGAGCGGACGAAAGAGATAATGCAAGGTATTCCGGCCAAAGTATTGCGATATTTTCCAATTATTCCAAGATTCAAAAGAATGTTTAAATACCAACAGATGGCAGAAGATCTAAGGTGGCACTCTAGTAATAAAAGCAATGATGATAAAATGCGTCATCCTGTGGATTCTTTGACATGGAGCATGGTGGATGATAGATGGAAACCATTTTCAAGTGATCCACGTAACCTTCGGCTTGGTCTTGCTACTGATGGTTTCAACCCATTTGATATTAAGAGTTCCAAGTATAGTTGCTGGCCAGTGATGCTTGTGACATATAATCTCTCGCCTATATTGTGTATGAAAAAAGAGAATATTATGTTAACATTATTGATTCCTGGTCCAAAGCAACCTGAGAATGATATCGATATATATTTGGCTCCTTTAATAGAAGATTTGCATCACTTATGGAGTAACGGTGTGAAGGTTTACGATGCATTTAGCAAAACGCTTTTTAACTTAAAAGCAATTTTGCTATGGACTATAAACGATTTTCCAGCATACGGAAATCTGGCTGGATGTTGTGTAAAAGGCAAAAAAGGTTGTCCATTATGCGGGGTTAATACTCATCATCGATGGCTAAATCATAGTCAAAAAATTGCCTATATGGGACATAGAAGATTTTTGCCTTTGTCGGATCCATTAAGAAAACAAAAGGCTTGTTTTGATAACAAAGTGGAGAAAGGTAACAAACCAAGAAGTCTTACAGGTGGAGATATTTCTGTTATTTTGAGAGATTTCCCAAATGATTTTGGAAAAAATGAAAATGTTGAAATAAAAAAAGGCAAGAAAATAAAGAAAAGAAAATGCATTGCCAACGAAAAAGACAGAAATGATCCTACAAAAATAGAGCTATCAAGATGGAAAAAAAGATCAATTTTTTTGAGTTACCGTATTGGGAGGTTTGTGTTCAAAATTTATTTTGTTTCGTAATAATCTAACTATAAAATTATATAATATTAAATTGTTGTATTAATGATAATTATAGGAACTTCCACTCCGCCACAATTTAGATGTGATGCATGTTGAGAAAAACGTTGGCGAAAGTTTACTCAGCACAATGTTGCATGATAGCAAATCAAAAGATGGTATTAATTCCAGAAAAGATTTAGAGGATTGGGGAATTCGACATGCTTTATATGCACAACATCGTGGGAAGAGAACATATCTTCCACCAGCTCCATACACTTTGTCTAGTTCCGAAAAAAAACATTTTGTAAAAGATTGTATGACTTTAAGGGGCCTTATGGTTACTGCTCAAATTTCAAAAGAAGCGTGTCATTGGAGGATTGCAAAGTTAGTGGACTGAAGTCGCATGATTATCATGTTTTAATGCAACAAATGCTATCGGTTGCAATGAGAGGATTGCTTCCAAAAAAGCCAAGGAAAGCAATAACTCGATTGTGTATATTTTTTAGTAAAATATGTCAGCGTGTTCTTGATAGAGAGAAGTTGCAACAAATGGATGATGAGATTGTTAAAATTTTATGCGATCTTGAAAGATATTTTCCACCTTCATTTTTCGACATAATGATACATCTAACGGTTCATCTTAATAAAGAAGCTCGATTATGTGGACCGGTTCATTTTCGATGGATGTACCCCTTTGAAAGATATATGAAAACACTTAAAGACTATGTAAGGAACTATGCACGACCTGAAGGATGCATTGCTGAAAATTATCTAGCAGAGGAATCCATGAGGTTCTTTAGTCAGTTTCTACATAAATCATCAGAATTAGGGGATAAAGAAGGTAGAAATGAAGAGTATGAGAATGATGATGCAATACTCGAAGGACGTCCAATATCAACATGCAAGACAATTACGTTGAGTACTAATGAGAAGGAAGTTGCTCATTTGGCTGTGCTAATGAATATGGCTATAACAGAGCCGTGTTTAGAGTAAGCATATATAAAATTTTTGGGTCTTAACATACGTGTAATTATAAATGTATCTTAACATCTTTTATATAATGCTAGTATGCATTTGGGAGAGTTACAAAGTTCAGACAAGCGCATGGAAAGAAATGCTACATTGCTATGGAAAACTCACACAAAAAACTTTGCCAACTGGATTAAAAAGAAGGTTACTTAAATATTTTAAATTTCATTTATAGTTTTGAAAATATTATTTTTGACTTTATTAAATGGATTGAGTTTTTTTCTTCAGATAAATATTAATTCCAGTGAACATGAGGAATTATTAAAATGGATTGCCTATGGTCCAAGCAGCACTGCTTTGTCATGCACAGGATTTATAATTAACGGGTTACGTTTTCACACAAGAGATGTTAAGAGAGAAACTCAGAATTCTGGAGTGACTTATGATGCTACTACCATGTGCAGAGCAAGTGCGAAAGATGTCTCTCAAGTAGCAGACGAGGTCACTTATTATGGGATTTTGACTGACATAGTTTTGTTAGACTATCACAAATTTTATATTCCAATGTTCAAGTGTCATTGGGCAAACATTGGAAACGGGGTGAAGGTTGAAGATGGATTTACTATTGTTAATTTACATCAAAATCAAGTTTCATTTTCGAGGGATCCGTATATCCTTGCATCTCAAGCTAAACAAATTTTTTATTCAAGAGAGGATGATTCGTCTAATTGGTATGTTGTAATGAAGGCACCACCAAGAGGTTTTCATGAATTAGAGACAATCGATTCTATCGAAACCACAAACAGTGTTGTCCAAGATTGTGAAGAAAACGAGATGGATGTCGATATTTTAGAGGATGCTAGCTATGTTAGAGAGGATTGTGAAGGCATATTTGAGAAAAATTCTAAAAAACGTCGTTGATTACGCTTGAAAACTATAGGTAAAAAAAATTATTTTGTTTATAACAACTCACCCTTATTTAGTAGGCCTAAGCTGGTGACAGTTCTCGAAATTGAAGATAATAACAACTCACTCTTATTTATTAACAGATTTATCAATGCATTATTCTTGAAGTTGAAGTTGAAGTTGAGAGAACCCAGTATTGCAGCTATACATCAATGCTCATTCTCTTTCAGATACCTTATTTTGTTAAAAGAACTTTTGGCTTTATTAAATCAGTTAGCTATATTTCTTAATCTATGCTGCTATAGATCAATATTATGGTTACTACTTTCCCCGCTCATCCATGTGTGTTGATTGTTATAATCAGTAATATATCTGTAACACTATTGGCTTGATTGAAGATTTTGTTTTACCATTTTGTATCAGTAAATATTTATTATTCTCTTGCTGTGAAAATCCTTGTGTTTGATTGTTATAAAATGCAACAAATCTGCAAGTAAATCAGTTAGCTGATTTTTGTTTCATCGTTATTTCAGTTACAAATATTTGTTTCATCGTTATTTCAGTTACAAATATTTGTTTCATCGTTATTTTTGTTTCATCGTTGTTTCAGTTACAAATATTTTGTATCAGTAAACCTGATTTTTGTTTCATCGTTATTTCAGTTACAAATATTTGTTTCTGATATGTAATCCGTGTCATATTAAACCATCCAGTTTTAGAATTAATAAACATTACTGGACTATAACTTGAAACGATATACTGTAATTATCACTAGGGACTGCTCATGTTATATCACTGGACACGATGTTAATTTCAATTATTAAACTACACACTACACATATTTAATTTGAGTATTTGAGTCCCATTTAAGCATCATGAAGGCCCAAACCTGAATGTTAACAAAATGTTACCTGCATAAATTTCATGATATAAAACACAAATTTAGATGCTTACACACCATGCAAATTTAGATGCTTACACAAATTTAAACTTTCTACATTACCCGCCTGTATAATGTTGTTAAGATTCAAAAAATTTCTGCATACACACCATGCAAACAGCATTTTTACCCCGCATCAAACGAGATGCACACTAAATGATAATGCCAGCGTGTCGAGCTCAAGCACATAGGTGCAATGCGTTTTCAGTTTTACATATATCCATATATGCATATTAATTGCTTAACTCATATATATTAGTTTGTTTATTTTTTTTTTTAAGATCAACAGCACAAATTTCTTTGGTATGCAAGCATTTTTTTATTTTAGCTCAGTGTAATGTTCAAAACAGTATTAAATATTGAAAAGTAATTCATCACATTAATATAATTAAGGATCAATTGTAGCATGGAAAAAAATCTATATATTCATTATTAATAATAACTCTACTGTCTATACATATCCTAGCTCAAGCACAAGCTAATTTCTTACTTTTTAAAAGAATGACATGTTTTGACATTTTTAGCCATTTTGTATTTTGCAGAAAATGAATAAAAGGAAGAGGATTGCAAAAAAATGGCTAAAAACAATCCAAGAATGCAGCACATCCAATGATAATGCTAAAAGCAGCGACAACATGGTGGATAGCAACATTCGCATTGAAGGCAACTCACGGAAAAATGGAAACCAAGACAACCAAATGGAAGTACACACTGAGAATTACGATGCTCAAATTCTAGACAACGTTGAAGCAGTTGACAAAGATTCAACGCATGTTTCAGAAAATTGTGAAGCTGACATGAATGAGACTACAAGCGATGTCAATAAAAATCCAATTGTGAAGCGCAATGTTAGAGGTCCAACCAAAGTGAAAAGACTTCCATTGAATCTTTCTAGTCGTATTGAAGTTGAATTTGATGCGGATGGCAAACCAATAGGCGACGGGTCCGTGAAGTTATCTTCGTATCTAGGTCCGCTAATTAGGGAACATGTTCCTATTACCCTTGATAAGTGGAAGAATCTAAGTGACAAACTACAAGTTGCTTTGTGGGGTTGCATTCAGGTATATCTTTATTTGTAGGTTAAAATTTCGGTTGACACTTAATGTTCATTTTCTTCTTGTTGTTAATGTCGCTGTTACGGTAACGGTTACCGTTACCATTATGCAAATAAGTCATGAATTCAGCTTAAACAATAAAAAAACAGTTTTGAAATAGTACATGGTTGCAACATAGTTGCAATTCATCTTAAACAATAACCACATTCATCATTTCATTAGCAAAAAAAAGAAAATAAGCCATCAAAGATGCTCTAATTTTCCCATCAGTTTCCCATCAATTAAGTGAAGCAGAGGAGGGTGGCCGATCAGGAAGTGGAAGTTACCAAACCTGTAAAGTGAATATAAGAAAAAAAAATGATGAGATGAAAGTACACTTTAGATATTATTCGAGAAAGCATACCATCCTGTCCAGATTAACTTCTACCAAAGGTGAAAAATACACTTTAGATGAGATGAAAGTACATAGTTGTAGTATTCTTATTGTCCAGATTAACTAAGACTACAAAGGTGAAAAATACAAGTCCGGTACTTGTCCAGATTAACTTCTACCATTAGAGAAAGCATACCATATATAACAAAACATTTAACGATGACATTTTAACACTTTAGACATCATCACAACTTGAGTACAAGTCAGAAAAACAGGTTACTTCTAACACATGATTTTGCAGCCAAATCATTTTGTAGCCAGATATTCAATGCTAAATAAGTTTCTACATTTTTATCAAAACAGGTTACTTCTAACACATGAGAATGAGCGTGATTTGCTGCTTGAAAGTTAAACGATATGAAACAAATACAAACGAAATAGGTTACTGTGAAAACCCGTAACTTCCCCGTAAAGGAAAGCGTCGGATAGTTCGAGAACAAGCCACAACAAAACGCAGACAAAAGAACATTTCACTGTATGTCACAACAATGCACCAGATTACAAGAATGTACAGAGTATAAATGAATATTGCACAGAAATATCAGAGATTTAAATTACATTTAAATACATAGCAGCGGAAAATAATACAATACAAATACACAACTAGGATGAGATATACGGATACAAAGCTTTCCGGATATCGTTCCAGCTGTAAACCAGGATCCTGTGAATATAAATCTGCAAAACCAAAACTACTAGCTGCCCGTGTCAAAAAAAGGGGCACCCAGAGTTTAGGTTAAAACAATAAACTCCAGGTCAGTCATGGGACTGGTGTGAGAACTAAAACAGTTATTAATCTTTATTTTTAATGTTAGGTAAATCAAGGGACCACGCCGCTAACGCGGAACGGGTTTCCTCCCAAGAATACCAGTGCATGAAACAAACAGCGCAATGCTAAATAAAGAAAAATGAAGCTATTATAAGACCCAGGTCCTATCACACAATGCAACGCAAGCCGGGGGATAGGGTTTTTACCTTATAATAGCCAAGAATGCTTGATACGTTTAAAAGAAATCATTTGATACTATTATAAGTGTATAGTGTATAAAACAACTTCAAATCATAAGTATCAATCATAGGCGGCATGGGTACCATATATCATGTCGCCATACTAGTTCTACAATTAAAACCGCAAATGTCACGTATTTGGAAATTGGATTTCCATCTATGAACCGAGGCAAAAGATAGTCCTCAACCGATTCGAGACGCTCTAGCCCGCCCCTCAGGTAAGCGCGCAGGCAAGCCTTGGATCGTCAGGGCCGGTCCACCGATGTGGATTATTATGCCTGAACACTACGTTTCCCCACCCTATGGGGTGTAAGTCTGGTCCGTCTGCCGACCAGAATGCATCGGCCGAAACCGATATAACCGAGGCGCCTCGCAACAGCAACAACCACATAAGTCAAACTCGTCAGGGCGTGTAAAACCACTGACGCCACTTCTAGCTAGAAAGAAACGCAAGTCCTCCCTGAGGTCCGTCTCCCGTTTTTGGTTCATACCGGGTGTGAAACTCGCGAAGTAAACGTTACACAAAGCTACGCCACAAGGCCGTGCTTTGATCATCACCACAAGACTTTGCTTTTCAACAGAAGCCTCGATCAATTGCCACTTAGGCATGCCACACAGGCAATTACTCCATGCGTTTGATATCCATCAATATATAACCCCTGAGCTCGTATGTCTCAGAGAAGGGCGTTAAGCAAGAGAATAAATTCTCCGCCGCCAAACAGATATATATTTAATAGAGATCAATCACACGGACTAAAATCCAATGTCAGACACACCGTCCATTTACAAGTCCGTTCTGGGTCTGAACGAAACCGGAGGCACCTAGTACCTCGCATATCCATCGATCTCCAAGTACGTCTGGACGATAACCAACTGTTTCCATCTTCTTGGGTGTACAACCCAATCAAGATCATTAGTAACCACCCAAACGACGTGAAGACTTCTGGTCTTCGACCACCGTCTTCATCTTCGACTTATCGTCGTATCAGTTATTCAGAATGGGATAAACCCGGTCTTTCCGAATAACTCGTGTATATTTTAAATAAGTGTTACACAAACACAACATACGCCTCATTCCAATTCGTTAGTCACTAACCGTAAATTAATCAAGAGAATAATTCCCCAAATATTAACCCCGAAGGCCGAAACCAACATCAGATCAATATCCAGAAAACCATTCTGCTTGGCTAACCGACAGTTAGTTTCTAAATTTCACATTCATAGGGAAAGGTTCCCATTAATTTTATCAAAGATAAATTCCTTGAATTTATCCTTTAATCTACTTTTGAATTTCGATTCAACTAGTCGGGATTAACGAAACTTACCGAAGTAATCATTTGTTTTAATTTCCCAATCCCAACCTATTCATCCCATGAAGTAAAACTGGTTATACTTCATATCTAACACCACGGTGTTATCGGTAAATTCAATTACCATTTCACGTTCAAATCTAATTAAAGATTTAACTATCGTCTGGAGCAAAACTGGTGGTACTACATTTTTGATCTTTTCAATCTAATTAAAGATTCATTAAAACTCCACTTAGTTTTAATCTTTAACTGGGCTAAAGGATCAGTGTCATTTAAAACACAGTTCACGATAAACCCAAAATCACATTCATTAATTATCGGGTTAAAGAACGAGTGTTATTTAAAACACTGTCCACGATAAACCCAAAAATCAATATCAATTCAATTCCAATTAAATATTATTTAATTGGTACACTTCATTAAATCTAAATAAAAAGATTTAATCTTTTCTCAACTGGGTTCAAGAACAGTGTTAATGAAGACACCATTCACGACAAACCCAAATCACATTTGATATTAAATACAAGGCTCTGAATAGAAAATATCCCGGCTTATATTCAATATCAAATTCTACGATTAACAAATGTCGTATTGGAAGTAACGATATAAATATATATATCTTTCAAATTTCCATAACAACATCTGTATAATCCCGAATTCCAACATCGAAATATTCCGAAGACAATTTCGATTCAAATCCACTCCAATGCAATCATTGGAAATTCCGGTTATTTTCAAAACCATTTCAAATTCAATTTATTCATTTAAAAAAAAATAGAATTATAATTCTAGTTCAAAACTAGTTCATTTCGATAAAAATCTATTTTTATCTTTTCAAATATGGGTTTTTCCATCCCAATCCTTTCTAAATCATTTCTTATGATTTTACACAAATTATTACTATTTTTAATAATTTTATCAAGGCCCGTACAGTCGATTTCCATCAATGGCCATCGAACTGCACTTACACCGACCTTTTTCAAATTTGATTTGGACGTATCTCCAAATCCAACCGTTAGATTTCAAATTTCTAATATTCGTTAGAAAGCTCTTTTCGATACGAACCCAACGGTTCCGGTTTTAGGAGAATCCGACGGTCGGATCTCCCGTAATGTCCGTTTGAAATAAATGGTCGAAATTCACGAACTGCCGCGGCGCGACGCGTTCTATTCAGGCCATTATATTATATATATATAATATATATAATATATATTTCGTCGATTTCTATTTAAAACAAATTATATAAATAGTTTTAAAATTCATTTCAAAAGCAATTTCAACTTCCATTTCAATTCAAATCAAAATTGAATTCTTCTTTATAAATTTGTTTTAAAATTCATTTCTATTCAATTCAAATTCCAATTCAATTTCAATTCATTTCAATTCGCTTTCAATTCAATTTGAATTCGTTTTCAATTCAATTCATTTCGAAATCATTTTCAATTCAATTCATTTCGAAATCGTTTTCAATTCAATTCATTTCGAAATCGTTTTCAATTCAATTCATTTCGAAATCGTTTTAAAATCGATATAAATATCGTTCACGTCAAAATGGCGTCAATCTAATCAACACGGCTTCATATATTTCTATTTTCAAATATTCTATTTCAAATATTTCTATTATTAAAATATTTCGTTCAGTTCAATTCATTTCGAAATCGTTTTAAAATCGATATAAATATTGTTCACGTCAAAATGGCGTCAATCTAATCAACACGGCTTCATATATTTCTATTTTCAAATATTCTATTTCAAATATTTCTATTATTAAAATATTTCGTTCAACACATGACCAATCTCAATGGATGAGTACTGTCAACACATGAACCTTTATTTTATATTGATAAAGATGTAAATTTTATTACTAAAATATTTCGTTCAACACATGACCAATCTCAATGGATGAGCACTGTCAACACATGAACCTTTATTTTATATTGATAAAGATGTAAATTTTATTACTAAAATATTTCGTTCAAAACATGACCAATCTTAATGGATGAGTACTGTCAACACATGAACCTTTATTTTATATTGATAAAGATGTAAATTTTATTACTAAAATATTTCGTTCAACACATGACCAATCTCAATGGATGAGTACTGTCAACACATGAACCTTTATTTTATATTGATAAAGATGTAAATTTTATTACTAAAATATTTCGTTCAACACATGACCAATCTCAATGGATGAGTATTGTCAACACATGAACCTTTATTTTATATTGATAAAGATGTAAATTTTATTACTAAAATATTTCGTTCAACACATGACCAATCTCAATGGATGAGTACTGTCAACACATGAACCTTTATTTTATATTGATAAAGATGTAAATTTTATTACTAAAATATTTCGTTCAACACATGACCAATCTCAATGGATGAGTACTGTCAACACATGAACCTTTATTTTATATTGATAAAGATGTAAATTTTATTACTAAAATATTTCGTTCAACACATGACCAATCTCAATGGATGAGTACTGTCAACACATGAACCTTTATTTTATATTGATAAAGATGTAAATTTTATTACTAAAATATTTCGTTCAACACATGACCAATCTCAATGGATGAGTACTGTTAACACATGAACCTTTATTTTATATTGATAAAGATGTAAATTTTATTACTAAAATATTTCGTTCAACACATGACCAATCTCAATGGATGAGTACTGTCAACACATGAACCTTTATTTTATATTATTCTTTATTTTCTAAATTGGAATGAGGCCCAATCAATCACCATATAATGTTAATTATATGGATTTTCATACATCACACATATATAATAGCATTGAAAAATAATCAACCATCAACCAAAGTGCACTATACTGTATAAGCATCAAATATAGATATCTAACGCTTATAACAGCCTGTCAATCAATCGATCGACATATTTAATCAATCAGGATGAGTGAACTTCAAATTTCATCCCAACACCCGTGTGGGGTTTCAAACAATCAAACACATATTTTATTTGTGCAGTTGGGCGATGTGTAAAATTTATCGTCCCAATCAATGTCGTTCAAATAGGTGTACATAAACAAACCGTCCGGTTTGTAAATGAATATTTTATTTTATTCACATTCACTATATTCATATTCACGTTAAAAATTATATTTTTAATGATAAAACATTTTATTTTAACATATGAATTTCTATTCAGTTCATTCTTTAAATAAAATGGTATTTTTATTTTCTAACTTATTTTAGAAAATTTCGGCGGCATAACGACACGATACTAGGAACGGGACGAGGCCTAGCCTTATCCCCGGTCTAGTGAAGGCCCACGCCATTCACACATCAATCAAATTCACCAAACAACCAATTCAAATCAAGTCATCAAATTAATTTATGCAACCAAACAAACAAGTCCATGGTCTGTGGACGATTGTGTCGGGTGCTACTAAGCACCTTCTGCATCCTAGTATATATATATATATATATATATATATATATATATATATATATATATATATATATATATAACTAGAAAAAGAAATTGAAAGGTGAGAAATTCTCACAGATAGCTATCCAATCATCTTGACTCTTCCTTTAGAGAAATCTTCATCGTTATCGCTTCTTCGTCATCTTCGTTGCCCGTAGCCGCTACATATATAAAAATCACACATTTTTATATTTTGATGTCTTTAAAATAAAAATCACATTTTTATTTATTCACTTTCAATTTGAAAATCATACTTTATAATCGCTTCATACATTTAAAAATCGAATTTTCACTTCGCTATTCAATATATAAAAATCGAATTTTTACTATGTTATTCAATATATAAAAATCGAATTTTTACTATGTTATTCAATATATAAAAATCGAATTTTTACTATGTTATTCAATATATTAAAATGGAATTTTTACTATGCTATTCAATATATAAAAATCGAATTTTTACTATGCTATTCAATATGTAAAAATCGAATTTTTACTATGTTATTCAATATATAAAAATCGAATTTTTACTACGCTATTCAATATATAAAAATCGATTTTTTACTATGTTATTCAATATATAAAAATCGAATTTTTACTATGCTATTCAATATATAAAATTTGAATTTTTACTACGCTATTCAATATATAAAAATCGAATTTTTACTATGTTATTCAATATATAAAAATCGAATTTTTACTTCGCTATTCAATATATAAAAATCAAATTTTTACTATGTTATTCAATATATAAAAATCGAATTTTTACTTCGCTATTCAGTATATAAAAATCGAATTTTTACTATGTTATTCAATATATAAAAATCGAATTTTTACTTCGCATTTCAATATATAAAAATCGAATTTTTACTATGTTATTCAATATATAAAAATCGAATTTTTACTATGTTATTCAATATATAAAAATGGAATTTTTACTATGCTATTAAATATATAAAAATCGAATTTTTACTATGTTATTCAATATATAAAAATCGAATTTTTACTATGCTACTATATAGATAAGAATTCTATTTTTACCACACTATTCTCTATATAAAGATTTCGCCTTTTCACATATAAAGATTTCGCCTTTTCACATATAAAGATTTTTAAAAATCTTATCTTTTCTATTTTTAAAATCTTATCTTTTCTGACATGAAAAATCATACTTTATAAATACAAAAATCGAACCTTTTTCCATTTCAACAATCTAGTCTTTACCACTTTGCTACATCTATAAAGATCTCATCTTTAACTTCATAAAAATATAAACTTTCCTTTTAAACCATAAAAATCATAGCTTTCGTATGAAATAAAGATCATACTTTTTTATAAAAACCAACCAAATTTTCATACCGTGTTATATTCTTTAAAAACAATGTATTTTATACAAATTTCAGATTTTTAAACCATGTTATTAATAAAGAAAATAAATAAACAAAAGAAGGAAAAGCTTACAGTGGAAATGGGAGGATGGGGCCATTGCCAGAGGTCGGGGGGGTGTCAGGTGGTCGCGGGTTCGTGAGGGAGGAGGGGGAGGCGCGGAGGCCATCTGCGGCGGGCGGTAGGCATTTTGGGGGGCGTCGCGTTCGTGGATCTCGCGATGGAGGTGGGGGTGTTCAGGCGAGCTCGACTGAGAGGGTGAGGGGATGGGTGCGGTCGGATGATCGGTGGTGGAGCTCACGCCTCCAGCGGCGGCGGATTAGGGCTCCGTCGCCCTATGCCTCTCCGTTTTTTTTTTCTATCGGGTTTCGAAATGAACTGATAAGGGGGGGTTTTAAGTGAGAATAATTTTATATATTACTATTTTATTATTTTATTTTCAAAAGGGTTGACTTTTTCAAACGACCTCTAAACGAGGCCCACCGCCTGTCGTCCATAGTGTATTACCCCCATTCCGAACACAATATGATATGTATCGTAGGCTGATTCGACTGTTTCGATCTGTTTCCGTTGAATTTACATTTAAATCATTATATTGAATTTTAAACGTACATTTCAATTTACCGGGGTCACATACTAACTAGAAAAATTCCAGAAAAATATTTTCTAGCTTCGTATTGACGATACGGTCCTAACAAAACTAGTTTCGTCGAATTCTGAGACCGTTGGAAAAATGACCAATTTCCAGTCGATTAAATTCAACTGAAATGGTCAAAACACGTTTTCCTTTGCCACGCTCACATATTGAATCGAAAAATTATAAAATTTGAAACCTAGCAATAACTTGACACCACGGACCCAACAAAACTGGTTTCGTCGAAATTCGAGGTCATTTGCAAAATGTCCATTTTTAAGGGCCTGAATTCCATAGCGACTATTCAGAATTTTTAACTGGACATATCTTTTGATTCCCGCTATGAAATCTTGATTTGTCGGATTCGTTGGAAAGATATTCACAAATGGATCCTAATGTTTTTGGTTTCACTAAAATCCAGATTGATTTGCACCCGGTACATTCAATTGAAGTTTGAAATCGAATTATCGAACTACCGCGCCATTTTCAATTCTATTTATAATTATATATAAATATTTATATTCTAACGACGACGCGTATAATATATACGTTCGAATTATATTCAAAATAAATTTCTCGTCGATACTATTTAAAATAATTCATTTTTAATAATCAAAATTCGCTAAAATTGCCAAAATAAAAATTTTAAACTGGCCCAGATTTTCGGGTTGTTACAGTTACAAATGGAAAACCTTCATGAAGCTATTTTTTTTTGCCATTGACATATAAGACTGCATTTCCTGGTCAACTCATCAAGATAGCAACAAAGAAAACAAGTGTACATCATACATAGAGTATATTATAGTATGAAATTCTAGAAGAATATATTATAGTGTGAGAAAAACTGAATTGCAATGACTGAAATTCTAGACAAACCGACCCTGCCATTTTCAAGTTTTAACACGCAATTTTATTTTAGTAGCTTACAAAATAAAATAACTACAGTATGACTAAATATTAATCCTCTTGCTGCTGAAAATATGAAATAAATGATGAACTTAGGAAACGAAAATTGTCTGCTTACTTAGTAGCAAGTTCATTCATTTTACTAGGAATTGAAATCACAGAAGAAGAAAAATCTGAAAAAACGAACTCAATCATAGATTTAGAAAATTTACCGATTAGAAGTGTTGTTCTTCTCTAATTCCAAATCCAAATTGACTGCTGAGCCAGAGCGTATTTCAATTTTCGAATCGAACTGGAGGAGGAATCAACCCTAATCGACAATCGACATTGGAGAAAAAAAAATTTAGGTAAACGAAAGCAAAAGTGAAAGTATAAAACTAGCGGCTGAAGGCTATTGGCAAAATAGGAAGGCGAACCCTAATTTTCTAATCAACCAGCGCCGTTGATTCAAATCCAATGGATAAAAATATAAAACGTATTAGCTTGCGGTAATTTACCGTTACCGATGGATTTTTTTTTACCAATACTTTACCGCTTATAACGGTAAAATTACCGTTACCGTAACGAATGCATCGGTATACCGTTTAATTTTGTAAACGGTTACCATTTTACCGGTAACGGTACGGTAATGGTAAATTTACCATTACCATAACAGCCCTAGTTAATGATATTTAGCAGGAATTATTCTGATTTTAATGATATTGACAAACTATACCAATTTTTTGACTAAGGTAAGTGCATCTTTATTATACTTCATGGTTTCACCTCATTTAAACATAGAAAAACATAAGGGTCCAACTAAACTAAGAACTATATAGGAATTTAACTAACGTTCTCAACCTAGAATCGTAAACCTGAAGTTTGCATCTTCAGGTTATCGTCCGTACGAACACACACAAAATATACTGATTTGTGAAATGTACATGCTTTCACAAATTTATATGTTTGACATGTTTGCTAGATTCTTTTACTATTTTTTGTGTTACAGATAATTGACTGTGGATGTTTTATTTTCTCTATTATTTCACTATATATGATCCTTGGTTTATTATTAGAGGTAAAATTTAAAAGACAAAGCACTTATGCCTCTAACATACTATACTGTACGAAAGATACTGTACGAAAGTTGAAAATAAAACAGTTGAAAGCATAATAAAATGACGTAAAAACGCAGTGTTACTGTATCAACATGGAAGCTTAATGAAGTCTTCAAATCAAAATGTAAATTACAATTATAAGGCAAGTGTACCTGCTCATGGCTTTCACTATGTTATTCTTGAATTATTCTGCTTCTATGCTTTTATTTGACTTGTTTATAATCTTTTACGTGGTACTAAATATGCATGCATTTGTTAATGGATAAAAATTTAGTCTCTGCTATAAATGATCTGCCTTATACATGCCTTTAAATATTGCAGGTTAGATTTAAACTGGATGAAGAATGGCAAAAGGCGTGCATATTTCATCAAATGGGATGCATATTTAGAGGTTCGAAATCTCGAGTAGTTCGCAAAATAGCAAAAGCAAGGAGCGACGAAGAAAGAAATAGGTTGAAACCAGGCAACCTAAGTATGGATGAGTGGAAGAAGTTTGTCAAGTCCAAAACGACTCCAGAGTTTAAGGTAAAAGTTGCACATTTAATATTGATGAGATGCGAAAATCAATCTGGATTTTTTAATGCATGTTTTCATTTTATTCTTAGGAATTGAGTAAAAAATATCAAGCTATTAGAGACAATTTGATACCTCATACATGTAGTCGTAAAGGAATTGCTCGAGTGGCCGATGATTTGGTAAAAATTACTACCTTATATACCATAATATTTATTAGCTAGTTAGTCATTGTGGCGTGTTGTAAAAAATATTCTATAAACATAGAAAAAGGCGAGTCCTCAGCTATCTTCAGTCTGTCGAGAACAAGTTTGGATCAAATCGCACACACGAAAGAATGGCGAGCCAGTAAATTCGATTGCCGCAGATGCTATTGTAAGTACTTTGAAATTTTATTAGATAATAATATGTTTATCATTGTGATGGTTCGATTGCATATAATATGCATGTATGACAACATGTGTAGGAAAAAATTAAACAAATACAGAGTGAATCAAATTCCAGCTCAACAACTAATTACAAAGACAATGCGCTTGCAAGAGTATTGGGGCAGGATAGGCCAGGACGGTTGAGAGCAATGGGACGGGGTATGACGTACACCAAGGCAATGTGGTCACACATGAGGGATAAACAAACAATCGAGATGCAAAATAAAATTTCAGAATTAGACGCGATAGTTCGCATTCTTGTGAAAAATAAGGTATTTCTACTACATGACATATGTGTTTTTAGCATTGCTCATTTGTATCTTATTTTAGCACTTCAAATTATTGTACATGGCTGTTGAAACAACATAACTTAATTTAACCACGGCAGCCATGTATACATGTGGAGCATATCACACGAAAAAAATAAATTACTGGAATTCTCCTTCCAATTATTATCTAATAATTTACAAATGGAACATATCACACGAAAAAAATAAATTACAAATGAACTCGACGCATACATTCCCCAAAAAAACATTGGTACACAATGTTTGTGTTTGCCTTACTTCTCCAGGTAAAAGAAATAACAACATTAAGATACAGTTTACCATCATGATAGTATATGTATCTTGCTGCTATGATTAAATGTGAAATGCAATATCTTTATTATGATACAGTTTACCATCATGATAGTCAAAGGCACATAGGGGGTTATGTTTTTGAAAAAAAAAATCATGTATTTTTATGATCTTTATATTCTTTTTGCTTTTTAATTTCAGTTGTACAATTTTTTTATTACATATTGCAACATATAATAGCTATTTGACTTAAATGTTAATTTTTTAAATACAATGTAAAATGTTGATTTCCCCTTATGACATTATGGACAGAATAATAAGATAAATTCACATCTGAGATATAATAGCTATTTTGAAGTGTTGAATTTTCTTACCCATGGAAGTTTATTTAGGATGCATTAACCAATTTTGCTTTGGCCATGTGCATATTTAATTATTTTGAGCCCATTAGAAATATAATTGATTTCAACACAAATGTGCTGATTGTCCTATATAAATGTACTTTTTTTTTTGATAGGGAAAAGAAAGCCAAGTTGAAGCAAATGTGCATCAAGTGGTAAAAATTATTTACAGTAGTAGTGTGATTTCATCATATTTGACATTTAATTTCATTATTAATATAATTTTTTTTTTGATTAATAATAGAACAAACATGGTGAACAATATGACACATGTGACTTATTGGATTGGAATGAGACGGACGAAATTGTTGCGGAAGGAAGAGTTGTGCCGAGTAACCCAAAAGAGATTGTTCAACAAATCCCTTTAGGGAATGACGCGAAGAAAATTATAATAGACACTATGAGAAAACCAGATGCTTTCTTGTGGCGACCTTCACTTTATTTGGCACACATTGAAGACGTTGTTGGTGAGATAGTAGCATGGCCAGTTACTAGAGTTGTTATGCGCAACTTTGATAACATTGAAAAAGAAGATAATGCGGTAATCTTTCTTTTTTTTTACTAATTATTTTTTATTTTTCGATGTACAAAAATAATAATTTGTCCTTTCTTATTAGAGTAAAAGTAACAGCGTAGATCATAAATGCAAACTAATCGATTGGAGTGGTAGTGAAGAATTAGTCGCACATGGACGACTGCATTCAAGTGATCCAAAAGAACTTGTGAATGATCACCCTCTTGGTCCGGCTGCTGTTGCAGTTTGGATAGGTAATCCAAAAATCGAAGATGCTTTTCTATGGAGGCCCACTAAAGGATTGACACGAGTTGGAGAAGCCATCGGTACCAAAGTTGCGTGGCCTGAATCAAAAGTAGTTATCGAAACAATTTGCACAACATCATCAAATAATCCTACAAGTACTGTCGGAGTTGTCGAGAAGGTAGGTATCAAACTTATATGTGATTCAATTATTTTTTCATTGGATAAATTATTGAAGCACATACTAAAATAATCTTTTTGTTTAATTGATAGAGTAAAAAATTCATGGAGAAAAGTAAATGTCAGTTGATTGATTTGTCGGGAAAGAGAGAAGTAGTTGCATTAGGCCACATATCTTCAACCGATCCAACTTCGATGGTTCATTGTGTCCCTTTGGGTATAAATGCAGTTAAAGTTTGGGTAGATATTGTAAAAAATCCAAAAGCCCGTCTATGGAGAACAACGTCCGATTTAGAAGTCATTGAAGATGCTCTTGGTACTACGATAGCTTGGCCTGCTGCGAACATTATAATAGATTCAATTTCTAGTAAGTATAGTTCAAGATTTTTTTTTCCATATTTTCATCTCGTTATTGAAAACCCTTATCTCAGAATTTTAATTAATATTTTTTCTGATCCTATAATGTCGAATGATCCAATACAGGTTCTTAAGTTATTAACAAACACATTACCTCTAGAGGGACTACAACATTGTTACTTCCGGTAAGTAAACTTCCGGTTTTTTCATCCTTTTCTATTTGTGCTCGACCTTTTTTGTTAAATTACTATGTTATGCGGTAAGTATCCTTTTGCAGAAACACATCCCCTTTCATTTTTACTACCGTTGACATAGGCTTACACATTAATGCATTAATGCATTTAAACTAGCCGACCTGCTGTGATATTAATGCATTTAAACTGCCACTGTCCATTCACATTAATGCATTTAAACTAGCCGACCTGCTGTGATATTGGTGCGGTAAGTAAACTAGCCGACCTGCTGTGTTATAATTAGGAGAGAAGTGAGTAGCAGTGAGAGTGATATATGTTGGCATATATAGTTAGAGCACCATTTTCAGGGAATGACACTATATAGGAGAGATATAATTTTTTTGAAATGACCACAATTTTTGCTGATTGTCCTCAACAAGTAGTATAATAGTTAAAAATTGACAATTTTGTTGTATTAATATTAAAACTTAAAAATAAAAAATCACTTGTGAAACATGGACAGTTCTAGAAAAAAATTGAAAACTGTGAAACTTGGTTTGGTTTGGATTCCTGAATATATAAGTGAAAACCAGACCATTCACAATAGATCTTATGTAAAGCGCTGAATATATAAGTGAAAACCAGACCATTTTGAACAACAGTCTGTTCGAATTAGTGTAAAGCGCTGCATGAATAAGTGTAAAAGTAGACCATCACGCAGTCTTTGTTTTGTTCACTAAACCAGTTTGTTCGAATTAGTGTTGTATGTATGTCATGACCACTCACCAGTTGATCCTTGCTGCCATGTTTTGTGTACATTTGCCATGACTTATATTCAGTGCACTTATGAGCATGCAGTACAACTTTAGTTGTACACTTTGCATTCTTGAATAGTGGGTTGAGAGTGTGAATACACCAAATTATAGTTTAGACCATTGTTGCCGTCTGTTCTGATTTATGGGTTTGACCTATCCGGATGTGTTATTTTCCTGGCATAGCCTGGACGTGTATATATTTGGGTATGAGTGTGTGTGACTACTTATGCATTTAAAACTGGACCCCTACCATGTGTACACTTAAATCGATTTGGAGGCTCAAGGGCTCGATTAAAATCTTATCGGATGGAGTGATTCTTCTTTTTATTCTTTCCAATGCTGAAGATAGGTATAAAATACTTCACGGCAGCCCAGTTTTAATGTGGAGCAAGCTATACGAGGCACTGCCATCTCTCATCACCTCAAATTCTTAAATCTCAACATCTCACCTTCTGTAATTGTCTTCTTCATCACCGGTACTTGAACTGGTGTTTTTCCTTCTAGCATGCTTACAACACTCGACATCGAAGGTCTGAGAGTTGGCGAAGGGTTCGTGCATAGAAGTGCTAGGTCCAGCCTTGATGTCTCTATGTACAATTTTTAGCCTAGACTCTTCGTGTAGATAAGCCAAACCTCTTGCGATGCCTAGGCAAATTTTGCACCTTGTTGTCCAATCCAACATCAGCCGGGTTCTTTCTGGACCAAATAAGGCACGAGCAAGGCTATTATTTTCCATGTACTCATATATAACTAGTAGTTGGCTTTCTTCAATGCAACAACCAAATAACTTGACCAGATTTGGGTGCTGCAATGCTGATATTATTCCTATCTCATTTAAAAATTCACGATTCCCTTGTTTCGACTTTGATGAAAGTTGTTTCACAGCAATAATTGAACCATCTGGTAGTACACCCTTGTAAACTGGACCAAACCCTCCTTCACCAATTTTATTTGCTGGATCAAAGTTACGTGTTGCGGTCTTCAGTTGCCTCAAACTGAAGTATCCAGTCATCAGCTCTAAGCCTCTCAGCTCTTTGTCTATTTGTTTTCTGCTTCTCCACCAAATTCCAAGACAAATAAAAAATGCAATGAATACAACACAAGAAATGACGATCGCCACTATACTTCCTACCGATAACTTAGATTTTCCAGTATATGGCTTGAAATTTGGAGTAATAGATATAGCCGATATTAGAGGTCCATATATGCCAACCGCAGGTACAAGATGACTCCCTTTTCCGACCCATTGAAAATGTATTTCCAGTGTATTTTCACTGACTATAGCAGTAAATGTTTTAACAAGTTCTTTTCCCGTTCCATTTGCTTCTTTTGCAATATTGAAATCATGCAAAACATTTCGTCCCTGGATATATACATCAAATACACGAATTCCGTTACTAGAATATGCTTGAATATCTGTAAATACTATTTCAGAAAAATGTAGATTAACTGTATAATTTCCTTTCTACAAGCACAGTCCGTAATATTTAAGAGAAAGTGGACTGGCACGAGCTGTAGTGTATAATTCTGTGTTATTCATTTTTAGAATTGATGAATTTGTCGCTATAAATTGTGGATTCTGATTTCCTATAAAATCTCCTGTACTCATATATGCCCATTTTCCGCTCGCCGAAGCTCCATAGGTCGATGGCCCCTGCTGTGTGGTATCCTCTTCATGTTCATTTGCCCCAACTTTTACTCTGCTGCCTCCACAATTTATGAACAGATTATAATTCATTGCCTCTCCAGAACAAGGGAGGCTCCTTATAAAACATGTTGATATCGGGTTGCCATAGGTAGGTAAATAACTAGCAGCTAAATTCACTTTTGCCTGTTGACAATTAGTTGGCCATGATGGTCCTGAGAAATTATTACTTGATATATCTATATTTTGACTGCTCCGCAAAACCCAGTTTGGTATTGAGCCCGCTAGAAAGTTGTTTGTTAAGTACAAGTAGGTTATAAGTGGGAGATATTCTAAATTGCCTGGAATTTCACCCGATAAGTTATTGAAGCTTAAATCTAGGGTTCTTAGAATAGTCATTTTTCCAATATAATCAGGAATTTTTCCAGACAAAGAAAAGTTCCTTAAAATCAATCTTTCCATATTTGTCATATTTTTCAGAGGGGGGAAATTCCCGTCGCTGTTTATATCACTCACTCTTAGCTGTGAAAAAGTCCAAAGTGTTGAGAACTCTGGAGGAAATGGCCCCTCCATGGATGTTCCTTGCATATCCAAACGCTGAATCATTGTCCAGTTACTGATAAAACTTGGTATTCTTCCAGAAAAAGGATTCCCATCAATTGCAAAATCTGTCAAAACTTTAAGCTTGCCAAGTGTATCTGGTAACCCTCCACTAAAATTATTGGAAGTAAGAACACAAGTGACTGTGGCAGTGGACCTTCCATCACATTGTCTTCCAATATAAGGGTTTTAAGAGAAGTGGTCTTCCCAATCTCAACTGGTAGTTTTCCAGAGATACGATTTCCAATAAGGCTCAAGTTTGTGAGAGGTAGGGTAGTCCACGATATTGGGAATAATCCGTAGAAATAGTTCCATGTAAGATCTATTACCGCCAGGGAGGTAAGTTTGCTAAATTCAACTGGGAGAGGACCAGTTAAGTTTAGGCCTTTGAGTTGTATGCTTGTCACATGACAGAGTAGAATTGCATGAGCATGTGACATTTCTGGACGCAAAAGGATTCCACTTCCTATCCTTTATCACCACTGCATGGATCAACACTACATGGATCAACACTGAAATCCCACTTTAGTCCCAGATTCTTTGCTACACTCTGAAGTGCTTTAATTTCATTTTTTTTTTGTGTGTTCTCTTATGCATCGATACACTAGTTTCTTTGTTTTTTTGTGCCATTCATAGGTTGTGTATACTATGGTTTGATGTATACACCCATCCCATGTGTGCATTGCTGCACCATTTTCAGTGTGTGCTGCACCATTTTTGTTACTTAGCCTAGTTGGTTATAATTTGTTTAGTTCTTTCTTATTTTACATATACTGACTAACATAGGTATGTTTGTGCTTCTTTTTGGCAGGTGTTGTATGATGCTTTTTGAGGTTGATACAAGATGTCACTCCATCTTCTTGTCATGCTTGTCCGCGTTTATGAAAATATTTTTAGATATCTATGTTTATTTCTTGATGTATGAAATATTATGAATATATATATTTTGTGATTTGGCTTATAACTCCATTTGTCTGCGTACATTAATGTGATAATTGTGGTTTCTTGGTATTAATAGAATTGAAAATTATAAGCATTGAATGTTATGACAACAAAAATGTGCAATAGAAATATTTTTATTAGCTTTTTTGTACTATAGCATCATGCTAGTGTCATTGAAAATATTTTGTAAGAAGTAAATAGTTTTTATAGCAACAAAACGATGTTGTAGTAGATAGTAACTTATTTTCTATAGCCTATCATTGCGTCATAAAAGCTTCATGTGATGATTCCATAGCATGTTCAGATGTCATAATAATATGACATGCTAACGTATTATAGCAATCAAATGACGTCATAAAAGTTCTATAACACGTTTAGTAACGTCATGGAAAAGCGGTTTCATCAATATGGCCCTGTTTAAGATTGCAACAAAAGTACGTTTTCTATTGCAAGAATTACACGTCATAATATCTACCACACTTTTAATAACTTGCTGATATATGACGTTTATAGAATCGTCATAGAAAGTTTTTATGACATTTTTTAAACGTCATAAAAAGGTATTTTTGTTGTAGTGGGGGAAGGGGGAGGGGAAACAGGGGAGTGAGAAGAGGAAACAAAATGGGTCAGACATAAAGTCTGGCGAGTCCAGTTACTTTTAGCATATAAATAAGTAAAAGCATCATGATAGACATATAAGTTGAAGAGAGACAACAATGTCATAAGGCAGGTGTAGCAAGGTAAACAGGATAAACAGAACTGAACATGCATTGCGCTTCTCTAATACTTTTCTCTCTGCACCAATACTAGTATAACAAGAACAAGATGATCCCAACAAGTACAAAATGGTAGACTTAGGTGTACTTCTAATGAGAGGTTTTACCCCATACAATAACAGGTAGCCCAATAAAACTGACAATTGTTAATCCCCAATGACAAAAATGGGCTCCTATACAAGCAAGACTAAATGTACCCTAATTACTACCCCAATCGATCGGCTTCCTAACTCGTATATACCCTGTGATGGTCCCCCGATAGGATGTATCACTTCCTAAAGTGGTAACACTTTGTTTACAAGATGTGAACAAACCATATCTACAGGTGTCACAGCGTCTTAACCTCCTTAGACCAGACCCATGCACGCACATGACCCCGTCGGAGTGCACCTCCCACAACATCCCTCAAGTGACTACTTATAATCAGCTCAGTAAGCGTGCCCTGACCCCAATCTAGTTCGGGGTTCCACTTTTGATACCAAAATGGGTTACTGACTGAAACTGGTCCCACACACCAGATGATACAAGCTTCCCCCTAGGCTTGCATCCCCACTACTAGGATTAGAACAGGTTATGCCTACTAGTTTAACAGGATTGCATTACCCCCACAAGTTAAGTTTGTGGGCCTATGTATATAAATATTACCCACTGCCACAAGATTTACTTAACACTCCCACTGATTCAAGCAAGTTTACTTAACCCCTACTCAATTTAACAGGTTCATGTAATCCTTATGGATTCAAACAGGTTAAGTATTACAAGTTCGTCAAAATTCATTCATTTATGGTTATTACTTGCGCTAGACCTCCCGCATTAAGTCTTCCACTTGTGGACGCTGGATATGCCGGTTAGGTCTGGGCAGACTTCTTCCACAAGTCGGACTTAACCTCGTGTCTTAGCACTGTCATGTGTATGTTTATGCACTTAGATCCCTCACATCAGATTCTCCACTTGTGGTCGATGGATTTGTCGGGAGGTTCCGGGTAGATTTCTACCACAAGTGTAATCTAACCTCATGTTTAAGCGCGGTTGCAATTTCTAATTACTATAAATTTAGGCAGTTTCATTACTAACAAATTTTCATGTTTATTATGCCCCAAATCCCCGTCCGATCTACGATACAAGTTATGGCCCAGATTTAGATCAAGATATAGATTATGGCCCTAAATCCCAAGTTCTGGTTCAAGGTACAAATTATGCCCAAAATTCCCAATCATGTTTACACTATGAATTATGCCCCAAATTAATCATTCCCAATCATTCCCAAACTCGTTCGTTCACATATTTCAGTGATAGTCCAAGGCTCGAAGGTAGCCTGACTATAAAAACAAAAAGGGAAGAAAGAAAGAGAAGAAAATAAGAATAGGCATAGTAAATAAAACTGGCATAAGATGACATAGTTAGGCAAACTAACATAATAGGAATAAGGTGACATGATTAGGCAACTAATAGAATTGGGATATCATGAATAGGCATACTGAGATCTAGGTAGTGAATTAGGTACACAAATAATGACAAATCTGTTATGATTCAGATTAATAACAGGCATAGGCTTAGATCCAAACTTATAGGCATGTCAAGATTACATTTTATGTGTTTATATCTAAAAATAATATAGACTCACTGCGATTGGATCAAAAGAATAGAAGATTCATCGTAGATGATGTAGCATAGATCTTTGAATACGTATAACTTGCTGCTGAAGAGGAATAGGCTATTTTACTCTAAGTCGGGGAAGCACCTCGTTGTCTCCATTGATATAGAAGAATAAAACAATGAGAATGAGCTTCTATTTATAGCCTAAGGTCAACAAACCAAGCCAAGAATTTAGTCTACGTTCAGAAATAGGAATCTACCCAGATCCGTATGGGGGTCGACCTCCCCTTAGTGTGTGGACATTGGTGTTGACATAGGGGTCGACACCTTATTTATGGGGTCGACCCATGGGTCCTCACCCATGGAGACCGAGGTCGACCCCTAACAGTTCGAACTCTCTCTCTCTCTCTCTCCCCAGCGTCTCTGATTTTGAATTATTTTGAACTATTTTGAATTGTTTTGTATATGTATAACTCTCTTATGCGTGTACAAACTTCTAGGCTTAATAACTTCTTCATGCGATGGTCGTTTTATGCAAACTTGGTGTCTAACTCAAGCAGAATTCCGAGATGAACACAATGGCGCAATCCGTTTTACTAATTACAAATATTTATTTAAGTATTCTTTAAGTTATCATTATAGTATTGTTAGAATTACGGGGTGTTACAATCTGCCTTAGTAACAAAGACTACTGGTGATCCCCAACTCGAGGTGCTACGCTGGGTCAACCCTTTCTGCAACAAGTTAAATGTTTGACTTTCTAACTCCTTTTCCTTTAGGGATAATCTTCGAGGAGGTTGGACAATAGGTCTAGTTCTTGGAATCAAATCAATACGGAACTCTACTTCATGGCAAGGAGGTAAACCTTGCACTTCATCAAAAATATCTTTGAAATTACAAACAATCGGTATATTTATTAGCTTCTCTTGGGCCACATCTAGTGAGTAAAGAAAACTTCTTAGTAACTTACTAGTCTCTTCACAAAATACATCTACATTCCTTCCTATTACAACCTTTACCATGATCTTTCTCTTATCACAATCTAAAATAGCTCTACATTTAAATAACCAGTTCATTCCAAGTATCACATCGAAACTTGTGAACCTAAGAACAAACAGATTAGATGGAAATGAATACGTTTGATATGAAATAGGTACAAGAGGACATGCAGTGTCAAGTTTTGGTTGACCCTCAATAGGGTTTGTCACACAAAGAGGATTATTCAAAAGAACGAGTTTTATGTTAAGGTTGTTAATGAGATCTACTGAGATAAAACTATGAGAAGCTCCTATATCATAAAGCACTCTAATAGGCGTATCATAAATAGATAAAGTACCTTGCAACACTTGCTTCCCTTTCTGTCTTGAAGACGTGTATGTTATGTACGTAATAGTAAAAGCATGTCCTTGAGACACATTCTTAGGAAAAGTGCACACATTTTACATATGTCCCTACTGGCCATAGTTGAAACAAGTTATATTTGGGCAATGGTTAGCAAAATGGACCTTTTGGTGGCATTTAAAACAAAGAATGTTGGAGTAGTCATGTTGCTTCTTCTGCAATGGCGCTCCACCTTTGGGTTTCTTCCCTGACCACCACTTCTTCCCATTGCATTGGAAATTTGTCTTTCCCCCAATTGGAATAATTGACAATGGTTGGGCACTAACTACTAACACTCCGCCTTTCTGAACACGTCGCTCAATATTGATAGCTTCATATCTTAGAGCAATACTGATCAGATTGATGAATGTACCATTAAGATGATTAGTCATCTCCCTGTGGGACTCGGTTCGCATCCCTTACACAAATTTTTCATTCACCTGAGTTGTGTGTCTATCAATCCTAGTCCAAAGTGAGACAACGCGTTGAATCTATGCTCATGTTGCGCTATTATCATATCACATCGAACAAAATCGGTGAAACACCTAAACAACTAAGTCTATTTCGGCCTCAGATACAAACTGCTTTTCAAAGACCTCCTTAAATTGTTCCCAAGAATTTTTTTTCTTTTGGGGTATTGGAAATCGCACAATCCAACCGATCCATTTCCAATTTTTGAAGTTGTCACGATGTAAATAACTGATTCTCTACATCTTCCAAATGAAGATCTCCAAATATCCTTTCTCAACTACGAAACTATGTCTGAACTCCAAGAATATCCTCGGTACCATAGATGGTTTATAGGATCTAAATTAACTCTAGAGGGGAGTGAATAGATTTTATTGCAGTTTTATGGAATATAAAAATTATCACAGTAGAATAAATAAATGCAGAAAATAAATGACACGTAATCTACCCTGCTTCAGCAAACCCCTACCTATTGCTGCATTCCCTAAGGTTTCTACTAGGTATTTAAAACAGTGTCCCTCATACAAGACCTATACACTCGCAACCTCTCGTTGTTGTTCTATTCCTACGCTCAGAACCCTGCAATGATCTCAAACCCCGAGATAAGATTTTCCTAACTACAAAACCTTATAGCTAAAATCCTAGTTAGAAAAAAAACTAAAAAGCTATAGATCGATTACAATAAGAAAGAACAATTTAAAACAAACAACACAAAACCCACCTTTAACTTATGCTATGTCACTAAAAAATGTCGGCTTCCACTTTGCCCTTTTAATGGTGACCAAATGAAAAATAGGTTTTTGCTCCTCCTTCCAAATTGTGACTATAACATTATTTGATTTTGTTCTCTAATGCCTCCGATTATTCAATGCTCCTTGGTCGTCTGATTTGGTGTTGCAATTTGATCGAAAACTCCGAAGTATGTGCTCTCTAATTTACTTTTTCGATTGAATGCTTTTGGTTTTTGATGCTCATGCCAATGATGGAGTAGGCATATTTATAGTGTTTAGAACGCTAAATGTTCTCTAATTTCAAGCGTTGATTTGGTTTTGATATTGCAAGATTACTCATTAGATTTTTGGAAATGTTTGAATGATTTTCTTCCCTAAAATACACTTTTGATTTTCTGGAATGCCTTGAAATCATAAATTCATCCTTGCGGAATATAACATGTTTGAATTTGGTTATTTCTAAAAAATTATTGAGTTACTCTCATGCCAAAAATAATCTTGCAACTATCTGGTAAGTATTAAAATGATTTTCTTGCTAAAAATTCCCTATAAGGTTTTTTGGATACTTGAATTGTTCATCTTGCCAAAAATGACCAATTCTGATTTCAGGAAATAAAAGATAACATGCATCCTTTCTTGCAAATTTGAATTAATCTTTTTGCTAAACATACCAAATTGAATTTCCAAACATTTCTGAAAATGACCCTCCTTAAATTTTGACCTTTATTATTTTTCCTTTGAATTAAAGAGAGATTGGCCTTGCTGCATGCACATTGCCTTTACACCTGTAACCTTTGAACTGCTGTTATATTTCACTATTTGAATCAATAAAAGGATTCTTGCATTTGATTGTTCATGTTGTGACCATTAACCTTGTGTATTACCTTCAACCATTTCAATGAATTCATGAATGCTTCTATGTATGTCTTTACATCCCTTTCTGTTGCTTTGCTAGGCCATTTATATGTATGACCAGTTTTGATGTTCTGGTTTGACCTGTTGATGTACTTGATCTATGCACCACTTTGCTATGAGTTTGTGCACTTGTGTCCATGAGCTTTGTTGTCATTAACCTGATTTGACTTTGGGTTTTGAAGCTACTTTGTAAACCCCTTGTGCATTCTTGTGACCAAGTAGTTGAACCTTCCCTCGCATTTCGCACATGTACACTTGTATGTTTCTACATATATATTGTTGCATTTTCTAGTTCATTTGTATGTTATCTCCTAAACCTGAATGTTTATGTTGTATTTGTATCACTTTGTCATGCTTCACTGGCTTGTTCATGTTTGAGTACTTAATCTGGTCAGATTGTTATGTTGTATTTGCCAAGGCTGCTCTGTCCATTTTGATTCATGCTTTGCATGTCTTAAATGCCATCATGCTTTTATCCATGTATTTGAGCCTGAGCATTCCAGTTCCATTTGTATGCTTGTCTGCCATGTACTCATGCACATGTTATTTTGTCCACTTTCCTGCTTTGTTTCATTGACTTGAAATTGTTTCACACTACTTGATTTGTGCACACATGTGCATCATGTCGCTGGTTGTCTTGACAGGCATCTATTGCTTTCTTGATACCCCTTGGTCATTGTGACATTGTCACTGCTGCATGGTTGGTTTGAATTCTTTATTATGTTGCTTCTTGATGTGAGTTAGTTTATTATGTCTTGATCCCGACATGAACTTTCCATGACTGCACATTTGTGCTTCTTGCTACTCTATTCCTATGCACTGTCCTTATTTTGTGCTGCTACCCATGCACATTTATATTGACTTGGCTTGTGTTTATGTACATCCCATGTGTATGGATGCACCAGACTTTGCTGGTTGGCGATTTGGATTTGCTTGAACTTGAAATGTTTGTTGTGTGCACAGTGTACACTTGTTTGTGCTGAGTTATCACTTGTTGTACCATGTTGTAATTGTTGTCATCTAGTTGCTTACTTGAAACTGCCTCATCATGTTTGAAAATTCCCATGCACGTTATCAATATATATATATATATATATATGTGTGTGTGTGTGTGTGTGTGTACATACACATGTATGTGTATACAAGTATTGAGCATGTGCAATTATATTTTCTATTTACATCAGCAGACCACTATACGATGTGTCGTGGCTGGTTAGGATCAACAGACCACAAATGTGAGTCGAGGTTGGTCCTGATCAGCAGACCTTTGTAGCTGTGTTGAAGCTGATCTACGGGCATTAGTATTCAGTCTACCTTGTGGTATTTACAGTGAATCACAGTGAATATAACAAGCAGTCTAGAATCAATAAACGTATATACATATCAGACCAAGTTTAGAATTATGATGAGAAATACACCAAAAATTCTAAGGCAAATAAAATTTAAAATAAATTTATATTTTTCTGTAGATAATTCTATTTTGTTTCAATTTACTGTGTATGTTTTTATGACAGGTATGCAGGTAAATGGACAGGGTTTGAAGCACGTGAAGACGCAATATGTCAGTGTATGAGTTTATGAATGTATATAAAAGAAATCTGAGTGTTGTAATGATGAGTGAATGTATTATATCACAGTGAAATGTATAATAGTGGAGTTAGAAATATGTACCAATTCAATTGTTGAAATAAAATATTTATTTGAATAAAAACACGGTTTGAAAATTAAATTCTATGCAATAGCATTTTATTCAAAATAAATATTTATTTTTGTATGTGATGCAATAGAATAGTACATATACGAAAACATTTAAATAATGTATATGTTCGTTATCATCAAACAAAAATCATATTGTTATATTCAACAATCTCCCTTTTTTGATGATGACAAACATACACATATACTTTCACATGCACAATACATGTATACACATACATGTGTATGTATATATATACACACACACACACACACACACACACACACATATATATATATATATATATATATATATATATACTGATGATGTGCAGGGCAGTTATCAAACATGACGAGGCAGTTTCAAGTAAGCCACTAGAAGATGGAAATTAAAACATGGTACAACAAGTGATAACTCAACACAAACAAGTGTACACTGTGCACATAACAAACATTTTTGGTTCAAGAAAATCGAAATGGCCAACGAGCAAAGTTAGGTGCAGCTATGTACATGGGATGTATACAAACACAAGCCAAGTCAGTATAAATGTGCGTGGGTAGAAGCATATAAAGAAGGCAGTGCACAAGAACACAGTAGAAAGAAGCACAAATATGCAAGCATGGAAAGTTCATGTCAGGATCAAGACATAACAAACCAACTCACATCAAGAAGCAACAACATGAAGAATTCAAACCAACCATGCAACAGTCTTAATGTCACAATGACTAAGGGAGTATCAAACAAGCAACAAATGCCAATCAAGACAACCAGCAGCATGATGCACATGCGTGCACAACTCAAGTAGTGCACAAGAATTTCAAGTCAATGAAAATAGGGCAGGAAAGTGGGAAAAGTGACATGTGC
This sequence comes from Allium sativum, assembly GCA_030737875.1. Taxonomy (NCBI): domain Eukaryota; kingdom Viridiplantae; phylum Streptophyta; class Magnoliopsida; order Asparagales; family Amaryllidaceae; genus Allium; species Allium sativum. The sequence continues at coordinate 103,535,675 of CM060911.1, read as the reverse complement.
ATGAGTACACGGCAGAGCAGCATACAAATGGAACTGGGATGCTCAGGCTCAGATACATGGATAAATCATGATGGCATTCAAGACATGCAAAGCGCGAATCAAGACGGACAGAGCAACCTTGGCAAATACAACATAATGATATGATTGTATCAAGTACTCAAACATGAACAAGCCAGTGGAGCATGATAAAGTGCAACAAATACAACATAAACATTTTAGGTTCAGGAGACAACATACAAATGAACTAGCAAGTGCAATAATGTACATATAGAAATGTACATCTGTACACGTTCAAAATGGCAAGGAAGGTTCAAATACTTGGTCACAACAATGCGCAAGGGTTTACAAAATAGCTTCAAAACCCAAAGTCAAATCAGGTGAATGACAATAAAGCTCATGGACACAAGCGCACAAACTCACAGAAAAGTGGTGCACAGAGAAAATACATCAACAGGTCAAACCAGAACATCAAAACTGGTCATACATATAAATGGCTCAGCAAAGCAATAGAAAGGGATGTAAAGACTTACACAAAGGCGTGCATGAATGCATTGAAATGGTCAAAGGTGATACACAAGGTCAATGGTCACCACAAGCATGACCAAATGCAAGAATCCTTTTATTGATTCAAAATAGTGAAATCAAACAGCAGTTCAACGTTTACAAGTGTAAAGGCAATGTGCATCCATCAAGGCCAATCTCTCTTCAATTCAAAGGAAAAATAATAAAGGTCAAAATTTAAGGAAGGTCATTTTTAGAAATATTTGAGAAATTCAATTTGCTGTGTTTAGTAAAAAGATTAATTCAAATTTGCAAGAAAGGATACACGGTATGTAACACCCCACATCCGTTAGTGTCACTCACAAAGGGAATGCACTAAGTTCTGTGGAGCATTTAGGGTAAAAGATGCAGATAAATTACAAGACAGACAGAAATTAAAACAGCGGAAAATAAAACTTTGCTTTATTGATAAAATAGTTTGTACAACGATTTCTTTATAATATCAGAGTATCATCTGTCTTACAAAAATAAAGAAGCATAAAACAACATTTATATTCCCCAATGTAGCAAGAGCCAGCCATAGCATCTGAAAAGAGAATCCAAGCAAAACTTCGACAAATCTTCAAGCTGGGAAAGAGTGATAATCCAACTTAACCTGAGCTATAATATTCCCTTCTTTACAACCTGGGGGGGGGGGGACGGAAGAAAAGAAGACGAAAGAAAAACAGAGTCAGACATAAAGCCTGAGTAAGTTCAGTAACTTCTAGCATATGAACATAGGAAAAAACAAAACGACATGAATTAACTGAATACAAGATAACACCATGACGATAGGGTCAGCAAGATTAGACAAGATAATCACAAGATATGCTAAGATAAGATAAACTGGATATGCTCTAATACTTTCGCCGCTTCGCTTTTTCCTTGTTATACTGGTTTCTATAACTCTGCACCACCTAACTAGCGTCCCAACTAGTAACGATAACGCGATCTCAATCCCTGTAGTTTCCATTGCCTTCAGGCATACATTTATAATTTATTACCTAGATCTAATCTAGGGTTTTCTATCAAGTGCTTTCTAGATTCAACTAGAGTTTACGCTATCTGCTGAACGCTTCTCAGATTCAGGGTTTATGCCACCTAGTCCAACTAGGGATTATGCTACCTGTCGAACGATGCCCCCAAGTCTAGGACACACGACCTAGAGTGGTATATGTTCCTATACTTCCCCACGCATGTATCGCGAATCGTTATTGCTTGTCTAGATGCACATGTCCTGTAATGTGCGGCCCGAGTCCTGTGGCAGGGCAAATCAAGAAACACAGAACTCAGTCGGGAGCTTTCAGATATCTGCCGATGCAGATGCTAAGGTCTGTTTTTATTCCAGTGGCTATGGTCCCACTCGACCCCTCCCTCAACTAATGAAAGGCACACCTTGAAAAATGAGAACTATACGCAGGCCCCCCTATGCCCCACTGTCCTATGGCCATCCGCAACCATAACTAGATAGCAAGTATATGGTCTTTTGGAGTTCTCCGCCTTTCCGCTTCGCGTATCTCGATTGACTCAAGATGGATGGTAGACGACGAGTTGCTATCATAGGGCTACCGGTTTCTCGCCGAATCACGCTGGTCCATCCTAGTCTTTAGGTTGCCATATTTTGCAACAAAGGCATACCCTTGGTTCTTCTAACGCAGACCTTAACCTCTGTGACCCCAGGAGGATCATCTGCAGCCTCACAGAGGGATACCAAGAGTACCCTCACATCCCCTCGAAGCCTCGGGCTTCATATCCCAATTCGTTGGAGCCTTCTTTTTACTCAGACGGACATTTGCTCCTTCCCGTGTTATACTAAGAATTACTAATTAGCTTTGCTAACTAAGGTTTACCACTTAGTTTCCAGAATCATCGTTTTCTTAACTAAAGTTTACTACTTAGCTCCTTTTAACTAAGGTTTACTACTTAGTTCTCTTTCTCGTCAATTTGGATTGGTTAAGTGTCATTAATCAATTCAAGCTAACTTAACCCTCTTCATTTATCTTGTTAAACTGGTTAAGTGTTATCAGTAATTCATGTTGACTTAACCCTACCACAAACCAAGTTATATTGGTTAAGTATTTCTTATTACTTAACCCTACCCATTCATCATGTATTGGTTAAGTGTTCCTTTTTAACTTAACCTTGCCCGTCTATTTTAACTAACATGTTATTAATGGTTAAGTATTATCCCTTCATGTTTTAGACTTAACCCTATTCCTTTATCACAATCTGATGGTTAAGTGCTCAAGTTTACTTAACCCTATGGTCTAGTCCAGCTAACATATCAAATTGGCTAAGTGTATTAACTTTTACTTAACCCCAACCTCTAGTCTAGTTAACATGTTAATTTGGCTAAGTGTATTAACTTTACTTAACCCCACCTTCTAGTCTAGTTAACATGTTAATTTGGCTAAGTGTATTAACTTTACTTAACCCCACCTTCTAGTCTAGTTAACATGTTAATTTGGCTAAGTGTTTTATTAGTTACTTAACCCCTACAAATCTTGTCTTGTTAAGTTGGTTAAGTGTCCCTATGGACTTAGCCCTCCTATTCTAGTTTAACTGTGTTAAGTTGGTTAAGTGTTCCTATGGACTTAACCCTCCCATTCTAGCTTAACTGTGTTAACTGTCTGTATGGACCTAACCCCACCCATCGGTTTTGTTATCATGTTGAATTGGTTAAGTGTCTTAGTTAACTTAACCCTACCATCCTTGTTCTAGCTTTAACTAAATAAATTAAAGCCGCGGCCACTCACATTAGACAGATATTGTTGCGATTATTGGATGTGCCGGTTTGTTCCGGGCAGGTTTACATCGCAACTCAGTCTAACCTCGGGTTAGGCATATTCGTGTTTTCTAAGTTCAAAGGGTTTTGATTAATTTTCAAATCAGGTTTTGAAAGTAACCATCCCGTCCGTCGGATCAGTTAGGGATAGCCAGGGAGAGCAGGAAACTTGTATTTTCCAAACCCAAGCCTAGACACTATCCTCTCTGTCACCCTAGAACTTTCTGGTGTATTATTAAAAGAGATGTCGTTAATAAACCTTTAATTTGTCTAAATTTACATTTTCTCATTTAGGACAAATTCTATAAGTAAATTATTCCTAATTTACTTATTTCCTAGTTACTCTTTTAATGTAAATTGTCAACATTCGTTCTTATGGCCCATTTCCCCCTCTAAATCATATTTATGCTTTTTGGTATGTAAACTATACCAAATTAAGTGTCACTAACCATGATTTTGCTAAACATGGCAATTACTCCCAATTATGGCCAATTTCAAATTTATGCCAATATACTTATTATGCCAAATTAGCTAATCCAATTCTGATTTAACATTCTAATTACAGTTCATGTCAAACTAGACTTATTATTCTAGTTCACAGTTCATGTAAATGCTAGATTTACAAGTCAATACTAGATTCAAATTACACATCCTATAATTCATGTCAAATTTATCCAATTTGCATTTTTTATAAACATGCCATAATACATGTTCCCAATTTATGCCAATTTCCAAGTTTATAACTACGTTTTTAGTAAATTTCATATTTTTCCCAAATCGTATTCCCATCGTTCGTATAATCGTGATTCAATCTAGATTATAGATAAATCTAGATTCGTAGAAAATAGGGAATGAACCAAAGATGCTATGAAAAAGATAGACATAACAACTGGCATAAAATGATAATTTACTAATTACAGACCTAACGAATTTCACTGAAATTGATCTAAAACATCGAAGGCCTATAGGTCTGAAAATCTTATGACATAAAAAGGGTTGAATAACGACGTAGGTTCAAGAGCATGGGTAGACCTAACTTAATAGGTAAATTCCCAAGATCTAAAACCAAAGAAAACCAAGAATAGACAGAATAGATAATCAGGTTTAGACCCAATTTCACAGTCACAAAACTTAAGCAACACTTTCCTAGTCATGAATCATAGGTGGTTAATCACAGTTGTCCTTGTTATGTCATAGGCAATAGTTTATGTTTCCTAATCAAAGGCATAGGCTTGTGTTCATAGTCAAGGAAATAATTCTCATAGTCACAGTCACAGTCATAGGCAATGTTCATAGTCATTGTGTTCATAGTCAAGGAAACAATTCTCATAGTCACAGTCACAGTCATAGGCAATGTTCATAGTCATAGGCAATGTTCATAGTCATAGGAAATGTTCAAAGTCATTGGAAATGTTCATAGTCATAGGCAATGCCTAATTGGTCATCGAATCATAACAGTTCTTAATTAGGTCCAAGGATATAAGCACTGATAGAAAGATTTTGCATATTCTTTTATTCCTTTAATTTCATGTCACGAACAGAGAGAAACGTTCAAATCTAAAAAGTAACCGACTTACATTAATCGATTTTTAGAATAGAAAGATGGTGTTGCTATGATTCATGCGATGTTGCTTGAAACCGTTTGAGTTAGCCTTTGATTCTTATCTTGAAGCTTTAATCTTGATTCGAATCTCTTCTGGACAACTTGAGCAGCATAACCTTGTCTTGGATTTTCGTATTATTTTCATATTTTTATTTATTTATACATTTTCTCAGAGCCAGCATAAGGATAGAAAAGAATTGTGAATAGAGAAGGAGACTAGGGCTGTTTATATAGTGTAGAAGTCAACGAATCTGGTCAGAATGGCGTCCGGATACAGAAAAACGAACCAGGCTGCAGATCTGGAAAAAGCGGGGGAGGTCGACTACCCAGTCGACCTGGGTGCCCCAGGTCGACTACCCAGTCAACCTGGGTCTTGGGCGGGAAAATTCCCGCCCAGCCCAATCTGGGTCCGATTTTTGAATTTTGAACTCGTTTTCTGACCTGTTCGAATTTTAAATCGAATTCTGAAACTTCTGAAGACCATAACTCCTTCATACGGAGTCCGATTAACGCAAACTCGGACTCTATCTCATGCATAGTTCCGAGACGAACGCAATGGCGCATCCCGTTTCCCTTGATTTTGATTTTAAAATTTAATTCTGCCTTGATTTGTGAATCCTAGTGTTACAGAATTACGGGGTGTTACATTCTCCCCCACTAAAAAGGATTTCGCCCCCGAAATCTTCAAGTTAGGAAGAATGTGTCCTACCATCCAATCACCCATCTACTCAACCATTCAATCACAGGCATTCATTGTCCTTAGAAGATTTCTAATGCTTTCATGTTCATATGCATAGTGTGTGTATATGTCTTTATCTAATGCAAAATCAGGCGGTTTACTGATTCAGTTGACCTCCTTAATGCGAATCATGTCAGTGCCATGCGTCCAATCATGTATGCAAGCATCCCTAGTTATGTAAATACTACATGTGTGCATAGCCATTCATCCATATGCAACATCCATATGATAACATATCAATTTCAACTTACAAACAAATACATATTTGTAAATGCAATATGAAAGCGTCCGAACTGATCTAGTGCCTAATACGTATGTATATGCATTCACGAGCAACCATTAGCAACCACTTGCAACCATCAACCATAACATGTTTCAAATACATGTTTACATCCATTGGATTCTACCTAAGGATCGAAGATACGACCTAGAGGATATACTTTGGAAAGAGAGAAACAATTATGCGTAAAGCTCCTACAAAAAAAAGAAATCAAGGATGCACCCTTAAGGAAAAAGGGTATGATGCTAGTATCTAGCCTTCTTGAGCTTTACTTCACTGTATCTTAACTAGTTTAACTTCACGATTGTGAAGTTTCTGACCTCCATCTCCAAAATAAACAGATGTCAATCATGGTACCAAGTGTATGTACTAAGATGATTAGAGGTCTCCCTCTTCTCCACCATGCCATAACTATAAGGGTCGAAAGGTCACTACGTGCTTTTTAGAGTGCCTGCCACAACTATTCATCTCTCACACAAACCATCCTAGTCGAACTCGACATTCCTCAAGTACAAACCCCAAAGGCCTAAACCAATATCAGACAAGCACCCAAGGAATATCTCCTCCGAATTTAGACGATCTACGTGAGATGATATAAGCAAACTCGATAGCTATCCTCAAATCTCTACTAACCAAAAAAAAACTGGTCGGACCACCAATTGGATTTGAGACTCTAGTGGGATCTTTCTATTATACAAGTACTATGGTGCAGAGACTCAACTATGGAAGTGGATATGAACAAATGCGAAGCGCTAAAACCAAAGGAAAGAGTACGAACAGCAAAACTAGACTCTTCCAACAGAACTTTACAACCTTTCTCCTAGGTACGCTTGGTGGTGAAAGTATGTACTTGCCCTTCTGAAAATCTTGTTCCTCGTTCTTGCCCTTGTCCTTAATTATATGCCATATTATACCCTAGTAAAGATACTTCCTCCTGTCTTAGGTTTTATAATTTCTTCCTCCTTCTTGAGCTAAATCTACATCCATGAATTCCTCATCCTAGGGTTATGCTCCTTAGCCAAACTCCTCATCCCCTTCCGTGTGTAACCATGTTGACAAATCTCTCGAAAGCTGCCTCCATCGTACGGGAAACCCTATAAGCTTGAAAGAAAACCGGTCGTAGGTGAAACAACTACGGCTATAGATGGAAGCCGGGGCACTACTTCGCCCATCGATGAGGTTACCTCCCAAAAAGCCAGGAGCCCCAGAGACACAAGAAAGAAGGAGACAAGAATTCAAACAGAGGAAGAGAAGATAATGCGTATGGCTTTGGGGAATATGCCATTAAAACAAATCTTTTCTCTTGAAAATGCTTCTTTTAAAACCGTTTTGAAAATAATTTTTCAAATCCTTTATCTGATCTGGTAACCATCAGCTCTGATACCACGTGTAACACCCCACATCCGTTAGTGTCACTCACAAAGGGAATGCACTAAGTTCTGTGGAGCATTTAGGGTAAAAGATGCAGATAAATTACAAGACAGACAGAAATTAAAACAGCGGAAAATAAAACTTTGCTTTGTTGATAAAATAGTTTGTACAACGATTTATTTATAATATCAGAGTATCATCTGTCTTACAAAAATAAAGAAGCATAAAACAACATTTATATTCCCCAATGTAGCAAGAGCCAGCCATAGCATATGAAAAGAGAATCCAAGCAAAACTTCGACAAATCTTCAAGCTGGGAAAGAGTGATAATCCAACTTAACCTGAGCTATACTATTCCCTTCTTTACAACCTGGGGGGAACGGAAGAAAAGAAGACGAAAGAAAAACAGAGTCAGACATAAAGCCTGAGTAAGTTCAGTAACTTCTAGCATATGAACATGGGAAAAAACAAAACGACATGAATTAATTGAATACAAGATAACACCATGACGATAGGGTCAGCAAGATTAGACAAGATAATCACAAGATATGCTAAGATAAGATAAACTGGATATGCTCTAATACTTCCGCCGCTTCGCTATTTCCTTGTTATACTGGTTTCTATATCTCTGCACCACCTAACTAGCGTCCCAACTAGTAACGATAACGCGATCCCAATCCCTGTAGTTTCCATTGCCTTCAGGCATACATTTATAATTTATTACCTAGATCTAATCTAGGGTTTTCTATCAAGTGCTTTCTAGATTCAACTAGAGTTTACGCTATCTGCTGAACGCTTCTCGGATTCAGGGTTAATGCCACCTAGTCCAACTAGGGATTATGCTACCTGTCGAACGATGCCCCCAAGTCTAGGACACACTACCTAGAGTGGTATATGTTCCTATACTTCCCCACGCATGTATCGCGAATCGTTATCGCTTGTCTAGATGCACATGTCCTGTAATGTGCGGCCCGAGTCCTGTGTCAGGGCAAATCAAGAAACACAGAACTCGGTCGGGAGCTTTCAGATATCTGCCGATGCAGATGCTAAGGTCTGTTTTTATTCCAATGGCTATGGTCCCACTCGACCCCTCCCTCAACTAATGAAAGGCACACCTTGAAAAATGAGAACTATACGCAGGCCCCCCTATGCCCCACTGTCCTATGGCCATCCGCAATCATAACTAGATAGCAAGTATATGGTCTTTTGGAGTTCTCCGCCTTTCCGCTTCACGTATCTCGATTGACTCAAGATAGATGGTAGAAGACGAGTTGCTATCGTAGGGCTACCGGTTTCTCGCCGAATCACGCTGGTCCATCCTAATCTTTAGGTTGCCATATTTTGCAACCAAGGCATACCCTTGGTTCTTCTAACGCAGACCTTAACCTCTGTGAGCCCAGGAGGATCATCTGCAGCCTCACAGAGGGATACCAAGAGTACCCTCACGTCCCCTCGAAGCCTCGGGCTTCGTATCCCAATTCGTTGGAGCCTTCTTTTTACTCAGACGGACATTCGCTCCTTCCCATGTTATACTAAGAATTACTACTTAGTTTTGCTAACTAAGGTTTACCACTTAGTTTCCAGAATCGTCGTTTTCTTAACTAAGGTTTACTACTTAGCTCCTTTTAACTAAGGTTTACTACTTAGTTCTCTTTCTCGTCAATTTGGATTGGTTAAGTGTCATTAATCAATTCAAGCTAACTTAACCCTCTTCATTTATCTTGTTAAACTGGTTAAGTGTTATCAGTAATTCATGTTGACTTAACCCTACCACAAACCAAGTTATATTGGTTAAGTATTTCTTATTACTTAACCCTACCCATTCATCCTGTATTGGTTAAGTGTTCCTTTTTAACTTAACCTTGCCCGTCTGTTTTAACTAACATGTTATTAATGGTTAAGTATTATCCCTTCATGTTTTAGACTTAATCATATTCCTTTATCACAATCTGATGGTTAAGTGCTCAAGTTTACTTAACCCTACGGTCTAGTCCAGCTAACATATCAAATTGGCTAAGTGTATTAACTTTTACTTAACCCCAACCTCTAGTCTAGTTAACATGTCAATTTGGCTAAGTGTATTAACTTTACTTAACCCCACCTTCTAGTCTAGTTAACATGTTAATTTGGCTAAGTGTTTTATTAGTTACTTAACCCCTACAAATCTTGTCTTGTTAAGTTGGTTAAGTGTCCCTATGGACTTAGCCCTCCTATTCTAGTTTAACTGTGTTAAGTTGGTTAAGTGTTCCTATGGACTTAACCCTCCCATTCTAGCTTAACTGTGTTAAGTGTCTGTATGGACCTAACCCCACCCATCGGTTTTGTTATCATGTTGAATTGGTTAAGTGTCTTAGTTAACTTAACCCTACCATCCTTGTTCTAGCTTTAACTAAATAAATTAAAGCCGCGACCACTCACATTAGACAGATATTGTTGCGATTATTGGATGTGCCGGTTGGTTCCGGGCAGGTTTACATCGCAACTCAGTCTAACCTCGGGTTAGGCATATTCGTGTTTTTTAAGTTCAAAGGGTTTTGATTAATTTTCAAATCAGGTTTTGAAAGTAACCATCCCGTCCGTCGGATCAGTTAGGGATAGCCAGGGAGAGCAGGAAACTTGTATTTTCCAAACCCAAGCCTAGACACTATCCTCTCTGTCACCCTAGAACTTTCTGGTGTATTATTAAAAGAGATATCGTTAATAAACCTTTAATTTGTCTAAATTTACATTTTCTCATTTAGGACAAATTCTATAAGTAAATTATTCCTAATTTACTTATTTCCTAATTACTCTTTTAATGTAAATTGTCAACATTCATTCTTATGGCCCATTTCCCCCTCTAAATCATATTTATGCTTTTTGGTATGTAAACTTTACCAAATTAAGTGTCACTAACCATGATTTTGCTAAACATGGCAATTACACCCAATTATGGCCAATTTCAAATTTATGCCAATATACTTATTATGCCAAATTAGCTAATCCAATTCTGATTTAACATTCTAATTATAGTTCATGTCAAACTAGACTTATTATTCTAATTCACAGTTCATGTAAATGCTAAATTTACAAGTCAATACTAGATTCAAATTACACATCCTATAATTCATGTCAAATTTATCCAATTTGCATTTTTTATAAACATGCCATAATACATATTCCCAATTTATGCCAATTTCCAAGTTTATAACTACGTTTTTAGTAAATTTCATATTTTGCCCAAATCGTATTCCCATCGTTCGTATAATCGTGATTCAATCTAGATTATAGATAAATCTAGATTCGTAGAAAATAGGGAATGAACCAAAGATGCTATGAAAAAGATAGACATAACAACTGGCATAAAATGATAATTTACTAATTACAGACCTAACGAATTTCACTGAAATTGATCTAAAACATCGAAGGCCTATAGGTCTGAAAATCTTATGACATAAAAAGGGTTGAATAACGACGTAGGTTCAAGAGCATGGGTAGACCTAACTTAATAGGTAAATTCCCAAGATCTAAAACTAAAGAAAACCAAGAATAGACAGAATAGATAATCAGGTTTAGACCCAATTTCACAGTCACAAAACTTAAGCAACACTTTCCTAGTCATGAATCATAGGTGGTTAATCACAGTTGTCCTTGTTATGTCATAGGCAATAGTTTATGTTTCCTAATCAAAGGCATAGGCTTGTGTTCATAGTCAAGGAAATAATTCTCATAGTCACAACCACAGTCATAGGCAATGTTCATAGTCATAGGCAATGTTCATAGTCATAGGAAATGTTCATAGTCATAGGCAATGCCTAATTGGTCATCGAATCATAACAGTTCTTAATTAGGTCCAAGGATATAAGCACTGATAGAAAGATTTGGCATATTCTTTTATTCCTTTAATTTCATGTCACGAACAGAGAGAAATGTTCAAATCTAAAAAGTAACCGACTTACATTGATCAGTTTTTAGAATAGAAAGATGGCGTTGCTATGATTCGTGCGACGTTGCTTGAAACCGTTTGAGTTAGCCTTTGATTCTTATCTTGAAGCTTTAATCTTGATTCGAATCTCTTCTGGACAACTTGAGCAGCATAACCTTGTCTTGGATTTTCGTATTATTTTCTTATTTTTATTTATTTATACATTTTCTCAGAGGCAACACAAGGATAGAAAAGAATTGTGAATAGAGAAGGAGACTAGGGTTGTTTATGTAGTGTAGAAGTCAACGAATCTGGTCAGAATGGCGTCCGGATACAGAAAAACGAACCAGGCTGCAGATTTGGAAAAAGCGGGGGAGGTCGACTACCCAGCCGACAAGGGTCTTGGGCCAGAAAATTCCCGCCCAGCCCAATCTGGGTCCGATTTTTGAATTTTGAACTCGTTTTCTGACCTGTTCGAATTTTAAATCGAATTCTGAAACTTCTAAAGACCATAACTCCTTCATAAGGAGTCCGATTAACGCAAACTCAGACTCTGTCTCATGTAGAATTCTGAGACGAACGCAATGGCACAGCCCGTTTCCCTTGATTTTGATTTTAAAATTTAATTCTGCCTTGATTTGTGAATCCTAGTGTTACAGAATTACGGGGTGTTACACGGTATCTTTTATTTCTTGAAATCAAAATTGGTCATTTTTGGAAAGATGAACAATTCGAGTATCCATAAAATCGTATAGGGCATTTTGAGTAAGAAAATCATTTCAATACTTTCCAGGTAATTGCAAGATTATTTTTAGCACGAAAATAACTCACTGTTTTTTCAGAAATAACCAAATTCAAACATGTTATATTTGGCAAAGATGAATTTACGATTTCAAAACATTCTAGAAAATCGCAAGTGCAATTTAGGGAAGAAATTCATTCAAACATTTCCAAAAATTGAATGAGTGATAAAGCGATATCAAGACCAAATCAACGCTTAAAATCAGAGAACATTTAAAGTTCTAAACCCTGTAAATACACCTACTTCATCATTGGCATGAGCATCGAAAATCACAAGCATTCAATCGAAAAAGTAAATCAGAGGGACTCACATACTTCAGAGTTTTCGATTAAATTGTAACACCAAATCAGACGACCAGGGAGCATCGAATAAGCGGAGGCATCAGAGAACAAAATCAAATCAACGTTGAAGTCGCGATTTGGAAGGAGGAGCAAAACCCTAATTTTCATTCGGTCACCATTAAAAGGGAAAACAAGAAGCCGACATTTTTTAGTGACATAGCATAAGTTAAAGGGAGGATTTGTGTTGTTTGTTTTAAGCTGTTCTTTCTTATTGTAACCGGTCTATAGTTTTCAAGTTTTTCTTTAAACTAGGATTTTAGCTACAAGGTTTTATAGTTAGGAAAATCTGCTCTCGGGGTTTGAGATCAGTGCAAGGTTTTGAGCATAGGATTAGAACAATAGCGAGGGGTCGCGAGTATACAAGTGTTGTATGCGGGACATTGTTTTGAATACATAGTAGAAACCTTGAGGAATGCAGCAGTATCCAGGGGTTTGCAGAAGCCGGGTAAATTTATGCTGTTTATTTTCTGCATTTACTTATTCTACTGTGATATGTGTTGTGATAATTTTTATATTCCTCAAAACTGCAATAAACCATATTCACCCCTCCTCTAGGGTTAATTTAGATCCTACAAGTGGTATCAAAATAGGTATTTTTAACTCTAGAGTCATGGATTTCCCAAACAGTGATTTTTCTATTCATCAAGTTAACGAGAGTCAGTTCGGTAATACTCCAACTATTTTCAATGGAACAAATTTTTTGAATTAGAAATTAAAAATGGAATTTTATTTCAAATCGGCTAATTCTGAATGTTGGAATATTATGAAAATGTGGGAGATATGTTAGATAAAAAGAATAAAGTTATCAATGCTCGTGTTATGCATATTATTTATTCTTATCTTAGTATTGATCAGTTTAAACGTATCTCTCATTGTTCAACTGCTGAAGCGACCCGAACTTCCCCGGTCTCCGAAGAGAAGAGAAAGAACGAATTACTGTGAGGACAAGACAAATCAGAACGCAGACGGAAGAACATTTCATTGTATATTACAACAATGCATCAGATTACAAGAATATACAGAGTATAAATGAATATTACACAGAAATATCAGAGATTTAAATTACATTTAAATACATAGCAGCGGAAAATAATACAATACACAACTAGAAGAGATATACGGATACAAAGCTTTCCGGATATCGTTCCAGCTGTAAATCAGGATCCTGTGAATATAAATCTGCAAAACCAAAACTACTAGCTGCCCGTGTCAAAGTAGGGGAACCCAGAGTTTAGGTTAAAACAATAAACTCCAGGTCAGTCATGAGACTGGTGTGAGAACTAAAACAGTTATTAATCTTTATTTTAAAGTTCGGTAAATCAAGGGACCACGCCGTATAACACGGAACGGGTTTCCTCCCAAGAATACCAGTGCATAAAACAAACAGTGCAATGCTAAATAAAGAAAAACGAAGCTATTATAAGACCCAGTTCCCATCACACAATGCAACGCAAGCCGGAGGATAGGGTTTTTACCTTATAATAGCCAAGAATGCTTGATACGTTTAAAACAAATCATTTGATACTATTATAAGTGCATAGTGTATAAAACAACTTCAAATCATAAGTATCAATCATGGACGGCATAAGCGCCCCATCCCACTATGTCACCATACTAGGCTCTACAAATAAAACCGTAAATGTCACGTATTTGGAAATTGGATTTCCATCTATGAACCGAGGCAAAAGATAGTCCTCAACCGATTCAAGACTCTCTAGCCCGAGCCTCAGGAACAGCCGCAACTGCCCCTTGGATCGTCAGGGCCGGTCCACCGATGTGGATTATAATGCCTAAACACTACGTTTCTCCGCCCTATGGGGCGTAAATGAGCCAACAAATGACTCCATCGAACCCGGATCGTCCGATCAAACCGAGGCGCCTCGCAACAGCAACAACCACATAAGTCAAACTCGTCAGGGCGTGTAAAACAACTGACGCCACTTCTATCTAGAAAGAAAACGCATGTCCCCCCTGAGGTCCATCTCCCTTTTTTGGTTCATACCGGGGGTGAAATTTGCGAAGTAAACGTTATACAAAGCTACGCCACAAAGGCCGTGCTTTGATCATCAACCACAAGACTCTGCTTTTCAACAGAAGCCTTGATCATTTTCCACTTAGGCATGCCACACAGGCAATTCACTCTATGCGTTTGGTATCCATCAGTATATAACCCCTGAGCTCGTACGTCTCAGAGAAGGGCGTTAAGCAAGAGAATAAATTCTCCGCTGCCAAACAGATATATATTTAATAGAAATCAATCACACAGACTAAAATCCAAAGTCAGACACACAGTCCATTTACAAGTCCGTTCTGGGTCTGAACGAAACCAGAGGCACCTAGTACCCCTCATATCCATCGATCTCCAAATACGTCTGGACGATCACCAACTGTTTCCATCTTCTTGGGTGTACAGCCCAATCAAGATCATCAGTAATTGCCTTAACGACGTGAAGACCTCCGGTCTTCAACCACCGTCTTCATCTTCGACACCACGTCGAATCAGTTATTCAGAATGGGATAAACCCGGTCTTTCTGAATAACTCGCGTATATACTATAAAAGTGTTACACAAACACAACATACGCCTCATTCCACTTCAGAATATTCTTTTTATTGAAATATTCTTATATTTTGGGAAAGGTTCCCATTAATTTTATCAAAGATAAATTCTTTAAATTTATTCTTTAATCTCCTTTGAATATCAATTCAAACTAGTCGGGATTAGCGAACCACACCGAAGTAATCATTTATTTTAATTTCCCAATCCCAACCTATTCATCCCATGAAGTAAAACTGGTCATACTTCATATCTAACACCATGGTGTTATCGGTAAATTCAATTACCATTTCACATTCAAATCTAATTAAAGATTTAACTATCGCCTGGAGTAAAACTGGTGATACTCCATTCTAACACCTTTTCAATCTAATTAAAGATTCATTAAAACTCCACTTAGTTTTAATCTTTAACTGGGTTAAAGAATCAGTGTCATTTAAAACACGGTTCACGATAAACCCAAAATCACATTCCATTAATTATCGGGTTAAAGAACGAGTGTTATTTAAAACACTGTTCACGATAAACCCAAAAATCAATACCAATTCAATTCCAATTAAATATTATTTAATTGGTACACTTCATTAAATCTAAATAAAAAGATTTAATCCTTTTCTCAACTGGGCTTAAGAACAGTGTTAATGAAGACACCATTCACGACAAACCCAAATCACATTTGATATTAAATACAAGGCTCTGAATAGAAAATATATCGGCTTATATTCAATATCAAATTCTACGACCAACAAATATCGTATTGGAAATAACGATATATATACATATCTTTCAAATTTCCATAACAACATCTGTATGATCACGAAATCTAACATCGAAATATTCCAAAGACAATTTCGATTCAAATCCATTCCAATTCAATTATTGGAAATTCTGGTTACTTTTAAAACCCTTTTCAAATTCAATTTATTTATTTAAAAATAAATAGAATTATAATTCTAGTTCAAAACTAGTTCATTTCGATAAAAATCTATTTTTATCTTTTCAAATATGGAGTTTTTCATCCCAATTCTTCCCAAATCATTTCTTAAGATTTTACACAAATTATTACTATTTTTAATAATTTTATCAAGGCCCGTACAGTCGATTTCCATCAACGGCCATCGAACTGCACTTATAGCGACCTTTTCCAAATTTGATTTGGACACAATTCCAAATCCAACCGTTTGATTTCTAATTTCTAATATTCGTTAGAAAGCTCTTTTCAATACGAACCCAACGGTTCCGGTTTTAGGAGAATCCGACGGTCGGATCTCCCGCAATGTCCATTTGAAGTCAATGGTCGAAATTCGCGAACTGCCGCGGCGCGGCGCGTTCTATTCAGGCCATTATATTATATATATAATATATATAATATATACTTTGTCGATTTCCTTTTCAAAACGATTTTTAATTCAATTTCAATTCGTTTTCAATTCAGTTTGAATTTCAAATTAACTCAATTTCAATTCAAATTCATTTCTATTCAATTTCAATTCGAATTCATTTCAAAACGATTTCAATTCTATTTCAATTTAATTCGAATTCATTTCAAAACGATGTCAATTCTATTTCAATTTAATTCGAATTCATTTCAAAACGATTTCAATTCTATTTCAATTTAATTCGAATTCATTTCAAAACGATTTCAATTCTATTCGAACTCATTTCAAAACGATTTCAATTCTATTCGAACTTCAAACCATTTCAGTTTATTTCGAATTTCAAATCAATTCAATTAAATTCGAATTTCAATTCACTTTAATATTCACTTCAATTTGAATAAAATCGATATAAATATCGTTCACGTCAAAATGGCGTCAATCTATTAACGCGGCTTCATATATTTCGATTTTCAAATATTCTATTTCAAATATTTCTTTTTCAAATATTTCTAATTTTCAAATATTCCTAATTTTCAAATATTCCTTTTTTCAAATATTTCTATTCAAATATTCTATTTCAAACATTTTTTTTTCAAAACTGGAATGAGGCCCAATCAATTACCATATAATGTTAATTATATGGATTTTCTACAACACATGTATACAATAACAACGATGAATAATCAACCATCATCCAAAGTGCATTCTACACTGTATAAGCATCAAATATAAATATTCAATGCTTATAACAGCCTGTCAATCAATCGATCGACATACAACTAAACAATCGGGATTAGTGTACGTCAAATATCATCCCAATACCCGTGTGGGGTTTCAAACAATCAAACACAGATTTTATCTATAACACGTTAAAAATCCTATTTTTAACTACAAAATATTTTCCACTATAAAATATTTTATTTCATTTCACACCACATCACACAATCAACTACACATCAAAATCAAACAAACAAGCATACAAGCCGTCCATGGTCTGTGGACGACGGGTGTCGGGTGCTACTAAACACCGTCTGCATCCTAGTAAATATTATTAACTAGAAAAAGAAAGTTAAAGGTGAGAAGTTCTCACAGATTAGCTAATCCAATCCCACGACTCTTCTTATGTTGAAATCTTCGCCGTTCTTGCCTCTTGTCACTTTCTTTGCCCGTATTCTCTACATATGTAAAAATCGAATTTTTACTTCGCTATTCAATATATGAAAATCGAATTTTTACTTTGCTATTCAATATATAAAAATCGAATTTTTACTTTGCTATTCAATATATATAAAAAACGAATTTTTACATCGCTATTCAATATATGAAAATCGAATTTTTACTTTGCTATTCAATATATAAAAATCGAATTTTTACTTTGCTATTCAATATATAAAAATCGAATTTTTACTTTGCTATTCAATATATAAAAATCGAATTTTTACTTCGCTATTCAATATATAAAAATCGAATTTTTACTTTGCTATTCAATATATGAAAATCGAATTTTTACTTTGCTATTCAATATATGAAAATTGAATTTTTACTTTGCTATTCAATATATAAAAATCGAATTTTTACATCGCTACTCATATAAAAATCTAATCTTTATCTTCACTACTTCATGATAAAAATAAAGTTCATATTTCTATTTCGCTTCATATATCGTAAAGATTATATTTTTATTATTCTACATGAATAAAGATCATATTTTTAATATGCCACTAATATAAAAATTATATTTTTAACCCTTCTATATTATAAAAATTATATTTTTATCCTTTTCATATATAAATAAAAAAAAGAGGTAATAAAAAATACTTACAGTACAACGAGATTCTTCCAAGGGGGGGGGGGGGGTTTACTGGCGCGCGTCGACGTAGGCGGAAGGTCGGGGGAAGTGGTAGGCGGCGGCGGAGGGTGGTGTAGGTGGCGCGGAGGAGGTGGCAGGACGTTGGCTGCATTGGGGGTTGGAGCGTCTTCGATTTGGGGGTCTCGCGGGTTGGGCTCGTGGGGTTCGAGCAGGGAAGAGAGAGGAGGATAGGGGAGTGAGGAGGCGGAGAAGGGGGGGAGGTGACTGGCGCGAGCGGCGGCGGTAGGTGGAGGGTCCGGCGGCGTGTGGAAGAGAGGGGCGACGGGTAGGCTAAGCGAGATTTTTTTTTATTTCAGATCTGGTTTGACTTCTGAGAAGAGAGAAAGGAAAGGAGAGTATATATATAATTATATATATTTAATTAATTTAATTTTCAAAAAGCAACTTTTTATTTCGAACTCGAAATCGAACCCACCGACTATCGTCCCTAGCTAATTACCCCCATTCCGAACACAATGGGATATGTATCGTAAGCTGATTCGATCGTTTCGATCAGTTTCCGTCAAAATCAAAGTATAAATCTATATATTGAATTTGAACGCGTATTTCAATTTACTGGGCCCACATACTAACTAGAAAAATTCCCGAAAAATATTTTCTAGCTTCGTATTGACGATACGGTCCTAACAAAACAAGTTTCATCAAATTCTGAGACCGTTTGAAAAATGGTCATTTTCCAGTCGATTAAAATCAACTGAAACTGGTCAAACACGTTTTCCTTTGCCACGCTCACATATTGATTCGAAAAATTATGAAATTTGAAACCTAGCAATAACTTGACATCACGGATCCAAAAAAAGTGGTTTCGTCGAAATCCGAGGTCGTTTGCAAAATTTCCATTTTTAAGGGCCGGAATTCCATAGCGACTATTCAGAATTTTCAACTGGACACATCTTTTTATCCCCGCTATGAAATTTCGATTTTTCGGATTCGTTGGAAAGATATTCACAATTAGATTCAAATATTTTTGGTTTCACTAAAATCCGGTTTATTTTGCACCCGGTATGTTCCATTGAAGTTTGAAATCGAATTATCGAACTACCGCGCCATTTTCAATTCCTTTTATAAATATAAATAAATATTTATATTCCCACGTCGAGCTATATAAATATATACGTTTGAATTCTATTCAGAATAAATTTCTCGTCGTTTTTATTTAAAATATTTCATTTTAAATAATCAAAATTCGCAAAAATTGCCAAAATAAAAAATTTAAACTGGCCCAGATTTTCGGGTTACTACAACTGCGTAAGAAAATTGGAAGGCTCTCGATGTTATATATGGAAGAAAAGACAATAGGAGGTCCAAAACCTCGAAAGTCAACTCAAGTTTAGAAATATGCCTGAAAGGAGTCACAAATGAAGAAACGGACGATGATAACGATGAAGACTCAACAAATGATGGGCGAAGCGAATTTTCTTTTGAAGAATTAGTTCTTCTATGTGAAAATTAACTAAAACCATTGATAGTCTCCAAAGGAAGAATAAATTTCTAAAATTTGAAAATCTTGAGTTGATTAGCAAAAATAATGTATTAGAATTGAAACTTGAAAACAAAAAATTAGAAAACTTCGATTGCAAAAACTGTTTGTATTTGGAAACAGAGATTAATAAGTTCAACGATTTTGAAAAATTGGAATTTGAAAAACAATAATGTTTTTAAAAGGAGATGCTTGAGTTTAAGACCAAAATTGTAGAAGCTTAAAAATGAAAATTTGGTCTTAAAACGAAAAGATGCCGAGAAAAGAGAATTTGACATGAATAGATATTCGAAGCTTGTAAATGAGAATAACCTGATGAAGTCCAAAGTCAATGATTTTGAGTTGAGATTTAAAAATTTCAAATAGTCAAAATTCGTTAAATTCACTATTGAAAAATAATTCCAAATTTGAAAACAAGAAAGGACTTGGGTTTGAAAATTTAATCGAAAAACAAAAATCTCAAAAATTCTCGAATTCTTCAAATTGTTTGATTTTTGGAAAAATTAATAACAATCAAAGTAAATATTGGTTTAAAAACAATTCGTTTGAACAAATAAGGTCCCGAAATTTACAAATTCAATTGTGACCAAAATTAAGCAAATTTGGGTTCCTAAAGGCATAATGATAAATTCAAATGGATTGTTATTTAAACAACTTTGGGTATCGAAAGTCGTAAACAAAGTTAGGAGTGGTTTTACAACTTCTGTTAGACCACTCGATCTCCTAAATACTTAGGACCAGAGGTTGGCTAAGGAACAACTTTCTAGAAGAATCATAGATTGTCCCATATTTGAATTAAAGCTATCCAATATATATTCCTTAGCCATTAGTGGTGAGTTGGAGATCCATGAGCTATAAATGGTAAGTCCGGTATGATCTCTAAACTAATTTTTCTTTTTCTATTTTAATTCTCCCTTTCCGTTAATTCACTTTGACACTGCTATAGTATTTCCTTCATATCTAGAGCTTCTTAACTTCAAATTGCAAAATTCCTTTTTTTTTCTTCTGGAAACTAGATTCAATTGTCTACAACTTTCATATTTTGATGATTTCCATATATTGAACTTAAATTTGTGAATAACTATAATTTATTTGAAGTTTAGCTTTTAGAAAATTCCCTGAATTTCTGATGGTGTTGTAGTATGTTGACCATATCTTGAACTCTATTACTCGGAATTCTAAAATTCTTGATGATCTGAAAAGCTAATGAAATTTCACACATCTTTTCTGTTTTGTATTTCTTCTAATTCACCTTGGAAAGCCTTGAAAATCTGCACTTAACACATCGCACTACTTGAAAACATCTTTTGATAAGTTGTGATAATTTCATAGCTATTGGTTTGGGTTGACTATTTGATTTTGAAATCATTTGAAATTGTTGATATGTTCAATATCATACACTATTTGGATTGGAAATTGTAAATCTTTTGTGATCGATGTTTTATTAAAGTCTCATGGATCATCGTGCATGGATTTGAATCTTGAAATTAACACATCTCATCAAGTAATTTGATATTAACTGTTTTAATCTTAGATCATGGATTGTCTCTTGGGATTGTTGTAAATATTATGAAAAATTCTCTTATGAATCTTGCTTTGAAACTTATTTTTTCTACTGCTCTGATAAATGATGTTAAATTGTTAGATTTGTCTGCTTGGTTTTGGTGATTGGATGATTTGTCACTTTGGGAAATCAGGAACTACAAGTGGTATCAGTCTTAGAAGTATTGAAAATTTCATATTCAATTGTATGATTTTTGAAACTGGTTTTCAACTTGCACAGTTCTTTCAGAATCCCTCTTGAAATTGATATTTTCAATTTTAAAATCATTTTTGATTATTTATTCAAAAAAATTGAAACTATTGACCAAACTGAACTATTTTGGAACTCATCAAAATTATTATTAGATTTATGAAATTGTGATGAGTTGTGACTATAGTATATCTCATAACAAGAGGAGATGTTATTTAAATTCTCATGATGATTGGACAGATTTTATAATATCTTTGAATTGGTTCTTATTTCACGATCATCTTATTTTTCTACCATCTTTCTTTCATTCATCATGATTTTATATAATGTGGAGAGTTTAGTTTTTTTGACATCATTAAATAAAGTACAGTTTCAAAATTTGTGATGGAAATGTGACTATACTATTTTTCAAAATGAGATAGAGCTGAAAATTTTCAAAAATCCCAGTATGGTTGAACATATCTCATAATATGATTAATTTAGAAATTTATTTCCCAACCATCTCTATCTCTACCATATTTCTATCATTCATTATGGTTTTATATAATGAGGAGATTTTTATATAACAGGTGTTACTCTAACCTCGTTTAAAAAACCTATATGGTCATGGATGGTTAGAGAATGCTTATAATTTAAGTTGCAGTTGGTCTCACTTAAAGGTCTTATGGTTATGCATGATTAGTGTGCTCTTAAAATTAATAAAAAAATGAATATATATATACATATATATATATATGTGTGTGTGTGTGTGTGTGTGTGTGTGTGAAATCCTCCTGGTTATGTGAAAACCGACCTATACATCCATTTTCTGAAATGTGAAATGTGTTACTATTTTATGATATATCATGATTTTTTGGTTGATAGTTTTTGGATTTGCGATAATTCGATTTTTTCCTGTTGATTTGAATTTATAACCATAGTCCAAATCCATCGCTAATTTATGCTTAATTTTTTAAATTTTATTTGAAAATTATTGGAACTCATATTCGTACATTTAAAGATTTATAACTCTCTCCATTTTATAAAATCCATCATAAATCCATCATTTTAAAATGTGAAATTTGCTTCTAGTTTGAAGAATATTGTATTTTTTGTTTGATTAGACATGGTTTACGGTATTTATTCTCTCTCTTGATTTGAATTTACTTTTCTAGTCTATACTCATCACTATTTCGATTTCTATATCCATTTGATGATAACAAAAAGAGGGGGAATGGTTAAGATTTTGATTGACGAGTGAATAATTCAAGAATATTTTTAATATTGGAAATTCGATCTTTTTACTCACTCACATACACATATGTAGGGGGAGTTCAGTTGTAGGGGGAGCATACAAATAGGGAGAGTTCTATACTTCACATTCAAACACATTTATCATATTCAAAATCTTATGTGTATGTTTGTCATCATCAAAAGAGGGAGATTGTTGAATATAACCGTATGATTTTTATTTGATGATAATAAACATATATATTATTATTTAAGTGTGTTTGTATCTGTACTATTCTATTGCATCAAATAAAGAAATAAATATTTATTTTGTATAATACATGTATACACCCAAAATGGTGTAGTTCTTGCACAAAGTTGCAAAGTTCAAAGGAGGTGGCACTTGTGCTACCACTTCTTCCACAAGGCCTGCCACTGACACATCTCTAATTACTCTGTCATTTGTAGCGGTGCTTATTCCAGATCCCTTTCTTCCTCCTCTTCTTGTAATGATTTTCTATTACCTAGACAAATAACATGTATCTTTAGAAAACAAGATTAAGATCAGAATAGTTTTAAGCAAGAACAACACAAAAGGAACGATGAAGATTAAGAGGATAAATATTATTATTATTACGAAAAAAAGTACGTTCTCTCCAAATTAGCTCATTCTAGGGCATCCCTTACCCCATCTCTAATAAGTTACACCCCAGTCATGCTAATGTGTTCGCTCAACCAAAACTCTGATACCAACTGTAACGACCTACCTTCTTGACCCTTGATAAAATTACGCTTAACACCTCCCAGGTGTCCAAGTGCCATAACCTAAACATCCGAAAGGTGAGTTGTCATGGGGTAAATAAGAAAGAAAGAAAAAAAATCAAGATAAGTAGAATAAGATAGGACAAATCATCTCATAGCAGAATAGTTAGACATAATACACAATAAATATGTTGTACCTAAGGTTACTCTTTAACATGGAGTTATCAGAGTTACACAAAAGTACTACTACCAGCAACATAGACAGTTATACAACCTGCCTTCACAATTGTTGGTTTTATATATACATACATAAACCATAAACAAACATAAATAACGAAGAAAATAAGTGAGCCTCCTGCTCCACTATCATCTTTAAAGAGCCCTAAGAAACTTGCTACTCTCGGATAACTTAAATATAAATGAGTACCCGAGAGTTTAGGGAAAACAAAAAACTCGGGTCAAACAATAAGTCTGGTATAAGAAAAAACTTGAATTAAAAGGTGGGAATAAACAATAACTATGTGAGAGCACACCATAATATGCGGAACGGGTTTACCCTCACATTATCAACCTTTCATCACTACCATGGATACAAAAATTAAACATCACATGGTGATCATTTCACTTCCTGATGAAGTTAGGAATATGTACAATTTAAAACTTTGGAACTAAAGAAAAATGAAAGAACTTTCCAACAAATGACTAGGAGAGTGCACCCCATATCGAAAGTATACCTCTAGTCCATATACTTGAGAACTCCAATGGCTCTCGGAAACTTACAAGCGAGACTCCGTACAAAAATTGAGAATCCAAGTATTTCACGTCATAGTGCACATAAAATCGAACTAATCTAGAATTGATATTAAATACCCTAATGGGACCAACCCCATATAGTTTGGCTTCCACTCGCTCTTTGTTTTAGTCATTTCCGACAAAGGGTATCAATGCTCAAATGAGCAATAATTGTCTTATTGACGACCCATAAAGGGAAAGATGGATCAATAGTCGATAATTCAACTATCGAGAATTTTCAAAATGATCATATATGGAAATTAAATCTCATGCGCTTACCTCTTCCCATTTATTTCAAATTTGTACTATCCACTGGTTAAAAACAAAGCCGGGCAAGTGAAGGTAGTGTTACCTCTAGGCATTACCTCATCAACATTTTTAATCCTCAAGATAGGGACGCGTTTTCATACCTCGATGATTAGTGATAAGAGAATGACTAAATGCTTTCCATATAAACGATATCGATTATGGAGATTTCATTCCATATCCGTATCAAAATCTTTAACTTTTAGAAACCAAACTTGTGCTAGGATTTTACATTTATATAGAAAACCTAACTTGGAAATCACTTTGTCATACTACATTGATTAACTTTTAAACCAAATTTATCACTTCTATATCGCTATTTAAAATAATCAAATCACTTTAAAATCCATGATAAATTATTTCAAAAAACCCATTTCAAATAATTAAATAACTTCCATTATGTTAAGTTACTTTCAAAACAATACTTTTTTAAAATGATTTACTAAGTTCAATTACTTTTGGTTTAAATGGTTAATTAAATTTAAATAATTAATTAACTTTAAAACATCATTAATAAGGTAGTTAATAAGATTCAAAACCTTGTTATTAAAATAATTAATTAATCTTAAAATTAACAAATTGATTAATTAGTACTAATTAGAAACTTAATAATCCATACTTATCATTAATTAAAATGATTAATAAATCTTAATCACATAATTAACTAATGAATATTAATCCTATAATTAACACTTGATTAATTAATCTTAATCACATCTTTAACACTAAGTTAATTAATCTTCAGTAAGTAATTATTACTTAATTAATTAATCGTGATCACTTCATTTTTAATTAATTAATTAATGTTATCATCATTATTTAAAATGATAAATTAAAATTTTAAAATGTCATTACTAAAATAGTTATTTAGCCATGATCTCATTTTTATTTTATAACTTAAAAAAGTCTTTGTAAAATCCAAGCACAAGTTTTAAAGAAACCCAAATTTCAAAGGAGTGATAATTTCAAAAGTGTCGATAAAGAGATAGTCACCATACAGACACTTCCATAATCACATTTCACATGTTATTCATTAGTTCAACCATTACATAACATGATATGAGCATGAAAACATATGTAGACAGTAAACATATAGCATATAGATCATTACTTTGAAACAGGACTACATTTTTTCTAAACTAACCACAAAATTGCTTGCTAACTTTTCAACACTTCATCTTTCGGATGACATAACCCAACCAACACCACAATATAAGCAAACACTCAAAAATATAAGGTAATACCATCATTTTAAAATAATAATATAAAGGTTAAAAATTTAGTTGTAAAGGCAAGATTTTTACTCGCCAAAAAGCTACCAAATAAACTAAACTTTCACTAAACTTCCAAACAACACTAGGATTTGCACTTGAACTTGGTTTTAGACCTTTACGAAAGCTTAAAATTTCGGCCTTGAATGGTTTTAGACTTGGTCAAACTTATTTTGGGTGGATACGGTTTTGTTTGCAAGTTAGGTGATGTAGAGAAGGAATATGAGTGTTTTGAATGGTTTTACTTAAGGAAGAAATGAAAGGTTGGATTTTTAAACTATAAATCCAATTTGGAAGCCATGGAAAGTTAGAAAAGACATGGAGGAAGCTTTTAGGATGAAATAGAATTGAGAAAAAATGAGAGAAAGAATTAAGGTATTTAGTTTTATACAAAGTACATAAAGAAAGTTACTAACATATCCTAAAATACTTAACCTTCACTAGAATTTTGCCACCTCATCCCTACGAGTCTAAGATTATTCCACCTCTTCCACACGTTACCTACTGCCCTCCCTTTTTATTTAATGCATCGTTATTCCTATTTTACAATAATGTAGGCATATGTGTACTTGCTTTGACACATATTTACCTATGTGTACAAATACACTTTTATACTTATTCATTTTTATAAATTTTTGGTTCTAGGTCACATCACCTTATTCTTTTCTTATATATTTTTCTTAAGTGTGTTATTAACACTAATTTCATTTAACTAAAGTGCATACATGTTTGAATATTAATTTGGATGTTTACAACATTTCAGACAACTTTTAAACACTGAAAAATCGAAAAATCAGAAAACGATTTTCGGTCATTTTCTATTTTCTTTCGAACCTCAAGTTTTTGTAAACTAACCTTTTTAAATGATTTTACCACCATTAATTATTACAAATAAGGGTTTATTTGACTTATGAAATCCATTATTTAAATATGTTAAATACTTTAAATATTCGAATACAAAGTGATTAATTTACAGATTGTTACAATGTGTGTGTGTGTGTGTACGAAGGCTGGATCAAATCGTTTTGAAATATCTCTAAGAAAGAAGCAGGACATAACAGAGTTCAATGCACGAACCCCAATCCACTATGGTGCATAGCCACGAAATAGTACTAATCCCTAGGGATAAGTCGGTAGCTATTCCTGTGATTTTGGAATCGCGAGAGCGATCCTTCTAGACCCCTCTCCTGGTTGCTTGCTTCCTTATTCTGAATGTTGTTTTAATTGTTGCCTCGTTATTTGAGAGATACGAAGTGATTTGTAATGAACTTGAGTTCTCAGCTAGTACGTCGTGTATTTATACTAATCTAAAGCATGAATTATAGTTGATCTCTGACTTAGTGGGTTCTTGGATGTTGTTTTGCTGAATTCGGTCGACCGTTCTCTCGTGATACCATCCGTGCTTGATGCTTGGACATTCGAATCAACACTCTAGGTCATTCGCCTCGATAATTGTCAAGTCATGCTCGTCAGGATAGCCGAAAGTGACCGAGAACAAAACCGGATAACATTAGAAATGACATTTAAATAGTGACCGGGCATTAACTCAAATCACAGTCTGTTAGATATGTGTTTGCATTCTTACATTACAGTGGAATAAATAATTAGATTTACACTGCATCATATTATGTAACACAACTATTGTATTTGGATCATTCTGACAAGGATTTTGTATCTCAAGTGGAGGATTGTTGTTGAATTCCCACTTGAACTAGGTTTTAGCTTTATGTAACTGAGTATTCGTGTTGAATTTCAGACAAATGTGTGTTTTCCGTTTTGCAATTTGACAATTGCCGTTGTTATTTATTGTCCGGGGACATTTGCGGTTTTACAAAAAATGATTTGTTGCTCGTTTTGATTGTCATGATTATAGAGAATTTAGTTTTTTTCTTTTCTTTTCTTTTCTTTTTAAAGACGATTAATTTAGATTTTGAGATTGAATAGGAAGAGAAGTTTAAAAGATGAACACAACGATGAGTGCAATGAAGCAGAAAAGTGGAAAGATTGCTTTAAGTTCTGATTGAACTTTAAAGTTTAAACCTACCTTTCAAAGAAAAGAAAACGGTTGTCCTCATGTTTAATATTTTATCAAATTTTGTCCTTAAAATAGAAACCCACTATGCAAATGTGTACTTTGGACTGCTTGGGATCGAAATTCGTGCACATATCTCATGCGACTTCGTAGAATTAGTTGCTTAAAGGGTAAATATGCAGCGGTTATCAAATAAACAGCATGCATCAAAATTATAAATTGCAGTAAAAAAATAAACATATGTACGTACTATTGCATTGTAACGTAAATTGATCAAAATTACACATCAAAGTCCTATATGGATATTCATTTTACTTTTAGAGGGGTAAATTCATTGTAATTCCAAATGAAGATATCAGTTTGAATTAAGGCTAATTCTATTCATACACCTATAATTTCTTAACATACACCGTAAAATGAAACAAAATAGCATACACCAAAAATTTCTTTTCATACACCATGTCTTTCACAAAATTACCCTTTTATATTTTCGTCACCTTTCCTCTCTTTAACTTTAAAACTAAATTACAAAAAACTGAGAATTCATTGCAATATATTTACCTAGAACTAAAAAAACTTTTATTTTAACACTAGTATCTTAAATTATTTGATCGTTTTATTTTTAAATCACTTTTAATTTTAGATGATGGAAACAAGAACTTATTTTTTTAAATATTAGAAAGTTAAACTAGTTAAATTTTGGTGTTAAATTTAAACATGATTAGATTTGAATGAAAGATTGAAGAATTTAGTACTCTGTATAACATTAATTTTAGTAGTTAATTTTAAATTTTAAATTTTATATTTAATTAAAGTGAAAATTGTTAAAATTGACTGTATTTAAATGTTGCTTATAACGATATGAATATATTTTAATCCTTAAAAGAAATATAAAATTAATTTAACCGGTGATATAAATTAATTTATAATATATTAACTTGACAAGAGAAATTATATTGAGTATACATAATGCAAACAAGGGAGAATTGTATATATTTTCATTCTTTAATAGTGATTCTTTTTTAATAAGGTCATTTTGGTCTAAAAATTTATTTAAAATCCCATGGTGTAGGTAAAGCAATTTGCGGTGTTTGAATAGAATTTGCCTTGAATTAATTCAGAAAAGGAGATGCTATATACGAAGACGGAAAGGAAGAACGGTAAAACTGAAAAAATTTAATCACACCGAGCAGTGCTTTTGGTATACTCGTACCAGGGAACGACCTAACTTTTGTAACGAAAATGCTACTTCAACCGCAAATTAGTAAGTCTAATATTGCAACAAGTACAATAACCCTTAGATTGTTCTCCATCGATCAATTACGGAGATAGAGCGGCCAACGAATACCTGAAAAATCCGATATTCGTCCGCATTCGTATCCGAAAATACGGAATATACCCGTTATTCGAGAAGCGAATATATCCGATATCCGAAATCCTTCCGGATACGGATATGGTTATAGTGGTATTCGTATCCGAAAACTATCCGTCCGATTTTATGATGTGTGTGAGTGTATGTGTGTGTATATTATATAATGTTGGATTTACACGTAAGCTTAAATTAATATATAAATTTCTTTTAAATAGCTAAACTAATCTCAACTATTTTTTATTATAAGTGGATGTTGTATTTGGTATTATGCAACATTTTAAGTCATGTACTCAATTTATTTTGTGGTATGGTTATAATGAAGACATAATTGTGTGTACGCTTCTATGATTTATGTTTTGTTTTATTTTAGTCTTAAGGTTGTGTTTTTCATATTTTGAACACTTTATCTCTTAAAATATTTGTTGTATGAATTTATTTGATCAATATTTTGCTTGTAATATTTAATTAGATGTAATCATCTTTTCAAAAAATATTTTATGAACCAAATTTGCATGTGAGTGATATATTTATAAACTTTTATTATTTTATTTTTGGATATTTTTTTGGATAACCACATCCAATGTACATTTTTAAGTTTCAAATACATATTTTCGGATACTTTTCGAATATTTTCGGATAACCGTCAATGTACATTTTTAAATTTCGGATACAGATATTTCTGATATTCTTGGATATCCGTATTCGCTAAGACAGATACAGATATTTTCGAATATTCAAAAATATCCGTGGATACGGATGCGGATATTCTTAAGCGGATATTCACGAATATCGGATACGGATTTTCATTTTTGGATACGGATTCGGATACAGCAATATCCGTATCCGACTGCATGCGTTTACAGCCCTATATGGAGAATTGCAGCCGCATGTTCACAGATCCAGTGAATTTAACCGTAAAATTTTTGCAATGGTTTTAGCATTGTCCCTCTTGTAAATAGGAACTTGTACCATGTTTTTGTATCCTAAAGAAGTGAACTTCTAACTCATCATGGTCTCCGAACTCTGTTTTCGATTCTGAAGAAGTTTGAACTTCTGTCTACCAGGCACAATCATTGCGAAATGTAAGTTTGATCGAGTTAAAAAAAAAAGTTAAAATAATCTTGATTTTTGCATGGTTTAGTGAGAAAGGGTTGTATGTTGTGTTACAGAATTGCATTTCATTTCAAAAAAGATTGAAACCTATAAAACTACGCAAGTCCAGGGAGCTCCATAATCCGGTAGGCAGACATTTAGATCCAACGGTTACCTCCATCTACATCATAGAACCGAGAGTTACTGCATTGGTAATTGTCAACAGAGACAAAATATTCAAACAGAATTTGAAACGTACTTGAAAAGAAAAGAAAAGAAAAGAAAAAACCGCACCATGTTAATTTGCACATCACCCCTTTCTTCAAATTGCAGAGAGACATTTGTTAAGAAACAATTTATACATATGTAAAACTAATAGATTCACAATCATTGACATTATGGAGAAATATTTACGAACATAAAAATGATAACACAATTCTCTATAATTCAGTATTTTTAGGGAAGAATTTTCCCCTCATATGACATCTACCAATAGTCTTAAATGCTGTTGAATGATCTAAACCTTTAGTATGATCTCTCTAGGCTGAAACATATAGATTAATTTTACAAGAACATAACCAAGTTGAAGCCTGCTAATGGCTAATGTAAAATTTCTACATCATGGGTGAAAGCGCTGTTTTTTCCTTAACGATTACAAAAATTCCATGTTTGTATTGCGTATCCTCAAATCTTCTTTTTGTTTCTAAGGTTAACGTTTTGGGCTTTTATAGCATATAGCTTCGCTATTGTAGGACCATTTTCCCTTCTTCCTATATTATTTTATTTCTTCACAGATAGCTCCCTTCCAATTTGCATGGATTTTGTACAAATGCTGACAAGGAGGAAAACTTTGTAAATGATGTGGATCAATGACCTTCAGAAAAAGAGAGACCCATGTGTTAACAAAATTGGTATCGCACCCATTGCAAATGTCAAGTTTGTACCAAATACATACTGATGTATAAATCGTAACTGATAATCCTTGCAATATCAGTTTAAAAAACAAGTACATACTGATATATAACCCTGGCTATGTTAAACTGTTATACATAATCTATCCTAGAGATAAATGGAAAAATAATATATAAAAAAAAAGAAGAAAAAAAATCTTACTTCAAAGGCATTTGTTTACTTATCAAAGAAGGTGCAGATCATTGATATGAGCTGGGAATGTATGAACTCCGATCTAGTATAATTTATCGTAACTGCAAAACAAAACAATATTTGTAAAATAAAGAAACTGATTTTATTTCCTTTTTCTTCTTTGCAATCATGAGTATACAGTTTGCCAACCACATTTATCACTGATCCGAAGTCCCACTGCCGGTATGCTTGCTTAACTGTATCCAACTCCAGAATAATATAAACAACAATCAGGAAAATATAAGAAAGTCAAATAAATAAACACACCCTGCTTTCATAAATAATGCCACCCTCCTTTCATAAATAATTCCAGATGTGTACCTTGGTAAAATACTTCTTTCGCAATTTGATGGCCGTGCGTATGCACCGTTTCACACTGATCTTCAGCTTATTGTCGTTGAACATCTGTAAAAAATTGTGGAAGAAATTTTTTCAAATGGAAGTACAACAGATTAAAATGACAGCATAAAAAAGGGTCACTGGGTTTATCGAATATACTTTAATCTGTAGATTACTATCCTACGCAAATTTACATTCAACATAACCTCATGGTAGCATAATGATCCTTGTGTATGTTCAGTGAGGTTGGAAAAAAAATGAAAAAAGGAATTAAAATGAGAGACTAATTTGCAGGAAGCTTCATTGGAAATTTAGAAATGAAACCATCATGCATCTCAAGAAGAATTAGTACAGTCAGGTTAATGCTCTAACTCAAAACTGCATTAAAATATCAAAAAGTAGGATGCAAGTATATAGTACAGCTTTATATAATTGAGAGATGTGGTGCATGATACGAAACATAGTTCGTGATTGAGGGAAAAGAATCATGACTTGCCTTAATTAAATCATCAATCGATCTAGTCTGCCTCATAATCTTCTGACGATTGACAACAAGAATTGCAGCCACACAGAACACAGGCAATTCTTTAGCATTTCTTTCTGACGCATCAAGTGTAGATGACATATCATCTCTTGCCCAAAAATTAGCCTTGGGCAACCCACAAAATGGATGGTTGGAAATAGATTTTAGACCATTGCTATATGGTGAACAAAGTTCATTTTCACGCTTCTCATGCTTCGGACTTTTGTGCTTTCTTTTACCGTTCTCACTTTTTTCTCTTAGCAGTTCCGCACCAAGGTTATTTTTTAGCTGAAGTACTAGTGGTTGGAGGCAATTTTCTTCCAATTGTTGTGCTATAGATTCATCATAATCAGCCGCCCACATCATCTATGAAATATTCAAATTGAGAAACTTGTAAACAGAAGTTAATGAAATGGGTATTATATCATTTACAAATGCATCGCAATTGCAAACGTAACTGAAAGCATTAACCTTAGGCATGGGACTCATATTCCATTACCAAGAGCATAATGATAATGGTAAACAATTTGATATAAAGAGAGCAAAAAGTGTAACATGTTATCCAGTAACAATGTTGGGTTCATTACCCGTTAACAAGAAAGCATCATTGTGAATTCAAAACAGCTTTGACACCATTAATATAAAAGCAATGTATGAACGAAGAGCATGATAGACTCCTTTTTTTATTTGTTGATAATTGATAGTGATGGTGGTGTTAGTAGCAGGCTTGCATACTGAGGTGGGTCAAAGAAACCACTCTTCTGATTCCATAACTATATGTGTGTGTGTGCGCGTGCGTGTGCGCACGCGTGTGCGTGTGTTGTATGCGAGTTAGGATCAATAGTCCCTCTATTTAACTGGGAACAACGGTTACAAGTGTACGGTGCAGTCACTTCGGGTTAGTGTGCTTCCACTGGACCGGGATTAACCGGTATTAGTCGTAAACTACCATAGCTACTTTGCTTCCTTCACTCTGTAGACCAAAGTAGGCAAGCACCTTCGGTTGCCTATTGGCATGAGCCAGAGAGGCTTTTGTCCAACGTCAGTTGCGCTACCTTCGGTCTAGAAACAACATAGTCCTTATTCGTTTGTTCAGTCTGGTTCAACAAGACTTATACTTCTCGTTCACCATCTGTAGCCCCCGACATCAGCTACATGTTTATATTTAGATATTTGGTTCATATAGGGCTGTCAATTTCCTACACGATCCGAACCCCGCACGGAAATTAGCAGGTTAGCCCGACCCATTTAGTTGGCGGGTCATTTTCGGGTCAACCCGAATTGACTCGTTTATAAACGGGTGGGTTTAGAGTTGATCCGCTAACCTGATTTTGATCCCTAAACCTGATTATACGTTGTATCTCTTCCATATTGTTAGTCTTTTATATGATGTTAGTGTTAGTCTTTTATGTATGTAGTAATCAGTATGCTCATATATTCTTGTGTAAGTTGTTATATTTTACTAATTTATTCTTGTATGTTGTTAGTTATATTTTACTTATAACAACTGTATCTCTTCCATATTGTTAGTCTTTCTTGTATGCAGTATGCTCATGTATTCTTATGCATGGAGAATGATTTTTGGATATAGTGAATTCATGCTTTATATATGTGTTGTCTGTTGGTGATTTTGTAACTTGTTTCCTGTTGGTGACTTTGTAACTTGCTACTTGGTGATTATATAATAGTGTTGTCTGTTAGTGATTTGGTGCTTTTGCTGTTTATATTAGTGGGCAATATTTGCAATGGGTCTGACATGTAAACTCGACCTAACACGACTCGTTTAGTTAAACGGGTTACACGGATCGGGTCGGGTCAACCCGTTTACAAACGGATCGGGTTAGGGTTGGGAAAATGACTCGTTTAATAAACGGGTTGACTTGACCCGTTTAATAAACGGGTTGACTTGACCCGACATGACCCATTGACAACCCTAGGTTCATGTGACAAAAGAGAGAACAAAATTTAAACAAAAGCTTGTGACTGACATCAAGTACTATGAAACGGTGATCCATACATATATTTATTTATCATTGTTTTTTAAAACCCACCTTGATACTCGCCTCAAGACCCACCTCTAGAAAATACGAGATAAAAGCTTATTGCAAAAGGCTTTTTACCTCTAAAGCTTACGTCTGAACAACTTGAGACATACAATGTGCATAAAGCGTACGTCTCACACGCCTCAAATAGCCGAAACATATGACTTAAAAACCTTTTAATCTTTAGTTGCAGCTATTGACATAGATAAATGTCATTAAACTTTAATCATTTAATGAAAATAAAAAAGACAAAATTTAAGAAAATAAAATTTAGCATTTTTTTACTTTTCAATTTCAATATCGACATAATCAAGTAAGATTGTTTATGAAATAATGATCATGAGCAATGTAATGAATTTTCTCATTGTTATTTAAAGAATGTTTTTCAATAAACTTTGTTACATCTCGAAATAAATATCGCAAATCAATTTGAAATGATAGAACATATCAAAATTGGAGTTTGATGTAATCTTCAAATAGTTTTAAGAGATCAAAATTTAAATCATATGAGTTTCGATTATTTATTTTAAATCTATAATAAAAATATATACTTGGTAAAAGTCATATCTTAAATTGTTTGTTTTTCATTTCTTTGTTTGTTTTGCGTTTTATTTTTACCCGAAAAGCTTACGCCTCAATGTTTCAAGGCTTACGCCTCGTAGACCTGAAAACGTCTCATGTACGTCTTCCAAGTTTTAAAACTTTACTTTATATATATATATATATATATATATATATATATATATATATATATATAACCTAGAGAGATGACACTGCGAAATAAAAGTAGATACACAAATTTTAATCCGTTGGACTTTGTCTTTATATGAAAGATGCAATTCTAAATAGACTTTCCCTATATATATATACACACACACACACATATGAGGAGCGGTCAAAAGCACCCCCAAATAGTCCAACACCCCTTTAGCCCCCATGATTTTCACCACACAGTCCTCTTTCTCTCTCCTTCCACCAATTCTCTCTCCCCCCACTAACTTAATAAATAATAAATGAGAGCCTATTATAGAGGTGCAAAAGGGGTGCCAACAAAATGGGGTGTCATATAACCTTCCTATATATATATATATATATATATATATATATATATATATATATATATATATATATATATATATATATATATATACACACACACACCGAATTTGTTCAGGAGGGAAACCAACGGGAGTCATAAACCCTCCCTAGTGCACCTAGCTTGGTCCGCGAGCACCAGATAAGTGATTGATCTTAGCGTATGCACATGATAAGCTCTTAGCACGCCATTCTGGATTTCAAACTCATGCCACTGTTGTATATACATACATATATATGTATGTATGTGTATATATATGTATGTATATGTATATATATATATATATATCATAAATTTAATACCAATGTTAATTACAAATAATTTTAATAAAACACATTTTCATCTCTTTAAATTTTAGAATTTCGTATGGTTCGTTAATTTTCCTACTTTCTTTCCATCCCCATGTATCTAATGTGACATTTAACCTAACTACCTAAAGACCTTTAACTTCAACAATTGGTAAATTTCGCATGGTTTAACTATAGATGCATCCAAGGTTTCAAAACTCGAATTTTGGTCACGCTTAATTTTTCAGCGATTTTGGCAACCTAATCTCGTACTGGCAAGATCTCAGACAAGATAAACGCATATCGGCTGTTCACCTTGGAATTACATCTCAGATCTAAAGTACAACTTGAAACAATCTTGGGCTATTTGATGTTTTCAATACTGGTTTGCATCCAGGTATGCAACTATAGCAAGTACTAATTACAAAAATAATTCAACTTATTTGATTTTCAATCCTGGACTATTTCGTATTTTCAATATTTACATTCAAGCAAGCAAACACACAGAGTCTTTTAAACAAAAATATGTAAAGCTGAAATGCTGAATTCATTACCCTATTTCTTTTAATAGGGGAATAAAGTAGTAAATTACTTTAACCAGAACTAATATCATTCTTTGAATGAAGAATATATATTTCAGCAAATAGACAATATATTGGTTGCCAAGCTATGTTGAACAAAAATGAAAAATAACTTAATAGCAAGATCTTTCAACATCTTTTAAAAGAATGGTTTGAATTACAGAATTAGCAAGAGGCGTTAGACATTTCAAGTTGATTGTGAAAAAAAATAAAAAAATCACACTGCATGGGAAATACTAAGGCCCACAACACAAAAATTTGAATCCAGTACAAAATTAAATTTTACTATGAAAATAGAAGTTAATATTGGTGAATTCATTTCAAAAAATGATATAACAGAAAAGGAATTTCAAAATTTGCTAAATATAGAAATTTGAATGGAAGAGAAACTCTATAAGGAAATAATACAAATAAATAGGGTTCAAAAAAATATTTGCAATTTTTTTCTTAAAAACATAACGACAAAATTTGTTGTCCAAATCGTAAAGGCACTTCGATTTGCTGCGAGATGTCACAAGTTCGAACCCTACGTTGCGGGATCTGAACTTACTTGACGTATAGCATGTTGCATACTGCCTAATCTTGTAAATAAGCACTCGATATATATATATATATATATATATATATATATATATATATATATATATATAACTTGACATAAAAGCTTGCAGGATTTGAGGATAAATAACCGCATTTTAGAAAGAAAATCAACATTTCAACTGAGAAAGAAAAGGAACCCATGATTTTTCTTTCATTTGGGATGTCCAATTACCTTTGAAGGTCTCTTTGTTTATGTGGAAAACCCCACACAATGGGTTACCAATATACGAGAACCTCCAGAGGATTGACATTCCATTCGTGTCCCGTTGCAGGTGTTGCGGATCTGGTGATTTGAAATCCAGTTCTCATTTGTTTTTCCTTGGCTCTTGTGCCAGAGCTGTCTGGAATTACATGAGAACTTGGTTGGTATACGAGGTAATGTCATTCGCCTCGTAGATTTACTAAGATACTGGCATGCCGACACCTCAAGAAAATTTATACGTTCGATCCTTTTTTGTTTGATTCCTTGTCTCATCTGCTGGCATATCTGGTGCTTGCGGAATAAGGCATTTTTTGAAGAATTGCCTATGGACCCTCCTACCATCATCGGGAGGGTGAGGAACGAAGTATTCCTTGCCTTTAATGGTAGGCCATTTAAGGAAGCAATTGGTTCCCGCTCGATGAGGTTGACTGGTACATTTGATGTTACTTCAGGACCGCCTCCTCCTAGGACAAGGATTGGTTGATCTCTTTGTTTGTTGGTCGGTACCTTTAATGTTACTTCGATTTGGTGCGAGATGTCACAAGTTCGAATCCTACCTTGCGGGATGTAAACCTACTCGAACTTGGTTGGTATCCGACGAAATGTCATTGCCTTGTAGATTTACTGAGATACTGGTGGATCCGCATCTCAAGAAAATCAATACGTTCGATCCTTTTTCGTTTGATTCTTTGTCTTATCTGTTGTCATATCTGGTGCTTGCGAAATAAGGCAAGTTTTGAAGAATTGCCTACGGACCCTCCTACCATCATTTGGAGGGTGAGGAACAATATTTTCCTTGGCTTTAGTGGTAGGTCATTTAAGGAAACAATTGGCTTCCGCTCGAGGAGGTTGGCTGATACCTTTGATGTTACTTCAGGACTGCCTCCTCCTAAAACGAGGATTGGTTGATCCCTTTGTTTTTTTGGCTGGTACCTTTGATGTTACTTCGATTTGGTGCAAGATGTCACAAGTTTGAATCCTAACTTGCGGGATCTGAACCTACTTGTCATGTAGCATGTTGCATACTGCCTAATCTTGTAAATAAGCACTCAATATTTTAAAAAAAAAAATGACATAAAAGCTTGCAGGATTTGAGGATAAAGAACCGCATTTTAGGAAGAAAATCGAAATTTCAATTGAGAAAGAAAAAAACCATATTTTCTTTCATTTGGGATGTCTGAATACTTCCGAAGGTCTCTTTGTTTATGTGAAAAATCATACACGATGGGTTACCAATAGATGAGAATCCCCAGAAGATTGACATCTCATTCGTGTCCCGTTGTAGGTGATGCGGATCTGGTGATTTGGAATCCAATTCTCATTTGTTTTTCCTCGGCTCTTGTGTCGAAGCTGTCTAGAATTACTTCGGGAAATTGGTTGGTATCCAAGGTACTGCCATTTGCCTTGTAGATTTACTGAGATACTGGTGGGCCGGCATCTCAAGAAAATCTATACGTTCGATTTTTTTTCGTCTGATTCCTTGTCTTATCTACTGGCATATCTGGTGCTCGCGGAATAAGGCAATTTTTGAAGAATTGCCTATGGAGCCTCCTATCATCATCCGGAGGGTGAGGAACGAAGTTTTCCTTGCCTTTAGTGGTAAGCCATTTAAGAGAGCAATTGGCTCCCGCTCGAGGAGGCTGGCTGGTACCTTCAAGTTGCTTCAGGACCGTTCCTCCTAGGGAGGGGATTGGTTGATCCCTTTGTTAGAATGCGGGCCCCTCCCCGCTTTCTTCTCCACCTCCCCCATCCTCCCGTTATTTCTTATGTTGTTTTCTAGTACTGCAGGTCCTGGATTTACAAGTACTTCTTGGTCCGAGTCTCCTTGGGTCTCTTTGATTCTAGAAGTGCAGTTTCAAAGACGAAGCTGGAGCTTAGGGATGGAGAAGATTG
This sequence comes from Allium sativum, assembly GCA_030737875.1. NCBI lineage: Eukaryota > Viridiplantae > Streptophyta > Magnoliopsida > Asparagales > Amaryllidaceae > Allium > Allium sativum. The sequence goes on along the minus strand of CM060911.1, from coordinate 103,496,730 downwards.
ATTTCTGCATTTTGCTACTAGGGTTGGCTCGTTCTTTGTCTTGGTTTTCCATCCACGATCAATGGAGCTGCGGAGGCTTTGGCGGCGACCTTGAGATTGGCGAGAGGCTAGCGAGGGTTCGTTTGGATAAGCCCTAGCACTTGATTCAGGAAGTCCACGATTGTTTTGTGTTCTTTTTGTATTTGCTTGTGTGTTCACAGATTCTGTAGCCTCTATTACTACAGATATGTTTTTGTGAGCTGTTGGAGAATGACTAGATTCTCCCTTTTGTTATATATATATATATATATATATATATATATATATATATATATATATATATATATATATGTTTATTATATTAAAAAAATGAGAAAGAAAAAAAACTAAAAGTCAAAAACACATCATTTCGGCAAAGAACTCGTAAATCGATATTGGTCAAGATTTGAATATCTTCCCGAGATGAATCTGACTTTTTTTTTTGTTTTAAGTCACTTGACCTTGAAAACAAAATGTCGGACGAGATTTAAAATCTTGAATGCATCGATTATGAAAATCAAACAAAAATTTCGCAAGTTCAAATGCAAACCTCCCACATTCCAAGAGCCTCATTAAAGGAAAGCTCTCTACGGAAAAGCACAAGCAACATCCGAAAAGCAAAGTGAAGGCTTTCAGCACCAATAACTGAAAGGTGTTCAAACATTTCAGCATCCGTTAGTTCCAATATTTTCCACAATGCTTCCAATTGCTTCATTACACCAGTTGGTCCTTCCATTTGAAAATTTGCACGCTACAAAATACAGCATTAAAAAGTTCAGAAAGGACATGTAAAAAATAAGTACTTAAGGCCATATGCACCTAACCTGTAGGGTTAAAGAGCTTTAGTGTCAACTATAAATACCAAATATAAACAAAAACTATGCTGTGTTCAAGGATACCAGTTCACATATGCAGTTGAACACTCAGACGCTTCAAGTACAGCGGAGACTAATTTTTATGAAAACAATACACAACGACGATGAGAATTATGGGGTGATATGTGTTATATATAGAAGAAATTTTACCATTCTCCGTAGTAGCATTTCAAAGCACCAAAAAGCATCAGCATTATCCTCATAAAGCACGACAAAAGGTGAAAGCAAATCACTCATGCCTATTCAAGAGTAGACATTCAATTAGCTCTGAACTACGGCATCTTTAAGCATTTTGAAAAGAATGACCAAGTAAAATTAACCTTGACAATATCCTGTCGCTGGATCGATCCAAGCATAAACAGCAAGAATATCTGACATTCTGGCAATGTTTTTTGCATCTTCATAAAATTCCAAGTGACTATCTGTTCTCACTACATCAACAACTGGAAGCAAATATAGTTTTAAATAATTCAGCAATCAGTAAAATATATTACCAATTCTTGAAGAAGAAGAAAGGATACAAATTACCTATTCGATGTAGTGTCCATAACCATTCAGAAACTCTATCTTCACTGGCTACTTGTCCATTTGATAAACTTACATCGATCATGTGTGTTTCAGGAGCATCCAAACTTCTCAATCCATTACGTGCTCCACTATTACATCTTAATTCTTTTGAACGACTGAAGATCTCATTGTCGCCATTGCTAGCACTAAACATACTGTTAGATGACATATTAGATTCCATAATTAGATCCACATTGTTATCAATTTGGAAACTATGCATGTGATCATCATCATATCTTGGTGCACCTCCAAAATCATTCATTTCAGTTCCACACTCATCAATATCTGAATTCTGAAATAAATTTGTGAAAAAACTATCTGGTGCATACTGAGGTTCGTACGTTTCAGTTTGTGCAGTTGGCGCAAGATATGAATTATCATAAACTGCATCTTCGATGCTATTTCTTACGGTAACTAATTCAGTATGACTGCTTGAACACTTCCTTAGATGAGTGTCATTATTATAATGAGAAAATGCATCCAGTGAGTTTCCAGTAGTATCATTAGAAGCCCTTCTACTTCTGGCTAATGCTTCAATAGCATCATCATCTTTAGATGAAGTTCTCATATCCATCACTTTTGACCCAACAACATAAGCAAGGGTACCTGTGCCAATACTTGAGTGCATGCTTTGACAATGTCTTACCAACTCTTCATATCTTTCCCTGTATGTTAAATAATATATTCTTAATCCTGATACCGAGGTGAACGCACAGTAGTCAATCTCAGTAGTGGTAAATATCAGCCGAAAACAGAGAATGACATTCCAAAGATATAATAATAATAGGGTTCACAAAGGGAGAAAGAAAACAAATGCTGATTGAGCGGCAAGTAGATATCAAACTTATATTTTCCAGTTGGACTACAGTGTATATGAGTTAAAGTTAAGTTTCTGGTCATAACCCCCTGTGATAATGTATAAGATTTAACATTCATTTTTATTTGACTTGCTCCACATGCATGGCCCTAAAACTTATGACAAAAAAATGATCACTTAAGTTTACAAACAATATCGGAAAAGAATAGCTAAAATTATGCTGTAATAATAAGGAATCGAGGTTCTGCAGAGTAAAAAAAAAAAGGGAAGCTGACCTTCTAGCCATTCTCAGTTGTCTTCGATGTTCTGCAGTGCTACTTAAAGTATAGACCCCAAGAAGAAATTCCCATACTTCTGAACGTATAGAAGGGTCTACACCCTGTGCACACGATAAAGCTTATCATTTCAAGCAATGAATCGCAGAGTTCAAACTAGTAATAACAGTTAACAATACTATTGCAACATGGTTAAAGGAAGTAAGTTCATTTTTTTTTATTTTTTATTTTTATTTTTTTTTGGTGTGCGCGTATACACCGAATACAAGTTGGGTGAAGCGAACATAATTTTAATAAAATAAATATCTCTGATTTTCATAACATAAACCTTCGATCAATGTACATATCAATAACCCAATTTTACATTATAATAGATGACACTGATAAAAAGAAGTGTAATATATATGATTCTGTGAAACAATATATTCACAACTGAGAAAGAAAGGTAGTATGAACCTACCCCTAAAGTAATCAGCTTGAGTACTTTACGAAAACTTAAAACCTTGCCCTCATGATCGAAAATCGCTTGCCACTTGTCTGGTTTTAGCATCTTGCCCCCCTATGTAACAAGAACAAAATACTGTTGGAAGCCAAAATTGCAAGAATAATGCTACAAGCCTGTAACTGTAACACTCCCATACATTTCATTTGACTGTGGACATGCATTAAAATATAACTAATCTATTTAGACTGCTTTGCTCCTGCCGAATACTTCTCATGGCTCCTCTAGCTGTTAGTCTCCAAAGTATACTCCTTTGCCCTTATTATGCATGCATAATAAGAGAAAATGGAGTTATCTAGAGCATAAGATTCAAGGGTATAGATCACTTTCAAAACAATTATTGAAAAAGCAAATGCTCTTTATTTTAGAACAATTATTAGAAAAGCTATGATTTCCGGAAGATGGATTTCATTTCTTTTTAAACAAAAGGATGTGTAGCATGGAGCTGCAAGAAAGAATTTCAGTGTAAGAAACTACCCCGAGCTGTCCCTAAATGTCAAAAAACTAGTGAAATTCCAAATCCAGACACAACAGTTCATGGCTAATCTAGTTCCAAGTTTTGGTACACGTTACAGCTTCCGACTTCAATACATACAATTCCGCTTAAATAAATATTCTTCATTGAATCTTCATATCAGCATACCTTTCTATTAGATCATACATTTACCTTAAAGGTATCTTCTTACAGGTAATATCATTCTTTCTAGTAAAATCATATTTTTAAACTCGCATAGTCTCAGTTTCACTCGTCAATAAAAGAGCGACTTACCAATATGAATAATAAAACAAAGATAGCAACAAGGATGCAATAAACAACAGATTCAACGTGTAAATACAACAAACATTGCATATCACCAAATCGACAACGAAGAAAATATTATTTTGCAAATTAGTAATGAAAAAATAGAATGGCTGATATCTAAACATTCTGGATTATGCTAGAGTTTTGCAGCTAACTATTTTATACCATACATCAATAATAATCATCTCCCATATTCCACATCGAGCTTTTATAGGTTAACCATTAGTAATACAATTCATATATAGTTATGTAAGCATGTTCAGCATATAATTTGTACAATGAATAGTTATTAACTTGATGCATCTTCGTTATCCAACTCCATTTACCTGCTATAAGATCAGCTGATGTAAGAATATTATTGTAACACGTCCCTAATTATATCCCGACGTAGGCATAATTTGAGAGTAAAGATCATCAGTCAAACCTTTGAGCATTGTTGTCAAACAACTTAAAATCCTACGATTTGAATTCCGTTTCAGATCGAATCTCTCCGTTTACGGTTCGATTTAAATTCCGATTCAAATCCAGCTAATACCGCAGTTTAGAAAATCATTAAACCAATGAATATGTCTAACGATACTTATTCAGAAATTGTAATCATCTCCAAAAAGAATGATTGGAACAAAAGACAAAATGATGCTTTTAATGTTTAGAAATAGATGTTGAAACATCAAAATCAATTCTAAAATGTGCGCAAACTTTGAACTAATTTTTTTTAAAATCCGCTTCGATTTAAAGTTTAAACTTTTCGATTTACGATTCGAATCTCATTTTGAAAATGTTGCTTTTGAGCATTGGCAAGAAACCTTACCAAGGTATGACCAGCAAAGTAACAAAAGGGACAATTCACCATTCTTGTGCGTAACCTTACATAATACCAAGCCAATATCTTGCTTTCTTATCATGACATTAGTGTACATTTAGGAGAACAAATTTGTGACCTCAATATAACTTAGTAAAATTGTATTAGCATTAAAACATTAATTAGCATAGATATTTGTAATCCCAACCTAACCGTAAGGTACCAAAAATTCCCAAAATAAAAACATCATTTCTATCCAGTTATAAATCCCATTAAAACCTCGCCAGAGTAGCGCTAAATCGCTTAACATTCCTCAATCGCTACGTTTTTTTACAACTTAACATTCTTAAATTGCATATTCACTTACAGTACCACTAGTTGTTGCAAAACCCACTTAATTGTGTATTTTTTACACCTGTTGCAGCAATTTTAATAAAAATAAGAACTTCAGCAGTTCCCACCTAAAGCCGAGAAAAAGGCCTAAATATAGTTCCAAGTTAATGGTCCACCCGTCTGCATAAGCCAGATTGTTAAATATAGTCCTGAAATATGGACTACAAGGATCAAGATATTCATGGCCATGTTACGTATGTAGGACTACTAATGCATTTATCTCAGTCGTTGGATTTTGCCCAACGTTGCATTCAATTTGGCTGTTGGAATGGAGAGAACAAGCACGGCACGTGTAAGTACTCAATTGATTTCTTAAAATACACATTGATTTCATCCATAAATGAAAGGATACATGTGGTTAGCAATTCACGTCAACCTTCTGATGTTTTATTTAATTAATATTTTCAAGAATAAAAAAGAATGCTGATTATATTTTAATTTTGGTTAAATTATATGTAAACTTTGCATTTTATCAGTACTTGTATATGTAGGAAATATTAAAATGCAACTTTTCAGTTTTATTTGAGTTAGTCTGCTATTTTTCATTATATCACATTTAGCCCCACTATAATTTTATGTACATCCACCACCATATGACCGTTTAGCACTTTAACCGACAATATAATGTATATATTATACCAAAAGCGAATTTGATGTAAACTAAAACACAAAACAATCAGTTGTTGTCATATGTTAGACTGGATTTTGATCAATCGCGCCTAACACCCCATAGGATGTAATCACAGAACAATATCCATAGAGTATCAAGTCACAATCACAAAAGTAGTAAAAAAATTAGTAAAGAACACAAGGGTTTTATAGTGGTTCAGCGAACTTTGACCTAGGTTCACTTCGTGTAATCTATTATTTACACTGCCAGATTACAATATAATTAATCGTTTGTATGAATGAAGAAAATAAAAGATGAGATTATCTTCAAGGTTTAGCAGAGCTTCCACATGAAAAAGAGAGGATCCTTTTTTTTTTTGAAACCGCGATAGTCTATTTATAGAATAATCGACAAGCCGGATCGGTCCAGAATCGCATAAGGGGCCCACCAAGAGAAGATAAACCGGCCCATGCACTGAGGCCGAGATCGCCTCCTCCATGAGGGATCGATGCCGATTCCTCCAGGGTGCAACCCCCCATGTGGGTCCCCTTCAATTCTTCCTTACTTTTTTAGCTTTTGATTTGGTGATTTAAGCTTCTGATCATGAGTTATTAATGAAGTTCCAGCCAAGTTTCTGAATCTTGAAATCTTATGTCTCGGATAGGTACTGATCTGATACTTACACAAATTTTGAGTTTCAATCATTGTCCCAAAGTGATATTTCGAGAATCCAGCTGTCATGGGTTAATATAATAATTCGTACTCGATTCTCGTGTTATCCAAGCATCCAAATCCAAAGTGTAACGGTCGTATTAAAAGCGGATTAACATTTGCCCTCAAAACATATCTATGTGGAAGATGTGTTTTGTATAAGCCTGGTATTCGTAATCTTTCCATGGTCATTTTGAGTTGTTATTGAAGTCCACAATCTCGTCGACCGTTTATATGCTTGACAGCTTTCCCGAGTTAGTATTAGTGGCTTCGACGAGCCATTATTAGGTTTTGCAATCTATTCGAGTCGACGTTTAATGTCCGCAATTACGTCTGGTCGATTCATGCTATAAGCATCATTTGCACTTTAATGATCCTGGTCTCATCGGGATTTTGCGGAGCGTAATTGCACTCGATGATCTAAATCCTTCCTGCACCAAGTGTAATCCACAGTTGGCGATCTTACCCTTGCCAGGTTTTGATTGAGCATCATCCATACTCGTTGATTCATAACGTCATTGGGTTTTCATCAAGCATCAACTATACTTGCTGGTTTGTAGCCTCTTTGGGCTTTGATCGAGCATCAGACTTACTCGTTGATTAGTAACATCGTCAGGTTTTCACCAAGCATCAGCTATAATTGACGTTCCATAATTTTGTTGGATCCCCATCAAGCATCAGTCATGCTTGACAGTTCATAATTTCCGTCAAGCATCAACCATACTTGACAGTTCAACATTTTGTTGGATTCCTGTCAAGCATCAGTTATACTTGACGGTTCATTGTTTTGTTGGGCCCCTATCAAGCATCAGCCATACTTGATGGTTCATAGCTTTTCTGGGCTCTTGCCGAGCATCAACCATACTCAACGATTTATAGCCTCGTCGGACCCTTACTAAGCAATACCCATACTTGACGTTCGATAGCCTCACGGGGCTCTTGTCATGCATACATGACGATCCATTAAGTAGATTAGGTTTTAATTTGATTTAAAACTTTATACTTGATGAGCATCTGTCATACTCAGCAAATAGTTTTATTAGAGTGGTTTAATTGCAAATTTTACAATCGACCAGCATCATTCATGGTCATCAAATGGTTCCATTAAAGCAATTTAACCATAGATTTCATGCTTGACGAGCATCAGCTATACTCGTCGAATACTTTTATTGAAGTAAACATTAGCTTTTTTTTAACAAAAAAAAAAAAAAAAAAAAAAAACTAAGAGGTTTATCACCGTCCCAAAGTTTGCATAGAGATCTCGCTGATTCCCGTACAAAAGTAAATGACTTAACCATTTATTACAAGCTGATTAAAATAAAAATAAATTTGATGGTTTGTTGTCGCCTAAGAGCATGTCTAGAGATCTTGTCGGTTCCCGTGCATAGATAAGAGACTTAACCACCATTATTGGTTGATTCCAATTATCAATTGATGATAATGCCCCTACATGAGTCAGGCCTGCTTCTTCCCAGTGCGATTAAAGGCTGCTCTTGTTCTGTCGTCGTGGCCCGATTTTGGATATATTGTTGAAGCTTCTCTTTCCTCCTTGCTCCTCGATTATGTTTCGCTAGTGTTTACATTCGTTTATTTCATGTCCAGCAATTTCATGAAACAAACATAAATTCCTGGATGCTATCTCTTACTTCATCAACTCCCGTCCAACTTGCTTTCTCGTCGGAATGTGGTCTTTGATGCCCATATAAATATGTTCCAGACTCGCGTTCAGCCTCGCATATGAGTCGTATTTTGATCCTCTTTTTATCCAGACTCTTTGGGCATGATTGTCATCAGCTTTGCGCTTTCCTTTATTTATATCAAAAATAAACGGTCCCTTTCCTTAACAGTATAAATTTCAAAAGCCTCTCCATCTGTTATTGCATCTTTTTGTCTCAAAAGGATGTTGGCTTCATGACAAAATTTTCCAAGATCCCTTGGGGATCTCTTTCCAGAGATATCTTAAATTCAGACTTGTCAAACACAACACAGACTGCGACCATCAAAACCATGGATGGATAGGCTGATTCATCGAAGCCACAACAATGTTAAATATTTTCAAGAATTTACGCAGAGTCTCGCTGGTTCTGTGCTTGATAGTCGTTAGAGTTATCACGCATCTGGGTCGAGAGATATGAACCCAAAATTGTTCAACAAACTTTTCCATAAAATTATTCCAGTTTCGAGTGAGCTGTTTTCCAACTATTGAAACCGTATGGTAGCCATATCCAATAGAAACAATTGGAAGCACTTAAACATGACCTCTTCCGATGTCCCCCAAGTATCTTCATATGTTGCATATATCTCATCAAGTAAACGGTCGGATCCTTCCTCCCGTCGTAAGTTTTCAAAGCCGATAGTTTGAAATTCGACGGATTCCTAGAATTCTGTATAATCGAAGTAAATGGACTCCGATTAACGTAATCCAAGTCTTGTCGACGTGATCCACCTCTAAAAGTTTTTTGCATCATATCCATAATCCGATCATCAACATCCATGAGTTGTCGCCAATCGCCAAATCCAACACCTGTTTCCCGAGTACTTTGTGCAAGGTCATTCCTCACTTGAACCAGTCCAAAATTTAATCCAACATGCACCTGATTTCTATGTCCACACCCAAAGTTTTGAGCCTGTGTAGTATTAGCAGTGAACCCAGTGCCTTCAGGGGGATTGCCACCAGTTCATAGCGGGTCGATACCGACGCGAGGTTGGGAATCGGTACCGATCCTGTGAGATTCGGAGGTAGTTGCCCTTCGTTCAAACCTGAGTGTTTCCATATTATTGGATCTAGCTCCAGCAATATTATAATGACCTTTTAGTTTTTCATCTTGTCCAATCTGCATCCTTTTGTCTCTTGAGTATAATTTTTTAACGTTCTAAGTGGTTTTGGATTTGATTAACCATTTCATATATTTCTTCCCTCATGAGACAACCCAAGGGATTTCCAGCTGAGAAAGCAACCTGACTCCTTCCATTATAGCTCCTTCTGATTGTTTACCCGTATCCCTTCCAGTATATTTTTTTCAAAGTAGAAGTTATTTCCTTAGCTCAGATACACGTTCCCTGTTCTAACGCATCAAAAATGTTAGATTGAATTTTGATCAATCGAGCCTAACACCGCAAAAGATGTAACCACATAACAAGCTCCACAAAGTATCAAGTCACATTCACAGAACGGTCACATAAGTAGTAAGTAAGCAATAACTAACACAAGCTTTTTATAGTGGCTCGGCAAACTCTGACTTATATCCACTTGGTGTAATCTATTACTTATACTGCCAAATTACAACACAGTTAATTGTTTATGTGAATGGATGAAGAGACTAAAAGATGAAGTTATGTCCAAGATTTAATAGAGCTTCAACGTGAATTTTTTTTTTTTTTTTTTTTTTTTTGGAAATCCCAATGATGTATTCATAGAAGAATCAGCGAGCATAATCGATCCAAAATCGCATAGAGGGCCCACCAGGAGAAAACGACCCCACCAATAGTAGGGTTCAGATCACCTCCTCCATGGGGAATTAGTATCGATCCCCTGAGGGTGATCGGTACCAATCCCTCTGAGGTATAACCTCAAGGTGGATCCTCTTTTGTTCTTTCCTGCCTTTTATGATTTTGGTTTGGTGATTTGAGCTTCCAATCTTGAGTTATTGATGAAGTAGAAGTACCAGCCAAGTTTCTAAATCCTGAGATCTTATGTCTCGGATAGGTACCGATTCAATACTTAGTCAAACTATTCATGCATCTCGAATAGATACCGGTCTGATACTTAGCCAAATTTCCAGTTCCGTTCTGTATCTCGGATAGGTACCGACCCGATACTAAGCCAAATTTTGAGCTTCAATACAGTTTATCCCGAAGTGATATTTCGATGAATCCAACTGTATATGGATTCATATAATTATTCATACTCGATTCCAGAGTTATCCAAGCATTCAAATCCAAAGTTGTTAAAAGGCTAGTTAACACCATAGAAACTTCACGTTTATGAGGATATATAAAAAATATTAGTTTAAATGAATCCTGAAATTGTAAGTTAAAGAATAATGGCATTCCATTTTAATCTTAAATTTTCCATGATATTTTGTTTCAAATTATCCTATCATCATCCTTAGATCATGTCATTAGTGTAGGTAATAAGATTTGAGGTTCAGGACATCTAGGTATCGAGAACTGAACGGAAAGTTTAGGGATTGCATGCAAAATCACCGCTCCACAGGGTTTGAGAACTCCGGTTGTAAGTTGCAAATGTTATGCTAGTCCAATGGTTCCTTTCTACAAATATGATATCAAAAAGTTGTCAAACTATACTGCCTACATTTGTTAAATTGCATGTGCATTGTGAGCTAAAGGCTTTCACAATATGCTATAAAGAAATCACAACCGTACTCGTTCGATACTCAAATTTAATATGTGATTTGGAAGAATCAGTTCAACTGAAGCTGACCTCCATGATTCAAAATTTGACTTTGAAGGCTAACAACTGAATGCCATGCATATAACTAAAGCGTCTTAGCGACATTTCTATGTTATGCAAACTTTTATAGCAATCCAACTTCGTTACTCTGAAAGTATCAATAAGAATTACAAAAACGTACCTTTCTCGGAGAATGAAGACAAGGCTCTCTAATATCTCTAACAATTGAACTAACTTTCTGCAAATTAACTGATCGCCCACACATCCATCGGTTCTCTTCCCCATCAAAAGACATCGGGATCAATCCCTAACTTCCACCAAAATTTGAAGAGAAATAGAAGTCCCTTATTTTTATTTACAGATCGCAGTCGGTTCAGAAGTCGAGGGTCAGAAAACCGATTCCAGAGATCTGAAGTGAAAAACAGAGAAAAAGCTGAGAAGTACCAGTGATTAGATGTGAACTATTTCACAAAGGAATTAAATATACTGAATAACTCAAAATTAATTGAGATTTAAAGTCTGCATTTGAAAAATTAGGAGAAGAGATATGCGGTTTTTTCCGGTTTGTGTGTTTCGTAATTATATTTCATTTAATATTATATACAAACTAAAGAGGAAGGTTTCGGTTCGGGCTTATATTATATAATCTTATCAAATATCAATCGAAATAATGAATAATGAATCGGCTTGTATGACTGGGTTTGGACTTGACCGTGTTTGGAGCACCGAGTGGTTGCAAAGATAAGCAATCCAATGAATGAATGAATAGTCATTATTGAATTGCCTTTTAGTTTTCATTTTTTATGTAATGACTAAATGATTCAACAATCGAAATCATACGTGACTTAATTTTGTATTTAAATAGTTGTTTTTATTTTCTTTTAAATGCAAAGTTTTTTTTTTTTTTTTTTTTTGAATTTGTTCAGAAGGGGAACCGACAGGAGTCTTAAAACCTTCCCTAGTGCACCTAGTCCGATCCGCGAACACCACATAAGTGGCTGATCTTAGCGTATGCACATGGTAAGCTCGTAGCATGTCATTCTGGGTTTCGAACTCGCACCACTTTTAAATGGAAAGTGTTTTTAACACTCTTGTATAAAAAATAGAGGTCTAAATTACAATAGAAAATAAAAATTGACATCCACTTTTAAATAAAAAAACAGGAAAATGGTGTGAAGGACAAAATTAAACATAAATTTAGATATAAGGACAAGATGTCAAAAATTTAGCTATAATGACACTTTTTAGTGTAAAATAAAAAATGATGGTGGACCCTTGAATTCCTTAATTTACACTAAAAAGTATCCTTATAGCTAAATTTTAGGCTTTTTGTCCTTGTGTCTAAATTTTTGTCTAATTTTGTCCTTATGGCTAAAAACTCTAAAAAAAAATTGAGAAGTAAGTAAGTTTGCATGTTCCAACTTTGTTGTGACAAAATAATGACAATTTTTTTATATTTTTCAATTTATGATCACCTAATATAAAATCTCATGATAAAATAGTGATCGTCAGCGAAGTTGACAAGAATGTACCTTTGTAGTTGGACCAAATAGCAATATTTTTTTCGAAATCTAAATTCGTTCAACTTCAAAATTCACAAGTGGGCATAACTATTTGAAAAGGTATGTATCTGTGTGAATCAACTTGAAGTATTTGTTTAAACTTCGAACATCGGTCTGAAATAAAACTAAAAATCGCGAAGACAATGAAAAGTTCTCTCAGTTGATTGCAATCTTTCTTACTTGCATGTCAAAATAGTTACTTCACCTTTTCTCGCACACTGGCAATCCATGCCATTTCCCAGCATTATGGATCTATGGTTGTGACTTTTAGGATTAACATCATTATCTAACACTAATCCACTTTCATGCAGTATATTTATCATATAAATTCATGCAGTATACTTACCATTTTCATGTAGTATACTTATCATTTTCATGCACTATACTTATCATATAGTTCATTTTCATGCAGTACCCTTTTAGGATTAACTCATGATTTCTATGACCTCTGCCTAAACTGTCATAGGACTTGTGCAACATCCCCATTCCGAAGTTATGTTATCTATAATATTAATTTTCGATGACCGAACACGGACATATTGCCGATATCAATACCAAAAGTACATAAACATAAAATAAAATTTAACATAATTTCCAAAATAACTTTTCTTATTTTGCATTCACGTATGACGTAATCTCACAAGTTTCCCAGCTTTTAGATAAAATATAAATACAAAATAGCTCTGGAGCACATATGAAGATGACCAATAGATTGATCAAAGTATTCATAATATCAGTTATTACAACATCAGCATAGGTTTAAACATGAGTTCAAAAACACAACGAAATCCAAAATAGGCTCTTAAAATAGCTAGCGATGACTCCTGCATGTATGTGTCATCTTTATTTGTTAAAAGATCAAAACTTGAAAACTTACTGTCGAACTGCTCAACCCAGCACCCAACAGTTAATGGGGAAAAACAAAAAATTTGGATCAGGCAAATAGTCTGAATGAATAATAATATGTCATCTCAAAAAATGAGTACCTCATAAGATTACGCCACTAAGCAAAACGGGTTTCCCCTCACGGGTATCCTTAATGAAATCAATTATTCAATAAATAATGTTGCACTTGCAATTATAGTGGTTATTAAGCATATAAATCATTCATTAAACAAATATATGCATGTATGTCTCATATTCTGATTAATATCTCATCAATAATCCTGATTATCCATCTTCTCTACATAGTTTTTCCAAGATAAATATAAACATTTATGGTTGACTCAGACCTGCCAGATTCACCAAAATGTTCTACCTACCCATTAGAAATAAACTGGGCTAACCATCTAGATATCCTTCCTTTTTAACTTCTTGTCTATCTCTTAATTTTGCTAGCCTGACTAAGAACCTAGATGTTTACGAGCTCATCAATAACTTTATTTCAATGAGCATTCATTTCATTGCATAACCTACTTTCAGTTATAACCTAACTCTACCCTATGCACGCCTTGCCAATAAAAACTCTGCCATATGCACTGAAACCTTGAACATTCAACTAGGGGAGATAGCTGAAGCACAGAGCATGTCCCGACACACATCCCTTCTGGTATTCTAATCTTCTGAGTCAAATCTATTTGTATCTCATTTATTCATTTATGATAGGAACACAGACATGCAGTAAATTCTGGGTTTATTACGCTTAATTATTTCCATGAAAACATTAGTCGTTTATATTTCTATTCCCTTGAAATCATTCTTTAAAATAAGGAATTTCATAACACTTACTATATAACTCTTTATGCCAAAATATATGCTTTTAATCCATCTGCTGAGGATTATCAAAATTTATTAGAAGTAAACATAATTTGAAACCATTTAAACAAGTATTCAAAATATTGCAATGCTATCAATGTTGCTTCGTATTACTTTGCCCTTCTACATGGTTGATTCAAAGGAAAACATAAAGGATTTGTAGCTTTATTTGAAACCATAGTTGGCTTCATGCCTTTTTTGAGTGCAACGGAAGTGGATCTTAAGGAAAATCTAACACGAGAGGTAAATGGTGTTTTGAAACATATATAAATCTTTTTAAATTACTTCAATTATACTTGTATAGATGTAAACAGTCACAGAAATCATAGAAAACAGAACAAATCAAAAGTAATAAAAAGCAATAAAGTAAAGAAAAGAAAAGAACACACCATATTTTATATTAGTCTAGAGTTACCTTATATTTAGTCCCACACCAAAGCTCATACGGGTTTCTATTGTCTTCAATATCTTTTGAACTCCTTGATTTCAAGACTCTAAGGAGACACACTCTAGAATTTCTGCCTCTAGACACTGCAATCCTGTATTTCCAAACTAACAAGGCACACCCAATTATTTTACGGGTACAATCAGACCAAACTTGATTTATAGGCTAACAAGCCACGCTCTTAAGAGTAAATTTGAGAGAATTCTATAATGGAATACATACTTGACCTTGTGATCTTGAATACAACAGCCCTGAAACTCTGATTTGCATTCTTATCTTGAGAGAGTATGGAAAGAGTAATATATAATTGAATACTAAGTGAAACCAGTTTGATTTGCCTGAGATTTTGGCTGAGTATATGTGACAACTGGGAATTTCGTTCGATCTGAATCAATCGCTAAACCAACCAAGACCGTTCGAAACCCCTGATTGTTTTGAGGACAAGACAAATCAGAACACAAACAGAAGAACATTTCATTGCATATCACAACAATTTCCTCATAATACAAGAATATACAGAGTATGAATAAATAATATACATCACAAAATATCAGAGATTACAATACATTACATAGTAGGGGAAAAATAATACAATACACAACTGAAAGAGATATACGGATACAGAGCTTTCCGGATATCATTCCAGCTGTAAACCGGGTTCCTGTGAATATAAATCTGCAAAATCAAAACTACTAGCTGCCCGTCAAAATAAGGGCACCCAGAGTTTAGGTTAAAACAATAAACTCCAGGTCAGTCATGTGACTGGTGTGAGAACTAAAATAGTTATTAATCTTTATTTTAAAGTTAGGTAAATCAAGGAACCACGCCGTATAACACGGAACGGGTTTCCTCCTAAGAATAGCAGTGCATAAAACAACAGCGCAAGGCTAAATAAAGAACAATGAAGCTATTATAAGACCCAGGTCCCATCACACAATGCAACGCAAGCCGGAGGATAGGTTTTTTACCTTATAATAGCCAAGAATGCTTGGTACGTGAAATTTCATGTTTTATTATTACTATAAGTGTATAGTGTCAAAACAATTTCAATCATAAGTATCAATCATAGACGACATAAGTGCCTCATACTACTATGTCGCCATACTAGGCTATACAATCAAAACTGCAAAGTCACGTATTGGAAGTTGGGTTTCCATCTGTGAACTGAGGCAAGGGATCATCCTTTACCGAATTCGAGACACCCTAGCCCGCCCCTCACGCAAGCGCGTAAACAAGCCTTGGATCGTCAGGGTCGGTCCACCGATATGGATTATTATGCCTGAACACTGCGTTTCCATGCCCTTTTGGGCGTAAATGAGCCAAATGACTCCATCGGCTCCACATAGTCACCGATATATCTAAGGCGCCTCGCAACAACAATAACCACACAGGTGAAAATAATATAAATGTCAGGGCTGGTAGGTCACTGACACCACCCTAGCTAGAAAGAAACGCATGCCCTCCCTGATGTCCTCTCCCGTTTCTGGTTCACAATCGGGGTGTGAGGTTCGCGAATTAACGCTACACAAAGCTATGCCGCACAGGCGGTGCTTTGATCATCAACTATAAGACTTTTCTTTTCAACAAAAGCCTTGATCATTTGCCACTTAGGCATGCCACATAGGCAATTCACTCCATGCGATTGATATCCATCAATATATAACCCCTGAGCTCGTAAGTCTCAGAGAAGGGCGTTAAGCAAGAGAATAAATTCTCAGCCGTTAAACAGATATATATTTAATAGAAATCAATCACACAGAATAAAATCCAATGTCAGACACACAGTCCATTTACAAGTTCGTTCTGAGTTTGAACGAAACCGGAGGCACCTTGTACCTCGCATATCCATCAATCTCCAAGTACGTCTGGACGATCACCAACTGATTCCCTCCTCTAGGGTGTACAGCCCAATCAAGATCATCAGTAATTATCCAAACGATGTGAAGACCTCCGGTCTTCGACCACCGTCTTCATCCTCGACACATCGTCGAATCAGTTATTCAGAATGGGATAAACCCGGTCTTTCTGAATAACTCGCGTATATAATAAACAAGTGTTACACAAACACAACATACGTCTCATTCCAATTCGGAATATTCTTTTATTCAAATATTCTTATACTTTGGGAAAGACTCCCATTAATTTTATCAAAGATAAATTCTTTAAATTTATTCTTTAATCTCCTTTTGAATATCAATTCAAACCAGATTATGGTTTATCCAAACTAGCCGGGATTAACGAACCTTACCGAAGTAATCATTTATTTTAATTTCCCAATCCCAACCTATTCATCTCATGAAGTAAAATTGGTAATACTTCATATCTAACACCACGGTGTTATTGGTAAATTCAATTACCATTTCACGTTCAAATCTAATTAAAGATTCAACTATCGCATGGAGCAAAATTAGTGATACTCCATTCTCAATCATTTCAATCTAATTAAAGATTCTTTAAAACTCCACTTGGTTTTAATCTTCCCAAAAATCAATATCAATGATTGTTTAACTTGGGAAACCATATCCTGTCTTTAACTGGGTTAAAGAACCAATGTCATTTAAAACACGGTTCACGATAAACCCAAAATCACATTCCATTCCATCAGCCTTTAACCATAAATTAGCAAGTGAACAATTCCTAAAGTAATAACCCCAGAGGCCGAAACCAACATCAGATCAATACCCAGGAAACCATCCAACTTAACTAATCTTCAGTTAGTTTCTGATTTTCTTAACTCCGTTGGGTCTAAGAACAGTATTATTAAACATACCATTCACGACAACCCAAAATCCCATTTAATATTAAATACAAGGCTCTGAATAGAAAATATATCGGCTTATATTCAATATCAAATTCTACGACCAACAAATATCGTATTGGAAATAACGATATAAATATATCTTTCAAATTCCCATAACAATATCTGTATAATCACGAAATCCAACATCAAAATATTCCAATGACAATTTCGATTCAAATCCATTCCAATTCAATTATTGGAAACTCTGGTTACTTTTAAAACCCTTTCAAATCCAATTTATTTATTTCAAAAATAAATGGATTATAATTCTAGTTCAAAACTATTTCATTTCGATAAAAATCTATTCTTATCTTTTCAAATATGGAATTGTTCATCCCAATTCTTTCCAAATCATTTCTAATGATTTTACACAAATTATTACTATTTTTAATAATTTTATCAAGGCCCGTACAGTCGATTTCCATCAACGGCCATCGAACTGCACTTACAGCGACCTTTTCTAAATTTGTTTTGGATATAATTCCAAATCCAACCATTAAATTTCAAATCTCTAATATTTGTTAGAAAGATCTTTTCGATATAAACCCAAGGTTCCGGTTTTAGGAGAATCCGACGGTTGGATCTACCGTAATATCCATTCGAAGTTAATGGTCAAAATTCGCGAACTGCCGTTGTAACACCCCACCTCCGTTAAGGTCACTCACAAACGGAATGCCTTAACTTTGGTGGAGCATTTTAGTAAACAGAACAGAAATATTACAAGACAGATAAATGGTACTTGCAAAATTATAACTTTATTCCAGCGGAAAACAGAAATCAATATGGTTACATCTTTATCAAAAACTCAAGTACATAAATATCAGCCTTGTTCAAAACTATCAGAGTACAAAACTTTAAAATCATAATCCCCACAGAACAGAAGCTATGAAGATCCAAGTCACACTTTAAGCACTTCAAGCAGAAGGAATCCGGATCAAGCTAGAGTATTCCCTCCTTAGAAAACCTGGGGAGGGGGGGAACGGAAGAAGAGGAGGCGAAACAACAAGGGTCAGACATAAAGTCTGGCAAGTCCAGTGACTTTCAGCATATGAACAGATAATAATAATAATGACATGAAAGCAAAACTGGATAAGAGATGGCAGTAACATGAGCAGCAGATATACTTAGGTTAAACAACAGAAACAGAATGATGTAGACTAAGCCACGCTTCTTATTTATATCTTACTTCTCTGCACTAATACTAGTACATCAGGATTAGGTGTCACCCTAATGTCTAAACTGAAACAGAAACAGGTACAGAATAATTTCCACAGAAGAGAATGCTAGTAATGGGCCTTTACCACCCCAATAGAAACAGACAGAAACAGAATGCTAATAATAGGCCTTTACCACCCCAACAGAAGGTACAGAAACAGATTAATCCCTACGGAAACAGAATGTAGAATTAGGTGTACACTAGTAAATGGGCCTTTACCACCCGAACAGACGGTACCACGCAGAAACAGACAGGTGTTACCACCCAATAGAAACAGACGGTACCAACAAAAACAGACAGAACTAAGTGTACCCTAAAACCCTACCCCAAGCGATCGGCTCCCTAATACATAAATACCCTGTGTCGGCCCCACAGTAGGGTGTATCACTCCCTAAAGTGACAACCAATTGGCACAACCCTATTTACAGATGTCACGGCGTCTTACATCCTCAGAGGCAGACTGGGATCCATGCACGCACATGACCCAGTTGGAACGCACCGTCAACACCCTTCGCCATTATCAGAATGAACCGCTTATAATTAGTTTAGTAAGCGTGTCCGGACCCTACCTACTGTTGGGTCAAAGTTTTGATACCAGAAAGGATTACTGACTAATATGGGTCCCAAACAACAGATGACACAAGTATTTCCCCTCCTAACCTTGTGCCCCCAGACTAACAGATTTCAGATTAACTTGTTTACAAGTTCAGACATACAGAGTTCAGGTCAACTAGTTCACAGAGCAGACAAGTTTCAGACTAACGGATCATATATACGGATTTAACAAATTTACAGATTTGTCTAACTTCGCAATTGGGCCTACAGATTCACGGAACAGATTAATTAAATTCATCAGTCTAGTGGGTTTAATCCTATCCGCCCAACACGTTTTAGACATCATATTTATCTCAGATTTTCATTAATTAAATATTAATGCCCTGACCTCTCACATTAGATTGACAGTTTGCGGCTACTGGTTAGGCCGGTTGGTTCCGGGCAGATTTCTGCCGCAAACTGAGTCTAACCTCGGGTTTCAAGCACGTTATGACTAACTTCTCACATTAGAACCTATTGTTTGCGGCCACTGGATGTGCCGGGCGGTTCCGGGCAGAATTATGCCGCAAACTCATTCTAACCTCGAGTCAGCCATGTTTATCTTTGCGGCCAATTAATTAATAATTTACCATTTATGCCCACGCCTAATATACATGTCAATTATTCATAGCTAATTCAGATTATGTCAATAACAGATTGAATATATCAACTTAATAGATATAGCAAATAACAGATTTTCGCAGATTAGGCGACTTAACAGATTCAGCAGATTAAGTAATTTAGCAGATTTAGCATATAACAGATTTGGCATTTTCAGTAGACTTAGCAGATGACAGATTTGGCAGATGAACAGATCTAGCAGACTAGGCAGTAGAGCAGAACTAGCAGATTAAGCAATATAATAGAACTAGCAGATTAGGCAATATAACAGAACTAGCAGATTAGGCAAATATAACAGAGCTAGCAAATTAGGCAAATATAACAGATTTAATCATTCCTTAAAGTTTCACAAACATATCTTGCCTAACTATAAATTTGGCCTAAGTTTGCATGCCTAAATAGTTGTCATGATTCACACTTTGATCATATACCCCACGTTTGCATTGAATTTACATGTCAGAGATTATGGTCATAATTTACATGTCACAATTTAGTTCAACTTGCCTGGTACAAAAGATTCACATATAAATTATACCAAATATAGCCATCGATTTCAATGCATGTCATATATTCAAAAAACTCCTACTTAGGTGATATTCACATTTGATAGTTATCAAATCTTAATATAGATCTTCACACCTAAGTCATATTCTCTTTCAAATCATGAATTGTTATATAAACAATATGCCCAACAATCTAGTTATAACAGATCTTAATTCAAAATATGCGTTATGTCCAATGTCTCAAGTCACATGTTAACATACCATGGTTCCTTTTCTTCCAAGTCACAGAATATGCATAGATCTAAATCTAGTTTACAACCTATGTCCTTTCTCTTAAATCAGTCACATATTAGCCATGTCCAATTATGCCACATTCATTATTTGTCCCAAACATTTTAGCGTTCGTGCGTTAATCTCTTAGGAGATTGGCGCAGGCTCGTAATAGCCTGGCTATAGAACAGAAAGAAGAAGAGATACAGAATAAAATAGATCAGAACAGAACATACACAATCTCAAATTCAGATTTACAATCATGTCACAATTACGATTAAAGTTTATATCGGAAAATAACTGCACTTGCCTTGGTTGGATTAAAAAAAGAACTTTAATTGTTGTAGAATCGTTGCAGAAGCTTTAATCTCTAGTTTGAATTGAGTTGCTTAGGTTGATTAGCCTCTAGTTTTGATTCCAGCAGAGTAGCGACGCCATTTTTATTTTTATATAGAACAGAGGCAAAGTAGAAGCAGAACAGAATTGTGTGTAGAGAAGGCTAGGTTTGGGGCTGTTTAAATAGGTTTAGGCAGATGAATCTGGACAGAAATCGGACTGGAAACATCAGTACGAACACTGGCCCAAAAATGGGCTCGGGGACCAGGTCGACTGCCCAGTCGACCTGGTCTGGGGGGGTCGACTGCCCAGTCGACTCCCCAGTCGACCTGGGTCTGGGCGGGAAATTTCCCGCCCAGTCTGTTCTACGCTTGAAATTCGAATTTTGAATTCGAATTCGAGCTGTTTTGAACTCTGAATATTTCTGAAACTTTGGAGGGCCATAAATTGGTCATACAGACTCCGATTCTCACAAACTCGGACTCGTTTTCAAGCATAATTTCGAGACGAAAGCAATGGCGCAACCCATTTTCCCTGATTCTTATTTTATATTTTAATTACACTCAGATTTGTAGTTCTTAAATTCACAGAAAATACGGGGTGTTACAGCCACAGCGCGGCACGTTCTATTCAGGCCATTATATATATAATATATACATTTATATTATATATTTCGTCGATTTCCCTTCAAAACGTATTTTATAAATCATTTTAAATTCGTTTTCAAAACGATTTCAACTTCATATTCAATTTCTAATCAAAATTGAATACACATATCATCGATTTATAAATGATATTATTTTCAAACCATTAGATTTTGAAATCAATTCCTATTCGATATTCATTATAAAAATGAATAAAATCAATATAAATATCGTTCACGTCAAAATGGTGTCAATCCAATCAACACGACTTTATATATTTCAATAACTTCGTTATTCTATTCAACAAATAAATATTTTCTTCAACACATGAATTTTTCTTTTATTCAACACATGAATATATATTTTATTCAACACATCAATATATATTTTCTTCAACACATGAATTTTTCTTTTATTCAACACATGAATATATATTTTATTCAACACATGAATTTTTCTTTTATTCAACACATGAATATATATTTTATTCAACACATGAATTTTCTTTTATTCAACACATGAATATATATTTTATTTTCTAAATTGGAATGAGACCCACTCAATTACCATATAATGTCATTTATATGGATTCTATACAACACATGTATATAATAGCAATGATAAATAATCAACCATCATTCAAAGTGCACCATACAACTACATAAGCATTAAATATAAATAATTAATGCTTACACAGTCTGTCAACCCATCGGTCCACATACAGCTAATTATTTGGGATTAGTGTACACCAAATATCATCCCAACACCTGTGTGGGGGTTTTAAATTAACAAACACAGATTTTTATTCGTGCAGTTATGCAACGTGTAAAATTTATCGTCCCAATCAATATCAGTCAAATGGGTGTACATAAACAAATCGTCTGATTTGTTTATTCATATTTATTTTATATACAGGTCAAAAATTATATTTTTAACTATAAAATATTTTATTCATTCCATCTCACATCACACAATCAATTTTCACAACACATCAATCAAACAAACAAGTCATCCATGGTCTGTAGACGATGGGTGTCGGGTGCTACTAAGCACCGTCTGCATCCTAGTATATATTTCAAACTAGAAATTAAAATAAAAGTGAGGAGTTCTCACCTTTGGGATGCATTCCTCCATTCTATATCTCTGAACGGTTCGGATTTCGTTTTGATTTCAGTCTGATCCATCACCATCTGTTTCACGCAGTTGATTATTGAAAATCATATTTTTATCTCAACGCTAAAAAAAAATCACATTTTTAATATGATGTTTATAATTTAAATCAATGTTTATATTTTTAAACATCACATTTTTATAACGTTATTTTCTATATAAAAATTATATTTTTATTTTGCTACTTACATAAAAATCAGATTTTTACCATCGCTATATATATATAAATAAATATATATATATAATCTTTATCATCGTTTAATAAACCAAATCTTTACTTTCATAAAAATCATACCTTTCTGAATGCTCCATACATATAAAGATCCAACTTTTACAATGCCTCTTATATAATAAAAATCCCAATTTTATCATGATGTATTTCATATAAAAATTACCTCTTGATTTCAAATTAAAAATCAAGTCTTTTTGTTAAGAAAAATCAAATCTTTTTGTATTCAAAAATATGCTCTTTTCAAATTTATAAAATTCAAACTTTTCACTTATAAAAGTTTCATCCTTTTCTATAATTAAAAATCAGTTTTCTATAATTAAAAATTAAAGAAGCTTACTGTTTTTCGAAGGAGGAGGGCTGGAAGGGCCGTGGTGGCCGTTGGAGCTTGGTGCTAGCAGCGGTTGGTCGGAGCAGGCGAGGCAGGAGGGTGCGGTAGCGGATCTCGACGGGATTGGGGTTTGACTGGCCAAGGGGAGAGAGAAGGGAATCGGAGGTGAGGAGGGGAGGGTTGGGGTGGTGGGTGGAAGCGGCGGCCGGAGCAGATGTTGGCGGCGGTGGGTGGTGGGTGACCGCATCGGCCTGGAGGGAGGAGGCATCGATTTTGATTTGGTGGGCGCGGTTTTTCGTGAATTGGGTAGGAAGATAGAGAAGAGAGAGAGGGAATGAGGGGGAGGGCGGATCGACGGCGCCGACATGGGGAGGGTTCACGGTGGCTGCGATGGTGACAGGGAGGGTGGAGGCGCGACGTCGAGCTCCCCTTTCTGATTTTCACGATGGGGTTTTTTTCTAGTAGGAGGAAATAACGAAGGGGGGGTTATAAGGAAAAGGTTTTTTTTATAAATTATTTTATATTATATCTTTTTTCCATCAATGGTTGACTTTTTATTTGAACTCCAAACGAGGCTCACCGACTGTCGCCCTTAGCTAAGTACCCCCATTTCGAACACAACGGGATATGTTTCGTTAGCCAATTTTATCGTTTCGATCAGTTTTGATTTAAATTAAAATATAATTCAATATATATTCAATTCAAACGTACATTTCAATTTACCAAGGCCACATATGACCTCTAAAAATTGTATAAAAATTATTTCTAGCTTCATATTGACGATACTGTCCTAATAAAACTAATTTCATCAAATTCCGAGACCGTTTGAAAAATGGCCATTTTCTGGTCGATCGAAATTGACTAAAACTGTTAAAACACGTTTTCTTCTGCCACACTCACATATTGTAACACCTCGGATTTTTGAATAATCGATTTAACTAAATTAAAGAATAATAAATCTTAGACGTGAGAATTATGGGGATTGGGTTGCGCCATTGTGTTCGCCTCGGAATTCTAGTGGAGATAGAGTCCGAGTTTGTGGGAAACGAGTACCGGATGAAAGGGTTATGGACGAACGTAGTTTGGTGGCAAAGTAAAGAAAAAAAAAATGCACTGGCGCATTTGGGAAGTGCGCCAGTACGTATTTACACTGGCGCACCTGCCAAGTGCGCCCAGGCCGAGGCTGGAGCCTGCACAGCTTTCTGGTTCAGGCTGACCCGTGTTGTTGAGTCCATTCTGACTCCTTGCTGAGTCATTAGGGCTGACTCATCACCCTATCATAATTGAATGGTTTTGATTAACCCTAAGAACATCCGATGGCTTAAATTAATTCATAAATCTATAAAAAGACCCCTAGACACAAACCCTAAATCAGAATTAAAACAAAGACCATGGCCGTCATGCTGTTGTTTTGAGCCTTAGAGCAACCGCCACCAAATCAAAGAGAAGGAACAACAACCAAATCAGAACTACCCAACCCTAACAGCGATTCTTCATCAAAGGAGCGCTAATTCGACTGCTTTTGAGTGGTAAGATCGACAATCTTAGCAAAATAATTAGTAATTTAATTAGACTAAGTTATAACACGGATTTGTATGGATGTGATATGAAGTATTGATTGTATGTTGTAATGATGTTGTAGGATCATCTATGATGTTAGGTTGCTATCATTCATGTTGTAATTATATATATATATATATTCAAATCGTCATGATTCTTATGCTAGTTTGTGGTATTGATTCATATGATAATCCATATGTAGGGAAGTTTAGATGTTGATTCAACCATGAACCATATACAAGTTTGGGTAGAATTACATGTGACCTTACATGATTATGGCACCTAGTTTATGTGAGAATTTAATTGAAAGCTAGGCTATGACATGATACTTTACATGTTAGATATTAGTTTACACCATTATTGTGATGTATAAATCACATATGTGAATTTATGAGTTAGGCATGAATCATGTTATGTTATTACCTATGCAAGTTTAACCCCTTTAGATAGATGTTTATGACATATGTTGTCTATGCAAGTTTGTGGCCATAATTTCTTCAAGTTCACACCTTTAGATTTGGATCTATGTTATACATGATGTTTATGCAAGTGTGTGGCCAATTTCTCATCAAGTTCACACCTTTAAATTTGGAACCATGACATAAGTTGTTATGCAAGTTGCAATCTTGGCCTATGTAAGTTTTAGATGTAGAACATCAATCACATATGCAAGTTCACCCCTATGTAAGATCCATGTTTTAACTATGTATGTGATGTTTTCTTTTATTTCATGAGTTAGACTATTCGAGTCTAACGTATATTTTTACGTTAAACGAACAAACGTACTACGTGGGGGAAAAAGGGAATAATATTAAAAATATTTAATTGGCATAATTGCCTTAAAAGACATAAAATAAAGTTGTGGTGAAATTGGTATGATTTTACATACCATAAGTGGATGGACATAATTGAGTCAATTATGGACATCGCTAAATTTGGAATTGATTGATAATTTGAATAGGGAAAGTAATTCAAATTGGGGTTGATTAATTAGGGGTAATTAATCGTCTAAGACACGAGGTTAGGCTCTTTTGTGGTGTAAGCCTGCCCGGACCCGCCCGGCAAATCCGGCTGCCACAAATGTCTGTCTAATGTGAGAGGTCTTAGGCATAAACTAAATACGTAACAATTGTAAAGACACGAGGTTAGGCTCTTTTGTGGTGTAAGACAGCCTGGCCCCGCCCGGCAAATCCAGCTGCCACAAATGCCAGTCTTATGTGAGAGGTCTTTATGAGGTTACGGTCTTAATGAATTAAGAAACACTTAACCAGATAAGCATGTAGTGGGACATGAGGGGGTTAAGTGGGTGCCTTGGGTGGCATGTGGAATCTAGTGGGTGCCTTGGGTGGCATTTGGAAATACGATTAGAAACACTTAACCAAAATATGAAACATGTAATTGAAACATGAATAAGAAGTGGGTTAAGTGGGATGTACTAGAGGGGACCAAGCTTAGGTGGATAGCTTGTGTCAAGTAATGGGGGGGCCGTTTCAACCAGTAACCCATACGTATCTTTGTGGGCTCGACCCAAGTCGAGGACAGGACACGCATACTGGGCTTGACTATAAGAGGCCAAACTGGGTTAGCGGTGACAACGCAAGTCCAACGGGTTCATATGCGTGTGTGGACCCGGGCTGGTAAGTAAGACGTTGTTGCATCGTGTAGGTATAAGCCGTACATTCTTTGCTGTATCAGGTTGCCACTTTGGGGAGTGATACACCCCACTGTGGGGCCAGCACGGGTATCTACGAGTTAGGGAGCCGATCGCTTGGGGGTAGTGGGTACACCTAGTGGAGATAGGGGCAGACGGCACCTATGAAGGCAGCTAGGGGTGCACGAAACTACCAATATCATTATTAAGTCTGTAGGCGGGATCAACCTTAGGGTGCAGTATACTAGTGGCGGTGCAGTTTAGGAATTATCCAATAGTGTTGGTGTAGTTCAGTAGTTATCCTATAGTAGTTTAGGTGTGCTTTAACGATATCGTAATACATCTTGTTTCCTCGTTTACTCTGCTATACTCAATGGTCCATGGTCATTTCCCTACTTTTCCAACTTATGCCTTAGCCTAGTTACTTTGTTAATTATATTGTTAGAATTATCGCACTCGCCAGACTTTATGTCTGACCCCCCCTTTTTTCCATCTCTTCCGTTTCCCCCTCCAGGTGCTCAGGTTGGAACTAGCACCAGTGGAGCTTGAGCTTGGACCGCTTTAGAAGATTTCTTGGACCGCTGAAGTAAAGTTCAGCTTCTCTTTATTTATGGCTATTTTAATGTTGGGGATTATGTCTTTCAGTTTATGTACTTTGTTTTGTCAAGATGGATATGATGTACTTGACTTTGGTTTATGGTTTTGATGATGTAATCAAACATATGGGTTTATCCATTGCAATGAAATAAAGTTTTAATTTTCAAGTACTGCTTTATATATGTCTTGTTGTGATTTTCTATTCTATATTCACTTAAAACGCTCCACTGAAGTTAAGGCATTCCCTTTGCGAGTGACCTTAATGGAGGTGGGGTGTTACACGTGGTATCAGAGCTGAAGGTTACCAGAACAGATATGAATTTTTGAAAAACTATTTTTCAAAACAATTTTTATAAAGAAGTACCTTCAAAAGTATGATTTAAGGAAAGTATTTTCAAAAGAAAAGTATATTTTGGAAAGCATAACCCCAAGAGCCATATATCTCTCCTTCAGTCCTTTTTGTATTGAATCTTTCCTTTATCGTTTCAGCATGTCTGAAGCATCTGAGATACCAGAGGGCGTTCATGTGCTCGGTTGGTTCCGTCAATATCTTGAGGCTAGGGCCGCCACCGCAGGTCCAGCAAATCCTCCTCCTCCTCCTCGTGTCGATAATTTCGCAAAGATATGTAAGGACTTTAGAGCTATGGGTGGAAAACCTTTTCACGGGGCGGAGACATTTGTTGAAGCTCGTAACTGGCTAAAGGAGGTGGAAGAATTGTTTGGAATTTTTGAAGTGGATGACGGAAGGAAAGTCCAGCTAGCTGCGTGGCTAATGAAGGATGAGGCCTCGTTTTGGTGGGAGGTCACAAATGGGGGTCGTCCAGTCGATACATGGCAAGATTTTAGGCAGAGATTTGAGGCAAAGTTTCTCTCACGGGCTGAAGAGAATCTATACATGGAAAGGTTCTTGTCACTGAAGCAAGGGAATTTATCAGTAAAAGAGTATGTTAACAAATTCAACCAATTGGCAAGGTTTGGCTTAGACTTGGTGAACACTCCAGAAAAGAAGGCTCTAAGATTTGTTAAGGGTTTAAACGAGCCGCTCCATGGGTTAGCTATGACCTACATTCCCATGGGGGCTACCTTTGAGAGGTTAGTTGACATGGCACTCATGCATGAAGAGGAGAAGGGCGCCAATGCTAATAAGGCACTCGAGAAGAAAGGGGATCAGAAGAAGTCGCAACAGCAACAACAAAACAAGAAAGGTGGCAAAGGCAATAATGCTAAGGGGAAGAAGAAATGCTTTAACTGTGGGACACCCGGCCATCTAAGCAAAGATTGTAGGAAGAAGAAGAAGACCGGTTGTTTCCACTGTGGCGAAGCGGGACATCTTATTAAGGACTGCCCAAAGAAAGGGCAGAGGGTGGGGTCTACCTCGGGAGGACAGGTGCAAGCTCTTATGGCACCCAGGCAGACAAGGGGACAAGTTCAAGTTCTCGAGGTCCCACCGCTGCAAGCACGAGGTAGAGAAATTTCCGTTGAAAGTTTAGTTTTTCTGTTTGATCATCCTGTCCGTACTTTATTCGATACTGGCGCATCGCATTTGTTTATCTCTACATCATTAGTTGAGACACTGCACCTAGATACTAGTCTTGTTACTGATCCCTTAGTAGTCTCAAATCCTATTGGTGGTTCGGTCATCTTTCTATGATTTGTTGGGATTTGAGAGTGTTTATCTTGGGCGTTGAGTTTGAGTGCAACGCTTTTGTTCTTGGCTTCATGGGCTACGGTTTAATTCTAGGTATGGATTGGCTAGCTAGATATGAGGCCATCCTAGATCGCGAAAGAAGGGTAGTTAGATTGTTGACTTGTTCGGGAAAGACCCTTGATATTTCTTGTGACCCTAGAGGTCCAGTAATGCTTAGTTACCTAGAATCCCTTGACGCATCCGATGATGATTTACATTCTGTTCCCATAGTCTGTGAATATGCTGATGTCTTCGATAGGTGAGGGGTTTACCCCCAAAACATGAAATCGACTTTCGAATATATCTAGTGGACAATGCAAGCCAGTTGCATTGCCAGTGCGCCATATGGCTCCAAGAGAGAGAAGAGAACTCAGTAAGCAAGTGAAAGAATTGCTTGAGAAGGGGTTCATCAGACGTAGTATATCGGAGTGGGGTGCTCCAGTAGTATTTGCCACGAAGGCGGATGGGTCCCTAAGACTTTGTGTGGACTATAGGGAGCTTAATAAACTTACTAAGAAGAATAGACACCCACTGCCGAGGATTGACGATCTTTTCGATCAGTTAGTAGGCGCCTCAGTGTTTTCGCAGTTGGACTTAGCCATTGGTTTCCATCAGTTGAGAGTGGATGAGGATAGCATAGACAAGACTGCCTTTAGGACTCCAGACGGTTTCTTCAAGTGGCTGGTGATGCCCTTCGGTTTGACAAACGCCCCCGCATACTTTGTTGATTTGATGAGTAGGGTGTTTAGGGAGTACCTTAATAGATTCGTGGTGGTCTTTGTAGATGACATCTTGATCTTTTCTAAGAGCGAGGAAGAGCATGCCCTACATCTTAGGGAAGTGTTAGAGACTCTTCGAGCACATAGCCTTAAAGCTAAATTTTCCAAATGTCACTTTTGGAGGAAAGAAGTGCGATTCTTAGGGCACGTGGTTTCCAAAGAAGGGATAGCCGTGGATCCCGCAAAGACAGTGGCCATCCAAGATTGGAAGGTTCCTAAAAATGCTACCGAGGTGAGAAGTTTCTTAGGGTTGGCTGGCTACTATAGGAGGTTTATCAAAGACTTCACAAAAATATCAGCTCCATTAACATGCTTGACGAAGAATAACTTAGTCTTCACATGGGACGTAGATTGTGATGATGCGTTCCAACGTTTAAAGAGAGCTTTGACCACAACCCCAGTCTTAGTATTGCCAGATGGGAGTAAGCCATTTACCGTTTATACTGACGCTTATGGGACAGGACTAGGCGCAGTCCTAATGCAAGAGGGAAGGGTAATAGCCTATGGTGGAAGGCAGTTCAGAGTGCATGAAAGAAATTACCCTACACATGACCTAGAGTTGGCCGCTATTGTTTTCGCGCTTAAGTCTTGGCGTCATTATCTTCTTGGCGAGAAATTCGAATTATTCACTGATCACAAATCGTTAAAATACTTATTCTCTCAGAAGGACTTGAACTTAAGGCAATAAAGGTGGATGGAGTTCTTAGCATCCTACGACTTTGAGATAGCATATACCCCTGGCAAGGGTAACGTAGTGGCCGATGCCTTAAGTAGAAAAAGATTATCCTTAAGTCCTTTGTTTGTTGAGCGACGAAGTTTAGAGTTCATTTCTACGTTTGACTTTACACCTTCCATTGACTTCGTACCCGGTTTGCTAGCATCCTTAGAGGTTAGACCTACGCTTTTGGGACGGATTGGCGAGGCACAGCGAGACGACCCACAGTTGGTTGAGTTAGTAGAAAAGCTCAAAGGAGGGGAGTCATCGAGCCATCTCCGTAGGTATACCCTAGATGATAAGGGTTGGTTACGTAGGGACGGTAGACTGTGTGTACCAAAAGACGATGACCTAAGGAAGACCATTCTTGATGATGCACATCGTTCGAAGATGACCATCCATCCCGGCGGGGACAAGATGTACATGGACATGAGATGAGTTTACTTTTGGGCCGGCATGAAGAAAGATGTGGTTGAGTATGTCGCTAGATGCTTGGTGTGCCAACAAGTAAAAGCGGAGCAAAAGAAGCCCGGTGGATTGCTTCATCCATTGGAGGTCCCACAATGGAAGTGGGAAAGCGTCTCGATGGACTTTATTGACGGATTTCCGAGATCGAGGAAGGGTAATACGGGTATTTGGGTCGTGGTAGACAGACTTACTAAGAGCGCCCATTTCATTCCCGTGAAGAGTAAGAGGACTGCTCCATGGTTAGCCTCCGTATACATTTGAGAAATAGTTCGTTTGCACGGTGTTCCTTCTAGCATAGTGAGCGATCGCGATCCTATTTTCGCTAGCGAATTTTGGAGAAGCTTGCAAGAGGCGGTTGGGACTCAGTTATGTTTGAGCACCGCATATCATCCTCAGACGGACGGCCAGACCGAGAGGGTGAATCGTATTCTAGAGGACTTGTTGAGGTTATGTGTCTTAGATTTCGGAGGTACATGGGAGGAACATCTTCCGTTGGTAGAATTTGCATATAATAACAGCTTTCAGTCTAGCATTGGCATGGCACCATTCGAAGCTCTTTACGGACGGCCGTGTCGTTCGCCTACATGTTGGTGGGAAGCTACAAATAAGATTTTGCTTGGGCCCGATATGATTAGAGAGACTTCAGAAAAGATTGATTTGATCCGAAGAAGGATGAAGACGACGCAAGATAGACAGAAATCTTATGCGGACAAGAGGAGGTCAGATCTTGAGTTTGAGGTTGGGGACATGGTCTTTATCAAAGTGTCTCCATTACGAAACGTCGTACGCTTTGGGTCCGTTGGGAAGTTAGCACCAAGGTTCGTAGGGCCTTTTCCTATTAAGGAAAGGATTGTGCAGATGGCGTATATAATGGAGTTTCCCGAGATACTTAGTGGTGTACACGACGTATTCCATGTATCACATTTGAGGAAGTGCTTGCACGAGATCGCAGAGGTGGTAGAGCCGAGCTTGCTTAGAGAAGTGGAGATCGAGCGTGATGCGACAATTTGACAAGCTCCTACGTGCATTCTTGGGTCGGAGATTAAGAAGTTGAGGAATCGAGAGGTCAAACTAGTCAAAGTGCAATGGGGGGATGATGAGAGCAACGCTACTTAGGAGACGGAAGCGAAGATGCGTTCATTGTACCCTTTTCTTTTCGAGGGTATGTATTTTAATTTCCCCTTTATCGTTTATCTTGTACTTATCTTATCTTTAGTATATCCTCTCGCTAGTATCCTTGACCTTTAGTAGGACAGTCCTATGGTTGAAGCATGTGTTTGAGACATGTTATGGATGATGGATGCACGTGGATGCAAGTGTTTGCTAGTGGTTGCTCGTGGATGCATATACACACACTTTAGGTACTAGATCGGCTCAGTCACTTCATATTACATATTGCATATAAATGTGTGTACATATTTAAGTAATGAGTGAATAATGGTTGTATCATCATATGGATGTTGCATTTTGGTGAATGGTTGTGCACATATGTAGAAAAGATATGTATCGATAAGGTTCTTTCGCATACATAATGGACGCATGGCATTAGAATGGTTTGCATTAAGGAGGTCAACTGAATCAGTAGACCGCCTGATTTTGCATTAGATAAGGAACATATACACACACTTCTTGCATATGTTCATACAGCATTAGAAATTTCATAAGGACAATGGATGCCGTGTTTGATGGTTGAGTAGATGGTTGTTTGGATGGTAGGATATACATTCTCCTTAACTTTGAGATTTCGGGGGCGAAATCCTTTAAGGAGGGGAGAATGTAACACCCCAGATTTTTGAATAATCGATTTAACTAAATTAAAGAATAATAAATCTCAGACCTGAGAATTATGGGGGTTGGGTTGCGCGATTGTGTTCGTCTCGGAATTCTAGTGGAGATAGAGTCCGAGAAATGAGTACCGGATGAAAGAGTTATGGACGAACGAAGTTTGGTGGCAAAGTAAAGAAAAAAAATATAAATGCACTGGCACACTTGGGAAGTGCGCCAGTACATATTTACACTGGCGCACCTGCCAAGTGCGCCTAGGCCGAGGCTGGAGCCTGCACAGCTTTCTGGTTCAGGCTGACCCGTGTTGTTGAGTCCATTATGAATCCTTGCTGAGTCATTAGGGCTGACTCATCACCCTATCATAATTGAATGGTTTTGATTAACCTTAAGAACATCCGACGGCTTAAATTAATTCATAACTCTATAAAAAGACCCCTAGACGCAAACCCTAAATCAGAATTAAAACAAAGACCATGGCCGTCATGCTGTTGTTTTGAGCCTTAGAGCAGCCGCCACCAAATCAAAGAGAAAGAACAGCAACCAAATCAGAACTACCCAACCCTAACAGCGATTCTTCATCAAAGGAGCGCTAATTCGACTGCTTTTGAGTGGTGAGATCGATAATCTTAGCAAAATAATTAGTAATTTAATTAGACTAAGTTATAACACAGATTTGTATGGATGTGATATGAAGTATTGATTGTATGTTGTAATGATGTTGTAGGATCATCTATGATGTTAGGTTGCTATCATTCATGTTGTAATTATATATATATATATATATATATTCAAATCGTCATGATTCTTATGCTGGTTTGTGGTATTGATTCATATGATAATCCATATGTAGGGAAGTTTAGATGTTGATTCAACCATGAACCATATACAAGTTTGGGTAGAATTACATGTGACCTTACATGATTAGGGCACCTAGTTTATGTGAGAATTTAATTGAAAGCTAGGCTATGACATGATACTTTACATGTTAGATATTAGTTTACACCATTATTGTGATGTATAAATCACATATGTGAATTTATGAGTTAGGCATGAATCATGTTATGTTATTACCTATGCAAGTTTAACCCCTTTAGATAGAGGTTTATGACATATGTTGTCTATGCAAGTTTGTGGCCATAATTTCTTCAAGTTCACACCTTTAGATTTGGATCTATGTTATACATGATGTTTATGCAAGTTTGTGGCCAATTTCTCATCAAGTTCATACCTTTAAATTTGGAACCATGACATAAGTTGTTATGCAAGTTGCAATCTTGGCCTATGTAAGTTTTAGATGTAGAACATCAATCACATATGCAAGTTCACCCCTATGTTAGGTCCATGTTTTAACTATGTATGTGATGTTTTCTTTTATTTCATGAGTTAGACTATTCGAGTCTAACGTATATTTTTACGTTAAACGAATAAACGTACTACGTGGAGGAAAAAGGGAATAATATTAAAAATATTTAATTGGCATAATTGCCTTAAAAGGCATAAAATAAAGTTGTGGTGAAATTGGTATGATCTTACATACCATAAATGGATGGACATAATTGAGTCAATTATGGACATCGCTAAATTTGGAATTGTTTGATAATTTGAATAGGGAAAGTAATTCAAATTGAGGTTGATTAATTAGGGGTAATTAATCGTCTAAGACACGAGGTTAGGCTCTTTTGTGATGTAAGCCTGCCCGGACCCGCCCGACAAATCCAGCTGCCACAAATGCCAATCTAATGTGAGAGGTCTTAGGCATAAACTAAATACGTAACAATTGTAAAGACACGAGGTTAGGCTCTTTTGTGGTGTAAGACTGCCCGGACCCTCCCGGCAAATCCAGCTGCCACAAATGCCAGTCTAATGTGAGAGGTCTTTATGAGGTTACAGTCTTAATGAAATAAGAAACACTTAACCAGATAAGCATGTAGTGGGACATGAGGGGGTTAAGTGGGTGCCTTGGGTGGCATGTGGAATCTAGTGGGTGCCTTGGGTGGCATTTGGAAATACGATTAGAAACACTTAACCAAAATATGAAACATGTAATTGAAACATGAATAAGAAGTGGGTTAAGTGGGATGTACTAGAGGGGACCAAGCTTAGGTGGATAGCTTGTGTCAAGTAATGAGGGGCCCGTTTCAACCAGTAACCCATACGTATCTTTGTGGGCTCGACCCAAGTCGAGGACGGGACACGCATACTGGGCTTGACTGTAAGAGGCCAAACTGGGTTAGCGGTGGCAACGCAAGTCCAACAGGTTCATATGCGTGTGTGGACCCGGGCTGGTAGGTAAGACGTTGTTGCATCGGGTAGGTATAAGCCGTGCATTCTTTGCTGTATCGGGTTGCCACTTTGGGGAGTGATACACCCCACTGTGGGGCCAGCACGGGTATCTACGAGTTAGGGAGCCGATCGCTTGGGGGTAGTGCGTGCACCTAGTGGAGATAGGGGCAGACGACACCTATGAAGGCAGCTAGGGGTCACGAAACTACCAATATCATTATTAAGTCTGTAGGCGGGATCAACCTTAGGGTGCAGTATACTAGTGGCGGTGCAGTTTAGGAATTATCCCATAGTGTTGGTGTAGTTCAGTAGTTATCCTTTAGCAGTTTAGGTGCGCTTTAACGATATCGTAATACATCTTGTTTCCTCGTTTACTCTGCTATACTCAATGGTCCATGGTCATTTCCCTACTTTTCCAACTTATGCCTTAGCCTAGTTACTTTGTTAATTATATTGTTAGAATTATCGCACTCGCCAGACTTTATGTCTGACCCCCCCTTTTTCCATCTCTTCCTTTTCCCCCTCCAGGTGCTCAGGTTGGAACTAGCACCAGTGGAGCTTGAGCTTGGACCGCTTTAGAAGATTTCTTGGACCACTGAAGTAAAGTTCAGCTTCTCTTTATTTATGGCTATTTTAATGTTGGGGATTATGTCTTTCAGTTTATGTACTTTGTTTTATCAAGATGGATATGATGTACTTGACTTTGGTTTATGGTTTTGATGATGTAATCAAACATATGGGTTTATTCGCTGCAATGAAATAAAGTTTTAATTTTCAAGTACTGCTTTATATCTGTCTTGTTGTGATTTTCTATTCTATACTCACTTAAAACGCTCCACTGAAGTTAAGGCATTCCCTTTGCGAGTGACCTTAATGGAGGTGGGGTGTTACACATATTGCTTTCAAAAATTATGGATTTTGAAACCTAGCAATAATTTGGCATCCCGGATCCAACAAAAGTGGTTTCGTTGAAAACCGAGGTCGTTTGCAAAATTTCCATTTTTAAGGGCCTATATATATATTAAATATATATAAATTCCGCATCGACTTTTCTGAATTTTAAACTGGACATATTTTTTAACTTCTAAAGTGAAATCTCAGTTTCTTACATCCATTAGAAAGATATGATTAAAAAGATTCGAATATTTCTTGTTTCGCTGAAATCCGATTTATTTTGAATCCTGCACATTCATTTGAAATTCGAAATCAAATTTCAAACTACCGTGCCATTTTCAATTCCTTTTATAATTAAAATAAAATCTTTATATTCTAACGTCGATTAAAATAAATATATTCATTCTAATTCTATTCAAAATAAATTCCGCGTCGTTATTATTTAAAATAATTCATTTTAAATACTCAAAATTCACTAAAATTGCCAAAATAATTTTTTTTAAATTGGCTCAGATTTCCGGGTTATTACAATCTCCCCCACTTTAAATTTTTTGTCCCCGAAAAGGAACAAAGTCGATAGTTGTTTTACAAATCAACTCAACTTTCATTATTTCCATTATGGCTTAAGTTCTTCAACTTTTCAGTTTCTAAGAACTTTTCAAATTTTTCAAAAATTTGGCCAACACCCTAAATTTTCGAGAAATTTCGCCATAACCTCCCCTGCACCGGGAGCTTCGGGATATTTCAAATAGCCTCCCATGGCCCTCACCAATCTAAAAAGAAAAACAAACAGCCAAGCGGCTAGCCAATCGGCTCATAAAATCATCCAAACCCAATAAACTTGTAAACATGTACCTATTTTTTGGGCAAACAGTTTTATTCTTCTGCTCTAGCCTCCTTGCTATGACCTGTTCAATGTATGTACATGTATATGCATGCAAATGCGACTAATTTTCAATAAAACTCACTATTTGATCAATTTGGCTAAATGGCCCAAATTTTAATTAATCAACCAATAATCAAACAACACAATCAGCAATCAATTAGTTGATTAAAGTTTCAAATTCATAATTTTGATACATAGTCCAAAAATCAGATTTTTGATGCCAAATCACAACAAGTAATCCTATGTAAGTTTTGGTTCTTACACCAGTCTAATGGAAATATATAGATATCTCACTTTCGAAACACGAACATAAATCCTGATGATGGAGCTCCATCACCAAAATCATCTCGGGGCGACTAGAGTGTGATTCTATATCCATCGAATATATTTGAGGCTTCTAATACACGTGGATCAGACGTATATTAAAATCTCTATATACTCGATTGTCCAAATCAATTTAAAATAAATATTCAAATACGTATAATACGATTTAAATTTTCAAAACAAAAATTGTTTTCAATTTAAAAATATACTCTTCACACTCATTCTAGGGTACTATTGATCCTATATCTAATGAGTCATTCTCATTGGATATTACTAATCCAATCTCTGATGAATTCTTTCGTTCGATTCTAATGTGTCTTGTTCTCCGAGCTATGTAAATCAAAGCTCTGATACCACATGTGACAACTGGGAATTTCGCTCGATCCGAATCGATCGCTAAACCGACCAAGACCGCTCAAAACCCCTGATTGTTTTGAGGACAAGACAAATCAGAACACAAACAGAAGAACGTTTCATTGCATATTACAACAATTTCATCAGAATACAAGAATATACAGAGTATGAATTAATAATATACATCATAAAATATCAGAGATTACAATACATTACATAGCAGCGGAAAACTGAAAGAGATATACAGATACAGAGCTTTACGGATATCATTCCAGCTGTAAACCAGGTTCCTGTGAATATAAATCTGCAAAACCAAAACTACTAGCTGCCCGTGTCAAAATAAGGGCACCCAGAGTTTAGGTTAAAACAATAAACTCCAGGTCTGTAACGAACCGGGATTTTCGACTCCGAAAATCAACATCAAACTACCGTGTTGACCATTCAGACATCGAATATTCCAGATCATTAATAGAAAGAAGTTAGAGGGTGAGAATAGATAAGATAGAAATACTAGAATAGAAGAAGAAGAAAACACCACACAGAGTCTCACATCGCAGCGGAATAAAATATAATACAGAAATAACCTTTATTGAAAGCTTTTGAAATACTTACAATATCAGAGTACACATCTGGACAGTGATACTAATCTGTCCTCATATAACACACAGCGGAATAGTAATATCATACGTCTGGACTCTTCCAGCTCGTCTCTTCACAGCAGTCGATAATCTGAACCTGTACAACCCGGTCTAACCCGAGCATTTACAAAACACCGGGTCAGTCTGGTGAACCAGAGTGAGATAAACTCGCACGGTAATAAGGGTGAATCATCCAATCATGATTTTAGAGTTCAAAAATCTTTTCAAAAGAAAAGGATAATCGTAAGACCAAATCCACACATAAACACGGATGGTTTTTACCTTACGATAACCCAAAACATTTTTGAAACCAATATCTTGTCTGATATTATAATAATGTCTAAACACAAGTAAATAGAAATCTAGTGGAACGCTTGCATCTCACGCTTCACATATATAGTATACAATCAAAACCCGTAGGCGCTTATTGGAAATTGGATTCCAACTTGACAAGGTATGGGACCACCTGCCGATCGTGTATCTCTAGAGACGAATACACTGGGTTCAACAAGAACTTCTTGCAACCCGGCCCTCACATGACCGACCACTCATTTCGCTTGAGTGTATCGAATGTATATCACTGACGGTTGGGATCAGCAACCGTCTCCCGACAAGGGACAGCATCGAAACATAGATTAAAGAAACAAATAGGATTTCCTCTAGATAGGTGATTATACACCCTAATGGGAGCGACCCACATAGCCATGCTGCCTGCCCGATTTTTGTCATTTCCCGGTTGATGAGGCTTGAGGCCAGAATTAACTCTTGAACATCTGGTCGTCATTCACTTGAATGCCACATCGTCAGATCCGTCAGATATCACTAATTGACGTCCACAAAAATACTCTAGCTGAAAGCTAGAGAATGGCAATTCCCTGCCAACAACTATCGTACGTTTGAAGAAATCAACGTACGTGACCCTTTGGAAATACTCTGTCAGACACTCGTCCATATACGTCATCCAGGAACAGGATGAACCGAAGGCACTCTCCTACCGCATCCAATATAGGAATCACCCCATGGATCAGTAGCGAGAAGTCCTTGCAACCCGTTGATTCCAACCACGACAGAATCACGGCTTATCTCTGCTTGCCAGGCAGAGAATATTAGTGGTTCTTCCGTTTATGGAAATCCACGGTCTTCAATGCTCCATCTCGAACATCTTCTGAGATTTTCACGTATTTGTTGGTCGGAATGGTTTTCGAATATAAATTCGATCCCGGTCTTTCCATACCAACAATCGTATTGGCCAGGTTTGATAGTCGGTGTTTTAACTATCAAAATATACAGTGTTTCAAACATGACACTCCAATGAGTTCACTGATTCAGTATTTAGCATCATTTGGCCTTTAAATCAAACTGATTTACTTTTGTTACATAAAACTTCTAACTCTTTAATATTCAAAAATACGATATTTGAATAACTCTAATTCAATTAACTAACATTCGACTTACTCTATTCGCTCGACTCTAGATCGCAGCGATCACAATGGTTACGCCTGATTCCCTCAGGAAACATCCGACTGCCGTAGGCTATCTGCAGCCCTGCGAATTACGCTAGCAGTCGTACGCAATGGCAACTTACCTTGAATACTATGTTTGACTAACTCTAGCTCGAATAACTATATTCGATTACCCAGTTAAATCTTCTTTCAAATCATCTTTTAAATTCGGAAATCCATTAGTTTTAACAAGGAAATTTATAACCCATAGGTTATAACAATAGCGTTATAATTACTATTTAGATTTACAAAACAACAGCGCTATAATCGCCGTTTAGGTTTACAACCCATTTACGATAGCAAAAGCGTTACAATCGCTATATTAGATTTACATAACAACAACGCTAAAATCGCTGTTTAGATTTTCAAAACATGTCCACTAACGTCTCTTACGATTTACCAACTAATACTATCTTCAGATAATCCCGATGTTGTTCAAGTTGGGTATTTCAGTTACCTCTCAGACCTTAATCAACAACGTTCAAATTTTCAGATAAATATAAGTTGTAATCAGGAACTCAACATTCCATTCAAATCTCCAAACAAATTCCATTTAACTCTGGTTTGGTTATACAACCCTATGACCCCTTATTTAACCCCAAATTCACATTTTCCAATCCCCTTTCAAATATATTTAACCTTTTCCCACTTTTGAAATCTCATTTCAAAACTCGCTTGTTACTTGATTTCATTTCCAAATAACGTTAATGTAAAATTAACGTCTTACACTTTAAATCTCACTTAAACCTCAGGTTTGTAATAAACCCTTTTATCATAATCTCCTTTCACTTAATTCATATAATTGAGTATGTTTATTTCCTTTCACCATTCAATTGTCTTGCATCTCACATTCGGTAACTTTTTTTAAATGAATTCCCATTTACAAATATATTCCTAAATTTATCATTAATTAAAATAATAACTTATTTCAAACATTAACTACTTTAGTGGTTAATCCCTTTATTAACTAAATTAACTACTAAATCCTTTTTAAATCCTTATTTAAATTCAAACAATATTCATTTAACTGTTTTAGTCAAAACACCTTAACTTGATAAACAAATTCTAATTCCAAACGGTCGATTTAATTAACTCAAAAACTTGATTATCTCATTAACCGATTCCAACAATCCTCGCTTAAACATATAATTAATTTAAATAAATTCTAATTATTTGTTTTCTTTACAAAACAAATTTCCAAGGTTTAACCATTTAATTCATTTCTTATTTTTCAACTGGTAAATCTGATTACCATCAACATTTGCTTTGCAAAATAACTTCATAACAAATCAAAGTCTTAAACAAATAAAATATTTATTTATTTTTCTTAAATAACTTTTATTCAAATAATATAATTCAAATCTAACTCTGGTTATAAAATAAATTTTATAACCTCAACTCTATCGATTCACCTGTCGGTGAATCACTGTCTATAACACGATTGGTTTTAAAGGCCATACTCTGCCAAATACTTAACCAATATCGCCCATTGGTTTTAAACCAAACAGATGTTGAATATCCAGTTAATAATCAACCATCAAATCAATCACACAAACAGATCAGTTCATATATGAGCATATGAAAATAAATAATAATCTGAGGAATCCGGTTGGATCCCTCCAACCTGTTCTTCCCTGTATTTAAATGGTTTTCTCAAATCAGACTGTTCAGTTTTTGTTTAACTGATAACACTAAATGGCAACCATTCAACAACAACCACAAGCAACGCAAACACTTCAATCATTTAAAACACGTTTATAAAATAAACGTGATCAACCAAGGTGAGTTACCTTTATTGGAACCAATCGTTAAAAATAACGATTTGGTATTTCGTTGAAATTAAACGACGGTTTAATTTCATCATTATAACTAGCAAACGGTCAATCATTGGCAAACAGAACACACAAAATAAAAACCCAGTTTATAAAAATATAAATGGGGAAAATACTGAGTGAGTTTAACTCACTCTGATCTGATCTGTCGTTGGCCGGTTCATTTTTAATTAAAGTAAACCATCTGCTGCGTCCAAATCCGCCCAAACAGCTCCATAATATTTCATTCGTCTGCACGATTCCGGCGTTCTTGTGTTCGTTCCATTCTGTGCACAAATGAGAACATTATACAAATGTCTGACTCCTTGTCATTTCATATAGTTGTATTTGAAAATCTTCTAATTGTTATATGTATTAATTTTATTTTATTTTATGTTATCCTTAGGCTAATGATTTTATTACATGGAACTAAGACATCTTATCATGTAGAGGATGACTATGATCTGGTTAGATCAATTTAAGTAGTACACGTGGCAAATGACATTCAGATCGAAATGTATGGACATTTAACTTAACCGGGCGCGGTGTAAAGGGATGGTATACTAGCCTGTGCGTCTCATATACGTTATTTATTTACTTGGTCCGGACTTATGTAAAAAGAAAAGGAAGATTAGGCATAAAGAACTGCTTGACATGTTATATTTAATAACATAACATATACCTTATATTTCGTTATTAAAATCTTAATTAGGCAAATCATTAATGTAATTATTACATAAAAAAAAATATATAGGCCACGTCACCTTGCATTTCTTCCTGGATCCAACAGGAGGCTTCGTTCCTCCTTCCAAATGCATCGTTCCCTTTTTTTTTTTTTTTTTCCTCCCTAGAAACCTCTTCTACCCATTTTTGAAAAGTGCAAAACCACCTGCTACCCCCTACCCTTCTTACCACGCTTCCCTCCCGTCAGCTACCCATCCGTGCTTCAACTTCCCTCAGTCCCTCTCGAACGAACTACGGACCCCACCAGAGAGCGAACCCCACATCGACGCTGACTGCATTTCCATGTTCCGCCTGGAGCGCCTCCCTGCAGTCCCACGGTGACCGCCACCATCAGTTTTCTGGATGTGCGGCTCCGGTCTTCCCTTACATGATCTCGAACTACAGTATAATGAGTGCGGTAAAGAAATACCAGCGTGAAGACTGTTTTGAGGATCACAGATGCATTGGTTCTTTTTTTTTTTTTCGTTTGCTCTAATTATTTTCGTTCGGAAAATGTGTGGAAGTTGCATGTATTTATATCAGCTAATTATCCGTGGAGGCCAAGTATACTTGGGCATAAAGGCAAATTAAAATATGTATGCTATGACAGGTTTGCAGTAGCTAACTCACTTAGGGTGGATAGAATAACAACTTGGTCGGCACGGTTTTCTTTTAGACTGTACGTCGTTTCTTAGGTGAGGTACTGTCCTCACTATATTTGGTCGGCAAGTATACTGTGCTGTCTTTTCCATTTTTGGCAAAAGCTGATGTATCCGTGTACGAATGAGATTTTGGTACCAATATATGTTTCAATATATATATAGTTTTAAACACAGTATGTCTTACTTTTGTTTATCCTGTTTGATGTACTGTAAACGATGCTAACATCGGCTGGTGTTTCATGACTAAAAGTGAATGTCGGTGCGTTCTTTTAGTTCATTCAAAGCTTGGTCGACTGAGTTTAAATATTGGTGTGACGAACGATTTCTGTTTACTGATAAAAGAGCTGTTCTTGGTGTAAAAAGGTATTCCGGACCCAATGGGACAAGTTTCATCGAAATCCGAGGTCGTATGAAAAATTTTCCTTTATGAAACCAGAAATGAACACGCATTTAATTTTTCCACGGTCACTAGATAAATCGAATCAACTTGAAACTGCGAACATCGACAATAACTTTTTGATACGAACCCAACGGCACTAGTTTCGTCGCATTCTGAGACTGTTGCCCCGGAAGGCTATTTTTACCCTGAACCGCCCTACCCTTTTTAACGCCAAATTTCTCGATCTCTAAAAATAACAAACTATATACATATCCTGACTCTAATCGACGATACGAACTCAACGGAACTGGTTTCGTGGCCTAATTCGATCGTCTGCTCAAGTTACACTCCAATATCCATTTATTCTTTTAAATACACGCTATATAATTTGATTGGGCGTTTACGGCTACCGTGGTCACATACGATATCGGTTTTCCACGCAATTCACCACCGTACAATAATTTAACGATACGGTTCTAATGAAACTGGTTTCGTCGAAAACTGAGTCCGTTTGCAAAACGGCTATTTTAAAGGCCTATAATTAAATAATAATTTTCCATAGCGACTATTTCAAAATTTGATTTGGCCATAAATATCAAATTATAACACGAAATCTGGATTTTTCTCTTCCATATGAAAATTATCGTCAATACGGTCCCAACGTGTCTTGTTTCACAGAAATCCGACTTACATCGAATCCTGTATTCTCAGTTGAAGTTAAAAATTCAAATTTACGAACTGCACGCCATTTTCAAGCTCGAATTTATATTATATATATATAAATTATAACGTTCAACTTCGTTCTAAATAGCGAATTCAATATTAAATCTCATTAATATTCCCAATATAATATTTAAAACTAATTTAAATGTTCATATTCAAATGGTCGAAAAACACGGGTCGTTACATTCTTCCCCCCTTAAAATAATTTCGTCCTCGAAATTGCTAAGGTAAGAAAGAACGTTATAAATCCATTAATTTTCAAATCCAATTTATTTTTAAATTAGAAACCAATTCAATACTGTAAATAAATATTTCAAAAATATTGAAAATTTTCTAACACCTTAAATTTCCGAAAAATTTCGCCAGCACCTCCTCTGTACGGCTCAATCGGTACAACCACAACTCGCCTTTCTAGGCCTTCTCCAATCCAAAAGAAAATGAAACAGCCAAGCGGCTTGCCAAATAGGCTCATAAATCACCAAACCCCATATAAAATAAACGTGTACCTTTTTGTCGGGCATATCCTTATATCCCTTTCATCTGCTACCTTGTCACCATATACAAATGCATTCTTCAACCAAAATTCCAATTTTATCCTTGAAACCAAATCCTTCACGCGTCCAAGCCAAATACCATTCTTAACTCAATTTCCATCCATTACCAATTTCAACTCTTGACTTACCAACCCAATATCATTTCAGATTCCTGTCTTCAATTCAAAATCTGATTCTACTTGATAATATATCACGAATTAATTTCCAGTCAATTGGTTTCAATTCAATACATATTTGCTTTCACAAATTCGATTTAATCTTGTTCTTGTTCAAACACTTTCCCTGGGAGTTTTTAAACAGTTCAGTTCTTTCAAAAATCAAATATTCCTTTTCAGGATTCAAAACAACTTGTTTTTCTCAAAGCAATTCAAAACAAAATCTTTGGTAGTAATCCGTCACTTACCACTCGAAAATGAACACCGA
Organism: Allium sativum; assembly: GCA_030737875.1. Classification (NCBI taxonomy): domain Eukaryota; kingdom Viridiplantae; phylum Streptophyta; class Magnoliopsida; order Asparagales; family Amaryllidaceae; genus Allium; species Allium sativum. The sequence continues at coordinate 103,452,070 of CM060911.1, read as the reverse complement.
TGATGTCCGGATCATCATCGGAATCTATTTTCCAGCTATCGAAGTGAGTTCAATACTATGCCACTTTCAAAAACAGTTCTAAACACTTTCATTTTGAAATTAGTTCAAAATATCCTTCGCAAGGCTTGTAAAACAATTTAAAAACTTCCCAGGATTTTAAAATTCTCATATATTGAATCCAAGTTCATTTGTAAACACTTTCTCATTGTTAGGAATTTTAATTCCAATTCTAATTTTAATTTCAGATTTAATAAATCTGCTTTCATATTATACGAATTCTAATTGGTTATTTATATAACCTTTTCCATTATAATCAACCAACACATCCAATATACCATAATATTTCCAAATATATATTTTCTTTATATCAAAATATAATTTGGGTAAAATTATTTCATTTACCCCCTTCAAAAACATACTGTGTCGAATTATTCTGTTTAAGAGTTTAGAAACACTTATCGACACAGTTTGCATTACTGTATCGACCAGAATTCATAAACTACTCGACAAACCAATCAACACAATATAAACAGTTTTTATATCAATTTACAAATACGCGCTCATATATATACACTCAAACTCAATCTAGGGTATTGCTAACCCCATCTCTACTGAGTCACGCCACAGAGCCAAGGTACTTACTTAACCTTCAGCTCTGATACCACTGTAACGAACCGGGATTTTCGACTCCAAAAATCAACATCAAACTACCGTGTTGACCATTCAGACATCGAATATTCCAGATCATTAATAGAAAGAAGTTAGAGGGTGAGAATAGATAAGATAGAAATACTAGAATAGAAGAAGAAGAAAACACCACACAGAGTCTCACATCGCAGCGGAATAAAATATAATACAGAAATAACCTTTATTGAAAGCTTTTGAAATACTTACAATATCAGAGTACACATCTGGACAGTGATACTAATCTGTCCTCATATAACACACAGCGGAATAGTAATATCATACGTCTGGACTCTTCCAGCTCGTCTCTTCACAGCAGTCGATAATCTGAACCTGTACAACCCGGTCTAACCCGAGCATTTACAAAACACCGGGTCAGTCTGGTGAACCAGAGTGAGATAAACTCGCACGGTAATAAGGGTGAATCATCCAATCATGATTTTAGAGTTCAAAAATCTTTTCAAAAGAAAAGGATAATCGTAAGACCAAATCCACACATAAACACGGATGGTTTTTACCTTACGATAACCCAAAACATTTTTGAAACCAATATCTTGTCTGATATTATAATAATGTCTAAACACAAGTAAATAGAAATCTAGTGGAACGCTTGCATCTCACGCTTCACATATATAGTATACAATCAAAACCCGTAGGCGCTTATTGGAAATTGGATTCCAACTTGACAAGGTATGGGACCACCTGCCGATCGTGTATCTCTAGAGACGAATACACTGGGTTCAACAAGATCTTCTTGCAACCCGGCCCTCACATGACCGACCACTCATTTCGCTTGAGTGTATCGAATGTATATCACCGACGGTTGGGATCAGCAACCGTCTCCCGACAAGGGACAGCATCGAAACATAGATTAAAGAAACAAATAGGATTTCCTCTAGATAGGTGATTATACACCCTAATGGGAGCGACCCACATAGCCATGCTGCCTGCCCGATTTTTGTCATTTCCCGGTTGATGAGGCTTGAGGCCAGAATTAACTCTTGAACATCTGGTCGTCATTCACTTGAATGCCACATCGTCAGATCCGTCAGATATCACTAATTGACGTCCACAAAAATACTCTAGCTGAAAGCTAGAGAATGGCAATTCCCTGCCAACAACTATCGTACGTTTGAAGAAATCAACGTACGTGACCCTTTGGAAATACTCTGTCAGACACTCGTCCATATACGTCATCCAGGAACAGGATGAACCGAAGGCACTCTCCTACCGCATCCAATATAGGAATCACCCCATGGATCAGTAGCGAGAAGTCCTTGCAACCCGTTGATTCCAACCACGACAGAATCACGGCTTATCTCTGCTTGCCAGGCAGAGAATATTAGTGGTTCTTCCGTTTATGGAAATCCACGGTCTTCAATGCTCCATCTCGAACATCTTCTGAGATTTTCACGTATTTGTTGGTCGGAATGGTTTTCGAATATAAATTCGATCCCGGTCTTTCCATACCAACAATCGTATTGGCCAGGTTTGATAGTCGGTGTTTTAACTATCAAAATATACAGTGTTTCAAACATGACACTCCAATGAGTTCACTGATTCAGTATTTAGCATCATTTGGCCTTTAAATCAAACTGATTTACTTTTGTTACATAAAACTTCTAACTCTTTAATATTCAAAAATACGATATTTGAATAACTCTAATTCAATTAACTAACATTCGACTTACTCTATTCGCTCGACTCTAGATCGCAGCGATCACAATGGTTACGCCTGATTCCCTCAGGAAACATCCGACTGCCGTAGGCTATCTGCAGCCCTGCGAATTACGCTAGCAGTCGTACGCAATGGCAACTTACCTTGAATACTATGTTTGACTAACTCTAGCTCGAATAACTATATTCGATTACCCAGTTAAATCTTCTTTCAAATCATCTTTTAAATTCGGAAATCCATTAGTTTTAACAAGGAAATTTATAACCCATAGGTTATAACAATAGCGTTATAATTACTATTTAGATTTACAAAACAACAGCGCTATAATCGCCGTTTAGGTTTACAACCCATTTACGATAGCAAAAGCGTTACAATCGCTATATTAGATTTACATAACAACAGCGCTAAAATCGCTGTTTAGATTTTCAAAACATGTCCACTAACGTCTCTTACGATTTACCAACTAATACTATCTTCAGATAATCCCGATGTTGTTCAAGTTGGGTATTTCAGTTACCTCTCAGACCTTAATCAACAACGTTCAAATTTTCAGATAAATATAAGTTGTAATCAGGAACTCAACATTCCATTCAAATCTCCAAACAAATTCCATTTAACTCTGGTTTGGTTATACAACCCTATGACCCCTTATTTAACCCCAAATTCACATTTTCCAATCCCCTTTCAAATATATTTAACCTTTTCCCACTTTTGAAATCTCATTTCAAAACTCGCTTGTTACTTGATTTCATTTCCAAATAACGTTAATGTAAAATTAACGTCTTACACTTTAAATCTCACTTAAACCTCAGGTTTGTAATAAACCCTTTTATCGTAATCTCCTTTCACTTAATTCATATAATTGAGTATGTTTATTTCCTTTCACCATTCAATTGTCTTGCATCTCACATTCGGTAACTTTTTTTAAATGAATTCCCATTTACAAATATATTCCTAAATTTATCATTAATTAAAATAATAAATTATTTCAAACATTAACTACTTTAGTGGTTAATCCCTTTATTAACTAAATTAACTACTAAATCCTTTTTAAATCCTTATTTAAATTCAAACAATATTCATTTAACTGTTTTAGTCAAAACACCTTAACTTGATAAACAAATTCTAATTCCAAACGGTCGATTTAATTAACTCAAAAACTTGATTATCTCATTAACCGATTCCAACAATCCTCGCTTAAACATATAATTAATTTAAATAAATTCTAATTATTTGTTTTCTTTACAAAACAAATTTCCAAGGTTTAACCATTTAATTCATTTCTTATTTTTCAACTGGTAAATCTGATTACCATCAACATTTGCTTTGCAAAATAACTTCATAACAAATCAAAGTCTTAAACAAATAAAATATTTATTTATTTTTCTTAAATAACTTTTATTCAAATAATATAATTCAAATCTAACTCTGGTTATAAAATAAATTTTATAACCTCAACTCTATCGATTCACCTGTCGGTGAATCACTGTCTATAACACGATTGGTTTTAAAGGCCATACTCTGCCAAATACTTAACCAATATCGCCCATTGGTTTTAAACCAAACAGATGTTGAATATCCAGTTAATAATCAACCATCAAATCAATCACACAAACAGATCAGTTCATATATGAGCATATGAAAATAAATAATAATCTGAGGAATCCGGTTGGATCCCTCCAACCTGTTCTTCCCTGTATTTAAATGGTTTTCTCAAATCAGACTGTTCAGTTTTTGTTTAACTGATAACACTAAATGGCAACCATTCAACAACAACCACAAGCAACGCAAACACTTCAATCATTTAAAACACGTTTATAAAATAAACGTGATCAACCAAGGTGAGTTACCTTTATTGGAACCAATCGTTAAAAATAACGATTTGGTATTTCGTTGAAATTAAACGACGGTTTAATTTCATCATTATAACTAGCAAACGGTCAATCATTGGCAAACAGAACACACAAAATAAAAACCCAGTTTATAAAAATATAAATGGGGAAAATACTGAGTGAGTTTAACTCACTCTGATCTGATCTGTCGTTGGCCGGTTCATTTTTAATTAAAGTAAACCATCTGCTGCGTCCAAATCCGCCCAAACAGCTCCATAATATTTCATTCGTCTGCACGATTCCGGCGTTCTTGTGTTCGTTCCATTCTGTGCACAAATGAGAACATTATACAAATGTCTGACTCCTTGTCATTTCATATAGTTGTATTTGAAAATCTTCTAATTGTTATATGTATTAATTTTATTTTATTTTATGTTATCCTTAGGCTAATGATTTTATTACATGGAACTAAGACATCTTATCATGTAGAGGATGACTATGATCTGGTTAGATCAATTTAAGTAGTACACGTGGCAAATGACATTCAGATCGAAATGTATGGACATTTAACTTAACCGGGCGCGGTGTAAAGGGATGGTATACTAGCCTGTGCGTCTCATATACGTTATTTATTTACTTGGTCCGGACTTATGTAAAAAGAAAAGGAAGATTAGGCATAAAGAACTGCTTGACATGTTATATTTAATAACATAACATATACCTTATATTTCGTTATTAAAATCTTAATTAGGCAAATCATTAATGTAATTATTACATAAAAAAAAATATATAGGCCACGTCACCTTGCATTTCTTCCTGGATCCAACAGGAGGCTTCGTTCCTCCTTCCAAATGCATCGTTCCCCTTTTTTTTTTTTTTTCCTCCCTAGAAACCTCTTCTACCCATTTTTGAAAAGTGCAAAACCACCTGCTACCCCCTACCCTTCTTACCACGCTTCCCTCCCGTCAGCTACCCATCCGTGCTTCAACTTCCCTCAGTCCCTCTCGAACGAACTACGGACCCCACCAGAGAGCGAACCCCACATCGACGCTGACTGCATTTCCATGTTCCCCCTGGAGCGCCTCCCTGCAGTCCCACGGTGACCGCCACCATCAGTTTTCTGGATGTGCGGCTCCGGTCTTCCCTTACATGATCTCGAACTACAGTATAATGAGTGCGGTAAAGAAATACCAGCGTGAAGACTGTTTTGAGGATCACAGATGCATTGGTTCTTTTTTTTTTTTTCGTTTGCTCTAATTATTTTCGTTCGGAAAATGTGTGGAAGTTGCATGTATTTATATCAGCTAATTATCCGTGGAGGCCAAGTATACTTGGGCATAAAGGCAAATTAAAATATGTATGCTATGATAGGTTTGCAGTAGCTAACTCACTTAGGGTGGATAGAATAACAACTTGGTCGGCACGGTTTTCTTTTAGACTGTACGTCGTTTCTTAGGTGAGGTACTGTCCTCACTATATTTGGTCGGCAAGTATACTGTGCTGTCTTTTCCATTTTTGGCAAAAGCTGATGTATCCGTGTACGAATGAGATTTTGGTACCAATATATGTTTCAATATATATATAGTTTTAAACACAGTATGTCTTACTTTTGTTTATCCTGTTTGATGTACTGTAAACGATGCTAACATCGGCTGGTGTTTCATGACTAAAAGTGAATGTCGGTGCGTTCTTTTAGTTCATTCAAAGCTTGGTCGACTGAGTTTAAATATTGGTGTGACGAATGATTTCTGTTTACTGATAAAAGAGCTGTTCTTGGTGTAAAAAGGTATTCCGGACCCAATGGGACAAGTTTCATCGAAATCCGAGGTCGTATGAAAAATTTTCCTTTATGAAACCAGAAATGAACACGCATTTAATTTTTCCACGGTCACTAGATAAATCGAATCAACTTGAAACTGCGAACATCGACAATAACTTTTCGATACGAACCCAACGGCACTAGTTTCGTCGCATTCTGAGACTGTTGCCCCGGAAGGCTATTTTTACCCTGAACCGCCCTACCCTTTTTAACGCCAAATTTCTCGATCTCTAAAAATAACAAACTATATACATATCCTGACTCTAATCGACGATACGAACTCAACGGAACTGGTTTCGTGGCCTAATTCGATCGTCTGCTCAAGTTACACTCCAATATCCATTTATTCTTTTAAATACACGCTATATAATTTGATTGGGCGTTTACGACTACCGTGGTCACATACGATATCGGTTTTCCACGCAATTCACCACCGTACAATAATTTAACGATACGGTTCTAATGAAACTGGTTTCGTCGAAAACTGAGTCCGTTTGCAAAACGGCTATTTTAAAGGCCTATAATTAAATAATAATTTTCCATAGCGACTATTTCAAAATTTGATTTGGCCATAAATATCAAATTATAACACGAAATCTGGATTTTTCTCTTCCATATGAAAATTATCGTCAATACGGTCCCAACGTGTCTTGTTTCACAGAAATCCGACTTACATCGAATCCTGTATTCTCAGTTGAAGTTAAAAATTCAAATTTACGAACTGCACGCCATTTTCAAGCTCGAATTTATATTATATATATATAAATTATAACGTTCAACTTCGTTCTAAATAGCGAATTCAATATTAAATCTCATTAATATTCCCAATATAATATTTAAAACTAATTTAAATGTTCATATTCAAATGGTCGAAAAACACGGGTCGTTACAAGGTCAACCATGTGACTAGTGTGAGAACTAAAACAATTATTAATCTTTATTTTAAAGTTACGTAATTCAAGGGACCACGCCATATAACACGGAACGGGTTTCCTCCTAAGAATACCAGTGCATAAAACCATAGCGCAATGCTAAATACAGAACAAGGAAGCTATTATAAGACCTAGGTCCCATCACACAATGCAACGCAAGCCGGAGGATAGGGTTTTTACCTTATAATAGCCAAGAATGCTTGGTACGTGAAATTTCATGTTTTGTTATTACTAAAAGTGTATAGTTTCAAAACAATTTCAATCATAAGTATCAATCATAGACGGCATAAGTGCCCCATACCACTATGTCGCCATACTAGGCTCTACAATCAAAACCGCAAAGTCACGTATTGGAAGTTGGGTTTCCATCTGTGAACCGAGGCAAGGGATCTTCCTCTACCGAATTCGAGATGCTCTAGCCTGCCCCTCAGGCAAGCGCGCAGACAAGCCGTGGATCATCAGGGCTGGTCCACCTATGTGGATTATTATGTCTGAACACTGCGTTTCCCTGTCCTTTGGGGCATAAATGAGCCAAATGACTCCATCAGCTCCACACAGTCACCGATATATCTGAGGCGCCTCGCAACAGCAACAACCACACAGGTGAAAATAATATAAATGTCAGGGCTGGTAGGTCACTGACACCACCCTAGCTAGAAAGAAACACATGCCCTCCCTGATGTCCTCTCCCGTTTCTGGTTCACAACCGTGGTGTGAGGCTCGCGAATTAATGCTACACAAAGCTATGTCACACAGGCGGTGCTTTGATCATCAACCACAAGACTTTGCTTTTCAACAAAAGCCTTGATCATTTGCCACTTAGGCATGCCACACAGGCAATTCACTCCATGCAGTTGATATCCATCAATATATAACCCCTGAGCTCGTACGTCTCAGAGAAGGGCGTTAAGCAAGAGAATAAATTCTCCTCTGCCAAACAGATATATATTTTAGAAATCAATCACACAGAATAAAATCCAATGTCAGACACACAGTCCGTTTACAAGTTCGTTCTGGGTCTGAACAAAACCGGAGGCACCTTGTACCTAGCGTATCCATCGATCTCCAAGTACGTCTGGACGATCACCAACTGATTCCCTCCTCTGGGGTGTACAGCCCAATCAAGATCATCAGTAATTATCCAAACGTTGTGAAGACCTCCGGTCTTCGACCACCGTCTTCATCCTCGACACATCGTCGAATCAGTTATTAAGAATGGGATAAACCCGGTCTTTCTGAATAACTCGCTTATATAATAAACAAGTGTTACACAAACACAACATATGCCTCATTCCAATTCAGAATATTCTTTTATTCAAATATTCTTATACTTTGGGAAAGGTTCCCATTAATTTTATCAAAGATAAATTCTTTAAATTTATTCTTTAATCTCCTTTTGAATATCAATTCAAACCAAATTATGGTTTATCCAAACTACTCGAGATTAATGAACCTTATCGAAGTAATCATTTGTTTTTAATTTCCCAATCCCAACCTATTCATCCCATGAAGTAAAATTGGTAATACTTCATATCTAACACCACGGTGTTATCGGTAAATTCAATTACCATTTCACGTTCAAATCTAATTAAAGATTCAACTATCGCATGGAGCAAAACTGGTGATACTCCATTCTCGATCATTTCTATCTAATTAAAGATTCATTAAAATTCCACTTGGTTTTAATCTTCCCAAAAATCAATATCAATGATTGTTTAACTTGGGAAACCATATCCTGTCTTTAACTGGGTTAAAGAACCAATGTCATTTAAAACATGGTTCACGATAAACCCAAAATCACATTCCATTCCATCAGCCTTTAACCGTAAATTAGCAAGTGAACAATTCCTAAAGTAATAACCCCGAAGGCCGAAACCAACATCAGATCAATTCCCAGGAAACCATCCAACTTAACTAATCTTAAGTTAGTTTCTGATTTTCTTAACTCCGTCGGGTCTAAGAACAGTATTATTAAACATACCATTCACGACAACCCAAAATCCTATTTAATATTAAATACAAGGCTCTGAATAGAAAATATATCAGCTTATATTCAATATCAAATTCTACGACCGACAAATATTGTATTGGAAATACCGATATAAATATATCTTTCAAATTCCCATAACAATATCTGTATCATCACGAAATTCAACATCGAAATATTCCAAAGACAATTTCGATTCAAATCCATTCCAATTCAATTATTGGAAATTCTGGTTACTTTTAAAACCCTTTCAAATCCAAATTATTTATTTCAAAAATAAATGGATTATAATTCTAGTTCAAAACTAGTTCATTTCGATAAAAATCTATTCTTATCTTTTCAAATATGGAATTGTTTATCCCAATTCTTTTCAAATCATTTCTTATGATTTTACACAAATTATTACTATTTTTAAAAAATTTATCAAGGCCCGTACAGTCGATTTCCATCAACGGCCATCGAACTGCACTTACAACGACCTTTTCCAAACTTAATTTGAACATAATTCCAAATCCAACCGTTAGATTTCAAATCTCTAATATTCGTTAGAAAGCTCTTTTCGATACGAACCCAATGGTTCCGCTTTTAGGAGAATTCGACAGTCGGACCTCCCGTAATATCCGTTCGAAGTTAATGGTCGAAATTCGTGAACTACCGCAGCGCGGCGCGTTCTATTCAGGCCATTATATATATATATATATATTATATTTCATCGATTTCCCTTCAAAACGTATTTTATAAATCATTTTAAATTCGTTTGCAAAGCGATTTCAACTTCATATTCAATTTCTAATCAAAATTGAATACTCCATATCATCGATATATAAATGATATTATTTTCAAACCATTAAACTTTGAAATCAATTCCTTTTCGATATTCATTATAAAAATGAATAAAATCGATATAAATATCGTTCACGTCAAAATGACGTCAATCTAATCAACACGGCTTTATATATTTCAATAACTTTGTTATTCTATTCAACAAATGAATATTTTCTTCAACACATGAATTTTTCTTTTATTCAACACATGAATATATATTTTATTGAACACATGAATTTTCTTTTATTCAACACATGAATATATATTTTCTTCAACACATGAGTTTTTCTTTTATTTAACACATGAATATATATTTTATTCAACAAATGAATTTTTCTTTTATTCAACACATGAATATATATTTTATTCAATACATGAATTTTCTTTTATTCAACACATGAATATATATTTTATTTTCTAAATTTGAATAAGACCCACTCAATTACCGTATAATGTTATTTATATGGATTCTATACAACACATGTATATAATAGCAATGATAAATAATCAACCATCATCCAAAGTGCACCACACAACTGCATAAGCATTAAATATAAATAACTAACGCTTACACAGTCTGTCAACCCACTGGTCGACATATAGCTAATTATTTGGGATTAGTGTACACCAAATATAATCCCAACACCCGTGTGGGGGTTTCAAATCAACAAACACAGATTTTTATTTGTGCAGTAGGGCGATGTGTAAAATTTATCGTCCCAATCAATATCAGTCAAATGGGTGTACATAAACAAATCGTCCGATTTGTTTATTCATATTTATTTTATATACACGTTAAAAATTATATTTTTAACTATAAAATATTTTATTCATTCCATCTCATATCACATAATCAATTTTCACAACACATCAATCAGACAAACAAGTCATCCATGGTCTGTGGACGACGGGTGTCGGGTGCTACTAAGCACCGTCTGCATCCCAGTATATATTTCAAACTAGAAGTTAAAATAAAAGTGAGGAGTTCTCACCTTTGGGATCCACTCCTCCATTCTATATCTCTGAACGGTTCGGATTTTGTTTTGATTTTAGTCTGATCCATCACCATCTGTTTCACGCGGTTGATTATTAAAAATCACATTTTTATCTCAAAGCTAAAAAAAATCATATTTTTAATATGATGTTTATAATTTAAATAAATGTTTATATTTTTAAACATCACATTTTTATAACGCTATTTTTTATATAAAATTATATTTTTATTTTGCTACTTACATAAAAATCAGATTTTTACCATCGCTATATATATACATATAAATCTAATCTTTATCATCGTTTAAAAAACCAAATCTTTACTTTCATAAAAATCATACCTTTCTAAACGCTCCATAAATATAAAGATCCAATTTTTACAACGCCTCTCATATAATAAAAATTCCATTTTTATCATGATGTATTTTATATAAAAATTACCTCTTGATTTCAAATTAAAAATCAAGTTTTTTGTTAAGAAAAAAATCAAATCTTTTTGTATTAAAAAATTTGCTCTTTTCAAATTTATAAAAATCAAACTTTTCACTTATAAAAATTTCAGCCTTTTCTATAATTAAAATTCAGTTTTCTATAATTAAAAATTAAAGAAGCTTACTGTTTTTCGAAGAAGGAGGGATGGAAGGGCTGAGGTGGCCGTTGGAGCTTGGTGCTAGCGGCTGTTGGTCAGAGCAGGCGAGGCATGAGGGTGCGGTGGCGGATCTCGATGGGATTGGGGTTTGACTGGCCAAGGGGAGAGAGAAGGGAATCGGAGGCGAGGAGGGGAGGGTTGGGGCGGTGGGTGAAAGCGGCGGTCGGAGCAGATGCTGGCGGCGGTGGGTGGTGGGTGACTGCGTCGGCCTGGAGGGAAGAGGCATCGATTTTAATTTGGTGGGCGCGGTTTTTCGCGAATTGGGTAGGAAGATAGAGAAGAGAGAGAGAGGGAAGGAGGGGGAGGGCGGATCGATGGCGCTGGCGGGGAAGGGTTCGTTGTGGCTGCGATGGTGACGGGGAGGGTGGAGGCGCGATGTCGAGCTCCCCTTTCTGATTTTCACGATGGGGTTTTTTCTGGTAGGAGGAAATAACGAAGGGGGATTATAGGGAAAAGGTTTTTTTTATAAATTATTTTATATTATATCTTTTTTTCATCAATGGTTGACTTTTTATTTAAACTCCAAACGAGGCTCACTGACTGTCGCCCTTAGCTAATTACCCCCATTTCGAACACAATGGGATATGTTTCGTTAGCCAATTTTATCGTTTCAATCAGTTTTGATTTAAATTAAAATATAATTCAATATGTATTCAATTCAAACGTACATTTCAATTTACCAGGGTCACATATGTCTTCTAAAAATTCTAGATAATTTATTTCTAGCTTCGTATTGACGATACGGTCCTAACAAAACTAATTTGGTCAAATTCCGAGACCGTTTGAAAAATGGCCATTCTCTGGTCGATCGAAATTGACTAAAACTGTTAAAACACGTTTTCTTCTGCTTCGCTCACATATTGCTTTCAAGAATTATTGATTTTGAAACCTAGCAATAATTTGACATCCGGATCCAACAAAAGTGGTTTCGTCGAAAACCGAGGTTGTTTGCAAAATTTCCATTTTTAAGGGCCTTTATATATATACTAAATATATATAAATTCCACAGCGACTTTTCTGAATTTTAAATTGGGCATATCTTTCAACTTCTGAAGTGAAATCTCAGTTTCTTTCATCCGTTAGAAAGATATGATTAAACAGATTCGAATATTTTTTGTTTCGCTGAAATCCGAATTATTTTGAATCCTATACATTCATTTGAAATTCGAAATTGAATTTTCAAACTAACACGCCATTTTCAATTCCTTTTATAATTAAAATAAAATATTTATATTCTAACATTGATTCAAATAAATATATTCATTCTAATTCTATTCAAAATAAATTTCTCGTCGTTATTATTTAAAATAATTCATTTTAAATACTCAAAATTCACTAAAATTGCCAAAATAAATTTTTTAAATTGGCTCAGATTTCCGGGTTATTACAGTATAAGTAGAATTTGATTAGGAATCAATGGAGAAGAGAATAGGGAAGTAGAATATAGATATATAAACGAAAATTCATTGGAAAATTGTTGTATTTATTAAGGAATAACGGTCATGTCAATTCGCGAAAGAATTTGATGAATAAACATTTTTTTAAGTCAAATTTTGAAATTTAGCGGGCATTATGTCAACAACCCTAAACATGATATGTCGACATGGTCATGTATAAAATTTTAAAATCTTAAAATTTCAAATTATTTTGAAAATCTAAAATTATATAACTAAACTTGGAACTTTTAGAAACTATTGTACATGGTAAAAGATAGTTTTAAACAAAAAATACTTACGAAAAATTGTCAAGATAATTTAAAATAATTTAAACTTTAATCTTATATTATTTAATTAAAATTGATATATTTAAATTCAAAACTAAATATTTGGAATAATAAGTTTTAAAATAGTAATAATTCAAATAATAAGATGTATCAAATTATAAAGTATATGTAATCAAAAAATCAAAGTATAATATCAAATATAACTAAAATAATTAATCTATAATATCAAATATAATTGAAACTGAAATTGTAAATAGATTTAAAATTTAAAACATAAAGTATAAACATAAGTATTAAAAATAAATATTAAATATAATCAAAACTAAAATAGTATATATCAAATATCAAATATAAATTATTATTAAAATAGATTTGAAATTTAAATTATCAAAGTTAAAAGTAATTAAAAAAAATAAATACTTTGAAAATGCATCGAAAACTTTATTTTGGAAAATATTTGAAAATTATTTGAAAACTTATTAAAAACCATTTGAAATCTTATTTGAAAAGTGATCAAATGAGTACAATCGAGTTTTAACATATATAACTAAGACTCCAATGTATGTCTTCATAATTCTTGAACTTTTGATAACTCGTGAGTCTTGATTTACATAATCAGTCTTGATCAGCATCACGGACGATCTTTTTACTGTACAGTCTTGAATATTAACACCCGTTATAAAGCCTATACAATATATTACATATAATCGGTAGTAATAAGTGTTAGTATAATCGTAAATAGCTGCAAATATATTTTATATCAATACCTATCATACCTATTGCTGTTATCATAAAAACATTCTTGCACTAACACTCTCTCTCCCTCTTTTGATGATCACGACCTTTGTGTAAAATATGTTCCCCATTACTATGATAATCCCCCTTACTCTTACATCATATTTTATTTCTCTCCCTTTTCATCCTTTAAAAACTACTATTCTTCAAAAATTCCTATAATTGATCTTTGTAACACCCCACCTCCATTAAGGTCACTCACAAAGGGAATGCCTTAACTTCAGTGGATCGTTTTTGGTAAACAGACACAGAATATCACAAGGCAGATATAAAAATTTTGTAGTGGAAAATAAACAACTTTATTAAATCATCAAAATACTTTGTTACATAATACCATGAGTCATAAAACCATTAAAACACTTCTGTCTTACATCATCAGAGTACATAGGTATTTAAAAGAAAAACATCATTCCCCATATTAAAGAGCAAGCCATATAAGAGACAGAGACTCGAGTCATACTTCAGAAGTAGCTCCTAGAAGATGATATCCAAATCCTGACTAAACCTGGGTGTTTCCTCCCTGAGAACCTGGGGGGGAATGGAAGAAAAGAGGCGAAACAAACTAGGTCATACATACGTCTGGTGAGTCCAGTAACTTTTAGCCAGTAAATAAGCAAAGGTAAACATGACAGGCATACAAAGTGGATAAGAGGATTCACGGTACAGATGACGGGTATGACAGGACAAATAAGGTAAGGTGTATGCATGCTTCACTACTAACTACTCTGCACTATTACTAGTCAAATCAAGATGGGATGATCCCTTCCGCTAATGATAACAATGGTGTTAGTTTCGTGTATTCCTAGCTGATGTCATAGGTGCCGCCTGCTCCTATCTCAACTAGTCGTACCCACTACCCTCCTATTATAATTTGGTAGACTTAGGGCATACGTCCGGGTATACCCTAACCACTACCCTAATCGATCGGCTCCCTACTCTGTAGATACCCTGTGCTGGTCCCACAACTAGGGGGTATCACTTCCCTAAAGTGGCAACCTAAGGTGTGCACAATTATACCTACTGGTGGCACGGTCGTCTTGTCCCCCTCTGCCCGATCCATGCACGCACATGTCCCCGGTCGGTTTGCGCCGCCCACACCATCCATCTCGTTTTGGATCTCTTACAATCAATTAGTAAGCATGCCCCTTCCCCTCCTAGTACAGAGTTCTTTACTTTGATACCCCTCCGGGTTACTAACTGAAATGGGTCGCACACAACATGATACAAGTTCTCTCCTATGTCTTGTATCCCCACTAGGTTTTCTACTGACTATGTATACCCTAAGGTGTCTTTAATTACATAGCCCTCAATCGGTTATGCGTACCTATAGGTGTCTTTAATACATAACCCCTATTCTACTTATCGGTTATGCGTACCTATAGGTGTCTTTAATACATAACTCTATCTATTCCCATTAGTTATGCGTACCCCTAAGGGTGTCTTTAATACATAACTCTATCTACTCCCATTAGTTATGCGTACCCCTAAGGGTTTCTTTAACACATAACTTTACTATTTTTCCCTGGTTATGTATACCATTAGGTGTCTTTAATTACATAACCCTTTTTATCCGGTTAAGTTTGTGGGCCTATATGTATTAATATTACCCACCTACCCTTCAGTTGTACTTAACCCTGCTACTGATTTAATCCTATTTATTTAATGGTTAAGTTTGTGGGCCTATATATATATATATTAATATTACCCACCTACCCATCAGTTGTACTTAATCCACGCACAATTCAATTCGTTTTACTTAACCCTAACTTATGTCTATCATCACACAGTCCATGTGTATTAAGTTAGGTTAAGTAGTCTTTAATCAGCATTAATTAATTATTGAGACACCTAATCGTATTTTACATGCCACCCAAGGCACCCACTTAATTCCACATGCCACCCAAGGCACCCACTTAACCCCTCATGTCCCACTACATGTTTATCTGGTTAAGTGTTTCTTAATTCATTAAGACCGTAACCTTATAAAGACCTCCCACATTAGACTGGCATTTATGGCAGCTGGATTTGTCGGGTGGGTCCGGGCAGTCTTACACCACAAAAGAGCCTAACCTCGTGGCTTTACAACTGTCACACATTTAATTTATGCCTAAGACATCCCACATTAGATTGGCATTTGTGGCAGCTGGATTTGCCCGGCAGGTCCGGGCAGTCTTACACCACAAAAGAGCCTAACCTCATGTCTTAGACGATTAATTACACAAGATTAATTATTCCCTAATTTGAATTAATCTCCCTATTCAAATTACCAATCAATTCCAAATTTAACTATGGCCATAATTGACTCAATTATGTCCATCTATTTATGGTATGTAAAATCATACCAAATTTCATAACAAATTTATTTTATGTCATTTAAGGCATTTATGCCAATTCTCAATATTAAATCTTCAGACTTCAATTGCTTAAACATTCCTCTTTTGATTAATTAAGTTAATTAATTAATCCTTTCCTTTTTATAGGTGTCAATACCTATCTTATTAACAATTTGAATTTCCTATCAATAAATGGTCATATTCAAATTATACCATTTTTACCTAATTTTACCCATGTAATAATAGGTAATTATTTATATGTTTCCCTACTAGAATCATGTGTCCAATTTACATAACCACTCTACTGCAAATTCCCCTTTTCCCCTGTTTCTTAACTAGCGTAACCATTTGCGTTTTTGGCGTCATCGAGGCTACAAGGTAGCCTCGCCATAACAATAAAATGAAGGGAATGACAAGGTGATCGTTTCAGTACAATTTTGGCATAAGCATGACAACTAGGGAAAATGACATGATAACTTTGCATATAATTATGATTCACCACATAATTAACAACTTGCATAAATTCATGATTTTGCAACATAACAACTTGCATAGGTTCATGAATTAACAACATAAGTAACACTAACATAGGTTAATGATTCACAACATAACTACTTGCTTAGGTGACTTGCATAGGTTCATGAATTAACAACATAATTAACAACTCACATAGATTCATGTTTTACAGCATGTTTAACAACTTGCATAACATAACAACTTGCATAGTTTCATGAATAATAACTTGCATAGGTGACTTGCATGATCTCATAACAATTTGCATAGATTCATGATAACAACTTGCATAGATTCATAATAACAACTTGCATAGATTCATGATAACGACTTGCATAGATTCATGAATTCATCACCCAACAACTTACATAATTTCATGATCAACAATAACAATAAACTTGCATAATTTCATGATCCACAACAAAAATAAACTTGCATAACTACAAACAACATATACCCAAATCATAGTCTACCACGATTCACTTTTATTTATTTAAACCTAAAAGTGACTAGAATTCACCAAAAAAGGGGTCTTGAGTTCTGGGATCTGAATTCTGTAATTGATTAGCATTCCCTTGTTGTAGACAATTTCGTTGTTGTAGTTTCAGGCTTGATTTAAATTGAATTGTTGTCTTTAATTTGCTTTCTTCCTCTCTAATTGGTGGCGGCTATTCTGAGTTGCTAGGTGATGGCATGGAGGCCATGAATCTAATTTTATTTTGATTTTAGAGTTTGAGTCTAGGACGTCCGATCAACCCAGAATTAATCCCAGCCAATCAGAGCAGATCAGAAACCCTAATGAGTCAGCATACAGTCATAAAAAGGTCATTACTCAAATCTGCCGGGGGGAGGGGGGGCAGGTCGACCTGGTTAGGGTAGGTCGACCTGGCCCTGGAGGGAAATTTCCCGCCTGACCCATTCTGACTCTGAAATTTGAATTTTCGAAATCTGTTTTAAATTTTTTGAAACTTCCGATGGCCATAATTTCTTCATACGAAGTCCAATTCACGCAAACTCGGACTCTATCTCAACCAGAATTCCGAGACAAACACAATGGCGCAACCCGTTTCCCTTAATTCTCACATTTACAATTAAGTATTTTTTAATTTGTTACCATTAATATTAAAATTACGGGGTGTTACAATCTTAATTTTAAATTTTTACTTCCCTTGACTCAGACATACTAACTTAACTCAACTTACTATTTCAGCTATAGATTTGACTTAATTAATAACTCCCCCTAACAATTTGCACCTTAATATTATCAAACTCGAAATACATCTAAGTATTATAGTTCAAGTATTTCAATCTAATGTAAACAAGTATTAAATTCAATTAAAACATACTACATATGTTCGAAATATCCAATGCAATCAAACCTATATATTCGATTAAACCTATACATATAATCCGATTCAAGTTACATACCATCAATCAAATCAATCCCAATCAATTTAAATATACAAACCAATCAATTCAAATTACATAATATTAAAATTAAACTTATTTACATACATATTTAAATATTTATAGGAACTTCAATGCTTTAGTAAGATCTCATTATTCATCATCTTTGAGTGCATTATGGGTTTTGATTGGTTCGTCTTTGGTTAAGGAGGATATCATCAATCGAAAAACATAGAAATGCTTCTATTGCTCCTTGATCATCTGCAGTTGGCTTAACTCTAAATGCCTTTGCTTTTAGAGGATGAATGAGGGAACATTTTTGAAAGATTCAAGAGTTGTTTCTATGTTCTCGGCTAAACTACGGATTGGATTATCCATATTTTTTTTGGATAAGAGATCAATAAGGAAGAAGATAATGAAGTTTTAATTCGAAATTATAGTTTGAATGGGTATTTATAAGATTTTAAAACAATTTGAATTGAAAGGACGTGAGTTAGTTATTGAAATTTCAAAATATATATGTTGTATGTCGACAAGGTGACACACTCATTGCAAAATTTCATATTTTGGTCTATTTTGAATTTTGAGTTGTCGCCAATGGTTTTGTCGGTTTCCATAGACTATAAGATATTAACAGATATAATATATTAAAATTTTCTTTAATACTTCATAAAGGTTACATTAGACATGGAAAACTAAAGATACGATGCATAGAAACTAAAGAAAACACTTAGAAATAACTTAGAAATTACCACTAGATAATATAAGAACTCTAAATGGTGGTAGACGAATATGGTGGTGATGTGAGGCCAAGTTTACAAGTAATCTTCTCAAAGAATCTATTCATTTTGCTTGAAATCTTGTCGAATTTCTTGCTTTTGGATCTTTTAAGCTATTTTAATTCTTAATAATTTGCTTTTGTTTTCTAAGAAAAGTTTTATTGCTTGGATTTGGTGGGAACTCAATACTGTATCTCCTCTCCCTTTTCTGCTTCCTCCTCCTCTGTTTCCATACCATCTTCTTCTTTTATTTCTACTTCTTCCTATAAATTCAGTCTCGCCTCTTTTTCAGTAAGAGTTTCATAAGGCATGAAGATTAAGGGGGTTTGCATAAGAGCGATACTGGCTTGAGTGAAAAGTTCTCTTTGAATGAATTTTTCTCTTTTGAAATCACTGCCAAAGTTAGTAAGGATTTTTGTAAGATAAACATCTTGAAAAAGAGAGTTTTCATGATTTGAAAGATGTTTGGAATGAAATTCATATTTCACCCTAAATGACTTGCCCGATTAATGTTATATTGACTAAAAATAGTGAGATCAGATGCTTTAGATGTTGGGTTGTCATAACTTTCCGATCTAGGTGTGATGGTTTGTCATAAAATAAGATTTACTATTATTGTTTTTGGATGAAAATAGCGATTGAAAAAATCTTGGTCTTCATCATTTTTCAAAAAATGGTGAACAGTTTCTCTATTATGTTCATCTATTTGAAATGTAGAGAGATCCAAATAGGTAAATCTACAATAAAGAATAGCGCCTGAAAATTCACAGTTCAAATTGATTTGTATTCCTTTGACACTACTCCAATTTCACCTTAATTCCCCTCATAAAACTTTCCTTGTAAATTTGCATATAACATTTTAACAAGATTGGTATAACAAATAAAATCATTTTGAGAAAAACTAATTAAGATAAGGGCATCATAATCTATATATAATAGGAATACTTGGATTTGAAGCTTTTGAAATGCCAAAATTACCCTTTTAAATTTCTATAGGGTCAATAGGCAGTTTGTCAGTTTTTAATTCACTGGCCGTAGCATAAAGTCCCCTCCACATTTCACTTCGTACTATGCACCATCACTTTCTCTTCTTTATCCCATTTATCCCTCATTCTTCTCCTAAAAAAATCTGAAAATTTCGAATTCTTCCCCATTGAAACCAGCGATGAGTTTACGAAAAAGGAAAACCGAACAAAATCAAGGACCTGTAATGCCTCACTTTGATATCAAAGCTCGCGGAATTGAAGAAGGGCAGTCTCCAATTTGGTGCGTTTCATCTTTCAACGGTTATGTAAATGAGTTATTTAATTTGTTGCTTTATTATTTAGTTGAAGGTTTATTATTGCTTATGTTGAAGAAAAATTCATTTTGATTTTGTTTGTTACCGGCCTATGATATATTCAACGTTCAAGTTTATTATTATTTTGCATAGCAAGCGGGTTTGAATGGCTCCAACCATTTTATTAAAAACTCAAAATAGTTACAAAGATGAGAAATACAAATAAAATATCAAATACAACTTATGATAGCTCGGACCAATACATGTTTAGTAAGAGAAACATTACTAAACACCCTATTGTTCAGCTCTATCCACAAATGATGCAATGTCTTCCTCAATAATTTTAAAAGCAAACAGCCATTGATGCTCTTCCATCTAGTGTATTTAAAAATTAAATACCATTCTTGTGCCGACGACCTCAAAGGAGTATGAAGACCAAAGTGAAGGAGCACACTCCTCCAAATAAATGCAGTATAATTACACTTAAAAAACAGATGCTTCAAAGTTTCAGATCGGTCATGGCAAAACAGACATTCATCACTATCAATAATATTCATTGCATATAATGTATTACTTGTATGCAGATCATTTTGCAAGATTCTCCACAAAAGCAAGTTCTCCTTCGGTATACTGTTAGACATCCAAACCCTAGCACTCCAAGGAAAATAACCACTAGATCTATTCATTCCAACATACACAGTATTCACCGATTGCTCTTTGCAGTTCCAATAAGCATGAATCAATGGAGATGGAAGAATAGCATGCATAATATTATATCATAAGGACGTTATTGCAGCAGAACTACTATGAGAAAGAACAAATGAGCCATTCACCACCACACTTGCCACTTTAACACTCTTTCTAATTCCAGTTAAATTCCTCAAGTTAAAATCAACACAATTTGCCAGAATTTTACCTTTATCACTCCATGGATCAAACCAGAAAGAAAGCTTATTCTTATGAAGCAAAGAACATTGAAACAACAAAAGAATATCATTCTATGCTTCATAATTTTCCTCCATGTCCAACTGCAATCAATTGGTGATTCATTGTCCAGAAATGACCATTTCTAATTAAATTTTTCCTACACCAGCATGCCTATAGAATGTTATCAAAACAGTAAAGTTTGTCAGTTCTAGTCGAAATTGCTGCCTTATTCCATTCTCTAAGATTCATCATTCCCAAACCACCAGAATTTGAAGGACAACATACTCCCTTAAATGAAACAGGTACTAAGATATTAGAGAATGGATTTCCATGCCAAAGAAAATGACTAAGGGCATAGTTTATCATTTCAATAATTCTTGCAGGTAAAATAAATAGTCTTGCATAGTATATTCTCATTGAAATCGCAAGTTTATTACGATTTCTTAGATTTAGTTTTTTATCATGCTAGGAGCCGTTTAGTTTTCTACTTGAAGCATCAGAAGCCTCCGAGAAATACAGGAAGGTACAGTTGAACGGTACAATAAAATAGTTTTAGATTGTTCCAGTTTGATAATTTTATCATGTTCTCACTGTCGGTTTTGTTAGGATATTGGTCTATGTTGTCTTGATAACCATATATAATGTTGAAATGGCTGGATTTTAGGCATAGTTATGCATGGTTGGGAAGTAGACAATAATTAAAGCATATGCAACCTGTGAGAAACAAAGCGTTTTGTAATCGAATGGTACAAAATAACAAAATAATGTATTTAGAATGATCAATTGACAAAATTATAATATTTTGACTGTCATTGTGGTATGCAATTTTGTTTTGTGTTCTAGGTATTGATGAGGACAATCAAATTGGATTGGCAAAAGAGTTCATGTGGTATGACCTGAAGGTATAATAGTCATGTACGGTTTTGGTTCAGGTCTCTTCTTTCCATTTTAACTTATCGATTTTCATCTCAAAATGTTATTCTACATCTACAGGTTCAATTTTTTTGCTCTTATGATCATGTACCTATGCATTGGGGGTATGTAAAGGGTATGTTTGTACAAGCTTCATTCCTCTCAAATCTATCTTTTAATATGTTTATCTATATCATTTGAGTTGATAATTTATCCGTTACCAGAAAATTGATTTATTAGACAGAGATATCTTGATCATATAATGCACTAAATATAAGACAACAACATCTGCTGTAGTAGTCCATTTTCTGTTCGGTTTATGCATGCGTTTTATAGACTAAACGCATTGAAATGGATCAAGTATGACATATTCAAAGTTTATTTCATGTTATTTGGTTCTAATGTTAATGCTAGGCATATTTGTATCCCCAAAATTGAGTTTACTGCATTTGAAACTTATAAAATTAGTTGTTGTACTATTAGGCATTAACCGGCATGAATATAAACTCTTAGCCATGAAAATGCAGTAAGACTCATAACTGAAACTTATGTTTTATATACTAAGGAAAATGGTTATTTTATAAGTTTTATCTTTAATTTCAAAATTATCATGGCCATCAATTACAACAGAAAATGATCTCAATTATGATTTTTTCAAAATCAAACTCAAGCGGATGTTTTCTATCGAGAAAATATTGTCATAGAACCTTAAAGTATTGTCATAGAAAGTGAATCTATTATATCAAAGTTAAAGTTGACATGGTTTAGTACCGCTGCCTTTGTCCCTTTGGATCTCTCTTTAATGCTATACATGTACTATCGGTTATGAGCGTGAAATTGATCATCTTACACGACGATACACATGCTTCTTTTCCACTATTTTTTATATTATCGTACTACTATCTCTTATTCGCACATGCGTGCATATGTACACATATAAACATACATATACACGGTAAACTCCATATTCTTTAACATGTTATGTAGAGGCTGAAAGATTCTATTTACATTAGGTGAGCATTTAAGTTTCTTCAGCGCTGCTCTAAGTGGAACCTCGAAAGCATTGTACAACGGCGAGAAAAGCCTTCCAGATCAAGAGTTCATTATTATTTTTGTGGTTGAGGCAACAATAAAGGTATTTTTTTTGTCATTCTGAATCTGCTCTCATAATTCAAATAATTTACTTCAACTAAACTCATGCACATATTTCAGGGGTAATTGATAGCAAACTACAGAATCTACTTGAAGGCAATTGAGAGGCTAAAAGAAAATACAAGAAGCTTGGTCAATATTAGGTAACTAATAATTTGTGTTAACAACATGTGATTTGTGAAACAACATTCTCTAATTTTAAGCTTTCATCTGTCGTTACACATCTAAATTATTTTAGCATACTATTTCTTTTACTCATTTACCATTTATATCCAAGAATGCATCATTTTTTATAAAATTATGTTTTTTCATTCTTTTCCCAAAAGATAAAACAGACATGCATCATGAATGCTTCAGTTTGTACTTTTTATAATCTTAAAATGGACTGAAAATCCCACCAAATACTTTGCTAAGGCGACTTTAAATTACCGATGTGTATATCAAGTAATGTATAACTATTAATTTGGTTCCACCATAAAATTAATTCACAATAAACTATGAACTTTTTCTTCAGTGGTTGAAGCTATTTTTGATGTGGTTAAGTGGATTATACAAGCAATGAACAACCAATATGCTCGCTCTAGCAAGTACAGTACTTAGGTGGGTTCAGTAGAAGCTATGCTTAAATGAAGAGTTTCAATGCTAATAGTTGATTTGATTGGGTTTTTTTCAAAAATATAACCTACTTTTTGCTCAACCTGCCATTTAATTAGAGTCGCATTAGGAATTTTCTTAAACCCATATCCCCTGTGATTTTTTTTCCGTATTTCTCTTCAGTGATGGACATAGTTGAGTTGCAAATAAAATATAAATGTAGTCTCCATGATTTGTTTTAAATTAAATGTATTTTTCACATTGGTCTCTTACATTGTAGTTTTTACTATACCTGCATATGGAGCATCTAAAAGTTGCAAAATTTATGCATTGCAGGTAAGACATCATTTATATGAGTAAATAATTTTTTTTGAGCTTATATAAATTGAGGTGCAATACTGAAGCATCTCTGTCATTCTGTTTCCATTTTGGACTATTATATATAAGTTTAAGTTCATTCGTTAGATAAAGATCTTCGGAATTTTTGAGGAAAAACTTTAATGCTAGAAATGCTTTTTCTATTTTAGAACTAAACTATTTAGCACAATGGTCAATGCCACACAAGATAAACTTTCAACATCAGTTAGGACTTCAGATTTTTTGTATATTAGATATAGATTTGTGGAACTCTAAGTTGTATGTATAAAGTAAATCTTTGGTACATATAATATAGGCTTTTTCGTCTGATGCATGAATCATTTGGATTACGTAATACATATTTGTATTTCATCTTCTAAACTAGGGATGGAGATTGAGTTACATCTTTTTTTCGTACAACGTAACATGTACTTCGAATTTCAAAATGATCTTTTTTTTTTGGAAAATGTGTTTACTGAGTTGAAGTGTAGAATAGAATATTACGATCTTTATAAGATAGAAGAAAAAAAAATTGATGTTGCACTTACTTTTCCTTAGTAATATAATAAATTTAGTGTGGTGCTAAGGGCACCCTATAATTCTCTTCCTAATACCACAATAAAAAAAATAAAACTCATTAAATTTTGTATGCTTCCTAATACCACACTGCATTCTCATTCTAATCTCTCATTCAACCAATATTTGCCGAACTAATCACGTAGTAAGGCATAATTTGAAAATCCTAATCAAGAATATCGATGTCTACTTCA
Source organism: Allium sativum (assembly GCA_030737875.1). NCBI lineage: Eukaryota > Viridiplantae > Streptophyta > Magnoliopsida > Asparagales > Amaryllidaceae > Allium > Allium sativum. Next base: position 103,427,130 of record CM060911.1, on the reverse strand, counting down.
TCATTCCTGCAAGAAAATTCAAATTCTTATCGTTTGAAGCCCTAATCTCTCACTTTCCCTTCTAGTTAGCTTAATTCAAACCTTATTCATCGCTTTTGTATATTTATGCACACATTCTTCTTTGCCAGCATTGCTGCAGCGCCGTTATCGTTAATTGATTGATTGAAGAATTAGGGTTTCAGAATGAAATGAAAGAGGAACGAACAAGAGATGAGGGGGAAATAAGGTAATGGTGGTGTAGTAGCCCCTTTTTTTACGTATTGTATTAAGAAGAGTATAATGACAATTCTTGTGGTATTTTTTAGTTGCGGTATTAGGAAGAGTATTTTGGGGTGCCCTTAGCACCACACTAAATTTATGTGGCGTTCATTTGGGGCAATGGATGGATATGAAGGACTAGATGTTTGGTTTCTTATAGACTTGCACTCAAAACATGGGCTAACTGGGTTGATGCAACTTTGAGTCCAAATACCACTAGAGTATTTTTCATTACAATGTCTCCTATGCTCACTTGATAAGCGAAGACTAGAATCACAAAAAAGGAGTCAAATGCTATAACGAGACAAGATTGGTAACTAAAAAAGGACACTGGGCAAGTGGATCAGATAAAAGTATGATGGAGGTGGTATCGAGCATGGTGAAAAGAATGAAATTTGAGGTTACATTTCTCAACATAACTTAGTTTTCAGAATACAGAATTGGTGGACATGTATCAGTTTACATGGAATCAAGGGGTAAAAAGTTAATAGAAGGAAAGAAAGGGAACCAAACGATCTATGCTGATTGTATTCATTGGTGCTTGCCTGGAGTTCCAGATACATGGAACCAAATTTTCTATGCATATTTGTTGTGATTTTGACTTTAAGGTAATTGTGAAAGTATATGGTTTTTTTGATGTCAAAAAATTTCCAGTCCATGCAATTTTATTAATATGATGGGTGACTTATTTTTTGAGCTCAGTTGCTTTTTTCCCCATACGTATATGACTATGACTTTTAGATATTGGGTAAAATTTAAACTACTAAGTTTTCCAATGCAATTTCCAAATGAATAGAGGCTCCTGTCAAATTTCTTACGAGCAGATAAGATTAAGCTGCTGTGATCATCATGCTCAACACAAATAGAAGGAGAAACTCGAGCATTCCATTTCACACAAGTGACCCATTTCACACAAGTGATCCCAGGAGCAGCTAAAAGCCTCGATGGAGGAAGCTAGCTTATCAAACTTTGTGGTTTCCTTGACACAGACTAATGTTCCAAAGAAAAATTGTTCTAATTTGATCACATATTCTCTTGAAAGTTCAGCTTTTCTCATCATCAATGATCACCGTGTTTGTTGCACTGTTACGACGAATGTTGTTATTTAAAATAACTTATGTTTAAATAAAATAAAATAAAAATAATAAATGTCTTAGTTTTTATTAGAAAAACATTCATTCATGATATTTCCCATGTGTTTTGTCGGTCTTAGAAGAGAGAAGTTTAATTGAGAATGACTGTCATTGAATGTTCCATGATATGACCTTTAGAGTTTCTAAAACATCTCTTGTAATTTTCTTATGTGGAATAAAATCTCTCTCTTTTGGACTGGACATACACTATCTCGATGATATTGGAACCAGTATAAATATTGTGTGTCTCTTTGTTTCTCTGTTATAGTTATTTACTATTTTGTTGATGTAATAGAATAATTGCTATCAAATTAGATTGATGTTCGATTGGCAATTCTAGATCCTGTTTATTGTGCTTTCGCATTCGCGCAATCATCTCGCATAATAGATTGGTATCGAAGCAAGGCGTTTTGTTTTAAATTGTGCATCAATTATTTCTACAAAGGTTGATAGATTCAGTGGTGATTATGCTATTACTATTGGGAGAAAAGGAGACTTCGGTGGAGAAGATTATGTTGAGAGAGAAGAGTGTTCCAGGCTTGGAGCTTTGATGTACCTTGAGCTTTGGATTCTCATTAAGGTGGAGTTATATGTTTGTCCAAGAATGCTACTCCAAAAGAATGCGACTTCGTAGAAAACAACTTGGAGAAATTGCTTAAAGGTGGTAGCAACCAAAGACGAACCGCTGGTGGTGCTAGCGACCTTTCCAATGTTTGAGAACTCTGTATAACTTCAAGTTCAGTTGAGAAATGCTCACATTGTATGAGATTTAGGTGATAAAGGGTTTAGTGTGTTTAAGAGACCATTGGGTTTGGAAACTGTATCTGATGTAGCCAATTTTAGTGATGGATTTGACGCCACTTAGACTTATCAACTTGTGATGCTGTCTTAGAGAGTTCAGTTTATAAAGCTGATTTTGGCGGATTTGGTGCCACTGTGATACATTGTCGATTTTGTGATGCCGTCTTAAAGGAGGTGCTACATGCAGATATGTGGAAGGAGAGAGAATTATGTTGCATACAAAGATTTGGATTTTGGCTCTATTTTTTGAATTGGTGATTGAGAGAATTATTTTTGACCTTGGTGGTGTTGAGATTATTTTGGGATCTGCCCTTTTTTATTTTGGATATTTGCAACATTTTGTTGGCGGGCGGGGACGGAGTCTGAGTTCGTTAACATGGTGAGATGGGGGTAAGCTTTGCTGGAGCCCATTAGGCAAATATTCATTTTTGGTTTCTATCTCATTGTGAGATTTTGATTTAAGGTGGAGTTCTGTTGAAGAGTTTTACGTGTGAAGAGAATTTAATTCGAGATGGTATATTGAAGCTATGTGATTTTACATCAAGGTGGAGTGTTAAATTTAGGTCATACAAAATTATAAATAGATGGGAAGTAAATATTTGTTTAACATGGAAATGCATGAAGCATTAATTGCATTTGCATGAGATAGAAAGCAATAAATGCAGGCATTAATTTCTTCCGTCTACGCTAAAGAAATAGATTGGTTTATTTCCTATGTTTGCACATTTGTTGCAATGGTAATTTGCCTCCATTATATTATTACCATATGCTGGTAATTTAATTGATGACTCACATTGATTTACATTGGCTATATATTGAGGGGCATACTTCATTGCAAACCCATCCTGGCGTGGAGTTAGTGATTCGCAATGGCGTCTCTTCTTATTAAGATATGTAAACTCTTATTTTTGTAATCTCTTGTAATTCTCTTATGTGGAATAAAATCTCTCTCTTTTGGACCGGACGTACACTATCTCGATGATAGTGGAACCAGTATAAATATTGTTTGTCTCTTGGTTTCTCTATTATAGTTATTTACTATTTTGTTGATGTAATAGAATAATTGCTATCAGATTAGACTGATGTTCAATTGGCAAATCTAGATACTATTTATTTTGCTTCCATATTTGCACAATCGTCTCACACAAAAGTTTTAACATTTTTGTTGCATAAAAATCTTGTCTAAACTTGTGTAAAAATAATTGTTGTACAATTTAACTTGTTTATATTCTTTAACAAATGTGTATATATATATATATATATATATATATATATATATATATATGTGTGTGTGTGTGTGTGTGTGTGTGTTAAATAACCCCAAATTATCACAAAACCAAATGGCATTGTTACAGGTGGACTCTTAATATTTATACGGAATTTATTTTATTAATTCCCTGATGTGGGATATGTCTTAACACGCTCCCGCATGTGTGGCATATCCTTAGCCTAACACGTGGATCTTATTAGGTGAGTGGACAAGTGTAACAGTTATGTGCATAAGAATTAAACCTTGCTATGATGCCATGTTAGAGAACCCCAAATTATCACAAAACCAATTGGCAATGTAAAGGGTGGACTCTTAATATTTATACATAATTTATTTTATAAATTTCCCGATGTGGGATTTCTCTCAACAATATGAATATAAACAAGTAAATAATGCCTTGTGTTTTATTTTATATTTTAATATAGTTGTAAACTCATGTAAATTAAAATAACATAAGAAATTTTTGTTTACTTTTATAAAGAAGAAACAAGAAAATATAACTTAGTAGATTGGATTTCCATAGATACTAAGCATAGCTTTTAAATTATTTTGTACATATTTGTACACTAAGAAGTCTAAAATTAGTACCCTAGCACCTTTGTTTTAATTAATCATTAATAGCATGGGTAGATTAAGAGTCAAGTAGCTTTTAAAAATTTATTTAGTACATGAAGCGTGTGCACATATGTTTTTACATGGCCATGACACAATAGAAGGAACCTATGCATGCATCCTTTCCTAGCTTCCATGTATCATCCTAAACAGAGTCTTTCCCATAAAATAAAAGCTTTGTTTTACTTAAGAGCAAAGTTGAGTTTTTAAAACATTCGATCATATGTATTTGTACTTGTATATGTACTTATTTTGCTGGTCATGCACGTGAATGGAGACAAACAAAACTTAGCGATAAAACATTATTTAACAGCGATGTCTACATGTGCCTTGCACACACGTGTGTGTACTAATATGAGCTGTCCATATATGATAAACCTAGGGAGAATAGATAATTAAAATTCCTTATCACCATCTCTTTCAAACCAAAATGCATGTACATATGCAATGGCCATGTGATAAGCCTAGGGAGATTTAAATGTGTAAAGACCTAAACACTATATCCTCTTTTCAATCAAAATACAACAGCCTACTAGATCCCCATCAAGGACTATATTCTAGGAAATATTTTATACTCGATGCCTCCTATAAACACACACATACACCTACATTAAATCGGCTACAAACTCAAGTGAAAACCGAAGCAACCATAGAGAATGGAAGCAAACCAATAACTAAAAACTGGAATTAAGAAAAGGCAAGAAGAAAGTATTGTGAGTAAACACCATTTTCTACTCCCTGTTTACATGCATTGAATCATGTATATCTAAGACTGCCTATGTTCCAACATATATGTGAATTTATATTGTCAAACATGGATGTTGTTGAAGTAAATGTCTAGAAATAGATGAGATTATTTGAATAAAGTTATGCTTGGAAATAAGACAGTGAATAAATATTGAGAGTAAACCCCTTCTCCTTCTTCTTGATTCTTTCTTTTGGTCTAAAGTTGAGAAGTATCCAACAACAAGTTTAAATGTAAAATAATATGATTTAAAACTCTTTCATGAGTTCATCATCAACTTCATTATATACATGTCCTGAAAAAAATCAGTGAGTCTATTACTGCGTGAATATACCAAGGTAGTAAATTGATGTTCATAAATATGGTATATTACTTATGTACATGTGGCTATAAGTTAAAACTATCATGTATATGGTAACAAGTTGAAAAAAAAGAAAAAAAGGGCCAGATGGGAAAAAAAGAAGAAAAAAGGGGGTCAGATGGGAAGTACTTGGAACTAGTAAACAAAGAAGAAATCACTTCTCTATTAAAAATAAAAATATAACCCTCATATGTCTGAAAATCAGTATCTCCTTATCCACTTGATTTCAATTAAAAGCTCCAACAGAAACATGTCAAAAATTTATGAAGTTTAATTTAAAAATATTATGTGAATTTATAGTGGTGTGTATGGAGAGATACAATAGTTTGATAGTAGACCCATCATTTTTCATGGTCGACCAACTGTCACTAAATCTTGTTTGAATCATACCGTAGATTTGTATTGGAAAATTGTGAATTTTAGGGGTGGTTTCAGGATTTTAGTAGCGTGAATAGGGTGAATTTTGTGATGATCAAAATTTTGAACTTTGGTAGAATTCCGGTGACGTGGAGGTTGATGAGTCGTGGCATTGGACCTAGAGGAACATAAGAGGTCGTAGATCATAGGAAAAATACAACTAGTATTTTTAAATGGGTGCTATGAGAGCTTTCAATTGATATAGGAGTTTAATGGCTATCATGAAACCTTTGTTTGAGGTTGTATTGCACCAACATTGAGCAGAGGTAGATGACCGAACCAGGGGGAAAGGAAGGTGGAGGTTGTCAACTACATGGTGGTGAAGTTTCAAGATGAAAGTATGCAAGGGGAGGCGGTGCGAGATGAGTTGGTGAAGCCGGTTTTTGATGAAGAAATGGGTTAAAGATGAAATTTTTGATCAACTTTGTAAATTGTGTTCTAGGGTTCAGTGATGGCTTCAGGTGGAGAGAGGTGATTGTATTGTAGGGTTAAAGTGGATCATCAATGACCAGGGGTCGTGTGCACTTGCACAAATGCGCAACGTGCACTGGAAGGAAAGGAGTAGGAGATGGGAGTTGAGAAGAAGAAGACGGGATCGGGCAAAGAAATTTGGAGGATCCAGTGTGTTGATCATAAATTTTTGGAAGTGCCAAACCAATCCACGCAAGCCATTTTTGATGATCGACACGTGCCGATCATCTATTTTTGAGTGCGCGACACTTTTTTTGCCAAATTTTATATTTTTGCCAAACCAAGTCGCGCAAGCCATTTTCAATGACCAACACGTGTCGATCAGCTATTTTTGAGTGCATAACACTGTTTTTTTTTCAAATTAAAAATATTTTTCCCAATGAGTTTTACCACGTGATCGGGCCAACATGCTCAGATATTTTGAGTTGATCGGACCCAGTTGGTCACATATTTTCACTTCGCCAACCTTTCTAACTTATTAACGATGATTTCAGAAATTGATGTTTTCTCCAAAAATTTTCCAAATACTTTAAAACTTCGATTACTCGCTTACGTTTTCCAGCGACGTTCTCAAGGATCGAGTGCGTCGCTACCTATAGCTTTGATGTGTGACTATTTGACCAAAATACTGGCCAACACAATTCATGATAACTTAATACAAATAAAACGTTGACATGATTTACGGTAATTAAATCATCTATATTGACCACTATTTGAAATTAGAAATATGATTTCGTTATTTAGTGAATTAATATAATTGGATAGATTAATGCAAGAGTGGAATCATTTTTGGTTAAAATACCTCAAACTGTTTCTAATTTGGATTGCCAAACCAGAATCGTTAAATATGTTGTTTGTTGATCGACTTGACAGATATTAGGTCGTTGTTAAATGTGATGCAATTTTTCTATATTAAATAGTTTAAATTAAATATTGTCAAAGATATTAGATCATCGTTAAATCTGGAATATGAATATTATATATGAAATTTTTTCAGTAAATAGGTCTTGATAATCAATTAAAATATAGAAACCCATATGAAATATGTTGACTTGATTGCTATTAAGTATCATTTGACCCTAAAAGATATTAACGTTATCATTTCGAAGAGTGTAGAATCTGAATTCTACTTCGATCCGATTTATATGTTGCAAATCAGAGATTATTGAAGACAACTGAGGATGGAGTTTTATGTAAGGACTGTTTTATCGTTCCTAGGTAGGAACTTCCCAAGATGGATTTACAGGATAATGACTTTGGTTTGTCCACTCCCAGGACAACTTGTATGGACGGATGTCTGATAAAGTATACCTAATAGATTGCTTAAGTTGATCTCTTCAAACATATTTACACTGGTGGTGGAGGAATTCGTTTTTCTTAGTTTTGTTCCCGTAATTATTTTTCAGGAAGTCAATTTGTGATTTGGCGGGTTTGACGATGTGACATTCAAAGTGAATTAAGATGTGTTATGTCAAAAAGGTAATAGCCTTAAGCTTCACAACCGAGAAGTGACAAAAATTGGCTAGGCAGCATGGCAACTCCCATTAGGATGTATTGTCACATATTTAGAGGAAATTCACTTGCTTCTTTATTCTATCGCCGATGTATGCTTCAGAAACAATGGTTTGAGCCCAACCGTTGGTGACAAAATATTTGGTACATTCAAAGCAAATGAGTGGCTGGTCATGTGTGGTTGGGTTGTAAGATGTTCCTTTTAAACTTAGTGTGTTCCTCTCTAGAAATGCACTATCGGAAGGTGGATCCATACCTTATCATGGTTGGAAAAACATTATTGATAAGCGCCTTGCGATTTTGTTTGTAGACTATGTAGTGAAATGTGAGATGCAAGCATTTCACTGGATTATAATTCATTTTGAAAATCCTAGACATTATCATAATACCTGATTTCGATATACAAAGTGTTTTTGGTTCTCAGAAGGGAAAAACTCGTTCCATGTTATTTATGGTGTGGTCTAATTAGATACCCTTTATTTCTCAAACTGTTTTAAAATCGTTTACTCACACCAGTACCATGACTGACCAAGAGTTTATTTTTTTGTTTTCCCTAAACTCTGGGGTGCCCAAATTTTTACGGGCAACCAAGTAGTTCATGATTTTACAGATGCACTTAGAGGAGGCTTGGAGTAGTAGGCTTCAACATTAGATATATGGAGTTTATTTCCACTGTGATGTATATATGTTGTACTCTGATAATATATGTAAGTACAGATATAGTTTTGTATTTCAGGAGATGTTATATAATATATTTTATTCATTCCACTATGATATTCGTGTTTAGTCTAATTCCGTTATGTTGTGTTCTTCTTTTTCTTCTATTCTAAATGTTCTTTCTTTCTATTTCTCACCCTTTAACTTCTTTCTTTTAACGTTTTGGTATTTTTGGTACTTGAAGGTCGACATGTTATACGGTGAATGTGTTTATGTTGATTTTCGGGATTGAAAATCACGCGGGCCCTTACAGTGGTATCAGAGCATAAGGTTGAGTAATAACCTTGGCTCTGTGGCATAACTCGATAGAGATGGGATTAGTGATCCCCTAAATTGAGTTTGAGTAAATATATGTATATAAGCGCGTATTCGTTAATTGATATAAAAATTTGGTTTATACTGTGTTTATTGATTTGTCGAGTGGCATAAAAATTCCAAATCAACGCGTTTAACTAACGAGGTCGATAGGGATTTCTAAACACTTGGACGAAGTGATTCGACACAATATTTTTTTGACAGTTGGTAAATGAAATAATTTTACCTAAAATTATACTTTGAAATAAAAGAATAATTTTCTGAAATTATAATGACTATATTAGTTTCCATTTAAATTTAATATCAAATTATAACTTTGAGATGGTTTATATAACTAAATTGAATTTGTATAAGAATGAATATACAAATAAGGTAAACCGAAAATTGAATTTGAAATTCTATAAAGTTGGAAGAATGTTTGAGTAAAACAAGATGTTTTGAAAATTTAAAAAGTTATGAATTTGAAAATGGGACGATGATATATAGCCTAGGAATTTTGGCAATATTTCAAGCATTTGTAAGGAACATATTCAGGAGTATTATAAAAATAATATAATATTACTTTGGTAAGATTTAAAAGAAAACCATTTTAAATGGAAAAAAAATTAATGAATAAAGATTTGGATTTCCACCAAATAAATTCAGACTTGAATAGTTAACCGAATATGAACTCATGTAAATTAAGTAGATTGATTTTTTAATAAATAAATCATATTTTTGAATTTTGAAGAGAGGATAACTAATTTAAGAATTAATTAGTTAATGAAAAATGTGAATATGACTTAATGTAGTTAAGAAAATTTGGATTGGTATAGTTGAATATGGGGTTTCTGTTTAGAAAGAAAATTTGATTTGTCATATGCAGAATAATAGTATTTGAACATGATTAATTCAAACTAATGAAGTAAATGAGTTTTGGAATTATTATTATTTTCAAATATAATTTGAGATATTTTATTAAAATAGAGAATGGGTAATACGAGTTGATAAGGAATTAAAAAAATTGGAACCTAACTGGAGATTGATTGAGTTAAATGGTTTTCTAAGTATTGATCTAATGTTGATTTTGGTCTTCGGGGTTGATACATAGAGGAATATTCTCTTACCGATTTACGGTCAGGAATTAATGAATGTTGACTAGGAGAAATGCATGAATATGAAATGTTTTCCAACTGTAATAACAGATAATTCTAGCTATGGAAATGAATGTGTTTGAATTGATGGATGCATATAGGTGAAAGCATATGGGGATAAAAGTTTAATGCCCGAAAAGGGGTACAAGTTGGTGCTTTAATTTGATTGGATGAGCCTATTTGGAAAAAACCAGTAAACTTTGTGGTTTCATTAATGATTAGGGAGAACCCAGAGAAGCAAGTTTGGAGTAGTACGATTTAGCCGTGCGAGAGAGACGCTTTCAAATTTTTGAAAATTTAAGAATAAAATTCCTAAAAGAACTTTGGATAACTAAAAATCAATTTACTAATTTTATAACTAGATAAATTAAATAAAGTTAATAAATTGATTCAGATTCAATTTGAATAAATATGAATTTCATCAACAATATGTCAAGAGCGAGTTATGGAAATGAAGCAGTTTTAGGATGTACTCCACGTATCTTATAAGAGGAGATTATTTATGGTTAATTATTGATTTAGAAAGCATCAGCCAAGGAGACTTAGATTTTGAGCTAGATTTGACTATGATCAGATATATGGTTTGCATCATTGATTGAGATGAGAAGTGACTCTGAAGTATGGTAATGAAGTTACCAGAGGTAAAATGGAATGAGATCCTAAATACTATTCTTGAGAGATTGAGGATTGGGTATGAGAAGTTGAAACGACCCGAACTTCCCCGGTCTCCGTAGAGAAGAGAAAGAACGAATTGTTTTGAGAACACGACAAAGTAGAACGCAGACGAAAGAACATTTCATTGTATATAACAACAATGCATCAGATTACAAGAATATACAGAGTATAAATGAATGAATATTACACAGAAATATCAGAGATTTAAATTACATTTAAATACATAGCAGCGGAAAATAATACAATACACAACTAGAGGAGATATACGGATACAAAGCTTTCCGGATATCATTCCAGCTGTGAACCAGGATCCTGTGAATATAAATCTGCAAAACCAAAACTACTAGCTGCCCGTGTCAAAATAGGGGCACCAAGAGTTTAGGTTAAAACAATAAACTCCAGGTCAGTCATGGGACTGGTGTGAGAACTAAAACAGTTATTAATCTTTATTTTTAAAGTTTGGTAAATCAAGGGACCACGCCGTATAACACGGAATGGGTTTCCTCCCAAGAATACCAGTGCATAAAACAAACAGCGCAATGCTAAATAAAGAAAAATGAAGCTGTTGCAAGACCCAGGTCCTATCACACAATGCAACGCAAGCCGGGGGATAGGGTTTTCCCTTATAACAGCCAAAGAATGCTTGATACGTTTAAAACAGATTATTTGATACTATTATAAGTGCATAGTGTATAAAACAACTTCAAATCATAAGTATCAATCATAGGCGGCATGGGTACCATATATCATGTCGCCATACTAGTTCTACAATTAAAACCGCAAATGTCACGTATTTGGAAGTTGGATTTCCATCTATGAACCGAGGCCAGGGATCGTCCTCTACCGATTCGAGACGCTCTAGCCCGTGTCTCAGGAACAGCCGCAACTGCCCCCTGGATCCTCAGGGCCGATCCACCGATGTGGATTATTATGCCTGAACACTACGTCTCCCCACCCTATGGGGTGTAAGTCTGGTCCGTCTGCCGACCAGAATGCATCGGCCGAAACCGATATAACCGAGGCGCCTCGCAACATCAACAACCACATAAGTCAAACTCGTCAGGGCGTGTAAAACCACTGACGCCACTTCTAGCTAGAAAGAAACGCATGCCCTCCCCGACGTCCTCTCCCGTTTTTGGTTCATACCGGGTGTGAAACTCGCGAAGTAAACGTTACACAAAGCTACGCCACAAAGGCCGTGCTTCGATCATCAACCACAAGACTTTGCTTTTCAACAGAAGCCTTGATCAATTGCCACTTAGGCATGCCACACAGGCAATTCACTCTATGAGTTTGATATCCATCAGTGTATAACCCCTGAGCTCGTACGTCTCAGAGAAGGGCGTTAAGCAAGAGAATAAATTCTCCACCGCCAAACAGATATATATTTAATGGAGATCCATCACACAGACTAAAATCCAATGTCAGACACACAGTCCATTTACAAGTCCGTTCTGGGTCTGAACGAAACCGGAGGCACCTAGTACCCCGCATATCCATCGATCTCCAAGTACGTCTGGACGATCACCAACTGTTTCCATCTTCTTGGGTGTACAGCCCAATCAAGATCATCAGTAATCACCCAAACGACGTGAAGACCTCCGGTCTTCGACCATCGTCTTCATCTTTGACTTATCGTCGTATCAGTTATTCAGAATGGGATAAACCCGGTCTTTCTGAATAACTCGCGTATATTTTAAATAAGTGTTACACAAACACAACATACGCCTCATTCCAATTTATCAGTCACTAACCGTAAATTAATCAAGAGAATAATTTCCCAAATATTAACCCCGAAGGCCGAAACCAACATCAGATCAATATCCAGAAAACCATTCCACTTAGCTAACCGACAGTTAGTTTCTAAATTTCACATTCATATGGAAAGGTTCCCATTAATTTTATCCAAGATAAATTTCTTGAATTTATTCTTTAATCTATTTTTGAATATCAATTCAAACTAGTCGGGATTAGCGAACCTTACCGAAGTAATCATTTGTTTTAATTTCTCAATCCCAACCTATTCATCCCATGAAGTAAAACTGGTTATACTTCATATCTAACACCCCGGTGTTATCGGTAAATTCAATTACCATTTCACGTTCAAATCTAATTAAAGATTTAACTATCGCCTGGAGCAAAACTGGTGGTACTCCATTTTCGATCTTTTCAATCTAATTAAAGATTCATTAAAACTCCACTTAGTTTTAATCGCTAACTGGGTTAAAGAATCAGTGTCATTTAAAACACAGTTCACGACAAACCCAAAATCACATTCCATTAATTATCGGGTTAAAGAACGAGTGTTATTTAAAACACTGTCCACGATAAACCCAAAAATCAATATCAATTCAATTCCAATTAAATATTATTTAATTGGTACACTTCGTTAAATCTAAATAAAAAGATTTAATCTTTTCTCAACTGGGTTCAAGAACAGTGTTAATGAAGACACCATTCACGACAAACCCAAATCACATTTGATATTAAACACAAGGCTCTGAATAGAAAATATATCGGCTTATATTCAATATCAAATTCTACGACCAACAAATATCGTATTGGAAATAACGATATATATATATATATATATCTTTCAAATTTCCATAACAATATCTGTATAATCACGAAATCCAACATCGAAATATTCCGAAGACAATTTCGATTCAAATCCATTCCAATGCAATCATTGGAAATTCTGGTTATTTTCAAAACCATTTCAAATTCAATTTATTTATTTAAAAATAAATGGAATTATAATTCTAGTTCAAACCTAGTTCATTTCGATAAAAATCTATTTTTATCTTTTCAAATATGGAGTTTTCATCCCAATCCTTTCTAAATCATTTCTTATGATTTTACACAAATTATTACTATTTTTAATAATTTTAACAAGGCCCGTACAGTCGATTTCCATCAACGGCCATCGAACTGCACTTACAACGACCTTTTTCAAATTTAATTTGGACGTAACTCCAAATCCAACCGTTAGATTTCAAATTTCTAATATTCGTTAGAAAGCTCTTTTCTGTACGAACCCAACGGTTCCGGTTTTAGGAGAATCCGACGGTCGGATCTCCCGTACTGTCCGTTTGAAATAAATGGTCGAAATTCACGAACTGCCGCGGCGCGGCGCGTTCTATTCAATATATAAAAATCAAATTTTTTATTATGCTAAAGATTTCGCCTTTTCAAATATAAAGATTTCGCCTTTTCAAATATAAAGATTAAAAATCACATCTTTATTTTGCTACTCATATAAAGATGATATTTTCAATATTCCTATCATGTAAAAATTATATTTTTAATTCTCTACCTAAACAAAAATCATATTTTTATATCATCTAGATAGTAAAAACTATATTTTTAATACTTTAAAAATATAAAAATCATATTTTTATTTCTTCTATATAGTAAAGACTATATTTTTAATACTTTAAAAATATAAAAATCATATTTTTATTCCTTTAAAAATATAAAAAATCATATTTTCCATCAGTTCTTTAGCAAATTAAAAACCAGTATAAAATAAAATAAATAAAAAAGGGTCAAGAACTTACAGGGGGGGGGGGCTTCCTGCATCGTCGGAGGATGGGGGAGGGGGAACTCTCGAGCAGGCGGAGGGGATGCGGGGTGTTTGGGCGGTCGCTGCTTCAGTGGGGGGGGGGGGGGTTCGATCGCGCGGCGGCGCGACTGCTTCGAGGGGAGGAGAGGTGGGGGTGAACGCGAGAGGATGGGTGGTGGCAGGCGAACATCGGAGTTGGAGAGGGAGTCTCGGCCACTGGCGGCGCGATCTGGGGGGGGGGGGGCGACGTGGGTATCGGTTTTTCTATTATTTTTTATTCTGAAAGTGTTTTGAATCGGGGGGGGGGGGGGGCAGAGGGGTTAAAGGGAGAAAAGGGGATTTTAATTTTTAATTATTTTAATTTACAAAAAGTTGACTTTTTCATACGACCTCTAAACGAGGCCCACCGCCTGTCGTCCATAGCGTTTCACCCCCATTCCGAACACAATGGGATATGTATCGCAGGTTGATTTGATCGTTTCGATCAGTTTCCGTTAAAATCAACATATAACTCTATATATTGATTTTGAACGCGTATTTCCTTTAACCGGGGTCACATACTAACCCGAAAAATTCCCGAAAAATATTTTCTAGCTTTGTATTAACGATACGGTCCTAACAAAACTAGTTTCGTCGAATTCCGAGACCGTTTGAAAAATGGCCATTTTCCAGTCGATTAAAATCAACTGAAACTAGTCAAACGCGTTTTCCTTTGCCACGCTCACATATTGATTCGAAAAATTATGAAATTTGAAACCTAGCAATAACTTTACATCACAGACCCAACAAAACTGGTTTCATCGAAATCCGAGGTCGTTTGCAAAATTTCCATTTTAAAGGGCCTGGATTCCATAGCGACTATTCAGAATTTTCAACTGGACATAACTTCTGATTCCCGCTATGAAATTTTGATTTTTCAGATTCGTTGGAAAGATATTCACGAATAGATCCTAATGTTTTTGGTTTCACTAAAATCCGGATTGTTTTACACCCGGTACATTCAATTGAAGTTTGAAATCGAATTATCGAACTACCGCGCCATTTTCAATTCTATTTATAAATATAAATAAATATTTATATTCTATCGTCGATTCGAATAAATATATATGTTTGAATTATATTCAAAATAAATTTCTCGTCGATATTATTTAAAATAATTCATTTTAAATAATCAAAATTCGCAAAAATTGCTAAAATAAAATTTTTAAATTGGCCCAGATTTTCGGGTTGTTACATTCTCCCCTACTTAAAACTTTTCGTCCTCGAAAAGGAACAAAGTCGAAAGTGGTTTGATCATTCAACTCTACGTTCTATCTGGCTTCCATTCTCCAACTTTTCAGTTTCTGAAAATTTTCAAATTCTTCAAAAATTTGGCTAACACCCTAAATTTTCGAAAAATTTCGCCATAACCTCCCCTGCACCGGGAGCCACGGGAAAATCCCGAAATTGCCATACAGGCCTTCTGATCTCAAAAAGAAAAAGAAAAAGCCAAGCGGCTAGCCAATAGGCTCATAAAATCATCATCACCCAAACAAAACAGTAAATTATGTAGTAAACATGTACCTATTTGCCGGGCAAACAAATTTTATTCTCTGCTCTAGCCTCCTTGCTATGACCTGTTCAATGTAAGTACATGTATATGCAAGCAAATGCAACCAATTTTCAATATAATTCAATATGTGATTCAATTAGGCTAATTGGCTAAAAATTAGCAAACAAATAAACAAACAACACAAACATCAATCAATTAGTGAATTAGAGTTTCAAATTCATAATTTTGGTACATATACTAAAATCATGTTTTTGATGCCAAATCACAACAATAGGCCTTATCTAATTTTTGGTTCTCACACCAGTCAATAGGAAATATATAGATATTACACGTTCGTTACTCGAATATAAATTCTGATGATGATATATCAACCATCAGAATCACCCCCGGGTGACTAGAGTGTAACACTATATCTATCCAATATATCAAAACTTCGAATACACGCTAGCTAGGCGCATACGCAAAATCTTTATATATTGGATTGTCCTAATCAAAATGAAATAAATAATCAAATACGAATAATTGATTTTAAATTTTCAAACAAAATTGTTTTCATTTGAAAAATATACTCTTCACACTCGTTCTAGGATACTACTGATCCTATCTCTAACGAGTCATTCTAATTGGATATTACTAATCCAATATCTGATGAATTCTTTCGTATGGTTCTAATGTGTCTTGTTCTCGAGCTCTGTAAACCAAATCTCTGATACCACGATGAAACGACCCGAACTTCCCCGGTCTCCGAAGAGAAGAGAAAGAACGAATTGTTTTGAGAACACGACAAAGTAGAACGCAGACGGAAGAACATTTCATGGTATATAACAACAATGCATCAGATTACAAGAATATACAGAGTATAAATGAATGAATATTACACAGAAATATCAGAGATTTAAATTACATTTAAATACATAGCAGCGGAAAATAATACAATACACAACTAGAGGAGATATACGGATACAAAGCTTTCCGCATATTATTCCAGCTGTGAACCAGGATCCTGTGAATATAAATCTGCAAAACCAAAACTACTAGCTGCCCATGTCAAAATAGGGGCACCCAGAGTTAAGGTTAAAACAATAAACTCCAGGTCAATCATGGGACTGGTGTGAGAACTAAAACAGTTATTAATCTTTATTTTTAAAGTTTGGTAAATCAAGGGACCACGCCGTATAACACGGAACGGATTTTCTCCCAAGAATACCAGTGCATAAAACAAACAACGCAATGCTAAATAAAGAAAAATGAAGCTGTTGTAAGACCCAGGTCCTATCACACAATGCAACGCAAGCCGGGGGATAGGGTTTTCCCTTATAACAGCCAAAGAATGCTTGATACGTTTAAAACAGATTATTTGATACTATTATAAGTGCATAGTGTATAAAACAACTTCAAATCATAAGTATCAATCATAGGCGGCATGGGTACCATATATCATGTCGCCATACTAGTTCTACAATTAAAACCGCAAATGTCACGTATTTGGAAGTTGGATTTCCATCTATGAACCGAGGCCAGAGATCGTCCTCTACCGATTCTAGAGGCTCTAGCCCGTGTCTCAGGAACAGCCGCAACTGCCCCCTGGATCCTCAGGGCCGGTCCACCGATGTGGATTATTATGCCTGAACACTACGTCTCCCCACCCTATGGGGTGTAAGTCTGGTCCGTCTGCCGACCAGAATGCATCGGCCGAAACCGATATAACAGAGGTGCCTCGCAACAGCAACAACCACATAAGTCAAACTCGTCAGGGCGTGTAAAACCACTGACGCCACTTCTAGCTAGAAAGAAACGCATGCCCTCCCTGACGTCCTCTCCCGTTTTTGGTTCATACCGGGTGTGAAACTCGCGAAGTAAACGTTACACAAAGCTACACCACAAAGGCCGTGCTTCGATCATCAACCACAAGACTTTGCTTTTCAACAGAAGCCTTGATCAATTGCCACTTAGGCATGCCACACAGGCAATTCACTCTATGAGTTTGATATCCATCAGTATATAACCCCTGAGCTCGTACGTCTCAGAGAAGGGCGTTAAGCAAGAGAATAAATTCTCCGCCGCCAAACAGATATATATTTAATGGAGATCCATCACACAGACTAAAATCCAATGTTAGACACACAGTCCATTTACAAGTCCGTTCTGGGTCTGAACGAAACCGGAGGCACCTAGTACCCCGCATATCCATCGATCTCCAAGTACGTCTGGACGATCACCAACTGTTTCCATCTTCTTGGGTGTACAGCCCAATCAAGATCATCAGTAATCACCCAAACGACGTGAAGACCTCCGGTCTTCGACCATCGTCTTCATCTTCGACTTATCGTCGTATCAGTTATTCAGAATGGGATAAACCCGGTCTTTCTGCATAACTCGCGTATATTTTAAATAAGTGTTACACAAACACAACATACGCCTCATTCCAATTTATCAGTCACTAACCGTAAATTAATCAAGAGAATAATTTCCCAAATATTAACCCCGAAGGCCGAAACCAACATCAGATCAATATCCAAAAAACCATTCCACTTAGCTAACCGACAGTTAGTTTCTAAATTTCACATTCATATGGAAAGGTTCCCATTAATTTTATCCAAGATAAATTTCTTGAATTTATTCTTTAATCTATTTTTGAATATCAATTCAAACTAGTCGGGATTAGCGAACCTTACCGAAGTAATCATTTGTTTTAATTTCTCAATCCCAACCTATTCATCCCATGAAGTAAAACTGGTTATACTTCATATCTAACACCCCGGTGTTATCGGTAAATTCAATTACCATTTCACGTTCAAATCTAATTAAAGATTTAACTATCGCCTGGAGCAAAACTGGTGGTACTCCATTTTCGATCTTTTCAATCTAATTAAAGATTCATTAAAACTCCACTTAGTTTTAATCGCTAACTGGGTTAAAGAATCAGTGTCATTTAAAACACAGTTCACGACAAACCCAAAATCACATTCCATTAATTATCGGGTTAAAGAACGAGTGTTATTTAAAACACTGTC
This sequence comes from Allium sativum, assembly GCA_030737875.1. Classification (NCBI taxonomy): domain Eukaryota; kingdom Viridiplantae; phylum Streptophyta; class Magnoliopsida; order Asparagales; family Amaryllidaceae; genus Allium; species Allium sativum. The sequence continues at coordinate 103,408,579 of CM060911.1, read as the reverse complement.
CACGATAAACCCAAAAATCAATATCAATTCAATTCCAATTAAATATTATTTAGTTGGTACACTTCGTTAAATCTAAATAAAAAGATTTAATCTTTTCTCAACTGGGTTCAAGAACAGTGTTAATGAAGACACCATTCACGACAAACCCAAATCACATTTGATATTAAACACAAGGCTCTGAATAGAAAATATATCGGCTTATATTCAATATCAAATTCTACGACCAACAAATATCGTATTGGAAATAACGATATATATATATATCTTTCAAATTTCCATAACAATATCTGTATAATCACGAAATCCAACATCGAAATATTCCGAAGACAATTTCGATTCAAATCCATTCCAATGCAATCATTGGAAATTCTGGTTATTTTCAAAACCATTTCAAATTCAATTTATTTATTTAAAAATAAATGGAATTATAATTCTAGTTCAAAACTAGTTCATTTCGATAAAAATCTATTTTTATCTTTTCAGATATGGAGTTTTCATCCCAATCCTTTCTAAATCATTTCTTATGATTTACACAAATTATTACTATTTTTAATAATTTTAACAAGGCCCGTACAGTCGATTTCCATCAACGACCATCGAACTGCACTTACAACGACCTTTTTCAAATTTGATTTGGACGTAACTCCAAATCCAACCATTAGATTTCAAATTTCTAATATTCGTTAGAAAGCTCTTTTCGATACGAACCCAACGGTTCCGGTTTTAGGAGAATCCGACGGTCGGATCTCCCGTACTGTCCATTTGAAATAAATGGTCGAAATTCACGAACTGCCGCGGCGCGGCGCATTCTATTCAATATATAAAAATCAAATTTTTTATTATGCTAAAGATTTCGCCTTTTCAAATATAAAGATTTCGCATTTTCAAATATAAAGATTTCGCCTTTTCAAATATAAAGATTAAAAATCACATCTTTATTTTGCTACTCATATAAAGATGATATTTTCAATATTCCTATCATGTAAAAATTATATTTTTAATTCTCTACCTAAACAAAAATCATATTTTTATATCATCTAGATAGTAAAAACTATATTTTTAATACTTTAAAAATATAAAAATCCTATTTTTATTTCTTCTATATAGTAAAGACTATATTTTTAATACTTTAAAAATATAAAAATCATATTTTTATTCCTTTAAAAATATAAAAAATCATATTTTCCATCAGTTCTTTAGCAAATTAAAAATCAGTATAAAATAAAATAAAATAAATAAAAAAGGGTCAAGAACTTACAGCGAGGGGAGGGGGGGGGGGGTTCCTGCATCGTCGGAGGATGGGGGAGGGGGAACTCTCGAGCGGGCGGAGGGTGTAACACCCCGAATTTTCTATTAACACTAAAGTTGCTAAAATAATAATAAGTGTGTAGAAGAGGGGATGTATCTAATATGAATATAAAAATATTAATAAGTATGTAAGAGAGGGGATGTATCTAATATGAATATAAAAATATTAATAAGTGTGTAAGAGAGGGGATGTATCTAATATGTATATAAAAACAATAATAAGTAAAGGGGGATGTATCTAATATGTACATTGTAGAAAATATATATATATTTATGACATGAATAGAAGTTTATTAATATGCTGAGTGTTTGCTGAGTCACTTCTGACTCATTGCCGAGTCAACAAGATAAACCCCATCTTGTCTGAACGGCTGCGGTTATTTCTAGGTTAAGTCTAATGGCCTAAATGAATTCTAAAATCTATAAATAAGTGGGTAGACCCTAGACCTAAATCACTTGTAAAATTAGAGAAGCTACCGTCATGCTGCTGCCATGGAGTTCAGCATAGCCGTCACAAACTAAGAAGAGGAAGCCTAATCATCTACAACTAAATCTACACAAATCAAATCAAAAGATCTCTCTTTCTCTAATTCTTTTCTTTTGTTGGTGAGTATGATGATTATCACAAGACTATTACAAACTAATTTGACTCAGTTATGAATGGATCACAAGAAAGTGACGTGATTTGTAATTGTAAATTCTATATATTGTGGATCTCTTATTATGTTATTATGTTGTCGTATGATGTAAATTATATATGCTATGTCATGCTATGTTGTAAATTCTCTTATGCTATGTCGTGCTATGTTGAGAATCATGTCAAGCTATCATACTATGCCATGTTATAAATCATGCTATATTATGTTGTAAAATCATGATGTTGTTGGAACATGCTTAAAGTTATGTTTTTTTTTTAATTTAAATGGATCTTGTTTATGGGAATTTGCCTATTAGGTTAGGTGTACCCATAAACTTGAAACTATAATTAAATAAAACTTGAATATGGGAATTTGCCTATTGAGTTAGGTGTACCCATATAAAACCATGTTAAAAAATTAGATGATGTTGACTCACACATGTTCATATGTAAGTTTATGAAAATTGATTGAGATTATATTAGGTGAATTTTGAACAAGTTGTCACCTTTAGGTCCATGACATGTATAATCTATGCAAGTTGGACATATGCAAGTTTCACCCCTTATTATGATTCATTTGGTCACATATACATGTTGTTATTATGATAATCTCTTTTATGCTATGAGTTAGGCTATTCGAGTCTAACATATATTTTGCGAATAAACGTTCAAACGTGGGGTAGGGGTAATATTAGGAATTAATAAATTGGGTGCAATTTTGTAAGATTTTGCATACCATGAATGGATGTCCATAATTGAGTCAATTATGGACATTGTTAAAAATTGGAAGTAATTAATAATTCAAGTAGGGAATTATTAAAATTGGGGGAAAGTGGATTATTATTAATAATCAATGCTTAGGACACGAGGTTGGACCCGTTTGTGATGTAAACCTGCCCGGACCCGCCCGGCAAATCCAGTAGTCACAAATGTCGGCCCAATGTGAGAGGTCCTAGGCCCAAACTAAAGCATAACAGTTGTAAAGACACGAGGTTAGACTCTTTTATGGTGTAAGACTGCCCGGACCCGCCCGGCAAATCCAGCTGCCATAAATGCCAGTCTAATGTGAGAGGTCTTTATGAGGTTATGGCCTTAATGAACTAAGAAATACTTAACCAGATAATCATGTAAGGTGGGACATGGGGGTTAAGTAGGTGCCTTGGGTGGCATGAGGAATCTGGTGGTTGCCTTTAGAGGCATTTGAAATACGATTAGACTTAACCAAACACACATGTAAATGAACATGACTAAGTGGGTTAAGTGGGATGGACTAATGGGGACAAGCTTAGGTGGAATGCTTGTGGTAAATAGTGGGGGCCCATTTCAACCAGTATCCCAAAACGTATCTTTGTGGGCTCGACCCAAGTCGAGGACGGGACACGCATACTGGGTTTGACTATAAGAGGCCAAAACAGGGAGCGGTGGCAACGCAAGTCCAACGGGTTTCATATGCGTGTGTGGACCCGGGCTGGTAGGTAAGACGTTGTTGCATCGTGTAGGTATAAGCCGTGCATGTCCGTTGTATCAGGTTGCCACTTTAGGGGAGTGATACACCCCACTGTGGGGCCAGCACGGGTATCTACGAGTTAGGGAGCCGATCGAATAATGGGAAGTAGGGTACACCTAGTGGAGATAGGGGCAGGCGGCACCTATGTAGTCAGCTAGGGGTACGTAAAGCCATTGGGAAAGTTTCTAAGTGAAGCTAAGTGGGATGAATCTTTAGGGTGACTGGTGTGGTGCAGTATAGTGTTTATCCTTTAGTATTTAGGAGCGCCTATAACGTTGCCTTTAGCGATTGTCTATGTCCTTAATCTGCTCTTCATAGACATTTTCTTGTTTTCCAGCTTATGCCTTAGTCCAGTTATTTTGGTAATAGTATTGTAGAATTATCATATTCACTAGACTTTATGTCTGACCCCCTCTTTTCCACCCTTTTTCTCCCTTCAGGTCCGCAGGTTGGGCCAAGTTCTAGTGGAGTCTAGTTGGATCGCTTATCTACTGGAAAGCTTGGACTGCTGAAGTAAAGTCCAGCTTGTTATCTTTCTTTTTAATGGCTATTCATGTAATGGGATTATGTACTTGTTTTATCAAGATAGATATTGTACTTGACATTGAATATGGTGTTATGATGTAATCAAACATGTTTTGACTTCTGCTACAATGAAATAAAGTTTTTGAATTTCCAAGTACTATTTTATATCTGTCTTGTTGTAATTTTACTGTTCTATATTCACTTAAAACCTCCATGGAAGTTAATGCATTCCCTTTGTGAGTGACACTAATGGACGTGGGGTGTTACACGTGGTATCAGAGCATAAGGTTACCAGAACAGATAAATTTTTTTTTTAGAAAAATATTTTTTTCTAAAGTATTTTTGGAAGAAGTGCTTTCAAAAAAAAAACATGTTATTTAAAGAGAGTTTTTATGAAAAACATAATCCCAAATAGCCACATCCTTATCTTTATCTTTCGAATTCTCCATTTTGAATCTTTCCTTTTTCGTTTCAGCATGGCTGAAGATCTTAATCTCCCAGAAGGTGTGACGATTCCAGGGTGGTTTAGGAGATACTTGGAGGCTAGGGCCACCACTGCAGGCCCAGCGGATACTCCTCCACCCCTAGTTGCACCCATTCCTCCTCCTCCTCCTCGTGTTGACACTTTTGCAAAGACGTGCAAGGAATTCAAGGCTATGGGAGGAAAAACTTTTCAAGGGACTGAGACGTTTGTGGAGGCCAGAGATTGGCTTAAGGAGACTGAGGAATTGTTGGATATCTTTGAAGTGGAAGATGGGAGGAAAGTCCGTTTAGCTGCTTGGTTAATGAAGGGAGAGGCCTCGTTTTGGTGGGAGGTCACTAACGGGGAACGTCCAATTGATTCATGGGCGGATTTCAGACGAAGGTTTGAGGCAAAGTTTCTTTCAAGGGCAGAGGAGAACTTAAATATGGAAAAATTCCTGGCACTAAAGCAAGGGAGCTCATCGGTAAAGGAATATGTCAATAAATTTAATCAGTTAGCAAGGTTTGGCTTGGAGTTGGTGAACACGCCAGAGAAGAAAGCTTTGAGGTTCGTTAGAGGCTTGAATGAACCGTTGCAAGGGTTGGCTATGACCCACATCCCTATGGGAGCCACCTTTGAAAAGCTAGTAGAAATGGCACTTATGCATGAGGATAAGGCAGTTGAAAAGAAAGGGGATCAGAAGAAACCCCAACAGCAAAATAAGAAGGGTGGTAAAAACAATAATGGCAAAGGGAAGAAGAAATGCTTCAATTGTGGGACGCCTGGCCATCTCAGCAAAGATTGTAGAAAGAAAAAGAAGACTGGTTGTTTTCATTGTGGAGATGCGGGACATTTAGTGAAGGACTGTCCAAAGAAGGGGCAGAGGGAAGGGTCTACCTCGGGAGGACAAGTGCAGGCTCTTATGGCACCAGGGCAGGCAAGGGGGCAAGTTCAGGCTATTGCGGCCCCACCGCTGCAAGAAAGAGGTAGAACAAATTCTGTTGAAAGCTTAGTTTTTCTGTTTGATCATCCTGTCCGTACCTTATTCGATTCTGGCGCATCTCATTCGTTTATCTCTGCATCATTAGTTGAATCACTGCACTTGAACACCAGTTTAGTAGAGGATCCCTTGGTCGTTTCAAATCCAATTGGGGGTTCGGCTCATTTGACCATGATATGTTTGGATTTGAAAATCTCTATACTTAGCGTTGAATTTAGATGTGATGCTTATGTATTGGGCTTCACGGGCTATGGGCTAATTTTAGGAATGGATTGGTTGTCTAGAAATAGGGCCATTCTTGATTGTGAAAGGAGAGTAGTTAGGCTTGTGACTCGCCTTGGTAATGCTCTCGACATCTTTTGTAATCCCATAAATTCCGTTATGCTAAGTTATCTTGAATCGCTTGACGCGTCTGTAGAGAACCTGCGATCGGTAGAAGTGGTCCGGGAATATCCGGATGTGTTTGAGGAGGTGAAGGGCTTACCTCCAAAGCGGGAGATAGACTTTCGAATTTATCTTGTGGATAATGCTAAACCCGTATCTTTGCCAGTGCGCCACATGGCTCCTCGTGAAAGGAGGGAACTCAATAAGCAAGTAAAGGAGTTGCTTGAGAAGGGGTTCATAAGACGTAGTATATCGGAGTGGGGTGCTCCAGTAGTTTTTGCCACAAAGGCGGATGGGTCTCTTAGACTTTGTATGGACTATAGAGAACTAAACAAGCTTACTAAAAAGAACCGACACCCACTGCCGAGGATTGACGATCTCTTTGATCAGTTAGTTGGCGCCTCAGTGTTTTCGCAGTTGGACTTAGCCACTGGCTTTCGTCAACTGAGAGTGGCTGAGGATAGTATAGATAAGACTGCTTTTAGGACTCCTGACGGATTCTATGAATGGCTAGTGATGCCCTTTGGTTTGACAAACGCCCCTGCATATTTTGTTGATTTGATGAGTAGGGTGTTTAGGGAATACCTTAACAAATTCGTGGTAGTCTTTGTGGATGACATCTTAGTCTTTTCTAAGAATAAAGAAGAGCACTCCCTACATCTTAGGGAAGTGTTGGAAACCATTCGAGCGCATAACCTTAAGGCAAAATTTTCTAAGTGTCACTTCTGGAGGAAGGAAGTACGGTTCTTAGGGCACGTGGTTTCCAAAGAAGGGATAGCAGTGGATCCCGCAAAGGTGGTGGCCATCCAAGATTGGAAGGTCCCTAAAAATGCAACCGAAGTAAGAAGTTTCTTGGGGTTGGCTGGCTATTATAGGAAGTTTATCAAAGACTTCGCAAAAATATCAGCTCCATTAACACGGTTAACGAAGAAGAACCTGGTTTTTACGTGGGACAAAGATTGCGATGATGCGTTCCAACGTTTAAAGAGAGCCTTAACTTCAGCCCCAGTCTTAGTGCTGCCAAACGGGAATAAACCGTTTACCATCTATACTGATGCTTGTGGGACGGGACTTGGCGCGGTCCTCATGCAAGAGGGAAGAGTAATAGCCTATGGTGGAAGGCAGTTGAGGGTTCATGAAAAGAATTACCCCACGCATGACATAGAGCTAGCCGCAATTGTTTTCGCGCTTAAGTCTTGGCGTCACTATCTTCTTGGTGAGAAATTCGAACTGTTCACTGACCACAAATCATTAAAATACTTATTCTCTCAGAAGGATTTGAATTTAAGGCAGCAACGGTGGATGGAATTCTTAGCCTCCTACGATTTTGAAATAGCATATACCCCGGGCAAGGGTAACGTGGTGGCAGACGCCTTAAGTAGGAAAAGGTTGTCCTTGAGTCCGTTGTTTGTTGAACGACAAAGCTTAGAATTCATCTCTATGTTTGACTTTAGACCCTCCGTTGACTTAGTACCCGGTCTGTTAGCATCCTTGGAGGTTAGACCTACACTTCTAGGACGGGTTGGTGAGGCACAGCGAGACGACCCACAGTTGGTTGAGATAGTAGAAAAGCTCAAAGGGGGGGAGTCGTCAAGCCATCTTCGTAGGTATACCCTAGACGATAAGGGTTGGTTACGAAGGGATAATAGACTTTGTGTACCACAAGACGAAGACTTAAGGAAGGCCATTCTTGATGATGCTCATCGCTCAAAAATGACCATTCATCCCGGCGGGGATAAGATGTACAAAGATATGAAGCGGGTTTTCTTTTGGGCCGGTATGAAAAAGGATGTGGCCGAGTACGTCGCTAGATGCTTGGTGTGCCAACGAGTTAAAGCAGAACAAAAGAAACCCGGTGGGTTGCTTCACCCATTAGAAGTTCCACTATGGAAATGGGAAAGCATCTCAATGGATTTTGTGGATGGATTACCAAGATCAAGGAAGGGTAACACGGGGATTTGGGTTATAGTAGATAGACTTACTAAAAGCGCCCATTTTATTCCCGTGAAAAGTAAGAGGACTGCTCCGTGGTTGGCTTCTGTATACATTAAGGAGATAGTTCGTTTGCACGGTATTCCTTCTAGTATAGTAAGCGACCGTGACCCCATCTTTACTAGCGAATTTTGGAAGAGTTTACAAGAGGCGGTAGGGACTCAGCTATGTTTGAGCACCGCATATCATCCTCAGACAGACGGCCAGACCGAGAGGGTGAATCGCATTCTAGAGGATCTTTTAAGGCTTTGTATCCTAGACTTTGGGGGTACATGGGAAGAGCACCTTCCGTTAGTAGAATTCGCATATAATAATAGCTTTCAGTCTAGTATTGGCATGGCACCTTTCGAAGCTCTTTATGGAAGGCCTTGCCGTTCGCCTACATGTTGGTGGGAATCTACCGATAAAATCCTACTTGGGCCCGATATGGTTAGGGAAACCTCGGAGAAGATTGAGTTGATTCGAAGGAGGATGAAAGCAGCACAAGATAGGAAAAAATCGTATGCTGATAAGAGGAGGACAGATCTTGAGTTTGACATTGGGGACATGGTTTTTATCAAAGTATCTCCGTTACAGAATGTTGTTCGCTTTGGGTCCGTGGGGAAATTAGCACCAAGGTTTGTAGGGCCATTTCCTGTAAAAAAACAGGATTGGGAAGATGGCATATAGGGTGGAGTTGCCTGAGAAACTTAGTGGAGTACACGACGTATTCCATGTATCACATTTGAGGAAGTGTTTGCACAAGACCGCGGAGGTGGTAGAGCCGAGCTTGCTTAAAGAGGTGGAAATAGAGCGTGATGCAACAATTAGACGAGCTCCTACATGCATTCTTGGGTCGGAGATCAAAAAGTTGAGGAATCGAGAGGTCAGACTGGTTAAAGTGCAATGGGGAGATGATGAGAGCAACGCAACTTGGGAGACAGAAGAGAAGATGCGTTCGTTGTACCCTTTTCTTTTTGAGGGTATGTCTTTTAATTTCTCCTTTATCGCTTAGCTTATCTTATCTTATCTTTAGTATGTCCTCTCATTAGTATCTTTGACCTTTAGTTAGGATAATCCTATGGTTGAAACATGTGTTTGAGACATGTTATGTATGATGGATGCAAAATGGATGCAAGTGTTTGCTAGTGGTTGCTCGTGGATGCATATATACACACACTTTAGGCACTAGATCGGCTCAGTCACTACATATTGCATATATATGGATGTATTTAGTAAAATGGATGAACGATGGTTGTATTATCATGTGGATGCTGCATTCAGATGATGGTTGTGCACGCATATAGAAGTATTATGTAGCATTAAGAATCTTTTGCATACATAATGGATGCATGGCACGATCATAGTTGCATTAAGGAGGTCAACTGAATCAGTGGACCGCCTGATTTTGCATTAGATACGGACATATACACAGACTGTGCATTTAAACATGAAAGCATTAGAAGTCTGTAAGGACAATGGATGCCTGTGTATGATGGATGAGTAGATGGACGTTTGGATGGTAGGATATACATTCTTCCAGACTTGAAGATTTCGGGGACGAAATCCTAAAAGGAGGGGAGAATGTAACACCCCGAATTTTCTATTAACACTAAAGTTGCTAAAATAATAATAAGTGTGTAGAAGAGGGGATGTATCTAATATGAATATAAAAATATTAATAAGTATGTAAGAGAGGGGATGTATCTAATATGAATATAAAAATATTAATAAGTGTGTAAGAGAGGGGATGTATCTAATATGAATATAAAAATATTAATAAGTGTGTGAGAGAGGGGATGTATCTAATATGTATATAAAAACAATAATAAGTAAAGGGGGATGCATCTAATATGTACATTGTAGAAAATATATATATTTATGACATGAATAGAAGTTTATTAATATGCTGAGTATTTGCTGAGTCACTTCTGACTCATTGCCGAGTCAACAAGATAAACCCCATCTTGTCTGAACGACTGCAGTTATTTCTAGGTTAAATCTAATGGCCTAAATGAATTCTAAAATCTATAAATAAGTGGGTAGACCCTAGACCTAAATCACTTGTAAAATTAGAGAAGCTACCGTCATGCTGCTGCCATGGAGTTCAGCATAGCCGTCACAAACTAAGAAGAGGAAGCCTAATCATCTACAACTAAATCTACACAAATCAAATCAAAAGATCTCTCTTTCTCTAATTCTTTTCTTTTGTTGGTGAGTATGATGATTCTCACAAGACTATTACAAACTAATTTGACTCAGTTATGAATGGATCACAAGAAAGTGACGTGATTTGTAATTGTAAATTCTATATATTGTGGATCTCTTATTATGTTATTATGTTGTCGTATGATGTAAATTATATATGCTATGTCATGCTATGTTGTAAATTCTCTTATGCTATGTCGTGCTATGTTGAGAATCATGTCAAGCTATCATACTATGCCATGTTATAAATCATGCTATATTATGTTGTAAAATCATGATGTTGTTGGAACATGCTTAAAGTTATGTTTTTTTTTTAATTTAAATGGATCTTGTTTATGGGAATTTGCCTATTAGGTTAGGTGTACCCATAAACTTGAAACTATAATTAAATAAAACTTGAATATGGGAATTTGCCTATTGAGTTAGGTGTACCCATATAAAACCATGTTAAAAAATTAGATGATGTTGACTCACACATGTTCATATGTAAGTTTATGAAAATTGATTGAGATTATATTAGGTGAATTTTGAACAAGTTGTCACCTTTAGGTCCATGACATGTATAATCTATGCAAGTTGGACATATGCAAATTTCACCCCTTATTATGATTCATTTGGTCACATATACATGTTGTTATTATGATAATCTCTTTTATGCTATGAGTTAGGCTATTCGAGTCTAACATATATTTTGCGAATAAACGTTCAAACGTGGGGTAGGGGTAATATTAGGAATTAATAAATTGGGTGCAATTTTGTAAGATTTTGCATACCATGAATGGATGTCCATAATTGAGTCAATTATGGACATTGTTAAAAATTGGAAGTAATTAATAATTCAAGTAGGGAATTATTAAAATTGGGGGAAAGTGGATTATTATTAATAATCAATGCTTAGGACACGAGGTTGGACCCGTTTGTGATGTAAACCTGCCCGGACCCGCCCGGCAAATCCAGTAGTCACAAATGTCGGCCCAATGTGAGAGGTCCTAGGCCCAAACTAAAGCATAACAGTTGTAAAGACACGAGGTTAGACTCTTTTATGGTGTAAGACTGCCCGGACCCGCCCGGCAAATCCAGCTGTCATAAATGCCAGTCTAATGTGAGAGGTCTTTATGAGGTTATGGCCTTAATGAACTAAGAAATACTTAACCAGATAATCATGTAAGGTGGGACATGGGGGTTAAGTAGGTGCCTTGGGTGGCATGAGGAATCTGGTGGTTGCCTTTAGAGGCATTTGAAATACGATTAGACTTAACCAAACACACATGTAAATGAACATGACTAAGTGGGTTAAGTGGGATGGACTAATGGGGACAAGCTTAGGTGGAATGCTTGTGGTAAATAGTGGGGGCCCATTTCAACCAGTATCCCAAAACGTATCTTTGTGGGCTCGACCCAAGTCGAGGACGGGACATGCATACTGGGTTTGACTATAAGAGGCCAAAACAGGGAGCGGTGGCAACGCAAGTCCAACGGGTTTCATATGCGTGTGTGGACCCGGGCTGGTAGGTAAGACGTTGTTGCATCGTGTAGGTATAAGCCGTGCATGTCCGTTGTATCAGGTTGCCACTTTAGGGGAGTGATACACCCCACTGTGGGGCCAGCACGGGTATCTACGAGTTAGGGAGCCGATCGAATAATGGGAAGTAGGGTACACCTAGTGGAGATAGGGGCAGGCGACACCTATGTAGTCAGCTAGGGGTACGTAAAGCCATTGGGAAAGTTTCTAAGTGAAGCTAAGTGGGATGAATCTTTAGGGTGACTGGTGTGGTGCAGTATAGTGTTTATCCTTTAGTATTTAGGAGCGCCTATAACGTTGCCTTTAGCGATTGTCTATGTCCTTAATCTGCTCTTCATAGACATTTTCTTGTTTTCCAGCTTATGCCTTAGTCCAGTTATTTTGGTAATAGTATTGTAGAATTATCATATTCACCAGACTTTATGTCTGACCCCCTCTTTTCCACCCTTTTTCTCCCTTCAGGTCCGCAGGTTGGGCCAAGTTCTAGTGGAGTCTAGTTGGATCGCTTATCTACTGGAAAGCTTGGACTGCTGAAGTAAAGTCCAGCTTGTTATCTTTCTTTTTAATGGCTATTCATGTAATGGGATTATGTACTTGTTTTATCAAGATAGATATTGTACTTGACATTGAATATGGTGTTATGATGTAATCAAACATGTTTTGACTTCTGCTACAATGAAATAAAGTTTTTGAATTTCCAAGTACTATTTTATATCTGTCTTGTTGTAATTTTACTGTTCTATATTCACTTAAAACCTCCATGGAAGTTAATGCATTCCCTTTGTGAGTGACATTAATGGACGTGGGGTGTTACAAAGGGGATGCGGGGTGTTTGGGCGGTCGCGACTTCAGTGGGGGGGGGGGGGGGGGGGGGGTTCGATCGCGCGGCGGCGCGACTGCTTCGAGGGGAGGAGAGGTGGAGGTGAGCGCGAGAGGATGGGTGGTGGCAGCGAACGTCGGAGTTGGGGAGGGAGTCTCGGCCACTGGCGGCGCGATCTGGGGGGGGGGGGGGGGGGGGCGACGTGGGTATCGGGTTTTCTATTTTTTTTATTCTGAAAGTGTTTTGAATCGGGGGGGGGGGGGCAGATGGGTTAAAGGGAGAAAAGGGGATTTTAATTTTTAATTATTTTAATTTACAAAAAGTTGACTTTTTCATACGATCTCTAAACGAGGCCCACCGCCTGTCGTCCATAGCGTTTCACCCCCATTCCGAACACAATGGGATATGTATCGCAGGTTGATTCGATCGTTTCGATCAGTTTCCGTTAAAATCAACATATAACTCTATATATTGATTTTGAACGCGTATTTCCTTTTACCGGGGTCACATACTAACCCGAAAAATTCCCGAAAAATATTTTCTAGCTTTGTATTGACGATACGATCCTAACAAAACTAGTTTCGTCGAATTCCGAGACCGTTTGAAAAATGGCCATTTTCCAGTCGATTAAAATCAACTAAAACTGGTCAAACGCGTTTTCCTTTGCCACGCTCACATATTGATTCGAAAAATTATGAAATTTGAAACCTAGCAATAACTTTACATCACGGACCCAACAAAACTGGTTTCGTCGAAATCCGAGGTCGTTTGCAAAATTTCCATTTTTAAGGGCCTGAATTCCATAGCGACTATTCAGAATTTTCAACTGGACATAACTTCTGATTCCCGCTATGAAATTTTGATTTTTCAGATTCGTTGGAAAGATATTCACGAATAGATCCTAATGTTTTTGGTTTCACTAAAATCCGGATTGCTTTGCACCCGGTACATTCAATTGAAGTTTGAAATCGAATTATCGAACTACCGCGCCATTTTCAATTCTATTTATAAATATAAATAAATATTTATATTCTATCGTCTATTCGAATAAATATATACGTTTGAATTATATTCAAAATAAATTTCTCGTCGATATTATTTAAAATAATTCATTTTAAATAATCAAAATTCGCTAAAATTGCCAAAATAAAAATTTTAAATTGGCCCAGATTTTCGGGTTGTTACAGAAGTCTATCAAAAATATTTGATTTAATAGCTAATTGTTGATCTGTGTATTATATGCTTTGATTGTTATGATTTGTTTGATAGATAAATTGTGTGTTTTGAATGCCTTGTTTGCTATGATTGGTAGTATATAACCTATGTATGTGTTTTGATATAAGTCTATGATTAGAGTATAGCTGGAATTTTCTCGTTACTCTATAATTTCAAGGACGAAATTCTTTTAAAGGGAAAAGAATGTAACATTCCAGTTTTTGATTGATTTTGTTAAATTATAATTATGGATTATATTGGTAATAAAATTCAAACAAATGATATTGGATCTGAATATTATAGAAATTTGAACAATTATTAGTTTTATGTGAATATTTTCAACTTTGTTATATTTATATATGAACAAATAAATGTTGGTTTAACATTTTTGTTGCATTAAAATCTTGTTTAAGCTTGTGTAAAAATCATTTTTTTATAATTTAACTCGTTTATTTTCTTTAATAACTCTCTCTGTGTGTGTGTGTGTGTGTATACGAACATAAATAAGTAAATAATGCCTTATATTCTATTTTATATTTCAATATAGTTTTAAACTCATGTAAATTAAAACAACATATGTAAAATTTGTTTACTTCGTAAAGAAGAAACAAGAGAACATAACTATTTAGTAGATTGGAATATATAGATACTAAGCGTAACTTTTAAATTATTTTGTACATATTTGTACACTAATAACATAGCTATGAGTCTAAAATTAATACCCAAGCACCTTTGTTTTAACTAATAATTAATAGCATCGGTAGCTTAAGAGCCAAGTAGCTTTTAAAATTTTATTTAGTATATAAAGCATGTGCACATATGCTTTTACTTGGCCATGACACACTAGAAGGAACCTATGCATACATCCTTTCCTAGCTTCCATGCTGCATCCTAAACAGAGCCTTTCCGTCAAATAAATGCTTTGTTTAACTTAAGAGCAAATTTGAGTTTTTAAAACATTCCAGCATATGTATTTGTATCTGTATATGTACTTATTTTGCTTGCCATGCACATGAATGGAGGCAGCCAAAACATAGGGATAAAACATGATTTAACAACATTGTGTACATGTGCCTAGTACACATATGTGTGTACTAATATGAGCAGGTCGTATATGAAAAACATGGGGAAACTAGATAAGTGAGATGCCCAAACACCATCTCTTTCAAACCAAAATGCATGTGCATACGCACTGACCATGTGAAAAGCCTCGGACAAGGGGGGCTTAAATGTGGAAAGACCAAAATAGTACACCCTCTTTTCAATCAAAATACAATAGCCTACTACATCCCCATCAAGGACTAGATGCTAGAAAATATTTTATACTTGATGCCTCCTACGAATACTCGCACATCTACATTAAATAAGTTACAAACTCAAGTGAAAACTGAAGTAACCATATAGAATGGAAGTAAACAGAGAACTAAAACCTGGAACTAAGAAAAGGCAGGATGCAAATTTTGTGAGTAAACTCCTTTTTCTATTTCTTGTTTACATGCATTAAATCATGTATATCTAAGACTGCCTATGTGCCAACATGTATGCGAATTTATATTGTCAAACATGGGTGTTGTTGTAGTAAATGTCTGGAAATAATCGAGATTATTTGAATAAGGTTATGCTTGGAAATATAAGATAGTGAATAAATATTGAGAGTAAACCCCTTCCCTTTCTTCTTTATTCTTTCTCTTGGTCTATGGTTCAGAAGTATTCAACAACAAGTTTAGATCTAAAATAATATGACTTAAACCTCTTTCATGAGTTTATCATCAACTTCATTATATATATGTACTGAAAAAACCCAGGGAGTCTATTATTGTGTGAATCATCTATACGTGACTAAGATAGTAAATTGATTCATAAATATGGGATACTACCTATGTATATGTGGCTATGTTAAAACTATCATGTATATGGTAACAAATTGAAACAAAATAAGAAAAAAAGGAAGAACTTGGAACTGGAAAACAAATAAGAAATCACTTCTCTATTAAAAATAAAAGTATAACCCTCATATATCTAAAAATCAATATCACCTTATCCACTTGATTTCAGTTAAAAACTCCAATAGAAACATGTTAAAATTTATGAAGTTTAATTTAAAAATAGTATGGGAATTTATAGTGGTGTGTATGTGCAGAGATACAGTAAGTAGTTTGACAGTAGACCCATCATTTTTCATGGTCGATCAAATGTCATTAAATATTATTTGAATCATACCATCAGATTTGTATTGGAAAATCATGAATCTTAGGGGTGGTTTCAAGATTTTTAGTAGCGTTTATAGGGAGAGTTTTGTGATGATCAAAATTTTGAACTTAGGTAGAATTCAGGCAACGTGGAGGTTGATGAGTCGTGGCATTGGACTCGAGGAACATAAGAGGTCGTAGATCATAAGAAAAATACAACTAGTATTTTTAAATGGGTAATTTGTGAGCATTTGATTGGTATAGGGGTTTAATGGCTGCCATGAAGCCTCTATTTGAGGCCGTATTGCACCAACATCGAGGGGAGGTGGATGACCGCACCAGTGGGAAACGAAGGAGGAGGTTGTTGAGTATACGGAGGTGAAGTCAGGAGATGGACGAATGCAAGGGAAGGCGACACTAGATGTTTAGTGAAGCAGGTTTTTGATGAAGTAGCAGGTTGAAGATGAAATTTTTGATCAACTTTGTCGATCATGTTCTGGGGTTCGGTGATGGCTTTAGGTAGAGAGAGGTGACTTGATTGTTGGGTTGTAATGGCTCATCGATGACTAGGGGCCGTATGCACTTGAATTAGTGCACAACATGCACAGGAAGGAAAGGAGCGGGAGATGGAAGTTGTGAAGAAGTAGATAGGATCGGGAAAAAAATTTGGAGGATCCAGCGTGTTGATCATAAATTTTTGTAAGTGCCAAACTCTTGGCATCTGGCAAGTAGAAAGGAGAGGAGCAGGTAGGGTTTTGTGGTGATTGGATGTGTTGATCACATCCCTTTTGTTTGCCAAACATTTAGATCTGGCAAAGTAAAGTAGGTGATCAGACTGTGTATTTTAGTGATCAGCATGTGTCGTTCCTGAGTTTGTAGTGCTTAACCTGGTTTTGGCACATTGATTTTTGTATAATCTAGCAAAGGGAAAAATGATCCAGCTATGTCGATCACCATATTTTTAATGCTAGAATCGAGTTTCAATGGTTTGTATGGAAACACCTAACGTACTGATTTTAAAAATATATGTTTCTATTCGCATTATTGTCCTTTCCAGCGACATGCGAACATTACTGCCTGGGTTTTGCAGACCAAAACAGCTTGAAAAATATGCTGAACACGAATAGAGACGTGTTGATCAACTATTTTTGGGTGCACAACACTGTTTCTGCCAAATTATATATTTTTACCAAACCAAGTCGCGTAAGCCATTTTTGATGATCGACATGTGCCAATCAACTATTTTTGAGCGCGCAACACTATTTTTTTTCAATTCTAAAATATTTTTCCCAATGAATTTTATCACATGATCGAACCGACGCGCTTAGGTATTTTAAGCTGATTGGACCATGTCGATCACGTATTTTCACTTCGCCAACCTTTCTAAATTATTAACGACGATTTCAGAAATCAACGTTATCTCCAAAAAAAATTGAATACTTTACAACTTCGATTAAATCGCTAGGTTTTCTAACGTTGTTCTCAAGAATCGAGCGCATCGCTACGTATAAATTTGACGTGTGACTGTTTGACTAAAATACTGATCAACAAAGTTCGTGATAATTTAATATTAATAAAACATTGACACGATTTACGATAATTAAATCATCTATATTAACCACTATTTGAAATTAGAAATATGATTTCGTTATTTAGTGAATAAATTTGGATGGATAGATTAATGCAAGAGTGGAATCAGGTTTGGTTAAAATACCTCAAACTGTTTTTGATTTGGATTATCAAGCCAGAATCGTTAAATATATTATTTGTTGATTGACTTGACTGTGATGTTGTGATGTAATTTTTCTAACTCGAATAGTTTAAATTAAATACTGACGTAGATATTAGAGTTAAATCTGTAATATGAATATTATTTGTAAAATAATTTTTGTAAATAATCTTGATAATCAATTAGAATATAGAAAACCATATTAGATATGTTGTCTTGATTGGTATCACTTGACCCTAAAAGATATTATTAACGTTGTCATTTCGAAGTGTCTGAAATCTAAATTCCATTTTGATTCGATTTATATACTGCAAGTCAAAGATTATTAATGACAATTGAAGATGGAGTTTTATGCAAGGACTGTTCTATCGATCCTAGGTAAGAACGGCCTAAGATGGATTTATAGGATAGTGTCTTCTATTTGTCCAATCCCAGGACAACTTGTACGGAGGAATGTTTGACAGAGTATACCTAATATATGGTGTAAGTTGATCTCTTTAAACGTATTTACATTAGTGGTGGAGGAATTCGTTTCTCTTAGCTTTATACCCATAATTATTTTTAGGGAAGTCAATTTGTGATTTGGCAGGTTTGATGATATGACATTCAAAGTAAATGAAGATGTGATCTGTTAAAAAGGTAAGTATAACCTCAAGATTCACAACCAGGAAATGAGAAAAATCGGGCAGACAACATGGCTATATGGGTCCCTCCCATTAGGATGTATTATCACATATCTAGAAGAAATTCACTTGCTTCTTTATTTTACTGTTGTTGTATGCTTTGGAAATGGTGGCTTGAGCCCAACCGTTGGTGATAACATATTCGGTACACTCAAAGTAAATGAGTGGTTGGTCATGTGTGGCCGGGCTGTAAGATGTTCTTGTTGAATCTAGTGTATTCCTCTCTAGAGATACACTATTGGAAGGTGGATCCATACCTTGTCATAGTTGGAAATTCATTATCCATAAATGCCTTGAGGTTTTGTTTGTAGACTATGTAGTGAAATGTGAGATGCAAACATTTCGCTAGATTATAATTTATTATTAAAACCCTAGACACTAACATAATATTTGATTTCGATATACAAAGTATTTTTGGTTCTTAAAAGGGAAAACCCGTTCCGTGTTTATTTGTGGCGTGGTCTTATGAGATACCTTTATTTCTCAAACCGTTTTAAAATTGTTTATTTACACTGGTCTCATGACTGACCCAGAATTTATTTTTCTATGTTTTCCCTAAATTCTTAGGTGCCCAAATTTGTACGGGGAACCAAGTAGTTCAGAATTTTACAGATCGCTTGAAGGAGCTTGGAGCAGGAGGCTTCAGCGTTAGATACATAGAATTTATTTCCAGTGTGACGTATATATGTTGTACTATGATGATGTATGTAATTAAAAATATAGTTTTTTATTTCAAGAGATGTTATAAATATATTTTGTTCATTCCGCTGTGATATTTATGTTTACTCTAATTCTGTTATGTTGTGTTCTTCTTTTTCTTCTATTCCAAATTTTCGTTCTATTTCTCACCCTCTAACTTCTTTCTTTAGACGCTCTGGTATTTCTGGTACTTGAAGGTCAGCATGTTATATGGTGAATGTGTTTATGTCGATTTTATGGTTTGAAAATCCATTGGGCCATTATGAATTATAAAGTAAATATATAAGAATTGAATAGATAGAATCAACTGGTCAGAAGATGTTTATAAATGACAAAGAGTTAGCGAAATGATGGTGGAAAACCTAGAAAATTTTACTCAAAATTGAATTCATTTATTTTGTTTGTATGTCGATAGGGTGTAAGTTGATATGTTAACATACGTATTGAAATAAGGGGACATCTCTTTTTTAACTTTTGTCTATTTGCTTACCTAATTGATTGCATATATGTTTTTTTTGAAAGGAAAAAAGAGAAATATTATTAACAACGTGGATACAAAGTTCAAACAATCATTCTATACAAGAAACAAAACCAAAACTGATAGACCTTATTTACAGAGATCACAAGTAGTAATCAAAGAGTAACTATAACTTGCATCACAAATCAAAATCCTAAGATGAATGCTGAGCTGAACGATTCAACCTGCGGATAATATGCATGCATAACCGATCACTAGTCCTCCGTTCCGATCCAAAGATATGGTTGTTCCTCTCAAGCCAAATCTCATAGATAAATCTCTTTAATAGCTTAAGAACAAAAAATAGATTGCCTATTCTTCCATCTATAAGCCATGAAAATATTATACCATTCCATTTGGCTAGATAGACTGATAGAGCAGGCTCGTTATATCCACCAATGGCAAGAAGCCTGGACCAAATAATCAGAATGAGTATGATGACTTGGTGGCGATTATTGAATCGAAGAGATGAACGATGACGAAATAGCCCTGACCTTCGGGTCAGAATTGAAATGATTAAAACAGGAGATATACCGTGACTAATTGAGGTAGTACCTTTGATCGGACGCACTTCTTCAATACTATTTCTATGACTATGATGATGATGATTTGAGCCTACTTGATTTGGGAGTGTGATCCAAGGTGGGTGGTAGTGGCTGCTATGCGTTACCATCGGTCCAGGAGTGCAATTGGTAGAATCCTACCTTGGGCATTGACTTGAGTGCCTTGTCATATTTATCCATACCGAGCCCTTACGATTTTGATTTAGCATTGCCTTCTATGGAGTGCCCTATGATAACACCAGTACGGTGAATTTACGGTACTGTATAGACTGTTGGTGCCTGTAAACGGCGTAAGGGTAATATGGTAATCCCGCTTACGCTATTTTTATGATATTTACTTTTCTGGATAGACACTATCATAATACCATATTATACTATGTATGTATTAGTTTAACGGATCCTCGAGAGATGAAAAAAATCCCGTAATATCTCTTGAGTTACTGCACCCATTACTCTGAAGTTGTTTCGTATTTTAATTTGACTAATATGAGAATGATTTAGTGCTAATCCGAGCTTTTGTTGTGTTTCCTTTATGAAATGCGCTCAGGTCAGTAGAAGTTTGCAGTTAGCGAAGTTCCTTTGCCTTGGAGATCGAAGAAGAAGATTTGGTATATATCTATTATATATGTATTTCTGCTTCCATGTTATGTATATCTGTTTATGTGTAACTCTGATTTATCATTTGTACGTCATAGTCAAATGTATATATTCCAACTGTTTTAACTGCTATTTGTTTATTATATGTTGTCCTTCTGCTGTGAGATTTCGTGATTGGTTTTCCTCTTCTTTCTTCTTTTCCCAATAACTACTTGTATTTGTGATCTGTTTGGGTCGACATGTATGGTTTATTGTCGAATTAAACAGTCAAAATCGAACCCAACAACTGTCGCCCTAGCTAATTACCACCATTCTGAACACAATGGGATATGTCTGGTAAGCTGATTCGACTGTTTCCATCGAATCAAAATATACATTTAAATATTGAATTTGAACGCACATTTCAATTTTCTGGGGTCAAATATGGACTCTAAAAATTCTAGAAAAATTATTTCTAGCTTCATATCGACGATACGGTCCTAACAAAACTAATTTCGTCAAATTTGAAGACCGTTTGAAAAATGGCCATTTTCTGGTCGATCCAAATTGACTAAAACTGTTAAAACACGTTTTCTTTTGCCACGCTCACATATTGATTTCAAAAATTATGAATTTTTGAATCTAGCAATAACTTGACATCTCGGATCCAACAAAAGTGGTTTCGTCGAAAACGGAGGTCGTTTGCAAAATTTCCGTTTTTAAGGGCCATATTTCCATAGCGGCTATTCTGAATTTTCAACTGGGCATAACTTTTTATTCCCTCTATGA
This sequence comes from Allium sativum, assembly GCA_030737875.1. Lineage (NCBI taxonomy): Eukaryota > Viridiplantae > Streptophyta > Magnoliopsida > Asparagales > Amaryllidaceae > Allium > Allium sativum. The sequence continues at coordinate 103,387,274 of CM060911.1, read as the reverse complement.
AATTTTGATTTTTCCGGATTTGTTGGAAAGATATTTCCATATAGATTCAAATATTTTTGGTTTCACTAAAATCCGATTTATTTTGAATCCTGTACATTCATTTGAAATTTGAAATCGAATTTTCGAACTACCGCGCCATTTTCAATTCCTTTTATAATTAAAATAAATATTTTATATTCTAACGATGATTCAAATAAATATATACCTTCTATCTTTGTCGAAAATAAATTTCTTGTCGCTATTATTTAAAATAATTCATTTTAAATATCAAAATTCATTAAAATTGCCACAATAAAAATTTTAAATTGGTTCAGATTTTCCGGGTTGTTACAATCTACCCCACTTAAAATCTTTTCGTCCTCGAAAAGGAACGGAGCTGAAATTTGTTTTACAAACCAACTCAACTTTCATTATTCTCATTATGTCTTAAGTTCTTCAACTTTTCAGTTTCAAGAACCTTTGAAATTTTTCAAAAATTTGGCTAACACCCTAAATTTTCGAAAAATTTCGCCATAACCTCCCTTGTACGAGAGCAACGGGAGAAATCGCCATACAGGCCTCTCCATTCCAAAAAGAAAAAAAATAGTCAATCGGCTCATAAGATCATCCAAATCCAATAAATTAGTAAACATGTACCTATTTGTCGGACATACAATTTTATTCCTCTGCTCTAGCCTCATTGCAATGACCTGTTCACACATATATATGTACATGCATGCATTTCCAAACAATTTTCAATACAGTTCAATATTTAGTTCAATTTGGCCTAAATTTACCTTTCCTTCACATGTTGATCTAAATAAATAATCACACAACATAATCATCAATTAGTTGATTAGCTTTTCAAATTCATAACTTTGTTATATAGTCAAAAAATCACATTTTTGGTGCTAAATCACAACAATAAGCACTATCTAGTTTTGGTTCTCACACCAGTCAATTGGAAATATATAGATATCCCACTTTCGAAACTCAAACAAAAAATCTGATGATGTAGCAACAATCATCAGAATCATATCCGGGCGACTAGAGTGTGATTTTATATCTACCCAATATATTAAAACTTCGAATACACGTTTGCAAGGCGTATATGCAAAATCTTTATATATTGGATTGTCCAAATTCAATTTAAAATAAATATTCAAAAATGTATAATATGGTTTAAATTTTCAAAACGAAACTTGTTTTCATATTTATTTTCAAAATAAACTCTCTTCACACCCATTCTAGCATACTACTGATCCCATCTCTAACAAGTCATTCTTATTGGATATTGCTAATCTAATCTCTGATGAATCCTTTCGTTTGGTTCTAATGTGCCTTGTTCTCGAGCTCTGTAAACCAAAGCTATGATACCAAAATGAAATGACCCAAACTTCCCCGTGAAGGAAAGAACAGATTGAATTGAGAGCTCGACAAATCAGAACACAAACAGAAGAATATTTCATTGCTTATTACAACAATTCCATCAGAATGCAAGAATATAAAAGAGTATGAATAAATATTACACATTTACTAAACATCAGAGATTTACAAGTTACAATGTAGTGGAAAATAATATAAAACACAGCTGAAAAGAATATACGGATTCAGAGCTTTCCGAATATCATTCCAGCTGTAACCGAGGATCCTGTGAATATAAATCTGCAAAACAAAAACTACTAGCTGCCCATGTGGAAAATAGGGGCACCAAGAGTTTAGGTTAAAAAAATAAACTCCAGGTCAGTCATGTGACTGGTGTGAGTACTAAAATAGTTATTTAAAACTTTACTTTTAAAGCAGATATATCAAGGGACCATGCCATATAACACGGAATGTGTTTCCTCCTAAGAATACCAGTGCATATAATAAAACAGCGCAATGCTTTTTGGAAAAATGGAGCTATTATAAGACCCATGTCCTATCACACAATGCAACGCAAGCCGAGGGATAGTGTTTTCCCTTATAATAGGCAAACATGCTTGGTACATTAAAACAAATCATTTAATACTATTATAAGTGCATAGTGTATAAAACAACTTCAAAAATAAATGTATCAATCCTAGACGGCATAGGTACCATATATCATGTCGCCAATACTAGGCTCTACAATCAAAACTGCAAATTGTTGTATTGGAAGTTGGATTTCCATCTGTGAACCAAGGCAAGGGATCGTCCTTACCGCTTCGAGACGCTCTAGCCCGTGTCTCAGGATCAGAACGCATCGACCCTTGGATCTTCAGGGACGGTCCACACAGAGTGGATTAAAATGCTTGAACAATGCATTCCCCCCTATGGGGCATCAACTGGTCATATACCGGCCAAACTATCGGCCCCGGAATGACCGATATAACCGAGTGCCTCGCTATCCATCATCGACATAAGTAAAATGCCAGGGCGTGTAAAACCACTGACACCACTCCTAGCTAGAAGGAAACACATGCCCTCCCTGTAGTCCTCTCCCGTTTCTGGTTCACACCGGTGTGTGAGGCTCGTGAATCAACGGTACACAAAGCTACGCTATATGAAAGACGTGCTTTGATCATGAACCACAAGAATCTACTTTTCAACAGAAGCCTTGATCATTTGCATCTCAGCATGCCACACAGGCAATTCATGCGATGCAACCGATGTCTATCAATCACACATCCATTTACAAGTTCGTTCCGGGTTTGAATGAAACCGTAGGGACCTTATTCCTCTCCCATATGTCCAATACAGGGGAGAGGCCCTCACATATCCGTCGATCTCCAAGTACGTCTGGACGATCACCACTTATTACCTTGTCTTGGGTGTACAGCCCGATCAAGACATCAGTAATCATCCAAACGATGTAAAGACCTCCGGTCTTCAACCACTGTCTTCATCCTCGACACATCGTTGAATCAGTTATTCAAAATGGGATAAGCCCGGTCTTTCTAAATAACTCACGTATATAATAAACAAGTGCTATAAAAACACAACATACGCCTCATTCCAATCCAGAATATTCCTCTATTCAAATATTCTTATACTTTGGGAAAGGTTCCAATTAATTTTATCAAAGATAAATTCTTTAAATTTATTCTTTAATCTTCCTTTGGATATCATTTCAATCTAATTAAAGATGAATTAAAATTCCACTTGGTTTTAATCTTCCCGAAAATCAATATTTACGATTATTTAACTTGGGAAATCATATCCTGTCTTTAACTGGGTTAAAGAACCAATGTCATTTAAAAACGGTTCATGATAAACCCAAAATTACATCCCATTCCATCAGCCTTTAACCGTAAATCAGCAAGTGAACAATTCCCTAAGTATTAACCCCGAAGGCCAAAACCAACATCAGATCAATACAATGAAACCATTCAACTTAACTAATCTCCAGTTATTTTTGATTTTCTTAAATCCATTGGGTCTAAGAACAGTATTATTAAAGATAACATTCACGACAACCCAAAATATTATTCCTGTCGTTAACTGGGTTAAAGAATCAATGTCCTTTAAAACATGGTTCACAATAAACCCAAAATCACATTCCATTCCATCTGCCTTTAACCGTAAATCAGCAAGTGAATAATTCCCTAAGTATTAACCCCGAAGGCTAAAACCAACATCAGATCAATACCTAGGAAACCATTCAACTTAACTAATCTCTAGTTAGTTTCTGATTTTCCTAACTCCATTGGGTCCGAGAACAGTACTATTAAAGATACCATTCATAACAACCCAAAATCTTATTCCATTGTTAATCGGGTTAAAGAACAAGTGTTATTTAAAACACCGTTCATAAACCCAAAGACCAATTTCAATTCCAATACAATTAAATATCAATTAATTGGCATACTTCATTAAATCTAAATAAAAATATTTAATCTTTTCTCAACCGGGTTCAAGAACAGTGTTAATGAAGACACCATTCACGACAAACCCAAAATCACATTTAATATTAAATACAAGGCTCTGAATAGAAAATATATCGGCTTATATTCAATATCAAATGCCACAACCAACAAATATCGTATTAGAAATAATGATATAAATATATCTTTCAAATTTCCATAACAATATTTGTATAATCACGAAATCCAACATTGAAATATTCCGAAGACAATTTCGATTCAAATCCATTACCAATTTATATGTTGGAAATTCTAGTTATTTTTAAAACCATTTCAAATCCAATTTGTTTATTTAAAAATATTGGATTTTTAATTCTTGTTCTAAACTAGTTCATTTCGATGAAAATATATTTTTATCTTTTCAAATATGGAAAATTTCACCCTAATTCTTTCCAAATCATTTATTATGATTTTACACAAATTATTGATATTTTTTAATAATTTTATCAAGGCTAGTACAGTCGATTTCCATAAACGGCCATCGAACTGCACTTAGAACGACTTTTTCCAAGTTCAATTTGGACATAATTTGTAACGACCCAGATTTCACCCGACCCGACTGATCGCGAGATCGATCAAGACCGTTCAAAACCCGAATACGTTAACTTTGGGAATACAACACATCAAAACAAATAACAGCAGACTTTTATAAACATCATAATAATGTTACATCAGAGTACAGAATATATCAGAGTACATTGATAAATAATAATACAGCGGAAGATTAAATTACAATAAAACTAATACAATGCAGCGGAATAATTAAATTAATCACAGCAGAAGACCATCAATGTTCTGGACACAACACTAAGCTTCGATCTAGAATCCTGCTCCATAAATCTGCAAAATAAGCTACTCAACTGCCCGTGTGAAAAAGAGGGCACCCGAGTTTGCAAAGTGAAACAAACTATGGGTCGGTCATGGGACTGGTGTGAGAAATCTTTGCTTAACTTATCTAATAAGAGGGCTAATCACAGGACCACGCCGCTAACGCGGAACGGGTTTACTCCATTGGATTGCCAGTGCATAAATAAAGTAAATCGTTAAAAACAACGCAATGCTTTTTAGAAAAATGAAATCATTATAAGACTTAGGTCCCATCACACAATGCAACGCAAGCCGGAGGATAGAGTTTTACCTTATAATGGTCAAAAATGCTTGATACGATAAAAACGGATTTGATATTATTATTAGTGTATATATGTTTTAAAAACATTTCAATCATAATGTATTAATCATAGACGACATAGCTACCATATGCTATGTCGCCATACTAGTTCTACAATCAAAACCACATGGGGTCGTATTGGAAATTGGGTTTCCATCAAGAGTCAAGGCTAGGAACGATCTCCTGACCGATTCGAGACACTCTAGCACTGTCTCAAGATCACACCTACGGGCAACCCTTGGATCCTGCAGGGTCGGTCCCCCAATAGTGCAATGGTTTGGACTGGAAATTCCTGAACACACGCTTCCCGATCCTATTGGACCTATAAATTGGCCATTGCGGCCAATAAAATCCGAGGCGCCTCAAAATCCATCAACCACATAAGTAAAATGTCGGGTTGTGTTAAACCCAAACACCACTTCTAGCTAGAAAGAAACATGTGCACTCCCTGCGTTCCCTTGCTCCGTTTCCAACTCATACCGGGGTGTGAGGCTAGCGAGGTAACAAAATACACAAAGCTATGCCTAAATAGGCTATGCTTTGATCATCATCCACAAGACTCTGCTTTTCAACAAAAGCCTTGATCAATTGCATCTTGGCATGCCACATTGATAGTCCATACCATGCGATCGATATCTATCAGTATATAACCTTTGAGGCCGTACGTCTCAGAGAAGGGTGTTAAGCAAGAGAATAAATTCTCCGCCACCTTAGAAATATATTAATAGATATCAATTTAATTACACGGAATGAAATTCAATGTCAGACACACATCCATTTACACGTCCGTTCTAGGTCTGAACGAAACCGGAGTCACTTAGGTGCTCGCATATCCGGACAATCAACACGTAAGTCCGGACGAAGTACCACTTTAACCCTTTACTGGGAGCGACCCAGTGCCAGGAATCAGTAGTCGTCTATTCTATAACACCCCACGTCCATTAATGTCACTCACAAAGGGAATGCATTAACTTCCATGGAGCGTATTTAGTGTATAGAACAGAATAGAACAAGACAGATATAAATAATGGTACTTGAAAAATTTAGAACTTTTATTGCAGCGGAGAAATAGTTTGATTACAACAACTTCATAAACCAAGTACACTTAATATACATGTTGATAAATTATTTCAGAGTACATAAAATAAAAAGCATAAACCCCAACACAAGTTGCCATAAAAGAGATGAGCTGAACTTTACTTTCAACAATCCAAGCACTTCCAAAAGAGAGAGAAAGAGATCCGAGATCAAGATCCACTAGTACTAGTCCCACCCTACGAACCTTGGGGGGGGGGGGGAGGAAGAAAAGAGGCGAAAACAAGGGGGTCAGACATAAAGTCTGGCGAGTATAATAACTTTAACAATATAATTATTAAAGTAACTAGGATAAGGCATAAACTGGTAAGATAAGATATGACCATGAAACAAGTGGGCATGACAAAGCAAATAAGAGGAATATTCTGGCGTTAATCTCGTTCCTAATCACTATAAGATAATTACTATACTGCACCACCACTAGTCACCCTAAAAGTTGATCCCGCCTACAGAACTTAATAATGATAATGGTAATTTCGTGTACCCCTAACTGCCTTCATAGGTGTCGTCTGCCCCTATCTCCACTAGTTGTACCCACTACCCCCATTCGATCGGCTCCCTAACTCGTAGATACCCGTGTTGGTCCCATAGTGGGGTGTATCACTCCCCAAAGTGGCAACCCGATACCACCAAAGATGCATGGCTTATATCTACACGATGCAACAACGTCTTATCTACCGACCCGGGCCCACGCACGCACATTACCCCGTTGGACTTGCGTTGCCACCGCTAACCCATTTTGACCTCTTACAATCGAATCCAGTAAGCGTGTCCCGTCCTCGACTTGGGTCGAGCTCACAAAGATACTTAATGGGTTACTGGTTTGAAAAGGGCCCCCATGCTTGACACAAGCCTTCCACCTATGCTTGGTTCCCACTAAGGTTTCCCCACTTAACCCCATTCTTATTCATGTCTTCTTACATGTTTCAATCTTGGTTAAGTGCATCTAATCGTATTTCACATGCCACCCAAGGCACCCAATTAATTTCACATGCCACCCAAGGCACCTACTTAACCCCCCATGTCCCACCACATGTTTATCTGGTTAAGTGTTACTTAATTCATTAGAACCGTAACCTTGTAAAGACCTCCCACATTAGGCTGACATTTGCGGTTGCTGTATTTGTCGGGCTGGTCCGGGCAGTCTTATCCACAAACGAGCCTAACCTCATGTCTTTACAATTGTTACGCATTTTATTCGTGCCTTTGACCTCTCACATTAGACTGGCACTTGTGGCTACTGGATTTGCCGGGCGGGTCCTGGCAGTCTTACACCACAAAAGAGTCTAACCTCGTGTCTTAAGCGGTTAATTATTACACATCTTTATTTAACCCCAAATTGGATTAATATCTCTATTCAAATTTGTCAATAAATTCAAAATTTATTTATGTCCATAATTGTCTCTTAAAATTATGTCCATAAATACCAATTATGCCAATTAATATCTCAAATTAATTATATGCCTTTTAAGGCCATTTTATGCCAATTCACAATTTATGTATATTCAATATTATCACATCATCCCCACACTATTCGTACGTTTTCATATGACATATGTTAGACTCGCAAATAGTCTAACTTATAAAAAGAAAACAACATCACATAACACATAAAATAGATCTAAGGATCATGACATAAGATTACATAGCCAATAACTTGCATATGAATTTCATTCAAACTAGCATATGATACAAAACTAGCATAGGTAATGGGCATAAACTTGCATAACTTATGTACTGCTATAGATCCAAACATAAAGGTGTGAACTTGCATATGGATCTAAACATAAAGATGTAAACTTGCATATAGATCTAAACATAAAGATTTAAACTTGCATATAGATCTAAACATAAAGATGTAAACTTGCATATGGGTCTAAACATAAAGATGTAAACTTGCATATGGATCTAGACATAAAGGTTAATGTCACATAAACTAGCATATGCATATACATGTCTCACATATATTTTAATAACCCAAACTTGCATAAGATTCATACATGAATATATGATCCAATCATCACAAATTTGCATAAGATATATGATTCAACTTGCATAAGATTCACATAAGAACTAACATATGATCCAACTTGCATAAGACTAAAATATGATTCAACACCACAAACATACATATAATTTACATCACATGATTCAAAATCATATTATCATAATCCCAATTATATCTTATCATAATTAAATTAATTAATTATTTTGTGAAAGCTATCATACTCACAATTAAAAAGAATGGTCTTGTCTTTCTGGGATCTGTATTCTGAAATTGAATTGCTCGCCTTTGATGTAGACTAATCGTTATTTAGATTTGATCTGATTTTGATTCAAGCTTCAATCTTGCTTTAGGATTGAAAGTGTATGGTGGCTACTCTAGGTTCTCCATTGACGGCATGGCGGCTCTTGTTATGAATTAATGTGATTAGGGTTAGGGGTTTAGGAGTGTTTTTATAGAAGTTTAATTTAATAAGAGCCGTCGGATTAACCTAGGGATAACCATAACCATCAGGACCACTCAGATGCCACATCAGCCCTTAGAGTGAATCGGGCCATGGGTTGACAGTCAAACATCCTGGATCGACCCTTAGTCGACCCAGCAGTGCTCGGGTCGACTCCAAAAATGGTGCGGTTCAGCTATTCCCCCTCCCGATTCGTTGTTTTGAACTTTTTTTGAATATATATATATCTATATATATTTCTCTCATATGCATACCAACTTTAAGGCTTAATAACTTCTTCATAAGTTATCCATTTTATGCAAACCAAATGTCTATCTTGACACAAAATTTTAAGATGAACATAATAGCGCAACCCATTTCACTTAATTCTTCTTCTAAAAATTAAGTATACTTCAATTTGTGAATTTCAATGTAATAAAATTGCGGGGTGTTACACATTCGATGTGAAGATCGCCGGTCTTCATCCACCGTCTTCAAAATCTTCAACTTTTAATCGTCATAGTAATTATTCAGAATGGGTTAAACCTGCGATCTTGGCATGCCACATTGACAGTCCATACCATGCGATCAATATCCATCAATATATAACCTTTGAGTTCGTACGTGTCAGAGAAGGGTGTTAAGCAAGAGAATACATTCTCCTCCATCTCAGAAATATATTAATAGATATCAATTTAATTACACAACATGAAATTCAATGTCAGACACATATCCATTTACAAGTCCGTTCTGGGTCTGAACGAAACCGGAGTCACTTAGGTGCTCGCGTATCCGAACAATCAACATGTACGTCCGGACGAAGTACCATTTTAACCCTTTACTGGGAGCGACCCAGTGCCAGGCATCAGTAGTCGTCCATTCGATGTGAAGATCGTCGGTCTTCATCCACCGTCTTCAAAATCTTCAACTTTTAATCGTCGTAGTAATTATTCAGAATGGGTTAAACTGGTCTTTCCGAATAACTCGCGTATTTTTATAATTAAAAATCAAGCGTTATAAGGATACATCCAACGCCTCTTTCCAATTCAGAATATTCTTTAAATAAACTATTCATATTATCAGGGAAATGTTCCCATAAATTTTATCAAAGATAAAATCTTTTAAATTTATTCTTTAATCTTATTTTCAAAGATTTTTTAAAATTCCAATTCAGTTTTAATATCTAAAATCATTACTTTACGATTATTCCAATTTAAGAAATAAATCTTATTTTTACTGGGTTAAAGAATCAATATCATTAAAAAACATTATTCACGATAAACCCAAAAATCATGTTTCAATAAATAAATATAAATTGAAATACCAATAATCTTAGTTGAAAGATTCATTCTTTCTTTACAAGAAATTCTTTGTTTAAAAATATTCTTTATACGAAGGATACTAAGAATCAGAAAGTGACTCAATCATTTACCACACAACTTTGGTTATATCTATTTCATACATTGTATGTAAATGACAACAATTGATAAATAATCATCAAACCATTCATTCAACATCCAGAGTGAAGATCTCAACTGCGCGAGCATTAAAATGAAATAATAACGCTCATTGCAGCCTGTCAATCTATTGATTGACATACAAATAAATATTGGGACTAGTGTATATCAATTATTGTCCCAATACCCATGTGGGGTTTTCATCCAACAACAGTACATATAAACAAATAATTGGTTAATTAATTTAACCAATTTTAATACTATCAACATGTTGATGATGATGAACAAAAATGATATTTTATTCATAATGTCGAAATAAAAATATATTTTACTCGTACATAATTTCTTATATATTTATAATATCTAATAGAATGTAATTTAGTTATATATGACATTATTGTGGATGACAAATAAAAGATAATTTTCATTATACTTTATTTGTATGTAGTTATTCTTAATTTTAACACATAAAGAAATAATCCCAATTGTACATGATTCAATGTATAACTCAACACATAAAATGTTTATTTTAAAGTGCATACAAATTCTAATGTATGCATTAACATATTGAAATGTCACTTTAATTCGCCTATACATTCTATTGTGTGGGTAGACCAAGAATATAATTCTTATATTTGAATACAAACTCCAATGTAAGTTTGCACATAAAAATGATTTTTATATTTACCTATAAATTCTATTGTATGTTTTGCAAATAAAATGTTTATTTTATTGACATATAGATTCTATCTCAACAAAATGTATAAGAAGAGTGATACATTCATTTGCCGATAATTCTATTTTATCAAAATGCGGTTTGTGTTTAATTCTTATTTGACAAAAATGTCCTTTTTGGTTTCAACCAATGTAATTCGACAAAATGAATGCTTGATTCAACTAATATAAATTGACAAAAGTAATTATTTTGTTTCAACTAATGTAAAGTGACAAAAGCGATTACTTTGTTTCAACTAATGTAGATTGACAAAAATGATTATTTTGTTATAACCTCTTTTTTTTTTATCTTCTCTAGTTTAAACATAAAAATGATATTTTTAATCCTATTATTTTAATTATATCTCAATTGTAGTAAAAGTGTAACTTCTTAAACTACGTTTTTTATTTGCATCTAAAATGCAAATAAAAAGATGATATTTTAATTTATGATTTACTTGCATCAAAGAATGCAAATGAAAATACAACTTTAAACTTCATGTTTTATTTGCATCAAAGAATGCAAATAAAATGCAACTACTCAATATTTTATTTACATCTAAAATTGCAAATAAAAATGCAACTTCTAATTCAATATTTTATTTACATCAAGGAATGCAAATAAATGTGCAACTTTTAATTTCATAGTTTATTTGCATCAAAGAATGCAAATACAAATTCAACTTTTAATACAGTGGTTTATTTGCATCAAAGAATGCAAATAAAATTCGACTTTTAAATACTATGGTCTATCTGCATCTAAATATGCAAATAAAAAGTTATAACTTTTAACTATGATGTTTATTTGCATCTAAATATGCAAATAAAATATAATTTTTTTTGCTTTGTTTGCAGCTAAATTTACAACAAAAATGTAACCTTTAAATCATATTTTTATTTCTATCTGAAATACAAAATAAAAATGTCATATTCATTCTAGTGTTTTTGTTTGCATTTAAAATGCAAGCAAAATGTAATTTTAATTATAATGTTTGTTTGCATCTAAAATTGTAAATAAAAATATAGTCTTACTTCTAATGCAGATAAAAGGAAATTTTATTTTCTATGCATATTTGCGTTAGAGAATGCAAATAAAAGAATAATTTATATTTCAAAGTGTATTCGCCTCAAGAATGCAAATAAAAGAACATTTTATATTTCCATGTATATATTTGCATAAAAGAATGCAAATAAAAGAACATTTATATTTATATGTATATATTTGCATAAAAGAATGCAAATAAAAGCATTTATATTTCTATGTATATATTTTCATAAAAGAATGCAAATAAAAGAACATTTATATTTCTATGTATATATTTGCATAAAAGAATGCAAAATAAAAGATCAATTATATTTTAAAATGGCGATTCTCTTCCGAATCAATGATTTTACAAAATGATTTATTTTTATCGATTTGGAAATTCTAATCTAAATCAATAACTTTTCAAAATGATTTATTTTCATGATTGATTTGGAAATTCTAATCCAAATCAATAACTTTTCAAAACGATTTATTTTTATCGAAATGGAAATTCTAATCCAAATCAATAGATAAACAATATGGTTATTTTTATTGAGCACATACAAATCTGTGTTTATACATCACCCACAAACAGATAAATCATCCACACTATTATCACAATAAAATTATACCCACAAACAAATAAACAATCGTCCGATTTGTTTATGAATATTTATTTTATTCATATACCCGTTAAAAATTATATTTTTAACGATAAAATATTTATTCGGTTTATTTACACAATAAAAATGGTATTTTTGATGTTCTAACATATTTTAGAAAATTTTGGCGGCATAACGGCACGATATCAAAATCGGGTAATGTCTAGCATTTCCCCTGTAACACCCCATAATTTTAAAATAGGACATAAGAGATAATTAAAGAATAAATAATTATTAAAAGAAGAATTAGGTGAAACGGGTTACGCCATTGCGTTCCCCTCGGAATTCTGCTTGAGATAGAGTCTGAGTTTGCGTAAAATGGATATCGTATGAAGAAGATATGGACGAACGAAGTTAGGTAGAAAAACCAGAAGTTGACCAGAATGCACTGGCGCACTTCACAAGTGCGCCAGTACAAAAATTCACTGGCGCACCTGCCAAGTGCGCCCATACCGATCCAGCACAAAATTCTGGAGTGTTCTCTAATGATGTGTCCTTTTCTTAGTGGTCGGATGATGTGCATTTGAACTGGGTGGTTCTGATGGTCTCCTAGTTCATCTAAGGGCTCTAAAACACTCTCTACACCTATAAATACATAGCAAGACCCAACCCTAATTCATTAACAAAGAGGAATGGCGCCTCCATGCTCCCAAAACCTAAAGTGACCTAGCCTCCACCTTAATCAATCAATTCAAGCGAGAAGAAAAAGATAACAAATCAACGCCTACATCAAAGGAAAGCTAATCAACTCCAGAAATAAGATCCCAGAATCGTTCTTCTCTTTCTTAAATCACGATTTGTGAGTACAGTTATTTTCAGATATGAAATTTAATTATGATCTTGACATGGGTATAAATCTGAATTGGAGATCTATCTTATTCTTGTTTATCAGATCTGTTTTTCTGTGTTGATCACTCTTATTCTTGTTTATCAGATCTGCTTTTCTGTGTAGATCTATCTTATTGTAACTATTATGTATCTCTTCCTTCTTTCTATTATATAGCCAGGCTACCACGAGCCTGAGCCAAATCTCATAAGAGATTGACACGCGAACGCTAAATTTAGGAAAAATATTGAATGATGCATAATTGGACATAAATGATTTGTGACTAAATTGAGAACACAGCATAAGTCGTAATTTAAGTTCTAGATCTAGGCATACTATATATAATGGTTTATGATTTGTAAGAAGGAGAATTATTGTATGACAACATATGACTTGTAATTTGGGGGACATAATGCATATTATAATTCAAGATCTGATTTTGAGGACATAATGCATGTTGTAATTTAAGATCTAGATTTGGGGGCATATTTTATATGACGATCTATGACTTGGAAGAAAAAAAAGGATATATGATTTAGGCGTAAAAGATCTATATTAAAATAGGGATAACTATTAATGTGAATATGCCTAATTCAGATTTTTGGATATTTGACATACGCGGTTGTAATAACCTGCAAATTCTGAACCAATTTAAAATTTTTATTTTAGAAAATTTTAATGAATTTTGAGGATCTAATATAATTTATATAAATAATAATGGCTAGAATTTATTTGAAAAGAAGTTAAAACGAATAAATTTAATTTTAAATATAAATGGAGTTAGAAATGGCGCGGTAGTTTTAAAATTTGATTTTAAACATTATCTGAATGTACAGGATTCAAAATAAATCAGAATTGAGTGAAACCAGAAATGTTTAAATCTGTTTAATCATATCTTTCTAACGAATCTGAAAAATTGAATTTTCGTTTTAAAAATCAAAAGTTATGGCCAATTCAATATTTAGAAAGGTCGCTGTAGAATATATATATATATATATATATATATATATATATATATATATATATATATATATATAATATGCCCGAAGGGCTACTTTTCACATATGAAGGAAATTGGACTCGAAACCACTTCCATTGAGTCTGGAATAATGTTTCTGCATTTAAAAAGTATAAGCACTTATATATTTTGAGTTTCGGAATTTATTTGTTTAAAGATGTATTTTTAATATTAAATATATAACACTTGAAAATAGTTAATTTTCAAACGACCTCCGTTTTCGACGAAACCACTTTTGTTAGAATCGGAATGTCAAATTATAGCTAGGTTTCAATTTTCAGAATTTTTCGAATTAATATGTGAGCGTGGAAAAGAAAATGTGTTTTGACTATTTCAGTTAAATTTAAACGACTTAAAAATAGCCATTTTTCAGACAGTCTCAGAATTTGGAGAAATTAGTCTTGTTAGAACCGCATCGTCATAGGAAAGCTAAAAATAATTTTTTTGGAATTTTTAGAGGTCATATGTGGCCCCGACGTATTTAAATGTACGATCAATATTTAATTAATTAATTTTTAATGTAATTTTAAATAAATATTTTACAAAATTCGGAATTGGACCACGAGACCTGTTCCATTGCGTTCAGAAGGTGTCAAAACCTTAAGAACGATAGTAAGCAAGCCCAATTCGGAGACAGCCCGCATTTTTACCTTTATAACACGCTTTACGGTGAATTTAATAATAAATAAAAATTAAACCCTAATTTTCATAGCCGCCGCAGACCCTTAGAACAATGGCCAGAAAGCTCCGAAATTCAAACCTTAATTTCTCTCAATCTGTTCAATGAAAATCAACAAATTATATATCAAATCGAAGAGAGCTTTCCATCCATACGGATGATGGGTATCATTGGGATCTGGATTTCGCGAATTTGGAGTAGGAAGGGCCGCCGTTCGGGTTTCGAGGCAACGTGAGGGCCGAGTTCGTCGGTGCTTCAGGCGTGGGTCGAGTTCGGCTAGGGCTTCGTCGTGGCGGTGGTAGATCGGCGCCAGGGTGGCCGCCGGGGGGGGGGGGGGGGACGTGGAGGTTGAAATGGAGAATGGGTTCGGCCGACGGTTTTGATGTAGAAGAAGGTTTATATTTTATTAATTTAATATTTAATTTATACAATCTTTAAAATTCAATATCTTTCTCATACGAGGGTCGTTTTACGAACCGTAAGTTGCGTTGGACTCGTCTTTCAGAGATCTTCGCAATGGCGCAGACCAGAGCTGAAACGGAGAGAGTTGAATTTTTAGCCATTTCAAAGTGAGAACTCTAATTTTTATTATTTAATTTATTTTTAATTATTTTTCTCGCGTTAAAAATTATTGTATTATAATACTAATTCAGATCTGAAATGTTCTGTGATTGATGAATTGTTGATTGTTGTTGGTGGTATTTTTTGTTGTTCATGATAGGCTAGATCTGCATTGAATTTTATATACTGTTGAATTTAATTGTGGTTAGAGAATTAAATCTAAATTTAGATTTAAATCATATTTTATTCAGATCTGGTTGCTCTATTTTATTTTAAATTATTATTTTTATTATTTTAAAATGAACAATGAAATTTGAACGACAAATAAAAATTTATTTTTATTTGTTGATGTCACAATAAAATTTGAACAACAAATAAAACGTATTTTTATTTGTTAATACTACAATAGAATTGGAACGACGAATAAAAACTCATTTTTATTTGTTGATATTACTATAGAAATTGAACGACATATAAAACCTTATTTTTATTTGTTTACCTTACAATATAATTTAAACAACAAATAAACCTTGTTGTTATTTGTTTATTTTAGAACAGGATTTGAACGACAAATAAAATATTATTTTTATTTATTTATTCACAATAGAATATGAACAACAAATAGAATATATTTTTATTTGTTTCCATTACAACAGAATTTGGCTAACAAATAAAATCCTATTTTTATTTGTTTACATTTAGAACACGATTTATGAATTACAGTAAAAATTCTTCTTTTTACTGTCACATTAAACGTAAGATGTTCTAGGATTAGTATAACAATAAAATATTAA
Organism: Allium sativum; assembly: GCA_030737875.1. Classification (NCBI taxonomy): domain Eukaryota; kingdom Viridiplantae; phylum Streptophyta; class Magnoliopsida; order Asparagales; family Amaryllidaceae; genus Allium; species Allium sativum. Next base: position 103,370,966 of record CM060911.1, on the reverse strand, counting down.
ATTTTATTGTTGATATTAAAAACATATTAGTAAAATAAAATTTTATTTACATGGCATGTGTAAATTATGGGTTATATTTGGAAACCACCTCTTTGTTTACATTTTTATGTAAATAAAAAAACATATTGTGGAAATCACAATTTTGTTTACATTTTATAGGTAGATAAGAAATTATTTTCAGAAGTTACATTTTTGTTTGCAAATATATTTTAAAATCTAATTTATTCTTTTATCTGAATTCACTGATGCTAATAAATTTTAAAAATAAAATTTATTCTTTTATTTACATTCCCCAATGCAAATATATATAGAAAATAGAAATTGTTCTTTATTTGTGTAATAACCCGGAAAATGTGAAGCAGTTTAAAATTTTTAAATTAGGTTATTACCAAGAAATCTGAATAATTTAAATAGCCTATTTCCATAAAATATAGAATTAGGTATGGTATGGCCGTTTGAAATTTTGAATACAAACTTTGTCTGATTGTACCGGGTGGAAAATATAACGGATTTTGACGAAATTGAAAATATTTAGATCTGTTTATTAATACCTTTCTAACAAATCTGAAAAATCGAAATTTCATAGCGGAAATCAAAAGTTATGACCAATTGAATTTTCAGAAAGGTCGCTATATAGTATATATAGCCCTTGAAAATTGAGATTTTGCATACGACCTCGGAATTCGACGAAACCACTTTTGTTGGGTCCGGGATGTCAAATTATTGCTAAGTTTCAAATTTCGTAATTTTTGAAGCTAGTATGTGAGCGGGGCAAAAGATAACGTGTTTGATCAAATTCTGTTAAAATGGGTCGACCTAAAAATGGCCGTTTTTCAAACGAGCTCAGAATTCGACGAAACTGGTTTTGTTAGGACTGTATCGTCAAAACAAAGCAAGATTTATTTTTCTGGAATTTTTCGATTCAGTTTGTGGCCCTGGCAAATTGAAATGTACGTTTAAATTAAATATCGAATGTTTTATATTTTAATTTGAAAAATAACCGACTGTAACAGTCGAAATGGCCAACGAAACATATCCCATTGTGTCCGGAATGGGGGTATTTAGCTAGGGGCGACAGTCGTTGGGTTTAAAAAGGAGTCCGTTTGCAAAAACACTATTTAAAAATTTTCTATAAATTCTGGCCAATAGGAAATTTTTATTTAAAAAATAATAATATAAAACTACGGAACCCTAGCCGCCACCCTGCTCTGGACGATCCACGTTGCTCGAAGCTTCTCGTCCCTTTTCCGATTGCCACAGGCGACGCTAGGCCGCGCCACCACCACCAGTCGACAGCCCTTCGCCTCCTCTCCACATCCGACCCAACGCCGCCCCCTCTCGTCAGCTCCTTCGCCTGAACGACGTCGAGAAAGTCGTCGCCTTCCTGGAGCCACCGCCGCCTCGATTCGCCGTCGCACCCCCTCAAACTACCAGCGCCGGAAAGCTCTTCCCTCCCTCGACGACGTCCAACGGTCTGATCATCCTATAGAGCTACGAATCAAGAGAAAAATCCAAACCTAGAATTGAGCAGGTTTGAAAACAAACGGCTTATATAATTTTAAACTGTTTTAACACTATAAAGCGTTGCAAAACTTTGAAATATAATATCTTTTTCGTTCTTTAACGAAATTCGATGAAACAGGAGATACCGTGACCGCAAGGAGGCTCTCTACATTCTAGAAGAAGCCGCGGATTTTTCTGACCTTCCTACGATTTTTAGCACCAATGTGAGGAATCTAAACTATTTGTGTGAACGAAATCGTGTTGTATAAATTATATAAGCGAAGTGTAAATTATATACGCATTGTATACCTCATGTACATGTGTTGTATAAGTTATATTAGCGATGTATAAATTATACAAACGTTGTTTGAAACATATATGCTTTGAATTGTGATGAAATGCAAGTGAATTATTATATATATATATATATATATATATATATATATATATATATATATATATATATATATATATACTCCCCTCGTCCACAGACCATGGACGATATTTATTGCTTGTGATTGACGTGATATCATATGGTTTGACGAATGGTTGGAAATAATTGTTTGTGGTTGATATTATGGTTGAAAAATACCTTTGTGGTTGAAAAAAATACCCTCTTGTGGTTGAAACAAAATAGAATAGGATTGTGGAATTGAAAATAAAACATGCCGCCTACGTGCGAACTAGATGCATGATCCCCATTGTCAAAAACCGCGAGGTTTTAAGGTAGAGCGAGGAGCCGTACTAGGGGCGGTCCCGGTTTTAACTACCCTGCCGTTATGCTGCCGAAATTTTCTGAAATATTTATGTGTTAGAATAATTTTCATTCGTTGAAATTATTTACATATGCTATATCGAATATTCATGTGTTGAGTTGCAATTCATTCGTTGAGTTGAAATTCATGTGTTGAATATTATTCGAATTTAAACAAATGGCTTTAGCGATAAAAATCACATTTTTATATATATTCAAACTATATCGAATATTCATGTGTTGAGTTGCAATTCATTCGTTGAGTTCAAATTCATGTGTTGAATATTATTCGAATTTAAACAAATGGCTTTAGCGATAAAAATCACATTTTTATAAATATTCAAACTATATCGAATATTCATGTGTTGAGTTGCAATTCATTCGTTGAGTTGAAATTCATGTGTTGAATATTATTCGAATTTAAACAAATGGCTTTAGCGATAAAAATCACATTTTTATATATATTCAAACTGTATCGAATATTCATGTGTTGAGTTGCAATTCATTCGTTGAGTTGAAATTCATGTGTTGAATATTATTCGAATTTAAACAAATGGCTTTAGCGATAAAAATCACATTTTTATATATATTCAAACTATATCGAATATTCATGTGTTGAATTGCAATTCATTCGTTGAGTTGAAGTTCATGTGTTGAATATTATCATCTTTTAAAAATAAATTGAATCGACAATGAAAACTATATTTATATAGTGAATAGGAAGTGTTAAAAATACACATGTGTCGAATAAATATTTTTGATGATAAAAATATTCCTTTTATCAAGTATACGCTTAGCTAAAAATACACATGTGTCGAATAAATATTTTTGATGATAAAAATATTCCTTTTATCAAGTATACGCTTAGCTAAAAATACACATGTGTCGAATAAATATTTTTGATGATAAAAATATTCCTTTTATCAAGTATACGCTTAGCTAAAAATACACATGTGTCGAATAAATATTTTTGATGATAAAAATATTCCTTTTATCAAGTATACGCTTAGCTAAAAATACACATGTGTCGAATAAATATTTTTGATGATAAAAATATTCCTTTTATCAAGTATACACTTAGCTAAAAATACACAAGTGTTGAAATAAATAATAGTTTGTTAGAAATATTATTATTAGCTTTGTTCTGCATATATATACATGTGTTGAACAGGAAAAATGGATTAGCTGTAGAGTAAAGAAATTATTTGCGTGCCCGACAAATAGGTAAACCTTGATGAGTTGGCTGCGCAATTTTATTTATATATCAACTCCTGTGAATGCCATTGGATGCGGAGTGCTGGTTTTTCTGTGTGAAATAATAAACAACGCCATAGGATAGTAACAATTAATTTTGAACTACACTACATGGCATACTTCTTGATGATAGGCATACTTCATCATATTCCACATAAGCAATTGGAGCTTGTGTGACGAGGTGGAAGATTTACCATACAAGCAAGAGGCTTGTATGTCGATGACTATGTACTATAGGTTGAACTGATGACTGATATGGACTATATAAATTATAACGATAAATTGCCAGAATAATAAAAACCCCACACGGGTCTGGAGTTGACAATAATCACGTAGCTCTAGTTATTAGATACGGCACATGGACTATTTATTTCCACACGGAAACGGGGTGACGGGAATTTATTCTCTGGAGTGATTATCAGTACATGCTCCCCCGTAAACACCAGAATATATCACTATAAATATGTGAATGCTTTTTAGGATTTATTGGGTACCTAATACGGCCCAATAAATTTCCAAACCCCTCCCCGTACAAAGGAGGTTATGGCGAAATTTTTCGAAATATTAAGGCGTTAGTGAAATATTTGAAGTGAAAACGAAGTTGAAAATATAAAATGAACTATAGTTGAAATTATAGAATGAACTATATTTATATATATAAATATGAATATAATTAAAAGGAATAGAGGCCATGCAGTTCGCGTTTCGGAATCGTAATTTGAAACGGTTAGTACGAGAAATCCGACCATTGGATTTTCCCGAAACCGCAACCGCTGGGTTCGCCTTGGAAATATCTTTCCAACGGCACCAACCTTGAAAAAATCCAACGGTTGGATTGTCCGGAATGTTTAATTCAAATCTGAAGAAAAACAGCGCCAGAATCGTTTATATTTATATATAAATATAAATATAATTAAATTAAATCGAATAACGACGCTGCAGTTCGAATTTTGAAACCGTAACTACAAACGACTAGTGTGGAAGATCTGACCGTCGGATTCTCACGAAACTGGAACCGTTGGGTTCGCTTTGGGAATATCTTCCCACTGATATAGACTTGGTAAAAATCCAACGGTTAGATTTTCCGATATGTGTAAAACAAATTAGGAGAAAAACAGCGCCAGTGCCACGGCACGACCTGAAACGTCGTTTAATTAAATATGGCCATTTTTAAATAAATAAAAATGGCGAAAAATCGCTATAAAATGTTATAAGCAACATAGGTTGCAAATAAACCAATTGTGCTTGAATTGTTTGATATTTGATGGTTGTATGTGTATGACATGAAAATAACACTAAAGAACAGAAAGATGGATGTCGAATAATACAACCCTAAAATGAATCGATTTAAATTCTAATGACGTGAATTATTTGAAAAGGCCGAGCTAACCCTCATTTCAAATAATTTATCGAGCGATTCGAATTGGAAAATGCAAAGACGATTCAAGACCGACGATCTTCGTATCGGTTGGATGGGCGCTACTGAGGTTCCTAACTGGAGTAGCTACCGGAAGGGGACGGAAGTAGTAGCCGTCTGAACGTATGTGTTGATTGTACGGATTTGCGAGGAATTTGACGCCTCCGGTTTCGTTCAGACCCAGGACGGACTTGTAAATGGACTGTGTGTCTGACATTGGATTTTGTTATGTACTGATTGATCTCTGTTAAATATATATCTGTTTGGCGGTGGAGAATTTATTCTTTTGCTTAACGCCCTTCTCTGAGACGTACGAGCTCAGGGGTTATATATCGATAGAAATCAATCGTATGGAGTGGACTGCCTATGTGGCATGCCAAGATGCTGTGATCAAGGCTTCTGTTGTAAAGCAAAGTCTTGTGGGTGATGATCAAAGCAAGGTCTACGTGACCTAGCTTGGTGTATTTCGTAGATTCGCGAACCTCACACCTCGGTATGAGTCAAAAATGGGATAAGGACCCAAGGAGGGCATGACGTTTCTTTCTAGCTATGGTGGTGTCAGTGACTTACCAGCCCTGACATATATATCTACTTTTCACCTTTGTGGTTGTTGGAATGCGAGGCGCCTCGATTATAGGTATGTAAGGACCGGGAAACGTGTGTTCAGGCATAATTAATCCTCTAACGTAAGTGAGGACCGGCCTTGGAGGATCTAGGGGTTGCCCAGAGTGTGTAGTCCCGAGGCATTTGCTAGAATGTCTCGAAGCGGAGAGGAGCTTGCCCCTTGCCTCGACTCATGACGGAAATCCAATTTCCAATACGAGATAACGGATTTGATTGTAGAACTAGTATCGAGACATAGTAGATGGTAGTTATGCCGCCTATGTTTGATATTTATGATGCTATTCGTTTTTGAAACATATATGCACTAGTAATAATATCAAATGATTTTGCTTTATACGTATCAAGCATATTTGGCTATTATAAGGTAAAATTCTATCCTCCGGCTTGCGTTGCATTGTGTGATGGGACCTGAGTCTTATAATGGCTTCATTCTTTCTAAAAACATTGCGTTGTTTTAAAAGAATTTACTTTGTTTTAAATGCACTAGCAATCACTGGAGTAAACCCGTTCCGCGAAAGTGGCGTGGTCCTATGATTGCTATCTACTGTTGCTTAACTGTTAAATAGATTCCTCATACCAGTCTCCATGACTGACTCGTTGTTTGTTTCACTTTGCAAACGCGGGTGCCCTTATTTTCACACGGGAAGCCTAGTACACAGGTGACAGGTGGTTTTTGGTTCTGCACTGCTGCATAGAGTGCATTTTGGCTCATGGCGAGGCTGACTTCATAGAGATGACTTTGACTTTTTCCGCCATTACTGTACTTATATTATGATTCCGCCACTGGCGATGCAGACTGATTTACTTTCCGTATTTCTCACTATATGTATATGTATTCCGCCTTCGGCGATGTAGACTGATACTCTTATTATGTCTCACTGCATGTATGTATTCCACCTCTGGCGATGATGACTGATCACTTTCCTTTATATTTACTAAGTATATCCCACGTTATGCTATCCTGATATTCCTACATGTTGTGATTCCGCTGTCATATCCATGTAAAATTATTTTATTTATTGTTTCTGCTATTTTCTGTACTCTGCTATGATGATTAATGTGTTATTTCCTTATGATTATCCTTAATACCGCCCCTCGGATTTTGGGATCGTCACAATTTGCATTTACCAATGCTAATATATATTGAAACAAATTATTCTTTCATTTGCACTCACCAATACAAATACATTCACCAATACAAATATACACATTTTTACACATTGAATAGAATCTGTCAAAAATATACTTTGAAAATAAATTTTATTCTCTTATTTACATTCACTAATGCAGATATAATTTGAAATCAAAACTATTCTTTTATTTGCATTCACAAATGCAAATATACTATGGAAATAAATGTTGTTCTTTTATTTGCATTCACAAACGCAAATATCCATTTAAAATAAATGTTGATCTTTTATTTACATTCACTAATGTAAATACACATTGGAAACGAGGTTCTTTTCACATTCACTCAAATATACTTTTAAATAAAAATAAAAAGTTACATTTGTTATTTGCATTCCTTGTTGCAAATAAAGTCTTAAAATACAGTTCATCTTTGGTTGCAATTCTAAAAGCAAACAACCCATCAAAATGAAAGTTGCATTTTTGATTTATAATTTTGATATGTATAAAATATTGTTTGAAAGTGGCATTTTTATTTGCACCCTCCAATACAAATAAGACATGAATTAAATCTTTCATTTTATTTTCAAATTAAGAAATACCTTTTAATTCACATTTGTAGATATAAATAAAGGATAGGATTTAAAAGTTACATTTTAGTACATTCTAGTTATAGCAAAAGAGATAATGTTTCATTTTATTTTCATTTTAAAGGACAATAGAAATAATAGTTTTTAGAAGTGCATTTTTATTGCAATTCTATATGAGGTGAAAAGAGCCATTTTGTCAAATGTCTTGTATGAAATAAAAGGAGTTCTTTTTGTCACTTCAAAAAGAATGAATTGAAAATGTTTATTTAAGATTTTGAAAAGAATGAATAACTAAACATTCATATTTTTATCATTAAAGTAAAATAGACAAAAACCCACATTTTTGTCTAAATTAAAAGAATGAAACAAAATATAGCACTAGAATATTTTATTAGAATTGAAACACAAATCAATCACTATTGTAAATTTATATTAGTTAAAACCAATTATTCATTTTGTTAATTTATATTAGTTTAAAACAATTATTCATTTTAGTCAATTTATACTAGTTAAAACAAATGTTCACTTTTGTCAATTCACACTAGTTAACACCAATTATTTACTTTTATCAATTTACATTTGTTGAAACCAATTATTTGTTTGTCACTATAGAGTTGTTAAGATAAAGATATTCATTTTTGTTTTGTTATCACTTTTCTATGAAATAGGAATAGACATTTTTAATCATCTTTAAAGATTATTATCCTATTTGCATTCTCCAATACAAGTATACATAAAAATGAAGATGTTCTTTTGTTTGCATTTCCTAATGCAAATAATACATATATTAAAAGGTTACAACTCTATTTGTAACGCTAATGTGAACGAACACATAGTTTCAAAAGATTACATTTTTATTTGTCTTTTGATGCAAATAAAAATATAGTTTTAGAAATTGTATCTCTATTTACATTTTATATGCAGATAAGAAGGTAGGATTGAAAATATTAATTTCTATTTTTAAATTAGAGGCAATAGAAAGATTGTACATTAAAATATACATTTTGTAAAAAATATTCATTTTTTTCAAAATGAATTAGTTAAAGAATTATATATATATATATATATATATATATCTTATGTTTGGCAAGACATATACTTGTCAAGATAGGTTAGTTAAATCAAAATTATGCTTTTGTCCAATTAGAATTGTCAAAACAATATAACCATTTTTGCCTAAGTTTGAAGTAGCAAAATAGAAAGTGTCAATAGAGACGAAGTTATTATTCTTATTCATTCATTGCAATAGAATTACATATAATATAAAGGAGACATTTTCTTGTCATGATTATATATTGTGTATTACACTTCCATTCACAAGTTACCCGACCTGTTTATGTGATTGGGACGATAATTTTCACACATCGCCCAAGTGCACAAATTAGTTTACTATTTGTTTGTTGGTTGAAACCCCATACGGGTGTTGGGATGGAAATTTACATACACTAATCCCAATATTCAGTTGTATGTTGATCGTTGGATCGACAGGCTGCGTTGAGCGTTATTATTTAATTTTAACGCTTACACAATGAAAATTACACTTTGGATGTAGATGGATGATTTGATGATTATACTGTTATCGTCATATATATGATGTGCGTGAAATCCATATAATCCAAATCATATGGTAAATGATTGAGTCTCATTTCGATCCAGGTGTTCTTTTAAATAAGAATATTTTTACATTAGAAATCCTTTTTATATAAAGTATATATTTTCATAAAAAATATTGTTAATCAAGTATATGTTAAAACAAAAAAAATATTTGTAAAAGATAAAAATTTGTAATATAAAGAAAACTTTCCATTTAGAATCTTTTATATAAAGAAAATTTTTAAAGATTATTTTAAATATATTTTTTTAAAAATTATTAGGTTTTGCAATTATATTTTGTGATATGAAATAAATTGAGTTGTGAAGTGGATTTATCGTGGACGGTGTTTTAAACGACACTTGTCCTTTAATCCAATTTACATTAAAATTATTATTTGGAATTTATAAATCTATTTTATAGATTTAAAGAAGGCATTTTCTAAAAATCAAGTTTTTTCCAATTTAATATATTAAATAGGAATTTAGTGGAAATTCGATTGGTAATAATCGAAATGGGCTTCTGTAAAAGAAGACCGATATTATATATGGAATTTAAGAGGCTTTGCCATTATTCCATTTATATTGTTAGTCCAATACAGAAATTTATATCGATTATGTATTGATTAGATTTCTGTGGAATTCCTTATTTTGGAAATAGATTGTAGGTTTATCGTGAACTGGGTTTAAAGGATACTAGTTCTTTAACCTGTTTAAGACAAGATTTATTCCTTAAAATAAAAGATTTTGTAATAATGATTTTTGATATCAAATCAAAACTGGAGTTTTAATAAATCTTTTAAGGTAGATTTAAGATTTTATTGCCAGAGTTTATCTTTGATAAAATTAATGAGAATCTTATAATATGAATATCTTATTAAAAGAATACTCGGAGTTGGAATGTGGCGTAATGTGTGATTTTCCAATATTTTCTTTTTAATCGCAAAATACGCGATTTATTCAGAAAAACCGGGTTTAACCCATTCTGAATAATCATCACAACGATCAAGAGTCGAAGATGAAGATGGTGATTGAAGACCGAAGGTTTTCACATCGTTGGGATGATGATGACTGGTATCTTGAATTGGGATTGGCCTTCCAAGGCAAGGTATTTAGTAATGATCGTCCAAACTCATTTGGAGATCGACGAACACGTTGTTTCGCTCAGACCCAGAGCAGACTTGTAAATGGATTGTGTGTCTGACATTGTATTCCTTTCTACTGTATTTGTTGAACGCTACTGATTATATATTTCTGTTTGGTGGTAAAGAATTTATTCTTTACTTATCACCCTTCTATAAGACGTAAGAGCTTAGAGGTTATATATATATATATATATATATATATATATATATATTGGTAGATGATCAATAATATGGTAGAGTCTGACAATGTGACATACTAAGATGCAAATGATCAAGGCTTTGTTGAAAAGCAGGCCTTATGGTTGATGATCAAAGCAGAGTCAATTTAGGCATAGCTTTGTGTATATCGTGACTTCGCGAACCTCACACACCGGTTGAGTCTAAAACGGGAGAAGGGAACGCAGGCAGTGCACACGTTTCTTTCTAGCTAGAAGTGGTGTCAATGCTTAAACTGGCTGACATTTGCTTATGTGGTTGATGGAATTTTTGCGAGGCCTCGGTTTATTCTTATCGGTCGCCCACGACTGATTTGTAGGTCCAATAGGATCGGGGAGCGTGTGTTCAGGCATAACTAATCCACTAAAGTATTTGTGGACCGGCCCTGCTGTATCCAAGGGTTCGCCAGCGTCCGAATCCTAAGACATTGCTAGAGTGTCTCAAATCGGTCAGGAGCTCCTCCCTAGCCTTGACTCATGATGGAAACCCAATTTCCAATACGCCCCTTGCGGTTTTGATTGTATAACTAGTATGACGACATAGTAGACGGTATCTATGCCGTCTAGGATTGATATTATGTTTGAAATGTTTTAAATATATATATACACACACTAATAATATCATTTTTACGTATCAAGCATCTTTTGACCATTATAAGGTAAAACCCTGTCCTCCAGTTTGCGTTGCATTGTGTGATGGGACCTGGGTCTTATAATGGTTTCATTTTTCTAAAAAGCATTACGTTATTTGATGATTTACTTTATTTATGCACTGGCAATCCAATGGAGTAAACCCGTTCCGCATTAGCGGTGTGGTCCTTTGATTAGCCTACTTATTAGATAAGTTATGTATAGATTTCTCATACCAGTCCCACGACTGACCTGTAGTTTGTTTCACTTTGCAAACTCGGCTGCCCTCTTTTCACACGGGCAGTCGAGTAGCTTTTTACAGATATAGTTAAGCAGGATCCTGGATTAAAGCTTGAAGCTGGGTCCAGAATATTGATGGCCTTCCGCTGAGATTAGTTCCGCTGCATTGTATTAATATATTGTAATTTATCTTCCGCTGTAATTTTATTCCGATGTACTCTGGTATATGCTGTACGCTGATGTAACATTTATTATTGATGGTATAAAAGTCTGTGTTGTTGTCCTGATGTGTTGTATGCCCAAAGTTAACGTATGCAGAATTTGAACGGTCTTGATCGATCTTGCGATCGGTTGGGGTCGTGGAAAAATCCGGGTCGTTACAGCGTGGTTTCAGAGCCAGGTTAGCTCAAATCTTTGGGGTACAACTCATTAGAACTGAACAGAAGACTCATCAGAGTTTGGATTAGTAATATCCAATAAGAATATTCATTAGAGATAGGATCAGCAGTATCCTAGAATGAGAATACTCATTAGAGATGGGGTTAGCAATGCCCTAGAATGAGTCAGAGTGGAAAATTTATAATTAACGTACTTGTTATTATATATATAATACGATTTTAGAAAATATGATTTTGAATATATAAAAGTTATATATTTTTGAAAATTTAATCAACTAATTGATTAATGATTGTGTTGTGTGAATATGAGTTCAACTAATAAAATTATTAAACAATTAAAGAATGAAAATTAAGTTAGTTAAATAAACAACTTTAGCTTCATTTCCTTTTCAAGGACGAAAAGATTTTAAGTGGGGGAGATTGTAACAACCCGCAAATTCTGAACCAATTTAAAAATTTTACTTTAGAAAATTTTAATGAATTTTGAGGATATAATATAATTTATATAAATAATAATGGCTAGAATTTATTTTAAACGAAGTTAAAACTAATAAATTTAATTTTAAATATAAATGGAGTTAGAAATGGCGCGGTAGTTTTAAAATTTGATTTTAAACTTTAACTGAATGTACATGATTCAAAATAAATCAGAATTGAGTGAAACTAGAAATATTTAAATCTGTTTAATCATATCTTTCTAACGAATCTGAAAAATTGAAATTTCGTTTTAAAAATCAAAAGTTATGGCCAATTCAATATTTAGAAAGGTCGCTGTAGAATTTATATATATAATATATATGGCCCGAAGGGCTACTTTTCATATATGAAGGAAATTGGACTCGAAACCACTTCCATTGAGTCTAGAATAATGTTTCTGCATTTAAAAAGTATAAACACTTATATATTTTGAGTTTCGGAATTTATTTGTTTAAAAATGTATTTTTAATATTAAATATATATAGGATTTGAAAATAGTCAATTTTCAAACGACCTCCGTTTTCGACGAAACCACTTTTGTTGGAACCGAAATGTAAAATTATACCTAGGTTTCAATTTTTAGAATTTTTCGAATTAATATGTGAGCGAGGCAAAAGAAAATGTGTTTTGACTATTTTAGTTAAATTTAAACGACTTGAAAATAGCCATTTTTCAGACAGTCTCAGAATTCGACGAAATTAGTCTTGTTTGAACCGTATCGTCATAAGTAAGCTAAAAATAATTTTTCTGGAATTTTTAGAGGTCATATGTGGCCCCGGCATATTTAACTGTATGGTCAATAATTAATTAATTAATTTTTAATGTAATTTTAAATAAATATTCTACAGAATTCTGATTTGGGCCACGAGACCTGTTCCATTATGTTCAGAAGGTGTCAAAACTTTAAGGATGACAGTAAGCAAGCCCAATTCGGAGACAACCCGCATTTTTACCATTATAACACGCTTTACGATGAATTTAATAATAAAAAATAAAAATTAAACCCTAATTTTCATAGCCGCCGCCTACACTTAGAACAATGGCCATAAAGCTCCAAAATTCAAACCTTAATTTCTCTCAATCCGTTCAATGAAAATCAACAAATTTTATATTAAATCGAAGAGAATTCAGAGAGCTTTCCATCCATACGGATGATGGGTATCATTGGGATCTGGATTTCGCGAATTTCGAGCAGAAAGGGCCGCCGTTTGGGTTCGGGTTTCGAGTCGAGGTGAGGGCCGAGTTCGTCGGTGCTTCAGGCGTGGGTCGAGTTTGGCTAGGGCTTCGTCGTGGTGGTGGTCGATCGACGCCAGGGTGGCCGATGGGGGTGCGACGTGGAGGTTGAAATGGAGAATGGGTTCGACCGACGGTTTTGATGTAGAAGAAGGTTTATATTTTATTATTTTATTAATTTAATATTTAATTTATACAATCTTTAAAATTCAATATCTTTCTCATACGAGGGCCGTTTTACGAACCGTAAGTTGCTTTGGACTCGTCTTTCAGATATCTTCGCAATGGCGCAGACCATAGCTGAAACGGAGAGAGTTGAATTTTCAGCCATATCAAAGTGAGAACTCTAATTTTTATTATTTAATTTATTTTTAATTATTTTTCTTGCGTTAAAAATTATTGTATTATAATATTAATTTAGATCTGAAATGTTCTGTGATTGATGAATTATTGATTGTTGTTGATGGTATGTTTTGTTGTTCATGATAGGCTAGATCTGCATTGAATTTTATATACTGTTGAATTTATTTATGGTTAGAGAATTAAATCTAAATTTAGATTTAAATCATATTTTATTCAGATCTGGTTGCTCTAATTTGTTTAAAATTATTAAAATATTATTTTTATAATTTTAAAATGAAAATGAAATTTGAACGACAAATAAAAATTTATTTTTATTTGTTGATGTTACAATAAAATTTGAACGACAAATAAAACGTACTTTTATTTGTTGATACTACAATAGAATTGGAATGATGAATAAAAACTCATTTTTATTTATTGATATTACCATAGAAATTGAACGACATATAAAACCTTATTTTTATTTGTTTACCTTACAATAGAATTTAAACAACAAATAAACCTTATTGTTATTTGTTTATTTTAGTACAGGATTTGAACAACAAATAAAATATTATTTTTATTTGTTTATTCACAATAGAATATGAACGACAAATAGAATATATTTTTATCTGTTTCCATTACAATAGAATTTGGTTAACAAATAAAATCCTATTTTTATTTGTTTACATTTAGAACACGATTTATGAATTACAGTAAAAATTCTTCTTTTTACTGTCACATTAAACGTAAGATGTTCTAGGATTAGTATAACAATAAAATATTAAATTTTATTGTTGATATTAAAAACATATTAGTAAAATAAAATTTTATTTACATGGCATGTGTAAATCATGGGTTATATTTGGAAACCACCTCTTTGTTTACATTTTTATGTAAATAAAAAAACATATTTTGGAAATCACAATTTTGTTTACATTTTATAGGTAGATAAGAAATTATTTTCAGAAGTTACATTTTTGTTTGCAAATATATTTTAAAATATAATTTATTCTTTTATCTGAATTCACTGATGCTAATGAATTTTAAAAATAAAATTTATTCTTTTATTTACATTCACCAATGCAAATATATATAGAAAATAGAAATTGTTCTTTATTTGCATTTACCAATGCAAATATATATTGAAACAAATTATTCTTTCATTTGCACTCACCAATGCAAATACATATATTGAAAATAAAGTTTATTCCTTTATTTGCATTTATCAATGTAAATATGCATCGAAATTAAGGTTTATTCTTTTATTTGTATTTATCAATGCAAATATTCAATGAAACTAAAGTCTATCTTTTTATCTACATTCACCAATACAAATATACACATTTTTACACATTGAATAGAATCTGTTAAAAATATACTTTGAAAATAAATTTTATTTTCTTATTTACATTCACTAATGCAAATATAATTTGAAATCAAAACTATTCTTTTATTTGCATTCACAAATGCAAATATACTTTGGAAATAAATGTTGTTCTTTTATTTGCATTCACAAATGCAAATATCCATTTAAAATAAATGTTGAACTTTTATTTACATTCACTAATGTAAATACTCATTGGAAACGAGGTTCTTTTCACATTCACTCAAATATACTTTTAAATAAAAATAAAAAGTTACATTTGTTATTTGCATTCCTTGTTGCAAATAAAGTCTTAAAATACATTTCATCTTTGGTTGCAATTCTAAATGCAAACAAACCATCAAAATGAAAGTTGCATTTTTGATTTATAATTTTGATATGCATAAAATATTGTTTGAAAGTGGCATTTTTATTTGCACCCTCCAATACAAATAAGACATGAATTAAATCTTTCATTTTATTTTCAAATTAAGAAATACCTTTTTATTCACATTTGTAGATATAAGTAAAGGATAGGATTTAAAAGTTACATTTTAGTACATTCTAGTTGTAGCAAAAGAGATAATGTTTCATTTTATTTTCATTTTAAAGGACAATAGAAATAATAGTTTTTAGAAGTGCATTTTTATTGCAATTCTATATGAGGTGAAAAGAGCCAATTTGTCAAATGTCTTGTATGAAATAAAAGGAGTTCTTTTTGTCACTTCAAAAAGAATGAATTGAAAATGTTTATTTAAGCTTTTGAAAAGAATGAATAACTAAACATTCATATTTTTATCATTAAAGTAAAATAGACAAAAACCCACATTTTTGTCTAAATTAAAAGAATGAAACAAAATATAGCACTGGAATATTTTATTAGAATTGAAACAAAAATCAATCACTATTGTAAATTTATGTTAGTTAAAACCAATTATTCATTTTGTTAATTTATATTAGTTTAAAACAATTATTCATTTTAATCAATTTATACTAGTTAAAACAAATATTCACTTTTGTCAATTCACACTAGTTAAAACCAATTATTTACTTTTGTCAATTTACATTTGTTGAAACCAATTATTTGTTTGTCACTATAGAGTTGTTAAGATAAAGATATTCATTTTTGTTTTGTTATCACTTTTCCATGAAATAGGAATAGACATTTTTAGTCATCTTTAAAGATTATTATCCTATTTGCATTCTCCAATACAAGTATACATAAAAATGAAGATGTTCTTTTGTTTGCATTTCCTGATGCAAATTAAACATATATTAAAAGGTTACAACTCTATTTGTAACTCAAATGTGAACGAACACATAGTTTCAAAAGATTACATTTTTATTTGTCTTTTGATGCAAATAAAAATGTAGTTTTAGAAATTGTATCTCTATTTACATTTTATATGCAGATAAGAAGGTAGGATTGAAAATATTAATTTCTATTTTTAAATTAGAGGCAATAGAAAGATTGTACATTAAAATATACATTTTGTCAAAAATATTCATTTTTATCAAAATGAATTAGTTAAAGCAATTTATATATATATATATATATCTTATGTTTGGCGAGACATATACTTGTCAAGATAGGTTAGTTAAATCAAAATTATCCTTTTGTCCCATTAGAATTGTCAAAACAATATAACCATTTTTGCCTGAGTTTAAACTAGCAAAATAGAAAGTATCAATAGAGACGAAGTTATTATTCTTATTCGTTCATTGCAATAGAATTACATATAATATAAAGGAGACATTTTCTTGTCATGATTATATATTGTGTATTACACTTCCATTCACAAGTTACCCGACTTGTTTATGTGATTGGGACGATAATTTTCACACATCGCCCAAGTGCACAAATTAGTTTACTATTTGTTTGTTGGTTGAAACCCCACACGGGTGTTGGGATGAAAATTTACATACACTAATCCCAATATTCAGTTTTATGTTGATCGTTGGATCGACAGGCTGCGATGTGCGTTATTATTTAATTTTAACGCTTACACAGTGGAAATTACACTTTGGATGTAGATGGATGATTTGATGATTATACTGTTATCGTCATATATATGATGTGTGTGAAATCCATATAATCCAAATCATATGGTAAATGATTGAGTCGCATTTCAATTCAGGTGTTCTTTTAAATAAGAATATTTTTACATTAGAAATCTTTTTTATATAAAGTATATATTTTCATAAAAAATATTGTTAATCAAGTATATGTTAAAACAAAAAATATTTGTAAAAGATAAAAATTTGTAATATAAAGAAAACTTCCCATTTAAAATCTTTTATATAAAGAATATTTTTAATGATTATAAATATGTTTTTTTTAAATTATTAGGATTTGCAATTATATTTTGTGATATGAAATAAATTGTGATGTGAAGTGGATTTATCGTGGCCAGTGTTTTAAACGACATTTGTCCTTTAATCCAATTTACATTGAAATTATTATTTGGAATTTATAAATCTATTTTATAGATTTAAAAAAGGCATTTTCTGAAAATCAAGTTTTTTCCAATTTAATATATTAAATAGGAATTTAGTGGAAATTCGATTGGTAATAATTGAAATGGGCTTCTGTAAAAGAAGACCGATATTATATATGGAATTTAAGAGGCTTTGTCGTTATTCCATTTATATTATTAGTCTGATACAGAAATTTATATCGATTATGTATTGATTTGATTTTGTGGAATTCCATATTTTGGAAATAGATTGTAGGTTTATTGTGAAATGGGTTTAAAGGACACTAGTTCTTTAACCTGTTTAAGACAAGATTTATTCCTTAAAATAAATGATTTTGTAATAATGATTTTTGATATCAAATCAAAACTGGAGTTTTAATAAATCTTTTAAGGAAGATTTAAGATTTTATTTCCAGAGTTTATCTTTGATAAAATTAATGAGAATCTTCTAATATGAATATCTTATTAAAAGAATACTCGGAGTTGGAATGTGGCATAATGTGTGATTTTCCAATATTTGCTTTTTAATCACAAAATACGCGAGTTATTCAGAAAGACCGGGTTTAACCCATTCTGAAAAATCATCACGACGATCAAAAGTCGAAGATTAAGACGGTGATTGAAGACCGAAGGCTTTTACATCGTTGGGATGATGATGACTGGTATCTTGAATTGGGATTGGCCTTCCAAGGTAGGGTATTTAGTAATGATCGTCCAAACGCATTTGGAGATCGATGGACACATTGTTTCGCTCAGACCCAGAGCGGACTTGTAAATGGATTGTGTGTCTGACATTGTATTCCTTTCTACTTTATTTGTTGAACGCTACTGATTATATATTTCTATTTGTTGGTAAAGAATTTATTCTTTACTTATCACCCTTCTCTAAGACGAAAGAGCTTAGAGGTTATATATATATATATTGGTAGATGATCAATAATGTGGTAGGGTTTGACAATGTGACATACTAAGATGCAAATGATCAAGGTTTTGTTGAAAAGCAGGCCTTGAGATTGATGATCAAAGCACAGTCAATTTAGGCTTAGCTTTGTGTACATCGTGACTTCGCGAACCTCACACACTGGTTGAGTCTAAAACGGGAGAAGGAAATGCAGGGAGTGCACACGTTTCTTTCTAGCTAGAAGTGGTGTCAGTGCTTAAACTGGCCGACATTTGCTTATGTGGTTGATGGAATTTTTGCGAGGCCTCGGTTTATTCTTATTGGTCGCCCACGGCTGATTTGTAGGTCTAATAGGATCGGGGAGCGTGTGTTCCAGCATAACTAATCCACTAAAGTATTTGTGGACCGGCCCTGCTGTATCCAAGGGTTCGCCAGCGTCTGAATCCTGAGACATTGCCAGAGTGTCTCGAATCGGTCAGGAGCTCCTCCCTAACCTTGACTCATGATGGAAACCCAATTTCCAATACGCCCCTTGCGGTTTTGATTGTATAACTAGTATGACGACATAATAGATGGTATCTATGCCGTCTAGGATTGATATTATATTTGAAATATATATATATACACACACTAATAATATCGTTTTTATGTATCAAGCATCTTTTGACCATTATAAGGTAAAACCCTGTTGTAACACCCCGTATTTTCTGTGAACATAAAAAAAAACCAAGATATAATTAATTTTTAGAAAAATAATTAGGTGAAACGGGTTGCCCCGTTGCGTTCGTCTCGGAATTCTGCTTGAGATTGAGTCCGAGTTTGCGTAAATTGGACTCCGTATGAAAAAGATATCCTTAAATTAAATATTGCAGCAAAACATGGAAAAAGAGGAATGAGAAAAGAATAATGTTTAACATTGTTCTAAGAATTGTAAGCAAAAGACATAATAGCTCATTTGGTTGGAACATGTGACTTGCATACAAGAGGTGCAGAGTTCGATCCCCGCCAACGCCATATTTTTGCTTTAGGGGAATGGCTAAAAAGCGGCTTAGTGTGAACGCGGTTCAAAAAATATATATATATATATATATTGAATATATATATATGTATATATATATAATTGAGAAGATAAATACAGTCAATTTATTTGGAGGGAAAGATTTATGCATAAGTAGATATGTATGTATGTAGGTAACTTCATTATGCATTGATTTTGCATGTTGCAAGGAAAGTAGTGAAAAAAAAGGGGAAATTAAATTATATGCTCGATTTCCTTTTTTTTTCAGGCAAGCAATTAATTTGCATTATTTGAATTCATGAATAGGTGCGTGTGTATATATATATATATATATTTTTATATATATGGGCAGTTAACGTAAACATGAATAGAAGTTTATTAATTTGCTGAGTGTTTGCTGAGTCACTTCTGACTCATTGCCGAGTCAATAAGATAAACCCCATCTTGTCTGAACGGCTGCGGTTATTTCTAGGTTAAATCTAATGGCCTAAATGAATCCTAAATTCTATAAATAAGTGGGTAGTCTCTCATTCTAATTCATATGAAAAATTAGAGAAGCCGCCGTCATGCCGTCGCCATGGAACTCCGAGTAGCCGCCGCAAATCAAAGTAGAAGAAAGCTAATCTAATCCAATTCTAATCAATTCTAAAAGCAATCTAGACTCTCTCTTTCTTCTTAAATTGTGAGTATGATGATTCTCACAAGATTATCAGCAAACTAATTTGATTAAGATGTAAATGGAACATAAGAAAATGATGTGAATTGTCATATATGTTACTGTAAAATCTTATGTTATCATGTATGTTCTAAATGTTTTGTTATGCTATGATGAAAATCATGCTATGCTATGTTATGCTATCATGCCATGCTATGATGAAAATCATGCTATGCTATGTTATGCTATCATGCTATGCTATGTGTAAATCATGCTATGTTATGTCATAAATCTTATATATGTTGTAGATCTCATGTTAACACATATGTTGGAAATCCATAAGTTATATGATTATGATATCATGTTAAGTTGTGTTGAATCGTACAAGTTGTAAAATCATGATGTTGTTATTTATGCAAATTGGATCATGTTTTAAAGTTTATGTTTTTTTTTCTAAAAATTAAATGGATCATGATTATGGGAATTTGCCTATTAAGTTAGGTGTACCCATATGCATGAATCTATGACTAAATGAATTTTTATTATGGGAATTTGTCTATTAAGTTAGATGTACCCATATACATGAACCTATGTTATTAAGTTAGATGATGATATGTTGTAAATGATGTCACATATGTTACATAGTCACGATGTTAGTATCCATGTTGGTTAGTTCATGTTAGTCAAATCATGATATTATATATGTTTGGGCTATGATGATTCATACATGTACCTATGCAAGTTTTGGCACTGATTAATAAAAATTGTGTAGGTTTCATGACACTTATTTTAGATCTAAAATTTGATCCATGACATGTGTGAGTTCTATACTAGTTCACACCACCATTATGTTGCAAGTTTATACATGAATTTGGGTTATATTATGTAGACTGTGACATTTAACCAAACAAGTTGACACCTTTAACATGTGTAGCTTATGCAAGTTATAGTCTTAGCCTATGCAAGTTTAAGTGTTGGACCTCTATCACATATGCAAGTTTCACCCCTTTTTATGAGTAGATCTATTTTAGTCATATACATATATGTTGTTGTTGTGATAATTTATCTTTGTGCTATGAGTTAGACTATTCGACTCTAACGTATATTTTACGTTTAACGTATGAACGTACAACGTGGGATAGGGGTGATATCAAAAGAATTAATATTGAGAATTTGCACGAAATAGCCTTAAAAAGGCATATAACAAATTTGAGATATGTGAATTGCCTTAAAAGGCGAAAAATGGAATTAAGACATTAATTGGAAAATTAATGTGTAGAAATGGTCACAAGTTAATTATGGATTAATTTGAATTTGAATAGGGATTGAGAAATTGGTATAAAATGCCTTTAATGGCATATAATGAATTTGTGGTGAAAAAGGGTATGATTTATCATACCATAAATGGATGGACATAATTGAGTCAATTATGGACATCATTAAATTTTGAATAAATTATTAATTTGGATAGGGAAGTTAATTCAAATTTGGGAAAGATTAATTAATTAATTAATCACTTAAGATAATTAACATTCTTTCTATCTACATACACCAGAAGGTTCTAGGGTGACAGAGAGGATAGTGTCTAGGCTTGGGTTTGGAAAACAAGTTTCCTGCCCTCCCTGGCTATCCCTAACTGACCCAATGAATGGGATGGTCTTGAATTTAGAAAGAAAACATGTGGTGGGACATGGAAATCTAGTGGGTGCTTTGGGTGGCATGAGGAATCTAGTGGTTGCCTTTAGTGGCATTTGAAATACGATTAGTAAGACTTAACCAAACACACATGCAAATGAACATGACTAAGAAGAGGGTTAAGTAGGTGCCTTGGGTGGCATGAGAAAATACGATTAGTAACACTTAACCAAATTAAATATGTAAGTGGGACATAGGGGTTAAGTGGGTGCCTTGGGTGGCATGTGGAATTACTAATAGAAACCCTTAACCAAATTTAAAACATGTAAGTGGACATGAAGGGGGTTAAGTGGAATGTGTTAGAGGGGACCAAGCCTAGGTGGGAAGCTTGGTGGGAGGCCCATTTCAACCAGTATCCCAAACGTATCTTTGTGAGCTCGACCCAAGTCGAGGACAGGACACGCATACTGGGCTTGACTATAAGAGGCCAAAACGGGTTAGCGGTGGCAACGCAAGTCCAACGAGTTTATATGCGTGAGTGGACCCGGGCCGGTAGGTAAGACGTTGTTGCATCGTGTAGGTATAAGCCGTGCATCCTTAAGTTGTATCGGGTTGCCACTTTAGGGGAGTGATACACCCCACTGTGGGGCCAGCACGGGTATCTACGAGTTAGGGAGCCGATCGAATGGGGCAGGGTAGTGGGTACATCTAGTAGTACACGAAGCTACCATTATTAATTAAGTATTAAAAGGGTACACCTAGTGGAG
This sequence comes from Allium sativum, assembly GCA_030737875.1. Taxonomy (NCBI): domain Eukaryota; kingdom Viridiplantae; phylum Streptophyta; class Magnoliopsida; order Asparagales; family Amaryllidaceae; genus Allium; species Allium sativum. The sequence goes on along the minus strand of CM060911.1, from coordinate 103,348,607 downwards.
ATAGGGGCAGACGACACCTATGACGTCAGCTAGGAGTACGTGGAATCACCATTATTAAGGGGGTACGTCTAGTAGGGATAGGTACACATTGGGTACCTAGGATAGCAACTAGAGGTACACAGTCAAACGTGGAGGATAGTGGGTACATCTAGTAGTACACGAAGCTATCATCATTCTATTTAGGGATCAAAGTGACTAGTAGGGGTGCAGTTAGTGCTAGTACAGTACAGCACGGTACAGTACGGTAGAGTATAGTAATTATCCTATATTGATTAGGAAGCGTCATTAACGTTAGTGCTTAGTAACGGTTGTGGTGCAGCGTAGTAATTATTCTTTAGTCGGTATGCCTTTAATGTTACCATGGTTAACCTCATTTCCTTTGCCTGTTCTGTCACACCCAATAGTTCATAGGCATTTCCTTATTCTCCAGCTTATGCCTTAGTCTGATTACTTTGAAAATAGTATTGTTAGAATTGTCATACTCGCCAGACTTTATGTCTGACCCCCTCTATTTCTATCTTTTCCCCCCTCCAGGTCCTCAGGTTGGGCCCAGATCTAGTGGTGTTTGATTGGATTGCTTATCTCTTTTGGAGAGCTTGGACCGCTAAAGTAAAGTCCAGCTTGTTATCTTTTGTTTAATGGCTATTTATGTAATGGGATTATGTATTTTGTTTTATCAAGATAGATATTGTACTTGACTCTGATTTATGGTATTATGATGTAATCAAACATGTTTTGACTTCTGCTGCAATGAAATAAAGTTTTAAATTTCCAAGTACTATTTTATATCTGTCTTGTCGTAATTTTACTGTTCTATACTCACTTAAAACCTCCATGGAAGTTAATGCATTCCTTTTGTGAGTGACATTAATGGACGTGGGGTGTTACACGTGGTATCAGGGCTTAAGGTTACCAGAACAGATAAGATATTTTGAAAAACTATTTTTCAAAAGCATTTTTATAAAGAATACTTTCAAAAATATGCTTGTAGAAGAGTATTTTTGAAAGAAAGGTTTATTTTGAGAACATAATCCCCAAGAGCCATATATCCTTCCTTCGATTCTCCGTTTTGAATCTCTTCCTCTTTCTCTTTTTGAATTTCCCCTCCGCGTATAGATGCTTTTTCTAAGATAAATAAGGACTTCCGTACGAAGAACAGAAGAACCACTTCAAGGGACTTAGACGTTTGTCGGGCTAGAAGTTAGTCCAAGGAGGTGGAGGGTTGTGGGAACCTTTAAGATGGACGATGGGAGGAAGGTTCAAATAGCTGTTAGGTTAATAAAGGACGAAACCTCATCTTGGTGGGAGGTCACGAATGGAGAATGTGAAGAAGAAGGCTAGTTGTTTTGGAGAAATATGACACCTTATTAGGATTGTCCAAAGAGGCAAGAATAAAGTACAGGATCTTCTGGAGGGTTGTTGTATTCCCTCACGGCTGGTATACCTGATGGGGGTAGGACCGTCTAGGTTGAAATTTGGTTTTCTTTATCATCCAGTTCGAACCTTGTTTGATTCTGGCGCTTTATACTCGTTAGTATCTGCTTCGTTAGTTGAAACACTGCACCTAAATACTAGTCTAGTTAAGGATCCCATCCTAGTCTCAAATCCTGTTGGTGGTTCGGCTCATCCTTCAATGGTTTGTCGGGATTTGAGAGTGTCTATCTTGGGCGTTGGGTTTGAATGCAGCGCCTTCATTCTTGGTTTCACGGTCTATAGTTTGATTCTAGGGATAGATTGGCTAGCCAGGCGTGGTGCCATCCTAGATTGGGGAAGGAGGGTAGTTAGACTATTGGTTCGTTATGGAAAGACCCTCATATTTCTTGTGACCATAGGAGTTTAGTGATGCTTAGTTGCCTAGAATCTTCTGATGTATCCAACGATGATTTGGGATCTGTTTGTGTGGTCCGTGAGTATGGGGATGTCTTCGATGTAGAGCGGGGTTTACCTAGAGGAGCGAAGTAAGCTTTCGTGTGTGCCTAATGGATAATGCAAAGCCAGTTATGAGATCAACGATGGTTTTGGAGCAAGACTGGCAAGGAAAGCCAGAGTCCGTTAAGTGCTCAGTTATTTGGCCGTTTTACTAGTATCATCTCATGTATGTCATCTGAATTCGAAGGAGGTATCCCTTGGGTGTTTGTCTGATATTGGTTTAGGCCTTTGGGGCTTGCACTTGGGGGATGTCGAGTTCGACTAGGATGGTCTACGTGAGAGATGGACAGTTGTGACAAATTTTGAATGGAATAATATCCTGGCTTTCTCTAGAAGCGGAGAAGAGCATGCCCTACATCTTAGGGAAGCCTCTGGGGAAGGGTGATGTGTTATGGAGGAAGACTATCGAAAGTCCATGAGGGGAATTACCTTACCCACGACTTAGGAGTTGCTTTCAGACCATAAGTTGCTAAGGTATTTGTTCTCTCAGAAAGATCTGAACTTGAGGCAGCAAAGGTGGATGGAGTTCTTGGCGTCCTACGATTTCGAAATAGCATATACCCCTGGCAAGGGTAACGTTGTGGTGGGGGCCTTAAGTAGAAAAGGGTTGACACTGAGTCCTTGGTCTGTTGAGCGGCGTAGCTTAGAGTTTATCTCTACCTTTGACTTTAGACCATCCATTGATTTTGTACTTGGTTCGCTAGCATCCTTAGAGGTCAGACCTATGCTTTTGGGACGGATTGGAGAGGCACAACGAGCTGACCCATAGTTGGTTGAGTTAGTAGAGAATCTCACAAGAAGGGAGTCATCAAGCCATCGTAGTAGGTATACCCTAGATTATAAGGGTTGGTTGCGTAGGGACAGTAAACTTTGTATATTACGGGACGAAAGTTTGAGGAAGTGTTTACATGATACGGCGAAAGTGGTGGAGCCGAACACGCTTAAGGAAGTGGAAGTAGAGCGAGATGCCACGATTAGACTAGCTCCTACATGCATTCTTGGGTCGGAGATTAAGAAGTTGAGAAACCGAGAGGTCAAGCTAGTCAAAGTGAAATGGGAAGAAGATCAAGGAGACTCTACTTGGGAGACGGAAGAGAAGATTCGTTTGTTGTACCCCTTCCTTTTCGGGGTTATGTCTTTTATATTCTCCTTTGTCGCCTAGCTTATACTTGTCCTATCTTTAGTACATCCTCTCGTTTAAGTCTTTGACCTTTAGAAGGGTAGTCCTATGGTTGAAACATGTGTTTGAGACATGTTATGTTTGATGGATGCAAGTGGATGCAAGTGTTTGCTAGTGGTTGCTCGTGGATGCATATACACACACTTTAGGCACTAGATCGGCTCAGTCACTCTCATATTGCATATAAATATGTGTGCATATTTAAATTAATGAATGAATAGTGGTTGTATTATCATATGAATGCTGCATTAAGATGAATGGTTGTGCACGCATATAGAAATAATATGTATCATTAGGAATCTTTTGCATACATAATGGACGCATGGCACTATCATGGTTCGCATTAAGGAGGTCAACTGAATCAGTAGATCGCCTGATTTTTGCATTGGATAAGGACATGTACACACACTATGCATATAAACATGAAAGCATTAGAAGTCTCTTAAGGACAATGGATGCCTGTGCCTGATGGTTGAGTAGATGAATGATTGGATGGTAGGACACATTCTTCCTAACTTGAAGATTTCGGGGACGAAATCCTTTAAGGAGGGGAGAATGTAACACCACGTATTTTCTGTGAACATAAAAAAAATCAAGATATAATTAATTTTTAGAAAAATATTTAGGTGAAACGTGTTGCGCCGTTGCGTTCGTCTCGGAATTCTGCTTGAGATAGAGTTTGAGTTTGCGTAAATTGGACTCCGTATGAAAAAGATATCCTTAAAATAAATATTGCAGCAAAACATGGAAAAAGAGGAACGAGAAAAGAATAATGTTTAGCATTGTTCTAAGAATTGTAAGCAAAAGACATAATAGCTCATTTGGTTGGAACATGTGACTTGCATACAAGAGGTGTAGAGTTCGATCCCCGCCAACGCCATATTTTTGCTTTAGGGGAATGGCTAAAAAGCGGCTTAGTGTGAACGCGGTTCAAAAAAAAAATTAAATATATATATATATATTGAATATATATATATATATGTATATATATATATATAATTGAGAAGATAAATACAGTCAATTTATTTGGAGGGAAAGATTTATGCATAAGTAGATATGTATGTATGTAGGTAACTTCATTATGCATTGATTTTGCATGTTGCATGTTGCAAGGAAAGTAGAGAAAAAAAAGGGGAAATTAAATTATATGCTCGATTTCCTTTTTTTTCAGGCAAGCAATTAATTTGCATTATTTGAATTCATGAATAGGTGCGTGTGTGTATGTATATATATATATTTATATATATATATATGGGCAGTTAATGTAAACATGAATAGAAGTTTATTAATTTGCTGAGTGTTTGCTGAGTCACTTCTGACTCATTGCCGAGTCAATAAGATAAACCCCATCTTGTCTGAACGGCTGCGGTTATTTCTAGGTTAAATCTAATGGCCTAAATGAATCCTAAATTCTATAAATAAGTGGGTAGTCTCTCATTCTAATTCATATGAAAAATTAGAGAAGCCGCCGTCATGCCGTCGCCATGGAACTCCGAGTAGCCGCCGCAAATCAAAGTAGAAGAAAGCTAATCTAATCCAATTCTAATCAATTCTAAAAGCAATCTAGACTCTCTCTTTCTTCTTAAATTGTGAGTATGATGATTCTCACAAGATTATCAGCAAACTAATTTGATTAAGATGTAAATGGAACATAAGAAAATGATGTGAATTGTCATATATGTTACTGTAAAATCTTATGTTATCATGTATGTTCTAAATGTTTTGTTATGCTATGATGAAAATCATGCTATGCTATGTTATGCTATCATGCCATGCTATGATGAAAATCATGCTATGCTATGTTATGCTATCATGCTATGCTATGTGTAAATCATGCTATGTTATGTCATAAATCTTATATATGTTGTAGATCTCATGTTAACACATATGTTGGAAATCCATAAGTTATATGATTATGATATCATGTTAAGTTGTGTTGAATTGTACAAGTTGTAAAATCATGATGTTGTTATTTATGCAAATTGGATCATGTTTTAAAGTTTATGTTTTTTTTTTCTAAAAATTAAATGGATCATGATTATGGGAATTTGCCTATTAAGTTAGGTGTACCCATATGCATGAATCTATGACTAAATGAATTTTTATTATGGGAATTTGTCTATTAAGTTAGATGTACCCATATACATGAACCTATGTTATTAAGTTAGATGATGATATGTTGTAAATGATGTCACATATGTTACATAGTCACGATGTTAGTATCCATGTTGGTTAGTTCATGTTAGTCAAATCATGATATTATATATGTTTGGGCTATGATGATTCATACATGTACCTATGCAAGTTTTGGCACTGATTAATAAAAATTGTGTAGGTTTCATGACACTTATTTTAGATCTAAAATTTGATCCATGACATGTGTGAGTTCTATACTAGTTCACACCACCATTATGTTGCAAGTTTATACATGAATTTGGGTTATATTATGTAGACTGTGACATTTAACCAAACAAGTTGACACCTTTAACATGTGTAGCTTATGCAAGTTATAGTCTTAGCCTATGCAAGTTTAAGTGTTGGACCTCTATCACATATGCAAGTTTCACCCCTTTTTATGAGTAGATCTATTTTAGTCATATACATATATGTTGTTGTTGTGATAATTTATCTTTGTGCTATGAGTTAGACTATTCGACTCTAACGTATATTTTACGTTTAACGTATGAACGTACAACGTGGGATAGGGGTGATATTAAAAGAATTAATATTGAGAATTTGCACGAAATAGCCTTAAAAAGGCATATAACAAATTTGAGATATGTGAATTGCCTTAAAAGGCGAAAAATGGAATTAAGACATTAATTGGAAAATTAATGTGTAGAAATGGTCATAAGTTAATTATGGATTAATTTGAATTTGAATAGGGATTGAGAAATTGGTATAAAATGCCTTTAATGGCATATAATGAATTTGTGGTGAAAAAGGGTATGATTTATCATACCATAAATGGATGGACATAATTGAGTCAATTATGGACATCATTAAATTTTGAATAAATTATTAATTTGGATAGGGAAGTTAATTCAAATTTGGGAAAATTAATTAATTAATTAATCACTTAAGATAATTAACATTCTTTCTATCTACATACACCAGAAGGTTCTAGGGTGACAGAGAGGATAGTGTCTAGGCTTGGGTTTGGAAAACAAGTTTCCTGCCCTCCCTGGCTATCCCTAACTGACCCAATGAATGGGATGGTCTTGAATTTAGAAAGAAAACATGTGGTGAGACATGGAAATCTAGTGGGTGCTTTGGGTGGCATGAGGAATCTAGTGGTTGCCTTTAGTGGCATTTGAAATACGATTAGTAAGACTTAACCAAACACACATGCAAATGAACATGACTAAGAAGAGGGTTAAGTAGGTGCCTTGGGTGGCATGAGAAAATACGATTAGTAACACTTAACCAAATTAAATATGTAAGTGGGACATAGGGGTTAAGTGGGTGCCTTGGGTGGCATGTGGAATTACTAATAGAAACCCTTAACCAAATTTAAAACATGTAAGTGGACATGAAGGGGGTTAAGTGGAATGTGTTAGAGGGGACCAAGCCTAGGTGGGAAGCTTGGTGGGAGGCCCATTTCAACCAGTATCCCAAACGTATCTTTGTGAGCTCGACCCAAGTCGAGGACGGGACATGCATACTGGGCTTGACTATAAGAGGCCAAAACGGGTTAGCGGTGGCAACGCAAGTCCAACGAGTTCATATGCGTGAGTGGACCCGGGCTGGTAGGTAAGACGTTGTTGCATCGTGTAGGTATAAGCCGTGCATCCTTAAGTTGTATCGGGTTGCCACTTTAGTGGAGTGATACACCCCACTGTGGGGCCAGCACGGGTATCTACGAGTTAGGGAGCCGATCGAATGGGGCAGGGTAGTGGGTACACCTAGTAGTACACGAAGCTACCATTATTAATTAAGTATTAAAAGGGTACACCTAGTGGAGATAGGGGCAGACGGCACCTATGACGTCAGCTAGGAGTACGTGGAATTACCATTATTAAGGGGGTACGTCTAGTAGGGATAGGTACACGTTGGGTACCTAGGATAGCAACTAGAGATACACAGTCAAACGTGGAGGATAGTGGGTACATCTAGTAGTACACGAAGCTATCATCATTCTATTTAGGGATCAAAGTGACTAGTAGGGGTGCAGTTAGTGCTAGTACAGTACAACACGGTACAGTACGGTAGAGTATAGTAATTATCCTATATTGATTAGGAAGCGTCATTAACGTTAGTGATTAGTAACGGGTGTGGTGCAGCGTAGTAATTATTCTTTAGTAGGTATGCCTTTAATGTTACCATGGTTAACCTCATTTCCTTTGCCTGTTCTGTCACACCCAATAGTTCATAGGCATTTCCTTATTCTCCAGCTTATGCCTTAGTCTGATTACTTTGAAAATAGTATTGTTAGAATTGTCATACTCGCCAGACTTTATGTCTGACCCCCTCTATTTCTATCTTTTTCCCCCTCCCGGTCCTCAGGTTGGGCCCAGCTCTAGTGGTGTTTGATTGGATTGCTTATCTCTTTTGGAGAGCTTGGACTGCTAAAGTAAAGTCCAGCTTGTTATCTTTTGTTTAATGGCTATTTATGTAATGGGATTATATATTTTGTTTTATCAAGATAGATATTGTACTTGACTCTGATTTATGGTATTATGATGTAATCAAACATGTTTTGACTTCTGCTGCAATGAAATAAAGTTTTAAATTTCCAAGTACTATTTTATATCTGTCTTGTCGTAATTTTACTTTTCTATACTCACTTAAAACCTCCATGGAAGTTAATGCATTCCTTTTGTGAGTGACATTAATGGACGTGGGGTGTTACACCTGTCCTCCGGTTTGCGTTGCATTGTGTGATGGTACCTGGGTCTTATAATGGTTTCATTTTTCTAAAAAGCATTACATTATTTGACGATTTACTTTATTTATGCACTGGCAATCCAATGGAGTAAACCCGTTCCACGTTAGCGGCGTGGTCCTGTGATTAGCCTACTTATTAGATAAGTTAAGTATAGATTTCTCATACCAGTCCCACGACTGACCTGTAGGTTGTTTCACCTTGCAAACTCGGCTGCCCTCTTTTCACACGGGCAGTCGAGTAGCTTTTTATAGATATAGTTAAGCAGGATCCTGGATTGAAGCCTGAAGCTGGGTCCAGAATATTGATGGCCTTCCGCTGAGATTAGTTCCACTGCAATGTATTAATCTATTGTAATTTATCTTCCGCTGTAATTTTATTCCGATGTACTATGGTATATGCTGTACTCTGATGTAACATTTATTATTGATGTTATAAAAGTCTGTGTTGTTGTCCTGATGTGTTGTATGCCCAAAGTTAACATATGCAGAATTTGAACGGTCTTGATCGATCTTGCGATCGGTTGCGGTCGGGCAAAAATCCAGGTCGTTACAGCGGTAATCAACGGCTATAATTTGGCATAATTTATATTGTGCATCATGATTTGGGGTTTGTAGAGAATATTCTGTACGGTGCAAATTTAACAAAAATTTGGGACATATGTTATATGGTGAATTATGACCATAATTTGGGCATGTAAAATTAGGTTTGATTTTATGATTAGGCGAGGTATGTCAATGGAATTTTAAGGAATGATTAAATCTGTTAAATTGCCCAATCGGTTGAAACTGAATACAGTAATTTGGGATATGAATTCTGTAGACTCGATCTAAAATTGAGCAAAACATGTTAATAGAACTTTGTATAATCTGCTGTAACTTGTGAAGAAGTTAATTTGTTGAATTGGCATAATTAGTCTGATATTGGCATAATCTGTGAAAGAATACTTTAGCTAAAAATAATAATGCTGAGACACGAGGTTAGACTTTGTTTGCGGTAGAAGCATGCCCGAACCCAACCGGCTTAACCAGCAACCGCAAACTGTCAGTCTAATGTGAGAGGTCGTAGGCATAAAGATACTCAGACACGAGGTTAGGTCTGGCTTGTGGCAGAAGTCTAACCGGAACCGCCCGGCACATCCAGCGGCCACAAGCTACCGACCAAATGTGAGAGGTCGGTGCATTAATATTTAATTAATGCAAATCTAAGATAAAGGTGATGCCTAAAACGTGATAGGTGGATATGGTTAAATCAACTGGACTGATGAATTTAATAAACCCGTTTGAAAATCTATAGGCCTAATACAAGGTTAGGTGAAACAATCTGTAAGTCTATTAATCTGTATATCTTATCTGTTAGTCTGAAAACTTGTTAATCTGTATATCTGATCCGTTAGTATATCTGACCCGTTAGTCTGAAAACTTGCTAACTTGTATGTCTGATCTCAGGACTAGTTAATCTGAACTTTGCACATCTGAAATCTGTAAGCAAGTTAATCTGAAATCTGTTAGTCTGGGGACACAAGGTTAGGAGGGGTAATTACTTGTGTCATCTGTTGTTTGGGACCCATATTAGTCAGTAACCCTTTCTGGTATCAAAACTATGACCCAACACTAAGAGGGGTTAGGTGTAACGAACTGGGATTTTCGACTCCGAAAATCAACATCAAACTACCATGTTGAATATTCAGACATCGAACATTCCAGATCATTAATAGAAAGAAGTTAGAGGGTGAGAATAGATAAGGTAGAAATATTGAATAGAAGAAGAAGAGGAAAGCAACACCACACACAGAGTCTCACATCGCAGCGGAACAAAATATAATACAGAAATAACCTTTATTGAAAGCTTTTGAAATACTTACAATATCAGAGTACACATCTGGACAGTGATACTCATCTGTCCTCATATAACACACAGCGGAATAGTAATATCATACGTCTGGACTCTTCCAGCTCGTCTCTTCACAGCAGTCAATAACCTGAACCTGTACACTCCGGGCTAACCCGAGTATTTATAAAACACCGGGTTAGTCTGGTGAACCAGAGTGAGATAAACTCACACAGTAATAAGGGTAAATCATCCAATCATGATTTTAGAGTTCAAAAATCTTTTCAAAAGAAAAGGATAATCGTAAGACCAAATCCACACATAAACACGGACGGTTTTTATCTTACGATAACCCAAAACAGTTTTGAAACTAATATCTTGTCTGATATTATAATAATGTCTAAATACAAGTAATTAACAAACTAGTGGAACGCTTGCATCTCACGCTCCACATATATAGTATACAATCAAAACCGCAGGCGCTTATTGGGTATTGGATTCCGACTTGACAAGGTATGGGTCCACCTTCCGATAGTGTATCTCTAGAGACGAATACACTGGGTTCAACAAGAACTTCTTGCAACCCGGCCCTCACATGACCGACCCCTCATTTCGCTTGAGAGTATCGAATGTATATCACCGACGGTTGGGATCAGCAACCGTCTCCCGATAAGGGACAGCATCGAAACATAGATACAAGAAACAATAGGATTTTCTCTAGATAGGTGATTATACACCCTAATGGGAGCGACCCACATAGCCATGCTGCCTGCCCGATTTTTGTCATTTCCCGGTTGATGAGGCTTGAGGTCAGAATTAACTCTTGACATCTGGTTGCCATTTACTTTGAATGCCACATCGTCAAATCAATCAGATATCACTAATTGATATCCACAAAAATACTCTAGCTGGAAGCTAAGAGAGCGGCAATTCTCCGCCAACAACCATAGCACGTTTGAAGAAATCAACGTACGTGATCCTTTGGAAATACTCTGTCAGACATTCGTCCATATACGTCATCCAGGAACAGGATGAACCGAAGGCACTCTCCTACCGCATCCAATATAGGAATCACCCCATGGATCAGTAGCGAGAAGTCCTTGCAACCCGTTGATTCCAACCACGACAGAATCACAGCTTTCCTCTGCTTGCCAGGCAGAGAATATTAGTGGTTCTTCCGTTTATGAAGATCCACGGTCTTCAATGCTCCATCTCGATCATCTTCTGAGATCTTCACGTATTTGTTGGACGGAATGGTTTTCGAATATAAATTCGATCCCGGTCTTTCCATACCAACAATCGTATTGGACAGATTTGATAGTCGGTGTTTTAACCATCAAAATATACAGTGTTTCAATCATGACACTCCAACGAGTTCACTGGTTAAGCATTCAGCATTACCTGGCCTTTAAACACTTGATTTACTTTGTTAAATCAAAACTTCTAACTCTGTTAATATTTAAAAAAATACGATATTTGAATAACTCTAATTCGATTTAACTCTAATCGATTAACTCTAATTAATTAACTTTAACCAGTTAATTCTAATTGACCAATTCGACCTAACACCATTCGCTTGACTCTAGATCACAGCGATCACAATGGTTACGCCTGATTCCCTCAGGAAACATCCGACCGCCGTAGGCTATCTGCAGCCCTGCGAATTACGCTAGCAGTCGTACGCAATGGCAACTTACCTTGAATACTATGTTTGACTAACTCTAGCTCGAATAACTATATTCGATTACCCACTTAAATCTTCTTTCAAATCATCTTTTAAATTCGGAAATCCATTAGTTTTAACAAAGAAATTTATAACACATATGTTATAACAATAGCGTTATAATTACTATTTAGTTTTACAAAACAACAGCGCTATAATCGCCGTTTAGATTTACAACCCATTTACTATAGCAAAAGCGCTACAATCGCTATATTAGATTTACAAAACATATATTATAATAACAGCGCTAAAATCGCTGTTTAGATTTTCAAAACATATCCACTAACGTCTCTTACGATTACCAACTAATACTATCTTCAGATAATTCCGATGTTGTTCAAGTTGGGGTATTTTAGTTACCTCTCAGACCTTGATCAACAACGTTCTTATCCTCCGATAAACATAAGTTGTAATCAAAATCAATATTTCATTCTAGTCTCAAACAAACTCCATTTAACTATTGGATTTGGTTATACAACCCTATAACTCAGTTCTTTACCCAGATTCGCTTATTTCCAATCTCCTTTCAAAATTATTCGACCATTTTCCCATTTTGAAATCTCATTTAAAATTCTCCTTTTTACTTGATCTTGTTTTCAAGTAACGTTAAATAAAATTAACGCCTTAACACGTAAACCTCATTTACACGACCCTGGTTTATATAAACCCTTTACCTTAATTCACATAATTAAACAACACTTAAATTTAAGTTATCATCTTCGCTTGAAATCCTCTTTTTACATCATTATAAACATTTTAGCTTTAAATATAAAACCCGCTCATAGATTCCTTTCACAATCCAATTTGGATTACACTTCTCTTCGATTTCTTTTCAAAAGTAGTCTTCTAAATTCTTATTAAAACAATAATTTTCTTTACTCATTAACTACTTCAGTAGTTAATTTCTTTATTTACTAAAATAAATAGAAAATCCTTTTTAAAGATCTTGTTTAAAGTTAAAACAATATTCTTCAACTATTTCATTTCGCAATTTCGAAACAAACTAATTTGATATTCGATTGCAGTTTAAATGGTCAATTTTGTCAAGCCAAAATTCGATTATCTCGTAACTAATCCCAATTAACCTTCACCTTAAATTAATTAAAAATATAATTAATTTAAATTATTTCCCTTAATTGTTTTCTTTTCAAAACAATTATCAAAGTTTAACCATTCGATTCATTCTCTATTCTCATTCTTTGTAAATCTGATTAACATCAGAATTTACTTTATAAAATAAATTACTAACAAATCAAATCTTAAATAAATGAAATATTTATTTAATTCTCTTTAATACTTTTGTTCAAAATAATACATTTTTTTCCAAAATCTAACTCCAGTTATAAAGTAAATTTTATAACTTCATGTTTATCGACTCACCTAACGGTGAATCCATATCTATAAACCGATTGACTTTATAGGCCATACGCTGCCAAATACTTAACCAATATCACCTATTGGTTCAAACCAAACAGATGTTGAATATTCAATTAATAAACAACCATCAAATCAATCACACAAACAGATCAGTTCATATATGATAATATGAAAATAAATAATACATTTGAGGGATCCGGTTGGGTCCCTCCAACCTGTTCTTCCCTGTATTCAAATGGTTATCTCAAATCAGACCATTCAGTTTTGTTTAACTGATAACACTAAATAGCAACCATTTAACATCAACCACAAGCAATTCAAACAATTCAACCATTTAAACACGTTTATAAATAAACGTGACCAACCAAGGTGAGTCACCTTTATTGGAACCAATCGTTAAAAATAACGATTTGGTATTTCACTGAAATTAAACACAGTTTAATTTCATTGGTTAAATCAACAGTTAAATAGATAACTAGCAAAGCAGTCAACCATTGGCAAGCAGAGCACACAAAATAAAAATACCCAATTTATATAAAATATAAAAAGGGTAACTGAGTGAGTTTAACTCACCTTGGTTCATTGTCGCTAAAACAGTTCGGGTTTTCGGTTAAATTAAACGACGTTTAATTTAACGAGAAATTCCAGTAGCTTCTATTCCTGTTCAGATCAGTTCCAGAACATAGTATCCGACATTGCGGTTCCAACGCTGCTACTTTCGTCCCATTTTTTTTGTTAAATACCAATTGGGCTGACAGTATCAGTTCTCCCCTTTTGTTCTGGTTTGGAATCCAATCCATCTCCTTCGGTTCTCTTTGTCTCCTTCATTTCTAACCCAGAAAACCATTCGAACTTCCCATCCAAACACACCTTGCTGATGTCTTCCGAATACCGTGACTCCCCTTCCACCTTTTCTGACTTCACGTTTAGAACCCAAACACCCAATCTTCACTGCATTTCAGGACCCTTTGATGCGTCCCATATTCTCACATATTCAAGGTACTGCTTCAACCATATAATACATCACCGCATGTCCTTGTTCCCATCCCCTACTGTTGCGCTTTTCATTCCAGTACCCCCCTCTTTTCCTTTCAACGCATTCCCCTTTTTTTTTCGACAGATGAGGGAAAGAGCAAAAAGAAATAGCACGGATTGCCGGTGAAAAGAAGAAAAACAAAGAAAGAAGTTGGGAAGGAGCTCTGTATAAATAGTGGAGAATACGTGGGTGCCAAGAATACGTGCCAGCAAAGTAAACGTGGGTAAAAGGGAATCGATTGTTTGGTGGCCAAGGCATCGAAAAACTTTGGCTTGCAAGGAACGGCTGGTTTGGCATGTGGGGAAAGCTTTATGAATATAAATTTGATTTAGCTAAGCTTAAAGGTAAAGTATCGTATCAAACAAACCCATATGATTTCTGTTTACTGATAAAAAGGCTAATCTTGGTGTAAAAAGATATTCCGGATCCAATGGGACAAGTTTCGTCGCAACCCGAGGTCGTTTGAAAAAATTTCCTTTATAAAACCAGAAATGAACACGCGTTTAACTTTTCCACGGTCACCAGATAAATCAAATCAACTTGAAACCTGTATATCTTACAATAACTTTTCGATACGAACCCAACGGCACTAGTTTCGTCGCATTCTGAGACGGTTTGCCCGATAGGCTGTTTTTACCCCGAACCGCCCTACCCTTTTTAACGCCAAATTTCTCGATCTCTAAAAATAACAAACTATATACCTATCCTGACTCTAATCGACGATACGAATTCAACGGAACTAGTTTCGTGGCCTAATTCGATCGTCTGCTCAAGTTACACTCAAATATCCTTTTATTTATTTAAATACGCGTTATATAAAATGAACGGGCGTTTATGGCTACCGTGACCACATACGATATCGGTTTTCCACGCAACTCAACACCGTGCAATAATTTAACGTTACGGTCCCAATGAAACTGGTTTCATCGAAAACAGAGTCCGTTTGCAAAACGGCTAATTTAAAGGCCTATAATTAAATAACGGTTTTCCATAGCGACTATTTCAAAATTTGATTTGGCCATAAATATCAACCTATAGCACGAAATCTGGATTTTTCTCTTTCATATGAAAGCTATCACCAATACGGCTCCAACGTGTCTTGTTTCACAGAAATCCGACTTATATCGAATCCTGTATTCTCAGTTGAAGTTCAAAACTCCAATTTACGAACTGCACGCCATTTTCAAGCTCGAATTTATATTATATATAAATTATAACGTTCAACTTCGTTTCAATAACGAATTAAGTATTAAATTCCATTAATATTCCCAACATAATATTTAAAACTAATTTTAAATATTCATATTCAAATGGTCGAAAAACACGGGTCGTTACATTCTTCCCTCCTTAAAATAATTTCGTCCTCGAAATTGCTAAGGTAAGGAAAAACGTTATAAACTCATTAAATTTCAAATCCAATTTTATATTAAATTAGAAACCAATTCAATACTGTAAATAAATATTTTCAAAAATATCGAAAATTTTCTAACACTTTAAATTTTCGAAAAATTTCGCCAGCACCTCCTCTGTACGGCTTAATCGGTACAACCACAACTCGCCTTTCTAGGCCTTCTCCAATCCAAAAGAAAATAAAACAGCCAAACGGCTTGCCAAATAGGCTCATAAATCACCAAACCCATATAAAAATAAACGTGTACCTTTTTGTCGGGCAAATCATTATATCCTTTTTTATCTGCTACCCTGACAGCTTATACAAATGCATTTCCAACAAAATTCCAACTTTATCCTCATAATCAAATCCTTCACGCGTTCAAGCCAAATCCCATTCTTAACTCAACTTCCATCCATTATCAATTTCAACTCTTTAACTTACCAGTCCAACACCATTTCAGATTCCTGTCTCACAATCCAAAATCTGATCCTACTTGATATATTATATCCCGTTTCAATTTCTAATTAATTTGTTTCAATTCAATTCATATTTGCTTTCACAATTTCCATTTACAATTTTTGCCTTTGTTCAAACAATTTCCCTGGAAGTTTTTAAATAGTTCAACTCTTTTAAAAATCAAATATTCCTTTTAAGGATTCAAAACAACTTGGTTTTTCTCAGCGCAATTCAAAACAAGATTTTTTTTTTTGTAGTAATCCGTCACTTAGAACTCAGAAATGAACACTGAAGATGTGGCCAGCATCATCAGAGTTATTTCCCAGCTATCGAAGTGAGTTCAATACTATATCACTTATCAAACCATATTTAAACACTTCCATTTTGAAATTTATTTCAAAATATCATTCACGATGCTTGTAAACCAAATTTAAAATCTCCCAGGATCTTAAAATTCCCATATATTTAATGCAAAATTCTTTTTCACACTTTTCTAAGTTTTCACAATTTCAATCTAAATTCTGATTTAAATTGAGATTTAATTCATCTGACTGATTTATTACATTTCCACTAATCCTGACTAGTTATTTATAACCATCTTGATTATAATCTGATTCAATTATATTAACAAATTAACACAACCAATATATACATTATAATAATTTTAATATATATACCTTGCTAATATCAAAATATATTTCGGGTAAAAATTTCCATTTACCCTCTTTCAAAAACATACTGTGTCGAATTATTCTGTTCAAGAGTTTAGAAACACTTATCGACACAGTTTGCATTACTGTATCGACCAGAATTCATAAACTACTCGACAAACCAATCAACACAATATAAGACAGTTTTTATAACAATTTACAAATACGTGCTCATATATATACACTCAAACTCAATCTAGGGTATTACTAACCCCATCTCTACTGAGTCACGCCACAGAGCCAAGGTACTTACTTAACCTTCAGCTCTGATACCACTGTAACGAACTGGGATTTTCGACTCCGAAAATCAACATCAAACTACCATGTTGAATATTCAGACATCGAACATTCCAGATCATTAATAGAAAGAAGTTAGAGGGTGAGAATAGATAAGGTAGAAATATTGAATAGAAGAAGAAGAGGAAAGCAACACCACACACAGAGTCTCACATCGCAGCGGAACAAAATATAATACAGAAATAACCTTTATTGAAAGCTTTTGAAATACTTACAATATCAGAGTACACATCTGGACAGTGATACTCATCTGTCCTCATATAACACACAGCGGAATAGTAATATCATACGTCTGGACTCTTCCAGCTCGTCTCTTCACAGCAGTCGATAACCTGAACCTGTACACCCCGGGCTAACCCGAGTATCTACAAAACACTGGGTCAGTCTGGTGAACCAGAGTGAGATAAACTCGCACAGTAATAAGGGTAAATCATCCAATCATGATTTTAGAGTTCAAAAATCTTTTCAAAAGAAAAGGATAATCGTAAGACCAAATCCACACATAAACACGAACGGTTTTTATCTTACGATAACCCAAAACAGTTTTGAAACTAATATCTTGTCTGATATTATAATAATGTCTAAATACAAGTAATTAACAAACTAGTGGAACGCTTGCATCTCACGCTCCACATATATAGTATACAATCAAAACCGCAGGCGCTTATTGGGAATTGGATTCCGACTTGACAAGGTATGGGTCCACCTTCCGATAGTGTATCTCTAGAGACGAATACACTGGGTTCAACAAGAACTTCTTGCAACCCAGCCCTCACATGACCGACCCCTCATTTCGCTTGAGAGTATCGAATGTATATCACCGACGGTTGGGATCAGCAACCGTCTCCCGATAAGGGACAGCATCGAAACATAGATACAAGAAACAATAGGATTTTCTCTAGATAGGTGATTATACACCCTAATGGGAGCGACCCACATAGCCATGTTGCCTGCCCGATTTTTGTCATTTCCCGGTTTATGAGGCTTGAGGTCAGAATTAACTCTTGACATCTGGTTGCCATTTACTTTGAATGCCACATCGTCAAATCCATCAGATATCACTAATTGATATCCACAAAAATACTCTAGCTGGAAGCTAAGAGAGCGGCAATTCTCCGCCAACAACCATAGCACGTTTGAAGAAATCAACGTACGTGATCCTTTGGAAATACTCTGTCAGACATTCGTCCATATACGTCATCCAGGAACAGGATGAACCGAAGGCACTCTCCTACCGCATCCAATATAGGAATCACCCCATGGATCAGTAGCGAGAAGTCCTTGCAACCCGTTGATTCCAACCACGACAGAATCACAGCTTTCCTCTGCTTGCCAGGCAGAGAATATTAGTGGTTCTTCCGTTTATGAAGATCCACGGTCTTCAATGCTCCATCTCGATCATCTTCTGAGATCTTCACGTATTTGTTGGACGGAATGGTTTTCGAATATAAATTCGATCCCGGTCTTTCCATACCAACAATCGTATTGGACAGATTTGATAGTCGGTGTTTTAACCATCAAAATATACAGTGTTTCAATCATGACACTCCAACGAGTTCACTGGTTAAGCATTCAGCATTACCTGGCCTTTAAACACTTGATTTACTTTGTTAAATCAAAACTTCTAACTCTGTTAATATTTAAAAAAATACGATATTTGAATAACTCTAATTCGATTTAACTCTAATCGATTAACTCTAATTAATTAACTTTAACCGGTTAATTCTAATTGACCAATTCGACCTAACACCATTCGCTTGACTCTAGATCACAGCGATCACAATGGTTACGCCTGATTCCCTCAGGAAACATCCGACCGCCGTAGGCTATCTGCAGCCCTGCGAATTACGCTAGCAGTCGTACGCAATGGCAACTTACCTTGAATACTATGTTTGACTAACTCTAGCTCGAATAACTATATTCGATTACCCACTTAAATCTTCTTTCAAATCATCTTTTAAATTCGGAAATCCATTAGTTTTAACAAAGAAATTTATAACACATATGTTATAACAATAGCGTTATAATTACTATTTAGTTTTACAAAACAACAGCGCTATAATCGCCGTTTAGATTTACAACCCATTTACTATAGCAAAAGCGCTACAATCGCTATATAAGATTTACAAAACATATATTATAATAACAGCGCTAAAATCGCTGTTTAGATTTTCAAAACATATCCACTAACGTCTCTTACGATTACCAACTAATACTATCTTCAGATAATTCCGATGTTGTTCAAGTTGGGGTATTTTAGTTACCTCTCAGACCTTGATCAACAACGTTCTTATCCTCCGATAAACATAAGTTGTAATCAAAATCAATATTTCATTCTAGTCTCAAACAAACTCCATTTAACTATTGGATTTGGTTATACAACCCTATAACTCAGTTCTTTACCCAGATTCGCTTATTTCCAATCTCCTTTCAAAATTATTCGACCATTTTCCCATTTTGAAATCTCATTTAAAATTCTCCTTTTTACTTGATCTTGTTTTCAAGTAACGTTAAATAAAATTAACGCCTTAACACGTAAACCTCATTTACACGACCCTGGTTTATATAAACCCTTTACCTTAATTCACATAATTAAACAACACTTAAATTTAAGTTATCATCTTCGCTTGAAATCCTCTTTTTACATCATTATAAACATTTTAGCTTTAAATATAAAACCCGCTCATAGATTCCTTTCACAATCCAACTTGGATTACACTTCTCTTCGATTTCTTTTCAAAAGTAGTCTTCTAAATTCTTATTAAAACAATAATTTTCTTTACTCATTAACTACTTCAGTAGTTAATTTCTTTATTTACTAAAATAAATAGAAAATCCTTTTTAAAGATCTTGTTTAAAGTTAAAACAATATTCTTCAACTATTTCATTTCGCAATTTCGAAACAAACTAATTTGATATTCGATTCCAGTTTAAATGGTCAATTTTGTCAAGCCAAAATTCGATTATCTCGTAACTAATCCCAATTAACCTTCACCTTAAATTAATTAAAAATATAATTAATTTAAATTATTTCCCTTAATTGTTTTCTTTTCAAAACAATTATCAAAGTTTAACCATTCGATTCATTCTCTATTCTCATTCTTTGTAAATCTGATTAACATCAGAATTTACTTTATAAAATAAATTACTGACAAATCAAATCTTAAATAAATGAAATATTTATTTAATTCTCTTTAATACTTTTGTTCAAAATAATACATTTTTTTCCAAAATCTAACTCCAGTTATAAAGTAAATTTTATAACTTCATGTTTATCGACTCACCTAACGGTGAATCCATATCTATAAACCGATTGACTTTATAGGCCATACGCTGCCAAATACTTAACCAATATCACCTATTGGTTCAAACCAAACAGATGTTGAATATTCAATTAATAAACAACCATCAAATCAATCACACAAACAGATCAGTTCATATATGATAATATGAAAATAAATAATACATTTGAGGGATCCGGTTGGGTCCCTCCAACCTGTTCTTCCCTGTATTCAAATGGTTATCTCAAATCAGACCATTCAGTTTTGTTTAACTGATAACACTAAATAGCAACCATTTAACATCAACCACAAGCAATTCAAACAATTCAACCATTTAAACACGTTTATAAATAAACGTGACCAACCAAGGTGAGTCACCTTTATTGGAACCAATCGTTAAAAATAACGATTTGGTATTTCACTGAAATTAAACACAGTTTAATTTCATTGGTTAAATCAACAGTTAAATAGATAATTAGCAAAGCAGTCAACCATTGGCAAGTAGAGCACACAAAATAAAAATACCCAATTTATATAAAATATAAAAAGGGTAACTGAGTGAGTTTAACTCACCTTGGTTCATTGTCGCTAAAACAGTTCGGGTTTTCGGTTAAATTAAACGACGTTTAATTTAACGAGAAATTCCAGTAGCTTCTATTCCTATTCAGATCAGTTCCAGAACATAGTGTCCGACATTGCGGTTCCAACGCTGCTACTTTCGTCCCATTTTTTTTGTTAAATACCAATTGGGCCGACAGTATCAGTTCTCCCCTTTTGTTCTGGTTTGGAATCCAATCCATCTCCTTCGGTTCTCTTTGTCTCCTTCATTTCTAACCCAGAAAACCATTCGAACTTCCCATCCAAACACACCTTGTTGATGTCTTCCGAATACCGTGACTCCCCTTCCACCTTTTCTGACTTCACGTTTAGAACCCAAACACCCAATCTTCACTGCATTTCAGGACCCTTTGATGCGTCCCATATTCTCACATATTCAAGGTACTGCTTCAACCATATAATACATCACCGCATGTCCTTGTTCCCATCCCCTACTGTTGCGCTTTTCATTCCAGTCCCCTCCTCTTTTCCTTTCAACGCATTCCCCTTTTTTTTTCTTTTTTTTTTCGACAGATGAGGGAAAGAGCAAAAAGAAATAGCACGGATTGCCGGTGAAAAGAAGAAAAACAAAGAAAGAAGTTGGGAAGGAGCTCTGTATAAATAGTGGAGAATACGTGGGTGCCAAGAATACGTGCCAGCAAAGTAAACGTGGGTAAAAGGGAATCGATTGTTTGGTGGCCAAGGCATCGAAAAACTTTGGCTTGCAAGGAACGACTGGTTTGGCATGTGGGGAAAGCTTTATGAATATAAATTTGATTTAGCTAAGCTTAAAGGTAAAGTATCGTATCAAACAAACCCATATGATTTCTGTTTACTGATAAAAAGGCTAATCTTGGTGTAAAAAGATATTCCGGATCCAATGGGACAAGTTTCGTCGCAACCCGAGGTCGTTTGAAAAAATTTCCTTTATAAAACCAGAAATGAACACGCGTTTAACTTTTCCACGGTCACCAGATAAATCAAATCAACTTGAAACCTGTATATCTTACAATAACTTTTCGATACGAACCCAACGGCACTAGTTTCGTCGCATTCTGAGACGGTTTGCCCGATAGGCTGTTTTTACCCCGAACCGCCCTACCCTTTTTAACGCCAAATTTCTCGATCTCTAAAAATAACAAACTATATACCTATCCTGACTCTAATCGACGATACGAATTCAACGGAACTAGTTTCGTGGCCTAATTCGATCGTCTGCTCAAGTTACACTCAAATATCCTTTTATTTATTTAAATACGCGTTATATAAAATGAACGGGCGTTTATGGCTACCGTGACCACATACGATATCGGTTTTCCACGCAACTCAACACCGTGCAATAATTTAACGTTACGGTCCCAATGAAACTAGTTTCATCGAAAACAGAGTCCGTTTGCAAAACGGCTAATTTAAAGGCCTATAATTAAATAACGGTTTTCCATAGCGACTATTTCAAAATTTGATTTGGCCATAAATATCAACCTATAGCACGAAATCTGGATTTTTCTCTTTCATATGAAAGCTATCGCCAATACGGCTCCAACGTGTCATGTTTCACAAAAATCCGACTTATATCGAATCCTGTATTCTCAGTTGAAGTTCAAAACTCCAATTTACGAACTGCACGCCATTTTCAAGCTCGAATTTATATTATATATAAATTATAACGTTCAACTTCGTTTCAATAACGAATTAAGTATTAAATTCCATTAATATTCCCAACATAATATTTAAAACTAATTTTAAATATTCATATTCCAATGGTCGAAAAACACGGGTCGTTACATTAGGGCACACTTACTGAACTAATTGTAAGAGGTTCACTCTGATAATGGCGAGGGATGTTGATGGCGCATTCCAACCGGGTCATGTGCGTGCATAGATCCGGTCTGCTTTGAGGATGTAAGATACCGTGACAACTGTAAATAGGTCTGTGTCTATAGGTTGTCACTTTAGGGAGTGATACACCCTTCTGTGGGGCCGACACAGGGTATTTATGTATTAGGGAGCCGATCGCTTAGGGTAGAATTTAGGGTACACTTGGTTATGTCTGTTTCTCTTGGGGTACCGTCTGTTTCTGTTGGGTTGGTAACACCTATCTATTTCTATGTGGTACCGTCTGTTGGGGTGGTAAAGGCCCATTACTAGTGTACACCTAATTATAATATTCTGTTTCTGTAGGGATTATTCTTGTAATAACCCGGAAATGCGGGCCAGTTTAAAATTTTTATTTTGGCAATTTTAACGAATTTTGAATATTTAAAATGAATTATTTTAAATAATATCGACGAGAAATTTATTTTGAAACGAATTCGACGTATATATTTATATACGTCGTCGTTAGAATATAAATATTTATTTTAAATTATAAAAGGAATTGAAAATGGCGCGGTAGTTCGATAATTCGATTTCAAACTTCAATTGAATGTACCGGGTGCAAAACAATCCGGATTTTAACGAAACCAAAACATTAGGATCTAATTGATAATATCTTTCCAAAGAATCCGACAAATCGAAATTTCATAGCGGGAATCAAAAGATATGTCCAGTTGATAATTCTGAATAGTCGCTATGGAATTCAGGCCCTTAAAAATAGACATTTTGCAAACAACCTCGGATTTCGACGAAACCACTTTTGTTGGGTCCGTGATATCAAGTTATTGCTAGATTCCAAATTTTATAATTTTTCGAATCAATATGTGAGCGTGGCAAAGGAAAACGCGTTTGACCAGTTTCAGTTGATTTTAATCGACTAGAAAATGGCCATTTTTCCAATGGTCTCAGAATTTGACGAAATTAGTTTCGTTAGGACCGTATCGTCAATATGAAGCTAGAAAATATTTTTCTGGAATTTTTCGAGTCCGTATGTGGCCCCGGTAATTTGAAATGTATGTTCAAGTTGAATATATATAGATTTATACTTTAATCTCAATCAAAACTGATCGTAACAAGCGAATTGGCCTACGAAACATATCCCATGGCGTTTGGAATGGGGGTAATTAGCTAGAGACGACAGTCAGTGGGTTTCGTTTCGAGTTCGACAATAAAAGTTACCTTTTTGAAGAGAAAATAATAATAATAATAATATATATTCACTCAGACCCCCCTTTTCATTTTCCCCAAAACCCCCTCAAACTCAAAAAGGAAATCACACCCCCATTTACCAGCCGTCGCCTCCTTGCTGGCCGCGCCACCGCCGCCATGGAGCCCCGCCGTCGCGCTTAGGGCTGCCGCACCCCCTGAGCTCCAGCATCGATCGTCTCTCCACTTCGATTGAAGACCCAAACCCTTACCCGAGCCCTAGCCACCACCGTTAAACCCCTGCCGCGCCCTACCTCGCTCCAAACCTCCGCTGCCACCCTCCCTCTTCTTTCCCCCTCCCCAATCTGCGAGTACCCGACGACCTAGCACGCAGCCCACCGCACTCGAAGCCAACGACGATCCACCCCTGACCCTCATTCCCTCTCACGCTCACTCCTCTTCTAATCCACGAGGTCAGCCCCCAACTCTTCGATAAGCAAAGGTAAATTTTTAAAATATTTTATTTTCTTTGATGTAATTAGTTAAACAAAAAAAACATACATAGTAAAATCAGTTTTAAAAATAAAATGGCATTGTATAAAGATAGGATTTTAGATTATATAAAAATATGATTTTTATGAATATAGAAATCTGATTTTTAGACCTAGAAAGGTATGATTTTTACTTATGTAAAGGCGAGATTTTTATATTTTAGAAAGAATTAAAATTCGATTTTTAAAATATAGAAGATATAAAAATCTGATTTTTATATAATGTAGATAATAAAAATATAATTTTTATATGATAGGAATGTTAAAAATATAATTTTTATACTAGTGGCATAGTAAAAATATGTTTTTTATTTAGATAGAGTTATAAAAATATAATCTTTGTTGTACATGTAGCGATATAAAAATATAATTTTTATTGAATGTAAAGAATAAAGATATAATTTTTAATGAATGTAAAGGGTAAAAATATAATTTTTATCGAATGTAGATAATAAAAATATAATTTTTATATACTAGAGATTATAAAAATATATTTTTTATAAGATAGAGAATATAATAATACGATTTTTATATATGTGGTAGCGAAAAGATTTGATCTTTATAAATATAGCGGAGTGATAAAAATGTGATTTTTAAATGTGAACAGTGTGACAAAGACTATGTTGGAAGTATGGGCAAATCCAGACTGTTCATAAATTTAGAAATAAAACTGGAGGAGTGGACCCCTCGGTGAGAACTTCTCACCTTTTAAAATTCCTTTTTTCTAGTTATATTATTATATATGCTAGGATGCAGACGGTGTTTAGTAGCACCCGACACCCGTCGTCCACAGACCATGGACGGCTTGTATGCTTGTTTGTTGTGGTGTGAAAATTGTTTGTGATGTTGATGTGAAAAAGATAATAAAATATATTCATAGGTTGAATAAAATAATTTGGTCGTTAAAAATATAATTTTTAACGTGAATATGAATGAATAAATATTCATTTACAAACCAGACGGTTTGTTTATGTACACATATTTGAAGGACATTGATCGGGACGATAAATTTTACACATCGCCCAACTGCACAAATAAAAATCGGTGTTTGTTGATTTGAAACCCCACACGGGTATTGGGATAATTCATGACATACACTAATCCCAATAATTAGTTGTATGTCGATCGATTGATTGACAGGCTGTTATAAGCGTTAGATATCTATATTTGATGCTTATACAGTGTAGTGCACTTTGGATGATGGTTGATTATTTATCGTTGTTATTATATACATGTGTTGTATGAAATCCATCTAATTAACTTTATATGGTGATTGATTGAGCCTCATTCCAATCGGGAAAATAAAGAATATTATAAAATAAAGGTTCATGTGTTGACAATACTCATCCGTTGAGATTAGTCATGTGTTGAATGAAATATTTTAACAATAAAATTTACATCTTTATCATTATAAAATAAAGGTTCATGTGTTGACAGTACTCATCCGTTGAGATTAGTCATGTGTTGAACGAAATATTTTAATAATAAAATTTACATCTTTATCATATATGAAATTAGAAATTAACTGGAAAATAGATGAGATGAGTGGTCCCCTGGATATTGATTTGATGTTGGTTTCAGCCTTCGGGGTTAATATTTAGGGAATCGTTCTCTTACTAATTTACGGTTGGAGTCTGATTTGATATCAAACGATAGATACCATAATTTTTATAAAATATATTAAATAACAAAAAGAGTCACACGTGGATAGTACTCATTCGTTGAGATTAGTCGTGTGTTGACAAAAATATAGATTCACGTATTGAATAGGATAAATATTCATTGGTTGAATAGAATAACGGAATTATTGAAATATATAAAGCCGTGTTGATTAGAGATACGCTATTTTGACACGAACGATATTTATATCGATTATATTCGTTTTTATAATTTGAATTGAATAGAAGATGAATTGAATTTGAATTGAATAGAAAATGAATTGAATTTGAATTGAATAGAAAATGAATTGAATTTGAATTGAATAGAAAATGAATTGAATTTGATTTGAATAGAAAACAAATTGAATTTGATTTGAATAGAAAACGAATTTGATTTGAATTGAATAGAAAACGAATTTGATTTGAATTGAATAGGAAACCGAATTTGATTTGAATTGAATAGAAAATGAATTGAATTTTATTGAATAGAAAACGAATTGAATTTGATTTGAATTGAAAACGAATTTGATTTGAATTGAATAGAAAACGAATTTGATTTGAATTGAATAGGAAACCGAATTTGATTTGAATTGAATAGGAAAACGAATTTGATTTGAATTAAATAGAAAACAAATTCGAATTGAATTGAAAAGAAAACGAATTCGAATTAAATTGAATTGAAAAGAAAATGAATTCGAATCGAATTAAAATCGATTTGAATTGAAATCAAATAGAAATGAAAGTAAAAAGGATTTATAATAGAAAATTCAATTTTGATTTGAATTTGAAATAAAGGTTGAAATTGTTTTTGAAACGAATTCAAAACTATTTATAAAATTCGTTTTAAAACAGAAATCGACGAAATATATATTATATAATATAATGGTCTGAATAGAACGCGCCGCACCGCGGCAGTTCGTAAATTTCGACCATTTATTTCGAATGGACATTACGGGAGATCCGACCGTCGGATTCTCCTAAAACCGGAACCGGTGGGTTCGTATCGAAAAGAGCTTTCTAACGAATATTAGAAATTTAAAATCTAACCGTTGGATTTGGAGATACGTCCAAATCAAATTTGGAAAAGGTCGCTGTAAGTGCAGTTCGATGGCCGTTGATGGAAATCGACTGTACGGGCCTTGATAAAATTATTAAAAATATCAATAATTTGTGTAGAATCATAAGAAATGATTTGGGAAAAATTGGGATGAAAAACTCCATATTTGAAAGGATAAAAATAGATTTTTATCGAAATGAACTAGTTTTGAACTAAAATTAAACCCATTTATTTTTAAATAAATAAATTGGATTTGAAACGAGTTTTAAATAGAATTTATTTGTGGGTTTATCGTGAACGGTGTTTTAAATAACACTAGTTCTTTAACCCGATAATAAATAGAATGTGATTTGGGTTTATCGTGAACTGTGTTTTAAATGACATTAGTACTTTAACGCAGTAAAAGGAGTTTTAATGAATCTGGAATTAGATTAAAATGTGAATTGATGATTTAAATTATCAAATTTGGAAAATGAGCGAGAATGGAGTATCACCAGTTTTGCTCCAAGCGATAGTTAAATCTTTAATTAGATTTGAACGTGAAATGGTAATTAAATTTACCGATTACACCACGGTGTTAGATATGGAGTATTACCAGTTTTGCTTCATGGGATGAATAGGTTGGGATTGGGAAATAAAATAAATAATTACTTCGGTGTGGTTCGCTAATCTCGACTAGTTTGGAAAACCATAATTTGGTTTGAAATGACATCCAAAGGAAGATTAAAGAATAAATTCAAAGAATTTATCTTTGATAAAATTAATGGGAACCTTTCCCTAAGAATTGAAATTTAGAAACTAGCTGTAGGTTAGTTAAGAAGAATGGTTTCCTGGGTATTGATCTGATGTTGGTTTCGGCCTTCGGGGTTAATATTTGGGGAATTGCTCTCTTACTGATTTATGGTAAGTGACTGATGAATTGGAATGAGGCGTATGTTGTGTTTGTGTAACATTTGTTTTTAACATACGCGGGTTGTTCGGAAAGGCCGGGTTTATACCCATTCTGAATAACCGATTCGACGGCAAGTCGAAGATGAAGACAGTGGTTGAAGAAAGGAAGTC
This sequence comes from Allium sativum, assembly GCA_030737875.1. Taxonomy (NCBI): domain Eukaryota; kingdom Viridiplantae; phylum Streptophyta; class Magnoliopsida; order Asparagales; family Amaryllidaceae; genus Allium; species Allium sativum. The sequence goes on along the minus strand of CM060911.1, from coordinate 103,320,564 downwards.
TTCACATCGTTTGGGTGATTACTGATGATCTTGATTGGGTTGTACACCCAAGATGAGGGAATGAGTTAGTGGTCGTCCAGACGTACTTGGAGATCGATGGATATGCGAGGGAAGTGCCTCCGGTTTCGTTCAGACCCAGAACGAACTTGTAAATGGATTGTGTATCTGACATTGGATTTTATTCTGTGTTGATTGATTTCTGTTAAATATATATCTGTTTGGCGGCGAAGAATTTATTCTCTTGCTTAACGCCCTTCTCTGAGACGTACGAGCTTATATATCGATAGATATCAATCGCATGGCATGAATTGCCTATGTGGCACGCTGAGTTGCATGGATCAAGGCTTCTGTTGAAAAGCAAAGTCTTTTGGTTGATGATCAAATCACAACCTTTGTGGCGCAGCTTTGTGTTTAGCGTGGATTCACGAGCCTCACACCTCAGTATGAGTCAAAAACAGGATACGGACCGTTGGGAGAACACGACGTTTCTTTCTAGCTTTGGTGGTGTCAGTGACTTACCAGCCCTAACATTTATAAACTTTTCACCTTTGTGGTTGTTGGAACGAGGCGCCTCGATTGTAGGTCTGTAAGGACCGGGAAACGTGTGTTCAGGAATAAGTAATCCTCAAACGTAAGAGAGGACCGGCCCAACTGATCCAAATGGCTGCCCAGAGTGCGTAGTCCTGAGCATTTGCTAGAGTGTCTCGAAGCGGAGAGGAGCTTGCCCCTTGCCTCGACTCATGACGGAAATCCAATTTCCAATACGTGTATTTCGGTTTTATTTGTAGAGCCTAGTATGGCGATATGATAGATGGTACCCATGCCGCCTAGGATTGATATTTATGATTGAAAATGTTTTGACACTATACACTTATTATAGTATCAAATGATTTGTTTTAAACGTATTAAGCATTTTGGATATTATAAGGGAAAACCTATCCTCCGGCTTGCGTTGCATTGTGTGATGAGACCAAGGTCTTATAATAGCTTCATTTTTCGAAAAAGCATTGCGCTGTTTATTCTATGCACTGGTATTCTTGGGAGGAAACCCGTTCCGTGTTATACGGCGTGGTCCCTTGAATTACTCTCTTTTAAAGTAAAGCTTTAAATAACTGTTTTAGTTCTCACACCAGTCACATGACTGACCTTGAGTTTATTGTTTTAACCTAAACTCTGGGTGCCCTTATTTTCGACACGGGCAGCTAGTAGTTTTGGTTTTGCAGATTTATATTCATAGGATCCTGATTTACAGCTGGAACGATGCTCGGAAAGCTCTGTATCCGTGTATCACTTTCAGTTGTGCTTTGTATTATTTTCCGCTGCTATGTAATGTATTGTAATCTCTGATATTTGTCGAATGTAATTTATTCAATTATACTCTGTATATTCTTGTATCTGATGGAATTGTTGTAATATCAATGAAATGTTCTTCCGTCTGCGTTCTTTTATGTGTTGTTCTCAAAGTATCCGCTCTTTCCTTCATGGGGAAGTAACGGGTTCTTACAGTGGTATCAGAGCTTTGGTTTACAGAGCTCGAGAACAAGACACATTAGAACCATACAAAAGAATTCATCAGATATTGGATTAGTAATATCCAATTAGAATGACTCGTTAGAGATAGGATCAGTAGTATCCTAGAACAAGTGTGAACAATATATTTTTCAAATGAAAACAATTTTGTTTTGAAAATTTAAACCATTTTATACATAGTTGAATATTGTTTATTTTGAATTTGTACAATCTAGTATATAAAGATTTTGCATATACGCGTCATGAACGTATATTCGAAGTTTCAATATATTGGATAGATATAGAATCACATTCTAGTCGCCCGGAGATGGTACTGATAATTGTCATGACATCATCAATATTTGCGTTCGTGTTTTGAAGGTGTGATATCTATATATTTCCATTAGACTGGTGTGAGAACCAAAACTTATATAGCTAGAATACATTGTTGTGATTTGGCATCAAAAACATGATTTCTGTATATGTATCAAATTTATGAATTTGAAACGTTAATCCACTAATTGATTGATGTTTGTGTTGTTTGTTTATTTGTTTGATAATTTTGAACCATTATGCCTAACAGAATCAAATATTGAATATTATTGAAAATTGGTCGCATTTGCTTGCATATACATGTACTTACATTGAACAGGTCATAGCAAGGAGGCTAGAGCAGAGAATAAAATCTGTTTGCCCGACAAATAGGTACATGGTTACTATAATTTACTGTTTTGTTTGGGTGATGATGATTTTATGAGCCGATTGGCCAGCCGCTTGGCTTTTTCTTTTTCTTTTTGAGATCAGAAGGCCTATATGGCAATTTCGGGATTTTCCCATGGCTCCCGGTGCAGGGGAGGTTATGGCGAAATTTTTCGAAAATTTAGGGTGTTAGCCAAATTTTTGAAAATTTTGAAAAGTTCTTAGAAACTAAAAAGTTGAAGAACTTAAGCCGTAACCAAAAATAATGGAAGTTGAGTTGGTTTGTAAAACAACTTTCGACTTTGTTCCTTTTCGGGGACGAAAAGTTTTAAGTGGGGGAGATTGTAATAACCCGGAAATGCGGGCCAGTTTAAAATTTTTATTTTGGCAATTTTAACGAATTTTGAATATTTAAAATGAATTATTTTAAATAATATCGACAAGAAATTTATTTTGAAATGAATTCGACGTATATATTTATATACGTCGTCGTTAGAATATAAATATTTATTTTAAATTATAAAAGGAATTGAAAATGGCGCGGTAGTACGATAATTCGATTTCAAACTTCAATTGAATGTACCGGGTGCATAACAATCCAGAATTTAATGAAACCAAAACATTAGGATCTAATTGATAATATCTTTCCAACGAATCCAACAAATCGAAATTTCATAGCGGGAATCAAAAGATATGTCCAGTTGAAAATTCTGAATAGTCGCTATGGAATTCAAGCCCTTAAAAGTAGACATTTTGCAAACGACCTCGGATTTCGACGAAACCACTTTTGTTGGGTCCGTGATATCAATTTATTGCTAGATTCCAAATTTCATAATTTTTCGAATCAATATGTGAGCATGGCAAAGGAAAACGCGTTTGACCAGTTTTAGTTGATTTTAATCGACTGGAAAATGGCCATTTTTCCAACGGTCTGAGAATTCGACGAAATTAGTTTTGTTAGGACCGTATCGTCAATACGAAGCTAGAAAATATTTTTCTGGAATTTTTCGAGTCCGTATGTGGCCCCGGTAATTTGAAATGTACGTTCAAGTTGAATATATATAGATTTATACTTTAATCTCAATCAAAACTGATCGTAACAAGTGAATTGGCCTACGAAACATATCCCATGGTGTTCGGAATGGGGGTAATTAGCTAGAGGCGATAGTCGGTGGGTTTCGTTTCGACAATAAAAGTTACCTTTTTGAAGAGAAAAAGTAATATATATATATATATATATATATATATATATATATATATTCACTCAGACCCCCCCCTTTTCATTTTCCCCAAAACCCCCTCAAACTCAAAAAGGAAATCGCGCCCCCATTTACCAGTCGTCGCCTCCTTGTTGGCTGCGCCACCGCCGCCATGGAGCCCCGCCGTCGCGCCTAGGGCTGCCGCACCCCCTGAGCTCCAGCATCGATCCTCTCTCCACTTCGGTTGAAGACCCAAACCCCTACCCGAGCTGTAACAACCCGAAAATCTGGGCCAGTTTAAAATTTTTATTTTGGCAATTTTAGCGAATTTTGAACATTTAAAATAGATTATTTTAAACAATATCGACGAAAATTTATTTTGAATATAATTCAAACGTATATATTTATATACGTCGTCATTAGAATATAAATAATTATAAATAGAATTGAAAATGGCGCGGTAGTTCGATAATTCGATTTCAATCTTCAAATGAATGTACCGGGTGCAAAACAATCTGGATTTTAGTGAAACCAAAAACATTAGGATCTAATTGAGAATATCTTTCCAACGAATCCGAAAAATTGAAATTTCATAGCGGGAATCAAAAGATACATCCAGTTGAAAATTCTGAATAGTCGCTATGGAATTCAGGCCCTTAAAAATGGGAATTTTGCAAACGACCTCGGATTTCGATGAAACCACTTTTGTTGGGTCCGTGATGTCAAATTATTGGTAGGTTTTAAATTTCATAATTTTTCGAATCAATATGTGAGCGTGGCAAAGGAAAACGCGTTTGACCAGTTTCAGTTGATTTTAATCGACTGGAAAATGGCCATTTTCCCAACGGTCTCAAAATTCGACGAAACTAGTTTTATTAGGACCGTATCGTTAATACGAAGCTGGAAAATATTTTTCTGGAATTTTTTGAGTTAGTATGTGGCCTCGGTAAATTGAAATGCGCATTCAAATTCAATATATAGAGTTATATGTTGATTTTGGCGGAAACCGATCGAAACAATCGAATCAGCTTACGATACATATCCCATTGTGTTCGGAATGGGGGTAATTAGCTATGGACGACAGGCGATGGCCCTCGTTTAGAGGTCGTATGTAAAAGTCAACTTTTTGAATTAAATAATTAAATAAAATAAAAAATATCCTCCTCTCTCTCCCTTTCTATACTATCTGCCCCCCCGTTTCGACTAAAATCAAAAATGAAAAAAAGGGGAAAGAGAAAGATGGGGGTGAGAAAACCGCCGCCCCCCCCCCCCCCCGATCGATCGCCGCCGCGCCTTAGAGGTGGGGCGCCACCTCCGAACCCTCCTCTTCTTCCCTTCTTCCTCCTCCTCCCCTGCTCCTTCCTGACGCGAAGACCCACCCCCAATCCGAGCCCAGACCCCACCGCACCCCCCTAAGGCCACCGCACCTCCCTCTGACCCGCCGCTCCTCTCTCTTCCCTCCCCCTTCCCTTTCCTCTTCTGCGACAGTCAACCCCCCCTCCGACAGTGAACGCTGCGCTTCTCCCTTCTATTTCTATATAAGTTTTTATTTTATTTTTCTATTTTCAGTTATCATTTTATTTGATTTTAAAACTGAATTTATTCGATAGGAAAATTAGAGATAGAATTTTTATTCGATCGGAGAGTTAAAGATATGATTTTTATATGATAAGGAAGTTAAAAATATAATTTTTATCGTATGTAAAGGTTGAAAATATAATTTTCACATTATATAAATAATAAAAATATAATCTTTTATATTATAGAAGAAATAAAAATATAAATCTTTATATTTGAAAAGGCGAAATCTTTAAAATTGAAAAGGCGAAATCTTTATATTTGAAAAGGCGAGATTTTCATATATTGAATAGCGAAGTAAAAATTCGATTTTTATATATTGAATAGTGAAGTAAAAATTCGATTTTTATATATTGAATAGCAAAGTGAAAATTCGATTTTTATATATTGAATAGCGAAGTAAAAATTCGATTTTTGTATATTGAATAGCAAAGTGAAAATTCGATTTTTATATATTGAATAGCAATGTAAAAATGTGATTTTATATATGTAGTGGCTACGGGCAACGAATGTGACAAAAGGCGAGAACGACAAGATTTTCTATAATAGAAGTGTCGTGGAGTTTGGATAGCTTTGGTGAGAACTTCTCACCTTTTAAAATCTCTTTTTCTAGTTATATATATATATATATACTAGGATGCCGACGGTGCTTAGTAGCACCTGACACCCGTCATCCACAGACCATGGATGGCTTGTTTGTTTGATTGATATGTTGTGAAAATTTGTTTGTGAAATTGGTGTGAAATAGAAATATAGATTCATGTGTTGAAATAAATAAATTATAGTTAAAAATATAATTTTAAACGTGAATGTGAATAAATAAATAATTATAAACAAATCGGCCGATTTGTTTATATACACTGATTTGGCTGATATTGATTGGGTCGATAAATTTTACACATCGCCCAACTGCACAAATAAAATCTGTGTTAGATTGTCTGAAACCCCACATGGGTATGGGGATAAAATACGGCATACACTAATCCCAATAATTAGTTGTATGTCGATCGATTGATTGACAGGCTGTTATAAGCATTAGAGATTTATATTTGATGCTTATACAGTGTAGTGCACTTTGGATGATGGTTGATTATTTATCGTTGCTATTATATACATGTGTTGTATGGAATCCATATAATTAACTTTATATGGTAATTGATTGGGCCTCATTCCAATCGAGAAAATAAAGAATATTATAAAATAAAGGTTCATGTGTTGACAGTACTCATTCGTTGAGATTAGTCATGTGTTGAACGAAATATTTTAATAATAAAATTTATATCTTTATCATATAGAAAATTAGAAACTAATTGGAAAACAGATAAGATGAGTGGTCTCCTGGATATTGATCTGATGTTGGTTTCGGCCTTCGGGGTTAATATTCAGGGAATCGTTCTCTTACTAATTTGCTATTAGAGTCTAATTTGAAATCAAACGATAGATACCATAATTTTTATAAAAAGTATTAAATAACAAAGATAGTCACACGTGGACAGTACTCATTTGTTGAGATTAGTCGTGTGTTGAAAAAAATATAGAATCATGTATTGAAAGAAATATAAATTCATTTGTTGAATGGAATAACGAATTTAGTGAAAAATATAAAGCCGTGTTGATTAGAGATGCGCCATTTTGACGCGAACGATATTTATATCGATTATATTCGTTTATAAATTTGAAATGAATTGAATTTGAGTATAATAGAAAATGAATTGAATTTGAATTGAATATATAACGAATTTGAATTGAAAAGAAAACGAATTTGAATTGAATATATAACGAATTTGAATTGAATATATAACGAATTTGAATTGAATAGAAAACGAATTTGAATTGAATATATAACGAATTTGAATTGAAAAGAAAATGAATTCGAATTAAATTGAATTGAAAGGAAAATGAATTCAAATCAAATTAAAATCGATTTGAATTGAAATCAAATAGAAATGAAAGTAAAAAGGATTTATAATAGAAAATTCAATTTTGATTTGAATTTGAAATAAAGGTTGAAATTGTTTTTGAAACGAATTCAAAACTATTTATAAAATTCGTTTTAAATAGTAATCAACGAAATATATATTATATATATTATATATATAATATAATGGCTTGAATAGAACGCGCCGCGCCGCGGAAGTTCGTAAATTTCAACCATTAACTTCGAGCGGACATTACGGGAGATCCGACCGTCGGATTCTCCTAAAACCAGAACCGTTGGGTTCGTATCGAAAAGAGCTTTCTAACGAATATTAGAAATTTGAAATCTAACGGTTGGATTTGGAGATACGTCCAAATCAAATTTGGAAAAGGTCGCTGTAAGTGCAGTTCGATGGCCGTTGATGGAAATCGACTGTACGGGCCTTGATAAAATTATTAAATATATCGATAATTTGTGTAAAATCATAAGAAATGATTTGTGAAGAATTGGGATGAAAAACTCCATATTTGGAAAGATAAAAATAGATTTTTATCGAAATGAACTAGTTTGAACTAAAATTAAAGCCCATTTATTTTTAAAATAAATTCGATTTGAAATGGGTTGTAAATAGAATTGATTTGTGGGTTTATCATGATCGGTGTTTTAAATAACACTTGTTCTTTAACCCGATAATAAATAGAATGTGATTTGGGTTTGTCGTGAACTGTGTTTTAAATGACACTAGTTCTTTAACCCAGAAAAAGGAGTTTTAATGAATCTGCAATTAGATTGAAATGGGAATTGATAATGAAAATTATTAAATTTGGCAAGTGAGTAAGAATGGAGTATCACCAGTTTTGCTCCAAAGCGATAGTTAAATCTTTAATTAGATTTGAACTTGAAATGGTAATTAATTTTATCGATAACACCGTGGTGTTAGGTATGGAGTATTACCAGTTTTGCTTCATGGGATGAATAGGTTGGGATTGAGAAATAAAATAAATAATTACTCCGATGTGATTCGCTAATCTCGACTAGTTTGGAAAACCATAATTTGGTTTGAAATGACATCCAAAGGAAGATTAAAGGATAAATTTTAAAGAATTTATCTTGGATAAAATTAATGGGAACCTTTCCCTAAAAATTGAAATTTAGAAACTAGCTGTAGGTTAGTTAAGAAGGATGGTTTCCTGGGTATTGATCTGATGTTGGTTTCGGCCTTCGGGGTTAATATTTGGGGAATTTCTCTCTTACTTATTTACTGTTAGTGACTAATGAATTGGATTGAGGCGTATGATGTGTTTGTGTAACATTTGTTTTTAATACACGCGGGTTGTTCGGAAAGGCCAGGTTTATACCCATTCTGAATAACCGATTCGACGATAAGTCGAAGATGATGACAGTGGTCGAAGACCGGACGTCTTCACAGCGTTTGGATAATTACTGATGATCCTGATTGGGCTGTACACCCAAGAGGATGGAAATAGTTGGTGGTCGTCCAGACGTACTTGGAGATCGATGGATATGCGAGGAAAGTGCCTCCGGTTTCGTTCAGACCCAGAACGAACTTGTAAATGGATTGTGTGTCTGACATTGGATTTTATTCTGTGTTGATTGATTTCTGTTAAATATATATCTGTTTGGCGGCGGAGAATTTATTCTCTTGCTTAACGCCCTTCTCTGAGACGTATGAGCTTAGAGGTTATATATCGATAGATATCAATCACATGGCATGAATTGCCTGTGTGGCACGCTGAGTTGCATAGACCAAGGCTTCTGTTGAAAAGAAAAGTCTTGTGGTAGATGATCAAAGCACGGCCTTCGTGGCGTAGCTTTGTGTATAACATGAATTCGCGAGCCTCACACCTCGGTATTAGTCAAAACGGAATAAGGACTGCAGGGAGAGCACGACGTTTCTTCCTAGCTTTGGTGGTGTTAGTGACTTACCAGCCCTGACATTTATATACTTTTCACCTATGTGGTTGTTGGATGAGGCGCCTCAATTTTAGGTCTGTAAGGGCCGGGAAACGTGTGTTCAGGAATTGCCAATCCTCAAACGTAAGAGAGGACCGGCCCTGAAGCATCCAGGGTTACCCAGAGTGCGTAGTCCTGAGGCATTTGCTAGAGTGTCTCGAAGCAGAGAGGAGCTTGCCCCTTACCTCGACTCATGACAGAAATCCAGTTTCCAATACGTGTATTGCGGTTTTAATTGTAGAACTAGTATGGCGACATGATATATGGTACCCATGCCGTCTATGATTTATATTTATGATTGAAATTGTTTTGACACTATACACTTATTATAGTATCAAATGATTTGTTTTAAACGTACCAAGCATGTTTGGCTATTATAAGGGAAAACCCTATCCTCCGGCTTGCGTTGCATTGTGTGATGGGACCTGGGTCTTATAATAGCTTCATTTTTCGAAAAAGCATTGCGTTGTTTATTGATATGCACTGGTATTCTTGGGAGGAAACCCGTTCCGTGTTATACGGCGTGGTCCCTTGAATTACTCTCTTTTAAAGTAAAGCTTTAAATAACTGTTTTAGTTCTCACACCAGTCACATGACTGACCTGGAGTTTATTGTTTTAACCTAAACTCTGGGTGCCCTTATTTTCGACACGGGCAGCTAGTAGTTTTGGTTTTGCAGATTTATATTCACAGGATCCTGGTTTACAACTGGAATGATATCCGGAAAGCTCTGTATCCGTATATCACCTTCAGTTGTGCTTTGTATTATTTTCCGCTGCTATGTAATTTATTGTAATCTCTGATATTTATCAAATGTAATTTATTCATTTATACTCTGTATATTCTTGTATCTGATGGAGTTGTTGTAATAACAATGAAATGTTCTTCCTTCTGCATTTTGATTTGTCCTGTTCTCACAGTAATTCGTTCTTTCTCATCTCTTCGGAGACCGGGGAAGTAACGGGTTGCTACGCGAGCCCTAACCACCACCGTTAAACCCCTGCCGCGCCCTACCTCGCTCCAGACCTCCGCTGCCACCCTCTCTCATCTTTCCCCCTCCTCAATCTGCGAGTACCCGATGACCTAGCATGCAACCCACCGCACCCGAAGCCAACGACGATCCACCCCTGACCCTCATTCCCTCTCACGCTCACTCCTCTTCTAATCCACGAGGTCAGCCCCCTACTCTTCGATAAGCAAAGGTAAATTTTTAAACGATTTTATTTTCTTTGATGTAATTAGTTAAACAAAAAAATATACATAGTAAAATCAGTTTTAAAAATAAAACGGCGTTGTGTAAAGATAGAATTTTAGATTATATAAAAATATGATTTTTATGAATATAAAAATCTGATTTTTAGACCTAGAAAGGTATGATTTTTACTTATGTAAAGGCGAGATTTTTATATTTTAGAAAGAATTAAAATTCGATTTTTAAAATATAGAAGATATAAAAATATGATTTTTATATAATGTAGATAATAAAAATATAATTTTTATATGATAGGAATGTTAAAAATATAATTATTATACTAGTGGCATAGTAAAAATATGATTTTTATTTAGATAGAGTTATAAAAATATAATCTTTGTTGTACATGTAGCGATATAAAAATATAATTTTTATTGAATGTAAAGAATAAAGATATATTTTTTATTGAATGTAAAGGGTAAAAATATAATTTTTATCGAATGTAGATAATAAAAATATAATTTTTATATACTAGAGATTATAAAAATATAATTTTTATAAGATAGAGAATATAAAAATATGATTTTTATATATGTGGTAGCGAAAAGATTTGATCTTTATAAATATAGCGGAGTGATAAAAATGTGATTTTTAAATGTGAACAGTGTGACAAAAACTATGTTGGAAGTATGGGCAAATCCAGACTGTTCAGAAATTCAGAAATAAAACTGGAGGAGTGGACCCCTCGGTGAGAACTTCTCACCTTTTAAAATTCCTTTTTTCTAGTTATATTATTACATATGCTAGGATGCAGACGGTGTTTAGTAGCACCCGACACCCGTTGTCCACAGACCATGGACGACTTGTATGCTTGTTTGTTATGGTGTGAAAATTGTTTGTGATGTTGATGTGAAATAGATAATAAAATATATTCATAGGTTGAATAAAATAATTTGGTCGTTAAAAATATATTTTTTAACGTGAATATGAATGAATAAATATTCATTTACAAACCGGACGGTTTGTTTATGTACACATATTTGAAGGACATTGATTGGGACAATAAATTTTACACATCGCCCAATTGCACAAATAAAAATCGGTGTTTGTTGATTTGAAACCCCACACGGGTATTGGGATAATTCATGACATACACTAATCCTAATAATTAGTTGTATGTCGATCGATTGATTGACAGGCTGTTATAAGCGTTAGATATCTATATTTGATGCTTATACAGAGTAGTGCACATTGGATGATGGTTGATTATTTATCGTTGTTATTTTATACATGTGTTGTATGGAATCCATATAATTAACTTTATATGGTGATTGATTGGGCCTCATTCCGATCGGGAAAATAAAGAATATTATAAAATAAAGGTTCATGTGTTGACAGTACTCATCCGTTGAGATTAGTCATGTGTTGAACGAAATATTTTAACAATAAAATTTACATCTTTATCATTATAAAATAAAGGTCCATGTGTTGACAGTACTCATCCGTTGAGATTAGTCATGTGTTGAACGAAATATTTTAACAATAAAATTTACATCTTTATCATATATTAAATTAGAAATTAACTGGAAAATAGATGAGATGAGTGGTCCCCTGGATATTGATCTGATGTTGGTTTCGGCCTTCGGGGTTAATATTTAGGGAATCGTTCTCTTACTAATTTACGGTTGGAGTCTGATTTGATATCAAACGATAGATACCATAATTTTTATAAAATATATTAAATAACAAAAAGAGTCACACGTGGACATTACTCATTCGTTGAGATTAGTCGTGTGTTGACAAAAATATAGATTCACGTATTGAATAGGATAAATATTCATTGGTTGAATAGAATAACGGAATTATTGAAATATATAAAGCAGTGTTGGTTAGAGATGCGCTATTTTAACACGAACGATATTTATATCGATTATATTCGTTTTTATAATTTGATTTGAATAGAAGATGAATTGAATTTGAATTGAATAGAAAATGAATAGAATTTGAATTGAATAGAAAATGAATTGAATTTGAATTGAATAGAAAACGAATTGAATTTGATTTGAATAGAAAATGAATTGAATTTGATTTGAATAGAAAACGAATTTGATTTGAATTGAATAGAAAATGAATTTGATTTGAATTGAATAGGAAACCGAATTTGATTTGAATTGAATTTGATTTGAATAGAAAACGAATTGGATTTGATTTGAATAGAAAACGAATTTGATTTGAATTGAATAGAAAACGAATTTGATTTGAATTGAATAGAAACCGAATTTGATTTGAATTGAATAGGAAACCGAATTTGATTTGAATTGAATAGAAAACGAATTCGAATTGAATTGAAAAGAAAACGAATTCGAATTGAATTGAATTGAAAAGAAAATGAATTCGAATCGAATTAAAATCGATTTGAATTGAAATCAAATAGAAATGAAAGTAAAAAGGATTTATAATAGAAAATTCAATTTTGATTTGAATTTGAAATAAAGGTTGAAATTGTTTTTGAAACGAATTCAAAACTATTTATAAAATTCGTTTTAAAACAGAAATCGACGAAATATATATTATATATATTATATATATAATTAAATGGCCTGAATAGAACGCGCCGCGCCGCGGCTGTTCGTAAATTTCGACCATTTATTTCGAATGGAAATTACGGGAGATCCGGTCGTCGGATTCTCCTAAAACCGGAACCTTTGGGTTCGTATTGAAAAGAGCTTTCTAACGAATATTAGAAATTTAAAATCTAACCATTGGATTTGGAGATACGTCCAAATCAAATTTGGAAAAGGTCGCTGTAAGTGCAGTTCGATGGCCGTTGATGGAAATCGACTGTACGAGCCTTGATAAAATTATTAAAAATATCAATAATTTGTGTAAAATCATAAGAAATGATTTGGAAAAAATTAGTATTAAAAACTCCATATTTGAAAGGATAAAAATAGATTTTTATCGAAATGAACTAGTTTTGAACTAAAATTAAACCCGTTTATTTTTAAATAAATAAATTGGATTTGAAATGAGTTTTAAATAGAATTGATTTGTGGGTTTATCATGAACGGTGTTTTAAATAACACTAGTTCTTTAACCTGATAATAAATAGAATGTGATTTGGGTTTATCGTGAACTGTGTTTCAAATGACATTAGTTCTTTAACCCAGTAAAAGGAGTTTTAATGAATCTGCAATTAGATTGAAATGTGAATTGATGATTTAAATTATCAAATTTGGAAAATGAGCGAGAATGGAGTATCACCAGTTTTTCTCCAAGCGATAGTTAAATCTTTAATTAGATTTGAACGTGAAATGGTAATTAAATTTACCGATAACACCACGGTGTTAGATATGGAGTATTACCAGTTTTGCTTCATGGGATGAATAGGTTGGGATTGGGAAATAAAATAAATAATTACTTCGGTGTGGTTCGCTAATCTCGACTAGTTTGGAAAACCATAATTTGGTTTGAAATGAAAAGATTAAAGAATAAATTCAAAGAATTTATCTTTGATAAAATTAATGGGAACCTTTCCCTAAGAATTGAAATTTAGAAACTAGCTGTAGGTTAGTTAATAAGAATGGTTTCCAGGGTATTGATCTGATGTTGGTTTCGGCCTTCGGGGTTAATATTTGGGGAATTGCTCTCTTACTGATTTATGGTAAGTGACTGATGAATTGGAATGAGACATATGTTGTGTTTGTGTAATATTTGTTTTTAATATACGTGGGTTGTTCGGAAAGGCCGGGTTTATACCCATTCTGAATAACCGATTCGACGATAAGTCGAAGATGAAAACGGTGGTTGAAGACCGGAAGTCTTCACATCGTTTGGGTGATGTAATAACCCGGTTTCCACATCGATCTTGAACTCGTTTAATTATAGGTAGTTGTGAACAAACAAAAAAAATTGACCAAGTATTTAAACTAGAACTTGTTTGTTTTTCTTTTGCATGTGATAATGAAATAATGAAATTTACATTTTTGTGTTAAGTAACAAGTTATGATGACATTTAACAAAGGACATGACTCGACGAAAACAATAGTTAATTTTCAAAAGACTTTAAATCGATTGTTTTAACAAATTCTTGTTTTAAAACATATGTAAGCATGGCCAAAACATGATCTAAACATTTACCTTGTTCTAAAATCGCATTTCATCGACAAAAACCAATGTTTATCAAAACATTCATGTGCCTTAAAACATCAAAATTATGAATACCCAATTTACTTGCATTTACTTGCAAACATGAGTTCATAAACGTCCCATACACCAAGTTGCAACTACACTAGAAGAGCTTGGGCTAGAAACTACTTTTGAAAGGAAATTGTTAGCTTGTACACTTCATAGGATGATGTTCCCTTGTTCAAAATTTTCAGTCTTTAATCATTTTTATTTTTCTGAAATTTTCTTTACTATTGTCCCCTAAAACTCTTACATTCTTGTCAAAAAAATTACGGCACTAGAAGACCACAAAACATGTATAAACAAACATAGTTTCATTGCTACCCTTGATAAGATTCAAGAAATGTTTTTTTTTTAAGTTTTCTATGCACAAAAATGACCTGGCCGTGAGCACATAATGGTGCAGAAATTGCAGAAATGTTTTGCCTTGGAAGCCAAGGTGTTTATATTTTATACTTATGTTAAATCAGCACATGTTGTATAGGAAAGATGTGAGCAAATACACGTGAAAACTGAGCATGGTTGAGACATACAGGACTCCTATTTTTGGCTAAGAACATACGATAATTTTTGAAAAGAGACACAAGGTACAAAGAGCATTTAATTTGATTTTTCTTAGTACACCAATAGGAAAGATTTGCGCAAAAATATCTCATGGCTGCTAAAGCATGTGAAATCCTAGGTAGGTGTGTGGTAAATGGTATTTTATTTTTATTGTTTTTCAATGGTCACCAAAATCAGAAAAAAACTGTTTTGTCTCTTCTTTTATGAACCGGCATTTAATACCCCATTTTTATATTATATCCTACCACTATATAAAGACACCCTTGCATGCCATTTTCTACACACACAAATTCTCAGAAAAACCTAAGTCTTCATCAGAGAAGAAGAAGAGTTGGAGAGCTTGAAAGTGAGTAAACAACACTTTATTTCTGTCTGTTCTTTTCCTACTGCAGTTTCTTTTACTGTGTGGATGCATGCAATCTTGATGTGGTTGATCTAGCTTAATTCTTGTTGCATGTATGTTCGGTGGTTATGGATTAGTACACCAAGGATTTGTATGTGAACATCACCAGGAAGTTTTGATTAAACTGTTTTAGTTTGGGAACTAGCTACCTGTTAACACAGCAGGTTCTGTTACTATGAATGCATGTCTGGAAAATGGGGTATATTAGTGTTCATAAGGTAGGAGTTGAAGGGGGAAAGTCTGATCTTGAAAATCACCATCTGCATGTGTGATTTCTAGTTCAAAGTGGGTTAAACTAAGGGAAGAACGCCTCTGTTATGTTTGAAACAACATTATACTTTTATTTGCTCTCTGTCTTAGGAATCAACATTTGATTTTCAAACGTGATGAATTGAAAGTTTGTTTATAGAATCCGAATCAAGTGAACAAATGGTGATTTTTAAAACAAAAATCATGATTTTAAATGTAGTAAATCAAGAGGGAATTTAGAATGATCAAAATTTGGGCTTTGACCAAATTCCGGCGAAGTGGATGGACGTGGATGATGGCGTTTGGCCAGGAGTTGTGGTAGAGGCCAAGGATCATTGGAAAAATAGTGATTAAATTTATAAATAAACAGTTTGTGGGAAATCATCAAAAACGTTGGGTTTAGTACTGTCGTTGGGTTTGGTTGTTTGCTTCGATCTGTGCTTCATCGGAGTCACGTGAAGGGTGCGGTCAGGGGGGGACGGCGGCGCCTGGACTTGGCGAGGGTGGTGTGATGAGGCGGTGGTGGCTCGACGGCCCGAGGTGGAGCAGCGATGGGTTTTCCCCGATGATGACAGTGGTGAAATTTTGAGTGAGACGGTGATTTTGAGATGGACGTCGAGGTGGAGCCAGTGGAGCTCGCCGTCGTGATCAGGGAGGAAGGATGGACTTGCGTGGCCGGTCGCTGGTGGGTGAAGTCGCCGGAATCCTGTGTGCACGTGCACAGGCCGAGTGCTGGACAAAGAAGATGAGCACCATGGTTTCACTGTATTTTCAACATAGTCCTTCGGCATTTTCATTTGTATGGCACTTGTATGGGTACTTTGGTACTAATCAGGTCTGGCATTTGAGTTCCTTAGGTTAGCACTTGTTTTAGATGGAATTGGCAAGTGTTTTGATGGTGGATGATACTAGTATTTTGGTTTTGGTATGGGTACTGTGCGTTTGGCCTTGATACTTGGTTGTCTTGGTACTTTGAAAAAGTCCAACTCAAAACTATGTTTCCAAATGGTTTCAAAAAATTCAAATAAGTTTTATATGAACATTTGTTTAACTTTAAATAAGAAAATAAATATTTTAAATATTAATTTCAATTTATTTCAAAAGGAGAAAGTGAACCAGGATGTTGACAAATCTTGAATTTTTACGTCAAAACAAATACTTGTAAAAAAAAATTCAAATTTTTGTTAAAACTTTTAAAAAGAATAAAATGTAAATAAAGTATTTAAATTTCTTAATCATACTAGAGAACGTATTCAAGGGATGTGCTGAACGTTGTTAACAGGATGTAAATTTCAAGTATGAATAACCGGTCAAGTACAGTATAGAAATTTATGAACCGGTGCTGTAAATTATAACTAAGCATGTTGAATTTATTATTTTAAAGGAAATTTATTCGCTTATCATTTCAAAGAGACCGAAACCAAGTTCCACTTTGAAATTGATTATACGCTGTACCTCGGATGTTCAAAGTTGAAGACGGCGTTGTACAAGGGCTATTTTAATAGTGCCTTCGGTTTGTTCAAACCCAGAACAACTTGTATGGACGAGTGTCCGACAAAGTAATTCCGACTGGTCACGTACATTGATCTTTTCAAACGTAGTTATATGGTGGCAGAGGAATTCGTTTCTCTCGCTGTATACCTGTAACCTATTTTTGAGGACGTCAATTAGTGATCGGAAGGTCTGGACGATGTGTCACTCAAAGAAATAAACCAGAAATGATGACGTTAGTCTAGCCTCAAGCCTCACACCCAGGAAATGACAAAAATCGGGCAGGCAGCATGGCTATGTGGGTCGCTCCCATTAGGGTGTAGTATCACCTATCTAGAGAAATTCTTATTGTTTCTTAATCTATCGATTCTGCCCATTCGGGGATGGTTGCCGTACACAACCATCGGTGATATACATTCGATACACTCAAGCGAAATGAGTGGTCGGTCATGTGAGGGCCGGGTTGCAAGAAGTTCTTGTTGAACCCAGATGTATTTGCCTCTAGAGATACATCAGCGGAAGGTGGACCCATACCTTGTCAAGTTGGAAAAATCAATTTCCATAAGCGCCAAGCGTGTTTTGTTTGTATACTATATTGGGAAATGTGAGATGCAAGCATTTTCCTAGATTCTAATTTATTTGTGAAAAATCAAATAAACATTTTGAAAATGTAACACCCCGAATTTTGGGTTAATACTAAAATTCACTAATTACAAGATAAATAATCTCAGATGTGGGAATTAGGGGAAACGGGCTGCGTCATTACGTTCGTCTCGGAAAAATACGCGAAATAGAGTCCGAGTTTTCGAAAATCGGAGTCCGTATGGCCCAGTTATGGCCCGATGAAGTTTGCAGAAAATTCAAAACTAAAAACAGAATTAAGAATTTAAAATTCAGATTTTAAATGGGACAGGCGGGGCCAGGCGGGAAGATTCCCGCCCAACCCATGTCGACAGGGCTGTCGACAGGCCTGTCGACAGGGGTGTCGACATGCCTGTCGACTTGCCTGTCGACAGGGTGCGACGCCCAGAGAAACTGGGTGCACCAGTTTGGGTTCTTGGGCTGGCTTGGTGGGCTAGTTCTGGAAGCTTCTTGGATCTGATGGATCTGATGGTCCTAAATTAATCTAGGGTTAATCTAAGGGTCTAAAATGCAACCTAATCCTATAAATAACACCCTAACCCTACCCTAATTCATTCATAATTAAACCTAGTAACTAAACTATGGCAAAATGAAACTTGGTCATGGCCTCCACAAATCAATGAAGAGGAAAGCAAGCTCTAATCAACCTCTAATCCATTCTAAGTATCTTAATCTTCTTCATTAGCTTGCTAATTGTGTTTTGGTGAGTTTCTATCACTTTGATGATCAATTGTTAAGATAAGTAGATTAGGTGTAATGAGACTTATGGTCTTGAATGCGGATTTGTGAGTTTGAATCATTTGTAATGATATGCTAATCTATGTATAATATGAATCTTAAGTTGAATATGTGAGTTTATGCATGTTGAATATGTAAGTTTATGTTGAATATGTAAGTTTATGTTGAATATGAGAGTTTATGCAAGTTGGATATGTGGGTTTATGCATAATAAGTAATTGATTTTATGCAAGTTAAGAAAGTGGTTTTATGCATGATGAGTATGTGATTCTATGCATGCTAAGTATATGATATTGTGCAAGTTTAGTATGTGATTCTATGCATGCTAAGTATGTGATAATATGCATGATTAATAAGTTGTTTTATGCATATTTAACAAGTGGGTTTATGCATGTTAAACAAGTCCATATGCAAGTTACATGTATGATAATATATGCAAGTTACATGTATGATAATATATGCAAGTTACATGTATGATAATATATGCTATGCAAGTTACATGTATGATAAGATATGCTATGCAAGTTACATGTATGTTAATATGCAAGATATGCTATGCAAGTTACATGTTTGTTAATATGCAAGTTACATGTATGTTAATATGCAAGATATGCTATGCAAGTTACATGTTTGTTAATATGCAAGTTACATGTATGTTAATATGCAAGATATGCTATGCAAGTTACATGTTTGTTAATATGCAAGATATGCTATGCAAGTTACATGTTTGTTAATATGCAAGTATGTGAATGCTTATGCAAGAATGCGAATGCTTATGCAAGTTATGTGTGCTTATGCAAGTTCATATGCAATAGGTTGTGCAAGTCATGTGCGATAATATGCAAGTTTGGGTTAAATGTAGTTGGGTTAATATATGCTCATATATGCAAGTTGACATCCTCTTAACCCATGACAAAGTTATATGCTAAGATTTGGATTAAAACCCATGATATTTGCGATGGATCTTCCCTTTTTATTATGTCGTGAAATGAGAACGATTTGCGTGGGGAGCGATGGGGATAATAAATATGTTAATTAAAGTATGGTTGGGTATGATTAAGCATACCATAAAAATAAATTAACATAAGTGGGAATTTACCTATTGAGTTAGGTCTACCCCATGGGAATTTACCTATTGAGTTAGGTCTACCCATGTTATGAGAAACTTGATATTAATTAGGGATAATTGATATAAATTATGAGGGTGATTAATTAGGTGTAATTAATCGACTAAGACACGAGGTTGGACTCAGTTGTAGCGTAAAACTGCCCGGACCCAACCGGCTTAACCAGTTGCTACAAATGTTAGCCCAATGTGAGAGGTCTTAGGCACAAACTAAATACGTGATTAATGTAAAGACACGAGGTTAGACTCGGTTATGACATAAGGCTGCCCGGACCCAACCGGCTTAACCAGCAGTCATAAAAGATAGTCTAATGTGAGAGGTCTTTATGAGGATCACGGTCTTAATTAATTAAGAAACACTTAACCGTATAAGCATGTAGTGGGGCATGAGGGTTAAGTGGGTGCCTTGGGTGGCATGTGGAAATTTGGTGGTTGCCTTGGGTGGCAATAGAAAACACGATTAGAATACTTAACCAAAGTGGAACATGTAATTAAACATGATTAAGGGGTTAAGTAAGTGCCTCGGGTGGCATGTGGGAATTAAGTAAAGGACTTGGGTGTCATGTGGAAATCTAGTGGGTGCCTTTAAAGGTAATTAAAATATGATTAATGACTTAACCAAAGTATTTATAACATGAAAGTAGACATGGTTAAAGGGGTTAAGTGGGATACACTAGATAAAAAAATAACAAGCTTAGGTGGTAGCTTGTGGGGGCCCATCTCAACCAATATCCCAAACGTATCTTTGTGGGCTCGACCCAAGTCGGGTGACGGGACACGCATATTGGGCTTGACTATAAGAGGCCAAAAACGGGTTAACGGTGGCAACGTAGGACCAACGGGTTTCATATGTGTGTGTGGACCCGGGCTGGTTAGTAAATCGTTGTTACATCGTGTAGATATAAAGCCGTGCACCGTTGATATTATCAGGTTGCCACTTTGGGGAAATGATACACCCCATTGTGGGACCAGCACGGGTATCTACGTTAGGGAGCCGATCGCTTGGGAGTAGTGGGTACGCCTAGTAATGATAGGGGCAGACGGCACCTATGTAGGGGTACTAGAAACTACTGGGTAAAAATTACTAAGTACATTTAGTGGGATCAACCTTTAAGTAGGAATTAATCTTAGGTAGGTAAAACTGGTGTGGTGCAGTGTAGGAATTATCTTTGAGTAGGTCTGGGGCGGTGTAATTTAGTAATTATCCTTGGGTGGGTAAATGCGTCTTTACGGTTATCTTAGTTTATCCTAAGTTTGCCAAGCTGCTTGGTGTAGCCACGCATCCCCAGTCGTTACCGTATATCAACTTATGTCTTCTCTGGTTATTTTAATGATTGTATTGTTAGGGTTATAGGACTCACTCAGACTTATGTCTGACCCCGTTGTTTTTATCTTTTTCCCCCAACCCCAGGTTATTAGAGTGGGCCTGGTGCTAATGGGCTTTGATCTGATTGCTGTATCTATCCTATGGAGCTTGGACCTCTGAAGTGAAGCCGAGCTTATCTCTCCTTTTATGGCTATTAGTTATGTAGTGGGATTATGTACTTCTATTTTATCAAGATGGATATTATGTACTTGACTCTGGTTTATGGTTTTGTGATGTAACCAAACATGTATTACTTTCCGTTGCAATGAAATGATGATTTAAATTTTCAAGTATTACTTATATATCTGTCTTGCTGTAATTTTACTGTTCTATATTCACTTAAAATACTTCACCGAAACTAAGGCATTCCCCTGGTATGAGTGACCTTAGCGGACGTGGGGTGTTACACGTGGTATCAGAGCTTAAGGTTACCAGAACAGATAAAATCTTTAGAAAAACTATTTTTCTAAGAAAATTTTTGAAGGAGTATTTTCAAAAACATGTCTTTTAAGGGAAAAGTTTTTAAGAGAAAAGCATAATCCCCGATAGCCATATCTTTATCTTTCGAATTCTCCGTTTGAATCTCTTTCTCTCTCGGTTTGAGTTTCCCCTCCGTGTGTAGATGATCTTTCTAAGATAGATAAGGATGGAAAACCGCTTCAAGGGAATTAGACGTAAATC
Organism: Allium sativum; assembly: GCA_030737875.1. Lineage (NCBI taxonomy): Eukaryota > Viridiplantae > Streptophyta > Magnoliopsida > Asparagales > Amaryllidaceae > Allium > Allium sativum. The sequence goes on along the minus strand of CM060911.1, from coordinate 103,299,048 downwards.
AGATTAGAAGTTGGTTCAAGAAGGAGGAGAACTTGTAAGTACTTATTGGATGGACGATGGGAGGAAGGCTCTAATAGTTGTTTGGTTAATGAAGGACGAAACCTCATTAATGGGAGGTTACGAGTGGAGAATGGGAAGGAGAAGGCTAGTAGTTATCCTTTTGGGAGGAATAGGACACCTTATTAGGATTGTCCAAAGAAGCAAGGGCAAGGTAGGGAATCTTAGTGAGGATAGTTGTATTTCCTCACGACTAGGGTGCCAGATGGGAATAAGACCGTCTAGGTTGGAATTTGGATTTCTTTATTATCCGATCCAAACTTTATTTGATTCTGATGTATCGAGTTCGTTTATCTCATCATTGTTAGTTGAGTCACTGCACTTAGACACCAGTTTAGTAGATGATCCCTTAGTTGTTTTAAACCCAATTGGGCTCCATGATGTGTTTGGGTTTATACTTAGTGTTGAGTTTGGATGTGACGCTTGTTGGGCTTCACAGGCTATGGGTTAGTTTTAGGGGCATGGACTGGTTATCCAGTAGGGGTGCCGTTCTTGATTTTGATGAGAGAGTTGTTAGGCTTATGACCCGCTTGGGTAACACTCTCGAGATCTCTTGTAATCCCATAGAATCTGTTATGCTAAGATATCTAGAATCGCTTGACACGTCGGTCGAGAGTTTGCGATCTGTTAGAAGTGGTCCGGGAAAACTCGGATGTGCTTGAGAAGAGGAAGGGCTTACCTCCGGAGCGGGAGATTGACTTCCGAATATATCTGGTAAACAATGCCAAACCAGTGACTTGGCCAGTGTGCCACAAGGCTCCTCGTGAGAGGAGGGAACTCCATAAGTAAGTAGGCGATTGCTTGAGAAGGGGTTCATAGGAAGAAGTATATCGGAGTGGGGCGCTCCAGTAGTTTTTGCCATGAAGGCGGATGGTCCCTCAGACTTTGTGTAGGCTAAAGAGAACTAAATAAACTCACAAAGAAGAATAGACACCCATTGCTGAAGATTGATGATCTCTTTGATCAGTTAGTTGGCGCCTCAGTATTTTCGCAGTTGGACTAAGCCACATGGTTTCGTCAGTTGAGAGTGGCTGACGATAGTATAGAGAAGATTTCCTTTAGGACTCCGGATGGTTTTATGAGTGGCTGGTGATGCTATTTGGTTTGACGAACGCCCCCGCATACTTTGTTGATTGGAAGAGAAGGGTGTTCAGGGAGTACTTAAATAAGTTTGTGATGATCTTTGTGGATGACATCTTGGTCTTTTCTAGGAGCGAAATAAGTTTTCATATGTGCTCAATAGGTTGAGCAAAGCCAGTTATGGGATAAAACGGTGGTTTTGGAGCGAGACTGGCAAGGACATCCAAAGTTGGTCAAAGGCTTAATTGTTTAGCCATTATTATTATTATTTTTAGTATCATCTCACATAGGTTGCCTGAACTCGAAGGAGATATCCCTTGGGTGTTTGTCTGATATTGGTTTCGGCCTTTGGGGCTTGCATTTGGGGGATGTCGAATTTGACTAGGGTGGTCTGCGTGAGAGATGGACAATTGTGACGATTTTGGATAGGATTCTTAGCACCTTATGAGTTGAGATAGTGTATACCCCTAACAAGGGAAACATGGTAGCAGACGCCTTAGGAAGAAAAAGGTTGTCCTGGAGTTCATTGTTCGTTGAACTATAGAGTTTAGAGTTTATTCCTATGTTTGACTTTAGGCCTTCCGTTGACTTTGTACCCGGTTTTGCTAGCCTCCTTGGAGGTTAGGCCTACTCTTTTGGGACGGGGTGGCGAGGCACAGCAAGACGACCCACAGTTGGTTGAGCTATGAGAGAAGCTCATAAGGGGGAGGAGTCGTCCAGTCATTTGAGTAGGTACACCCTAGATGGTAAGGGATGGTTACGTAGAGACGGTAGACTTTGTGTACCGCAAGACAGGGGTTTGAGGAAGGCTATACTTGATGATACACATCGGTCGAAGATGACCATTCATCCCGGTAGGGGCAAGATGTACCAAGACATAAAGCGAGTTTTCTTTTTGGCCAATCTGAAGAAAGACGCGGCCAAGTATGTCGCTAGATGCTTGGTGTGCTAATAAGTGGAAGCGGAGCAGAAGAAACCCGGAGGGTTGCTACACCCGTTAGAAGTTCCGTAATAGAAAGTGGGATAGTGTCTCATTGGATTACCGAAATCAAGGAAGGGTAATACGGGGATTGGGCTTATGGTAGATAGACTTACTAAGTGTGCCCATTTCATACCCGTGAAGAGCAAGAGGACTGTTACATGTCTAGCTTCAGTTTACCTTCGAAAGATTATTAGATTGCATGGTGTATCTTCCAGCATTGTGAGTGATCAAGATCCTATCTTCACTAGTGAGTTTTGGAAGATCTTGCAAGAGGGCGGTAGGGACTCAGTTGTGTTTGAGCACCGCATATCATCCTCAGACGGACAGTTAGACCGAGAGGGTGAACCGTATCTTAGAATATCTTTTGAGGTTATGTATTTTGGATTTTGGAGGCATGGGAAGAGCATCTTCCATTGGAGGAGTTCGCAAATAATAACAGCTTTCAGTCTAGTATTGGTATGGCTCCTTTCGAAGCTCTTTATGGAAGGCCTTGTCGATCTCATACATGTTGGTGGGAATCTACGGATAAGATCTTGCTTGGGCCAGATATGGTTAGAGAGACTTCAGAGAAGATGGGTTGGATTCGAAGAAGGATGAAAGCGGCGGAATCTTATGCGGACAAGAGGAGGACAGAGCTTGAGTTTGATATTAGGACATGCTTTTTATCAAGGTGTCTCCGTTACGGAATGTGGTTCACTTTGGATCGGTTAGGAAGTGAGTACCAGGGTTTGTAGGGCCATTTCCCATTAAGGAAAGTATTGGACGGATGGCATATAGAGTGGAGTTGCCTGACAGACTTAGAGGTGTACCGGATGTATTTCATGTGTCCCATTTGAGGAAGTGCTTACATGAGACCGCTGAGGTGGTAGAGCCGAGTTTGCTTAAAGAAGCAGAGTTAGAGCGCGATGAGACGATTCGACGAGCTCCTACTCGCATCATTGGGTCAGAGACTAGGAAGTTGAGGAACAAAGAAGTTCAGCTAGCTAGAGTGCAAGGGGGAGATGACGAAAGAAATGCTACTTGGGAGACGGAAGCGAAGATGCGTTCTTTGTATCCATTTCTTTTTGGAGAGTATGTCTTTTAACTTCTCCTTTATCGCTTGCCTTGTACTTACCTTATCTTTAGTATGTCCTCTCGATTAGTGCTGTTTGACCTTTAGATAGGGAAAACCTATGGTTGAAACATGTGTTTGAGACATGTTATGGTTGATGGATGCAAGTGGATGCAAGTGTTTGCTAGTGGTTGCTCGTGGATGCATATATACACACTCTAGGCACTAGATCGGCTCAATCACTTCATATTGCATATTGCCTAAAATTGTGTGTGGTTAGCTATATTTATGGATGTATAATGATTGTGTTATCATATGGATGATGCATTTTGGTGAATGATTGCGCACTCATATAGATAATGTATGTGTCGGTAGGGTTATCTCGCATACATATTGGATACATGGCACTATCATGGTTTGCATATGTTCGTACATTAGGTAGGGAACATATACACACACTGTTTGCATATGCTCATACATCATTAGAAATTTTTTAAGGACAATGGATGCTCGTGTTTGATGGTTTGAGTAGATGGTTGTTTGGATGGTAGGATATGCATTCTCCTTAGCTTAGAGATTTCGGGGACGAAATCCTTTAAGGAGGGGAGAATGTAACACCCCGAATTTTGGGTTAATACTAAAATTCACTAATTACAAGATAAATAATCTCAGATGTGGGAATTAGGGGAAACGGGCTGCGTCATTACGTTCGTCTCGGAAAAATACGCGAAATAGAGTCCGAGTTTTCGAAAATCGGAGTCCGTATGGCCCAGTTATGGCCCGATGAAGTTTGCAGAAAATTCAAAACTAAAAACAGAATTAAGAATTTAAAATTCAGATTTTAAATGGGACAGGCGGGGCCAGGCGGGAAGATTCCCGCCCAACCCATGTCGACAGGGCTGTCGACAGGCCTGTCGATAGGGGTGTCGACATGCCTGTCGACTTGCCTGTCGACAGGGTGCGACGCCCAGAGAAACTGGGTGCACCAGTTTGGGTTCTTGGGCTGGCTTGGTGGGCTAGTTCTGGAAGCTTCTTGGATCTGATGGATCTGATGGTCCTAAATTAATCTAGGGTTAATCTAAGGGTCTAAAATGCAACCTAATCCTATAAATAACACCCTAACCCTACCCTAATTCATTCATAATTAAACCTAGTAACTAAACTATGGCAAAATGAAACTTGGTCATGGCCTCCACAAATCAATGAAGAGGAAAGCAAGCTCTAATCAACCTCTAATCCATTCTAAGTATCTTAATCTTCTTCATTAGCTTGCTAATTGTGTTTTGGTGAGTTTCTATCACTTTGATGATCAATTGTTAAGATAAGTAGATTAGGTGTAATGAGACTTATGGTCTTGAATGCGGATTTGTGAGTTTGAATCATTTGTAATGATATGCTAATCTATGTATAATATGAATCTTAAGTTGAATATGTGAGTTTATGCATGTTGAATATGTAAGTTTATGTTGAATATGTAAGTTTATGTTGAATATGAGAGTTTATGCAAGTTGGATATGTGGGTTTATGCATAATAAGTAATTGATTTTATGCAAGTTAAGAAAGTGGTTTTATGCATGATGAGTATGTGATTCTATGCATGCTAAGTATATGATATTGTGCAAGTTTAGTATGTGATTCTATGCATGCTAAGTATGTGATAATATGCATGATTAATAAGTTGTTTTATGCATATTTAACAAGTGGGTTTATGCATGTTAAACAAGTCCATATGCAAGTTACATGTATGATAATATATGCAAGTTACATGTATGATAATATATGCAAGTTACATGTATGATAATATATGCTATGCAAGTTACATGTATGATAAGATATGCTATGCAAGTTACATGTATGTTAATATGCAAGATATGCTATGCAAGTTACATGTTTGTTAATATGCAAGTTACATGTATGTTAATATGCAAGATATGCTATGCAAGTTACATGTTTGTTAATATGCAAGTTACATGTATGTTAATATGCAAGATATGCTATGCAAGTTACATGTTTGTTAATATGCAAGATATGCTATGCAAGTTACATGTTTGTTAATATGCAAGTATGTGAATGCTTATGCAAGAATGCGAATGCTTATGCAAGTTATGTGTGCTTATGCAAGTTCATATGCAATAGGTTGTGCAAGTCATGTGCGATAATATGCAAGTTTGGGTTAAATGTAGTTGGGTTAATATATGCTCATATATGCAAGTTGACATCCTCTTAACCCATGACAAAGTTATATGCTAAGATTTGGATTAAAACCCATGATATTTGCGATGGATCTTCCCTTTTTATTATGTCGTGAAATGAGAACGATTTGCGTGGGGAGCGATGGGGATAATAAATATGTTAATTAAAGTATGGTTGGGTATGATTAAGCATACCATAAAAATAAATTAACATAAGTGGGAATTTACCTATTGAGTTAGGTCTACCCCATGGGAATTTACCTATTGAGTTAGGTCTACCCATGTTATGAGAAACTTGATATTAATTAGGGATAATTGATATAAATTATGAGGGTGATTAATTAGGTGTAATTAATCGACTAAGACACGAGGTTGGACTCAGTTGTAGCGTAAAACTGCCCGGACCCAACCGGCTTAACCAGTTGCTACAAATGTTAGCCCAATGTGAGAGGTCTTAGGCACAAACTAAATACGTGATTAATGTAAAGACACGAGGTTAGACTCGGTTATGACATAAGGCTGCCCGGACCCAACCGGCTTAACCAGCAGTCATAAAAGATAGTCTAATGTGAGAGGTCTTTATGAGGATCACGGTCTTAATTAATTAAGAAACACTTAACCGTATAAGCATGTAGTGGGGCATGAGGGTTAAGTGGGTGCCTTGGGTGGCATGTGGAAATTTGGTGGTTGCCTTGGGTGGCAATAGAAAACACGATTAGAATACTTAACCAAAGTGGAACATGTAATTAAACATGATTAAGGGGTTAAGTAAGTGCCTCGGGTGGCATGTGGGAATTAAGTAAAGGACTTGGGTGTCATGTGGAAATCTAGTGGGTGCCTTGAAAGGTAATTAAAATATGATTAATGACTTAACCAAAGTATTTATAACATGAAAGTAGACATGGTTAAAGGGGTTAAGTGGGATACACTAGATAAAAAAATAACAAGCTTAGGTGGTAGCTTGTGGGGGCCCATCTCAACCAATATCCCAAACGTATCTTTGTGGGCTCGACCCAAGTCGGGTGACGGGACACGCATATTGGGCTTGACTATAAGAGGCCAAAAACGGGTTAACGGTGGCAACGTAGGACCAACGGGTTTCATATGCGTGTGTGGACCCGGGCTGGTTAGTAAATCGTTGTTACATCGTGTAGATATAAAGCCGTGCACCGTTGATATTATCAGGTTGCCACTTTGGGGAAATGATACACCCCATTGTGGGACCAGCACGGGTATCTACGTTAGGGAGCCGATCGCTTGGGAGTAGTGGGTACGCCTAGTAATGATAGGGGCAGACGGCACCTATGTAGGGGTACTAGAAACTACTGGGTAAAAATTACTAAGTACATTTAGTGGGATCAACCTTTAAGTAGGAATTAATCTTAGGTAGGTAAAACTGGTGTGGTGCAGTGTAGGAATTATCTTTGAGTAGGTCTGGGGCGGTGTAATTTAGTAATTATCCTTGGGTGGGTAAATGCGTCTTTACGGTTATCTTAGTTTATCCTAAGTTTGCCAAGCTGCTTGGTGTAGCCACGCATCCCCAGTCGTTACCGTATATCAACTTATGTCTTCTCTGGTTATTTTAATGATTGTATTGTTAGGGTTATAGGACTCACTCAGACTTATGTCTGACCCCGTTGTTTTTATCTTTTTCCCCCAACCCCAGGTTATTAGAGTGGGCCTGGTGCTAGTGGGCTTTGATCTGATTGCTGTATCTATCCTATGGAGCTTGGACCTCTGAAGTGAAGCCGAGCTTATCTCTCCTTTTATGGCTATTAGTTATGTAGTGGGATTATGTACTTCTATTTTATCAAGATGGATATTATGTACTTGACTCTGGTTTATGGTTTTGTGATGTAACCAAACATGTATTACTTTCCGTTGCAATGAAATGATGATTTAAATTTTCAAGTATTACTTATATATCTGTCTTGCTGTAATTTTACTGTTCTATATTCACTTAAAATACTTCACCGAAACTAAGGCATTCCCCTGGTATGAGTGACCTTAGCGGACGTGGGGTGTTACAGAAAATGTCTGGTTCAAAGAATACAAAGTGTTTTGATCTCATAAGGAAAAACCGTTCAGTATTCACGACATGGTCTTATGAGATGTTTTCTTAAACTGTTTTTAAATTGTTTACTCATACCAGTCCCCTGACTGACCCAGAGTTTATTTTCTGTGTTTTCCCTTAAACTCTTGGGTATTCATAACGCTTGTTATGAATAGACAAGTGAATCAGGATGTTGAACTTACGATGCTGAATGGAGACTATCAGTATGCTGTCCTACCTACCTATCTACTTACCTACTGTAAAATTATAAGTTTGCCAGTCAGTAGTGAATGATATGTATAATTAATGATGTACTAGAAATGGGTTGTATCACTAGTCATATGATGTTCTGTTGTATCCTGTACTGTTGTGTAATATTATAAAATATTATCTTTTTGTGAAAATTCCGCTGTGAGATTCTGATGTTATGTGTTTATATCTTCTATCTATTCTTATTTCTTAATAATGGCCCGATTTCCGATGTGTTCGAAAGTTGGGTCGTTACAGTTGGTATTAGAGCGAGGTTTTAGATTACCTAGGCTTAGGGTGAGTGTGAGAGAGCGTATTTTTATAAAATTTAAAATGAACTTAAACAACTTGGATGTTATACCTAGCTTATATATACCCTATTGAGTTCCGATTGACAACCTGTTATATTCAGGTGATCAAAATGAGTACCCGTGCACGAAGAGGTCGAGCTAGGGGATCTTCCACTATTACTGGTCGTACTACTGGATCCCAAGACCAGGGTGAGATAGTAGAGGAAGTTGCGCAAGTTCAACAGGATAAGAGCTTTGCGACTATTTGTAAGGAGTATACGACTCTGGGAGGAAAAGTTTTCAAAGGAACTGAGTCCTTTACCGAAGTCCAAGCCTGGATGAGGTCTTGTGAAAGGATTTTCAAAGGGTTAAAGTTGAATGACGATCAGAAGCGTCTTTTGGCATCATGGCAACTGCAGGAAACTGCTGCGACTTGGTGGGATGCCCAAACCGCTAATGTTCCTGAGGAAAGTTTTACTTGGGACAAATTCAAAGAGGCATTTGAAGCTCAATTTCTGCCTGCTGCCGGAAAGACGAGGATGTATCGAGATTTTATTGATCTCAAGCAAGGGAATCTGAAAGTATCAGAATATGAGAACAAATTCAACTCGCTTTCTTGTTTCGGCCCAGAACTGATTAACACTTCACTTAAGAAGAATGAGATGTTCATAGCAGGGTTGAAAGATGGCCTACAAGTTCAGATGACTGGACATCTAAAACTTCCATTCGTTGATCTAGTGGATATGGCTGTTCGTTATGAAGCACTGGAGAATAGGAAGCCAGTTACTAAAGCTGTACAAACAGGTGGTACTAGTGGGGAGAATCCAAATAAGAGGAAATTCAATCCAAACTGGAACAACAACAAAGGGGCACCTAAGATGGGAGAAAAGGCCAAGGAAAGGTTCAAAGACACCAAATGTCATAACTGCTTGCAGAAAGGACACATTGCCAAATTTTGCACCAAACCAGCAGCAAAGAAGCCACAGCAAAACCAGCAACAACAACCACCTCAGCAACAACAGCAGAAACATCAGCAAGGCCCTGGACATGCAATGGTGATGAAGAATCTGTGTTTCAACTGTCATCAACCTGGACACTTGGTGAAAGACTGTCCGCTCATGAAGAGGGCACAACAACCAAAGGTGTATGCTATCAAAAGTGAGCCATCAACTTCCCATGATGTGAAGGGCAAGGGAGTTCTCGAAGGTACTTTTGATTTAAATGGTATTGATGTTCGTGTTCTATTTGACACCGGCGCCTCGAATAGTTTCATTTCATCTGGCACAGTAGGAAAATTCAGACTTACCCCGAAAATTTCCCCGAATTCACTTTGCGTATCTAATCCTATTGGAGGGAAAACGGAGTTAAGAATGTATTGTGATAATGTGGCGCTCTCGTACCTTTCCCATTCCTTTCTCTTCGATTTCTACATTTTGGATTTCAAAGGATTTAATTTTATATTTGGGGTAGACTGGTTAAGTAGATTCCAAGCTGAGATTAAATGCGATAAGGAGATCGTAACCTTAATAACCAATATTGGGAGCAAAGCTAGGATACCGTGTGGAAAACCCGGTATTCATATATGTAGTTTCCTGTACGCTTTGGAGTCACCACAAGAGAATCTGGAGACATTAGAAGTAGTCAGAGATTTTGCCGACGTATTTGAAGAGGTTAAGAGTTTACCCCCACGTCGTGAGATAGAGTTTCGTATCGATCTAATTCCAGGAGCCAGACCAATCGTTCAGCCAAAGAGACGAATGGCGCCAAAGGAAGTTGTGGAACTCGAGAAGCAAACTCAAGATTTACTGACCAGAGGATTGATCAGGCCAAGTTTTTCAAGTTGGGGTTCAGCCGTAGTTTTTGTGGCTAAGTCCGATGGATCACTAAGATTGTGTGTTGACTACAGAGAGTTAAATAAAGTGACCATCAGGAATAAGTATCCTTTACCGCGAATTGATGATCTCTTTGATCAGTTGAATGGAGCTACGGTGTTTTCACAAATGGATCTTGCTACAGGATTCCATCAGTTGAGGATCGCCGAAGATAGTATTCCTTTAACTGCTTTTAGAGGCCCGGATTTCTTTTATGAATGGTTAGTCATGCCGTTCGGTTTAACTAACGCACCTGCATATTTTGTGGACCTGATGAATCGTGTTTTTCGGAAGATTCTGAACAAGTTCGTTCTGGTTTTCATTGACGATATCTTAATCTTTTCGAAGACAGAAGAGGAACATCGATATCATCTTAAGGTAGTATTGGAGACTCTAAGGACAAATGTTTTGAAGGCGAAGTTTTCTAAGTGTCATTTCTGGCAGTCTGAAGTGAGATTCTTGGGGCACATCGTAAACGGATATGGTATTTCTGTAGACCCAATCAAGGTGGAGGCAGTGCAGCAATGGAGGCAGCCCAAAACACCAACGGAGGTCCGTAGTTTCTTAGGATTAGCAGGATATTACAGGAGGTTTATCCAAGATTATTCTAAAATTTCTTCTCATCTTACTAAGTTGACCAAGAAAGGCGAGAAATTTATATGGACTCCAAAGTGTGAAGAATCATTCAGGGAGTTAAAGAAGAAGCTGACAGAAGCACCAGTTCTTGCTGTTCCCGATGGGAAAAGTAAATTTGAGGTTTATACCGATGCTTGTGGAGTAGGACTTGGTGCAGTACTAATGCAGAATAAACGTGTGGTTGCATATGCTAGTAGACAATTAAAGATTCATGAGAAGAATTATGCTACGCACGATCTTGAGTTGTTAGCAGTTGTTTTCGCATTAAAAATGTGGAGGCACTACCTGTTAGGAGGGAAGTTCGAGCTTTTCACGGATCACAAACCACTCAAATACCAGTTTTCTCAAAAGGATCTCAACCTAAGACAACAGAGATGGTTGGAATTCCTTGCGGCATATGATTTGGACATTATCTATACGCCGGGAAAGGGAAATGTAGTAGCAGATGCTCTAAGTAGAAATGCAGTCTTATCTCTCCTGGAAGCTACTCCAACACTTCAGGAAAGGATAATGGCGAACCAACGAAGAGATGAGAATCTGGAGAAAGTAATTCAAGGAGTTATGAAAGGAGGGGAGTCAGATTTTGAATTAGATGGCCAAGGTATTCTTAGAATCAATGGGAGACTTTGTGTTCCAAAGGTTGATGGTCTAAGGCAGGAGGTTTTGACAGAATGCCACGAATCAAAGCTGAGTATTCATCAAGGGGTACACAAGATGTATAGGGATATGAGGCGAACATTTTGGTGGCCTGGGATGAAGAAGGATATTCTGGCCTATGTGAATCAGTGTTTATGCTGCCAACAAGTAAAAGGTGATAATCAGAAGACAGCAGGGCTACTAAAACCTTTGGAGATTCCTACCTGGAAGTGGGAGATGATATCCATGGATTTTGTCGATGGTTTACCCAAGACCAGGAAAGGATATGAGGGAGTGTGGGTGATAGTCGATCGGCTGACAAAAAGTACGCATTTCATTCCAGTGAAATCAACTCGACCTGCAGCTTCGTTGGCCGAGATCTTTATCAGGGAGATCGTGCGATTGCATGGAGTCCCGGTGAGTATTATAAGTGATAGAGATCCTATCTTTACCAGCAAATTCTGGGAGGCACTCCAAACGACTTTGGGAACCAAACTGAACTTAAGTACCGCATATCATCCCCAAACGGACGGCCAGACAGAAAGGGTAAACAGGATTTTGGAAGATCTGTTAAGGGCGTGTATTTTGGACTTTGGAGGATCGTGGGAGGATCACCTACATCTAGTAGAGTTCTCCTACAATAACAGCTATCAGGTGAGTATAGGCATGGCTCCATATGAGGCTCTCTATGGAAAACCGTGCAGGTCACCGACTTGTTGGGTAGAGTCGGGAAATAAGCTTGTTCTCGGACCAGATATGATTCGAGAAGCAACTGAGAAGGTAGAATTGGTTAAAAGACGAATGAAGGAAGCCCAGGACAGACAGAAAAGCTACGCGGATCAAAGGCGAAGGGAACTAAACTTTTCCGTGGGAGACTTTGTATTTGTGAAAGTTTCACCGATCAAAGGGACGATCAGATTTGGTAAGACAGGGAAGTTAGCTCCACGATATGTAGGACCTTTCCGTATTCTTGAGAAGGTTGGATCTCTTGCTTATAGAGTGGAATTACCAGGAAGGATGGCTGGAATTCATAATGTTTTCCATGTGTCTCATCTTCGAAAGTGCGTGCACGATCCATCTTCGGTTCTAGAGTCATCGGTTCAAGAAGATTTGGATATTGAACCAAACTTGACGGTAGTCAGATATCCGGTCTATGTAGTAGACAAGGAAGAGAAGCAACTCCGGGGTAAGGTCGTGAAACTGCTCAAGATACAGTGGAGTGAAAACCCATATGACTGTACTTGGGAGACGGAGAAGCAAATCAGGAAATTCTATCCAGATTTTGTTATAAACTAGATGTTTGTATGTTGTTTGGATGTATGATCTATGATAGTGTTGTATGGATTGTATGAATGTATCTTTTGTATGAAAGGGACATTTGGGATTTTATCGCTATGGATTATGGATGATACAAGGATTCAGCATTCGTTGGACTTATGAACTCTTTCAGTTACTATCATTTGTACTGAAATATGTTCTTTGTTTCTTTTTCCAGATGGCACCGATATTTAAGAGAACAGCTAGGAAGAGGATGACGCCACTCCAGAGACTGAGGATATATACTGGTATTAGTATCCATGAGATGACAGGTTCCCAGGAGCATGAGGGCGAGAGAAGGTATGTCGACTCTGAGGAGTCAGGAATTTACCAGAGAGAGCCTTCATATGATGAGGACAGCAGCAGAGACTTACTACAGGAGTCAGACCAGGATGGAGAGGACCATCAGGGAGGATACTACATAGGTGAGGGAGCAGGTGATGGGGATGGTAATGATGATGATGATGATAGTGATAATGATGATGATAGGGATGATGAGGATGAGCCGGTAGAGGATGACCCTGAGAGTGAGCCTGAGGAGGAGGACCCGGACAAGGATGATCCGACAGAGGACGACCCTGAGGATGACCCGTCAGAGGACCCAGTAGAGGAGGACCCAGTAGAGGATGTCCCACTTGCACAGCCTCAGCCAGAGGAGGATTTACCATTAGAGGATATTCAGTTAGCACAGCCTCAGCCTGAGGAGGATGTCCCACAGCTTCAGCCAGTACAGTATGGACCTTGGATTCACCCTCGGCCTATACCCATGGATGGTCAGTTGGCAGTCTTATGGGATCATTTAGAGCAGAAGGTGGCCCAGTTTGTGGCCAATGGAGGACACTTAGAGCCGCTTTTGGAGGATTCATACCTGGACATGATGTTGTATCCACCTTCGCCAGTTGAGGTGATTGAGATTTCTGATGATGATGTACCTGAGGAGGTAGAGGAGCCGGTGGAGGTTATTGAGATATCAGATAGCGAGGAGGTGATTTGCATCTCCGACAGCGAGGATGTGATATGTATTTCGGATGATGTAGATATAGTGACCATCTCGGACGATGACGAGATGATTGTTATCTCTGATGACGAGGACGTCATCGAGATCAGTAGTGGTTCGGAGTAGATGGACAGACCAAATGGCATTGTATATAGTAGTAGTAATAATATGGCAGATATGTATATAGTAGTAGTAGTGTGGCAGGTATGTACATAGTAGTAGTCTATAACTCGATTCTAGTCGAGTGTAGTACGTGCATTTTGCTGTAGCCGTTTAACGCCTAGTATAATATATATGACTTTTTTGGACTTATCTTCTGTTTACAAATTTCGGGACGAAATTTTTATAAGGGGGGTAGAATGTAATAACCCGGTTTCCACATCGATCTTGAACTCGTTTAATTATAGGTAGTTGTGAACAAACAAAAAAAATTGACCAAGTATTTAAACTAGAACTTGTTTGTTTTTCTTTTGTATGTGATAATGAAATAATGAAATTTACATTTTTGTGTTAAGTAACAAGTTATGATGACATTTAACAAAGGACACGACTCGACGAAAACAATAGTTAATTTTCAAAAGACTTTAAATCGATTGTTTTAACAAATTCTTGTTTTAAAACATATGTAAGCATGGCCAAAACATGATCTAAACATTTACCTTGTTCTAAAATCGCATTTCATCGACAAAAACCAATGTTTATCAAAACATTCATGTGCCTTAAAACATCAAAATTATGAATACCCAATTTACTTGCATTTACTTGCAAACATGAGTTCATAAACGTCCCATACACCAAGTTGCAACTACACTAGAAGAGCCTGGGCTAGAAACTACTTTTGAAAGGAAATTGTTAGCTTGTACACTTCATAGGATGATGTTCCCTTGTTCAAAATTTTCAGTCTTTAATCATTTTTATTTTTCTGAAATTTTCTTTTCTATTGTCCCCTAAAACTCTTACATTCTTGTCAAAAAAATTACGGCACTAGAAGACCACAAAACATGTATAAACAAACATAGTTTCATTGCTACCCTTGATAAGATTCAAGAAATGTTTTTTTTAAGTTTTCTATGCACAAAAATGACCTGGCCGTGAGCACATAATGGTGCAGAAATTGCAGAAATGTTTTGCCTTGGAAGCCAAGGTGTTTATATTTTATACTTATGTTAAATCAGCACATGTTGTATAGGAAAGATGTGAGCAAATACACGTGAAAACTGAGCATGGTTGAGACATACAGGACTCCTATTTTTGGCAAAGAACATATGATAATTTTTGAAAAGAGACACAAGGTACAAAGAGCATTTAATTTGATTTTTCTTAGTACACCAATAGGAAAGCTTTGCGCAAAAATATCTCATGGCTGCTAAAGCATGTGAAATCCTAGGTAGGTGTGTGATAAATGGTATTTTATTTTTATTGTTTTTCAATGGTCACCAAAATCAGAAAAAAACTGTTTTGTCTCTTCTTTTATGAACCGGCATTTAATACCCCATTTTTATATTATATCCTACCACTATATAAAGACACCCTTGCATGCCATTTTCTACACACACAAATTCTCAGAAAAACCTAAGTCTTCATCAGAGAAGAAGAAGAGTTGGAGAGCTTGAAAGTGAGTAAACAACACTTTATTTCTGTCTGTTCTTTTCCTACTGCAGTTTCTTTTACTGTGTGGATGCATGCAATCTTGATGTGGTTGATCTAGCTTAATTCTTGTTGCATGTATGTTCGGTGGTTATGGATTAGTACACCAAGGATTTGTATGTGAACATCACCAGGAAGTTTTGATTAAACTGTTTTAGTTTGGGAACTAGCTACCTGTTAACACAGCAGGTTCTGTTACTATGAATGCATGTCTGGAAAATGGGGTAGATTAGTGTTCATAAGGTAGGAGTTGAAGGGGGAAAGTCTGATCTTGAAAATCACCATCTGCATATGTGATTTCTAGTTCAAAGTGGGTTAAACTAAGGGAAGAACGCCTCTGTTATGTTTGAAACAACAGTATACTTTTATTTGCTCTCTGTCTTAGGAATCAACATTTGATTTTCAAACGTGATGAATTGAAAGTTTGTTTATAGAATCCGAATCAAGTGAACAAATGGTGATTTTTAAAACAAAAATCATGATTTTAAATGTAGTAAATCAAGAGGGAATTTAGAATGATCAAAATTTGGGCTTTGACCAAATTCCGGCGAAGTGGATGGACGTGGGTGATGGCGTTTGGCCAGGAGTTGTGGTAGAGGCCAAGGATCATTGGAAAAATAGTGATTAAATTTATAAATAAACAGTTTGTGGGAAATCATCAAAAACGTTGGGTTTAGTACTGTCGTTGGGTTTGGTTGTTTGCTTCGATCTGTGCTTCATCGGAGTCACGTGAAGGGTGCGGTCAGGGGGGGACGGCGGCGCCTGGACTTGGCGAGGGTGGTGTGATGAGGCGGTGGTGGCTCGACGGCCCGAGGTGGAGCAGCGATGGGTTTTCCCCGATGATGACAGTGGTGAAATTTTGAGTGAGACGGTGATTTTGAGATGGATGTCGAGGTGGAGCCAGTGGAGCTCGCCGTCGTGATCAGGGAGGAAGGATGGACTTGCGTGGCCGGTCGCTGGTGGGTGAAGTCGCCGGAATCCTGTGTGCACGTGCACAGGCCGAGTGCTGGTGTAACACCCCACCTCCGTTAAGGTCACTCACAAAGGGAATGCCTTAACTTTGGTGGAGCATTTTAGTAAACAGAACAGAAACTTACAAGATAGATAAAACAGTACTTGAAAATTTTTAACTTTATTACAGCGGAAACAGAAAATTAATATGGTTACATCCTTTCAATTTCAGAATTCAAGTACAAAATATTAGTCTTGTACAAAAGCCTTTAAAATGCATAGTTTAAAATCATAATCCCCATGGAACGGAAGCCATACAGAGCCAAGCCATACTTTAAGCACTTCAAGCAAAGAGAAATCCGGATCAAGCTAAAGTATTTCCCTCCTTGGATAACCTGGGGGGGGGAGAACGGAAGAAAGGAGGCGAAACAACAAGGGTCAGACAAAAAGTCTGGCAAGTCCAGTGACTTTCAGCATATGAACAGATAATAATAATATGATATGAACATAAAACTGGATGTGAGATAACTATAACAGGTGTAGCAGATATAACAGAAAAACAGAATGATATAAACTATTGTTTTACACTTCTCTGCACTAATACTAGTATAGCAGAATTAGGTGTCACCCTAATGTCTAAATTGAAGCAGGAACGGGTACAGAATACTTTTAACAGAAACAGAATGCTAATAATGGGCCATTACTACCCGATCAGAAACAGACAGAAGAAGAAACAAATTTATCCCTATGGAGACAAAATGTGGAATTAGGTGTACACTAGTAATGGGCCTTTACCACCCGGACAGACGGTACCACACAGAAACAGACAGGTGTTACCACCCAACAGAAACAGACGGTACCAACAGAAACAGACAGAACTAAGCGTACCCTAAAACCCTACCCCAAGCGATCGGCTCCCTAATACATAAATATCCTGTGTCGGCCCCACAGTAGGGTGTATCACTCCCTAAAGTGACAACCAATTGACACAGACCTATTTACAGATGTCACGGCGTCTTACATCCTCAGAGGCAGACCGGGATCCATGCACGCGCATGACCCGGTTGGAACGCACCATCAACACCACTCGCCATTATCAGAATGAACCACTTATAATTAGTTCAGTAAGCGTGCCCGGACCCTACTTACTGTTGGGTCAAAGTTTTGATACCAGAAAGGGTTACTGACCAATATGGGTCCCAAACAACAGATGACACAAGTAATTCCCCTCCTAACCTTGTGTCCTCAGACTAACAGATTTCAGATTAACTTGTTTACAAGTTCAGACATACAGAATTCAGGTTTACTAATTCACAAATTAAGTTAACAAGTTTCCAGACTAACAGGTCAGATGTACAGATTTTTCAGATTTGTCTAACTTTGTATTGGGCCTACAGATTCATGGACGGGTTTTACTACATCTATTAATCCCTTTGGTTTAACCCTATTTTCCCCAATACGTTTTAGACGTCATTCTTATCTTAGATTTTGCATTAATTAATTATTAATGCACAGACCTCTCACATTAGGTCGGTAGCTTGTGGCCGCTGGATATGCCGGGCGGTTCCGGGCAGACTTCTGCCACAAGCCAGACCTAACCTCGTGTCTTACGCATGTTATGACTAACTTCTCACATTAGAACCTATTGTTTGCGGCCACTGGATGTGCCGGGCGGTTCCGGGCAGATTTACGCCGCAAACTCATTCTAACCTCGAGTTAGCCATGTTTATCTTTGCTGCCAATTAATTAATAATTTACCGTTTATGGGCACGCCCAATAAATATGCCAATTCAGATTATATCAATAACAGGATGATTATATCAACATAGCAGATAACAGATTTTATATGACTTAACGGATTTAACAGATTTAGCAACTTAGCAGATTTTGGCATATAACAGGTTAGGCATTTCAACCGACAAATTTAACAGATTAGGCATTTCAATCTAATTAGCAGTCTAGGCAATATAACAAAACTAGCAGTTTAGGCAACTTGGCAAATTAGCAGATTTAGCAAATTTAATATTTCTAAAGGTTCTATTTACATGCCTTGCCTAAACATAAATTAGGCCTAAGTTCATATGCCTAAATAATGTCATGATTCACAATATGATCATATACTTCCATGTTTGCATACATTTACATAGCGTAGAATATGGACATAATTTACCCTATAACATATGTTCCAATTTTTGTTAAACTAGCATTTTACAGCAGATTCACATATAAATTATACCAAATATAACCATTAATGCCATATATCCAAAAATCCCTATTTAGGTGTAATTACAATACTAGATATCCTAATTAATGTAAATCTTAAGTTTCCATATCTTCCTTCTTTTCATGTCATGAATTATTATGCAAACTATCCCCAATAATATAAATCTTTAAACCATACCTTCTAAAAATCAGATCTTGCCTTTTTATATGCATTTTGTCCAAAGTCTCAAATCATATGCAATCTTTACAGTGGTTCCTCTTCTTCTTTTATCACAAAATATGCATAGGTCTAAAACTAGTTTATAACATATGCTATTTTTTTCTAATTAATTACAGGTCTAAATTACAACATAACTATGCATACAACATGCATAAATTATATGTTCATAGTCAAATTTATGCATCCAATCCCAAGTCATATGTCCAATATATTTTATGCCTCAGACCTAAAGTCATACATTCAATTTGGTTTTGTCAAATTTCTCATCATTCATCCCAAAGCTTGCGTTCATACGTTCATCTCTTATGAGATTAGGCACAGGCTCGTGGTAGCCTGGCTATAGAAACAGAAAAGAAGAAAGGAATATAGAACAGTCACAGAAAACAGATCTAACAGAAGAGAATACAACCTCAAACTCAGATTTAAATGCATATCAAAATTATAATTAACGTTTATAGCGGAGAATAACTGTACTTGCCTTGATTGGATTAAAGAAAGAACTTGTTGTCGAATCTTTGCAGAAATTTTAATCTCTAGTTTGAATTGAGTTGCTTAGGCTGATGTTGATTATCTTCTAGTTTTAATTCCAGCAGAGTAGAGACGCCATTTTTATTTTTTTTATTAGAAGAAGAGAGCAATGGAGGCTAGAGAATTGTACAAGAAACCTAGGTAGAGTCTAGGGTCCTTTTTATAGGGGTAATGAACTGATTAGAACCATTGATGTTGCTTGGATTGATCGTAGCCATTCATCCTAAGGAGAGACCAATTAGAGCTTGCCACCTAGCCCTAATGACAAAGCAGACCACAGAAAATCGACCAACAGAGAATAGGCCAGCCGGGTTAGACTGGGTTCGACCTGGTCTGGACCAGGTCGACACCCCTGTCGACAGCCCTGTCGACAGGCCTGTCGACAGGCCTGTCGACCTGGTTAGACCAGGTCGACAGCCCAGTCGACCTGGGTGCGAGAAGGCGGGTGTTCTTCCGCCCTGGCCCATTGGGCCCCACTTTTAATTTTTTAAACTGTTTTATTCTGTTTGAAATTTAAATTTAATTTAGAAACTTCCGAAGGCCATATCTTCTTCATACGGACTCCGTTTTTCGAAAACTCGGACTCTATTTCGCGTATTTTTCCGAGACGAACGCAATGGCGTATCCCGTTTCCCTTAGTTCTTTGATTTGAAATTAATTATACTTTAATTTATTAATTTCACAATTATAGAATTTGCGGGGTGTTACATTCTCCCCCACTTAAAAGGATTTCGTCCCCGAAATCTTCAAGTTAAGAAGAATGTGTCCTACCATCCAATCATCCATCTACTCAATCATCAACCACAGGCATCCATTGTCCTTATAGACTTCTAATGCTTTCATGTTTAAATGCACAGTGTGTGTTCATGTCCGTATCTAATGCAAAATCAGGCGGCCCACTGATTCAGTCGACCTCCTTAATGCGAATCATGTTAGTGCCATGAGTCCAATATGTATGCAAATTTTCCTACTTGAGCCATATCATTTCTATATGAGTGCACAACTGCTCATTCATATGCAACATCCATATGCTGATTCAACCATTTTGCATCCATAAAAATTTAAAAATGCTCACACATCCATATGCAGTATGAGAGTGCTTTTGAGCCGATATAGTGCCTAGTGTGTGTATATGCATCCACGAGCAACCACTAGCAACCACTTGCATCCACTTGCAACCATCAAACATAACATGTCTCAAACACATGTTTACACTCATTAGTTTCTACCTAAAGTTCAAATATTCGATCGATAGGATACAGTCGAATGATGGAAGCGAGTACGGATAGAACGAAAATTTGGTTCCCATTAGACATGGGTCCTAAGTATCGGCCCCAAAGACCGAAACCAACATCAAATTGACACCCAGGGGAAATGTCAAGACTGGAAATTCTATAAAAAGTATTTAGATATTTACAGACTACTGGTACAGATCAGGTTCCCTAATGATTCTTAGGAAGCCAAGCATGATAAAATCATACCCCACGAAAACTCAGAATGTATGCGTCATACTTGACGCCTAACACATATATCCCTCAAAACCCCAATCTCAAACAGATGATCCATAACCCTTATGGGTCTGAGTCTATAGCGGAATTCAGAAATAATACTAGTATTAAAGTGCAGAGTATCGATTACAAAATCAAAATACCAGAATCAGAAAAAGTCTTAACTCCATAATCAGATAAAGAAATTAAACCTACTATAGAAACTTTCCTATTTCTATCCTAGCCACTAGCCTCAAGAGTGTTCGCCTGCCCTCCTTGTCCTCGTCTCTTCGGGCAGTCCCTAGTGAAGTGTCCCATCTCCCCACAGTTGAAGCAAGCGCCCTTCCTTTTTCTGCAATCCTTGTTCAGATGAGTTGAGCTCCCACAAGTAAAGCACTTTTTCCCCTTCTTATCTTCAGACTTCTCATCCTTCTTTTGTGTTTCCTTTTTGGGCCCCGCCTTCTTATTCTGTGTTTCTTCCTTCTTTGTCTCTTTCGGGCCCTTGTCTTCCTCGTGCAGTAGTGCCATATCCACCAATTTCTCGTAAGTTGCTCCCATGGGTACATGGGTCATGGCTAGGCTGTGCAGTGGCTCATTCAATCCTTTAACAAAGCGGAGAGCCTTTTTATGCTGAGTGTTGACTAAATCCAATCCGAATCTTGCTAGTTGGTTGAACTGGTTGACGTATTCCTTGACCGTCATACTTCCTTGCTTAAGAGACAAGAACTTTTCCAATTGTAAACTTCGTTCAGCTTGCGAGAGGAATTTTGTCTCAAACCTTGTTCTGAAATCCATCCAAGTCTCAATTGGTCTCTCGGCGTTAGTGACTTCCCACCAGTAGGAAGCTTCGTCTTTGAGCAGCCATACTGCCAACTGTACCTTCTGCCTATCGTCCACCTCGAAGATAACGAACAGATCCTCAGTTTCTTTGAGCCAATTCCTTGCTTCTACGAATGATTCAGTTCCTTTGAAATCCTTCCCACCCATGGCCCTAAAATCTCTACAGATTTTTGAGAAAGCAATAGCACGAGGAGGGGGTGGAGGAGGGGGATCATTTGCTGGACCTGCAGCGGCGGTCCTAGCCTCAAGATATTGACGAAACCAACCGGGTACATGAACACCCTCTGGTATCTCAGATGCTTCAGACATGCTGGAACGAAAAAGGAAAGGTTCAATACAAAAAGGACTGAAAGAAAGATATATGGCTCTTGGGGATCATGTTTTTCAAAATAAGCTTTATTTTTGAAAATACTTCCTTTCAAAACCTTTTTTTTTTTTGAAAATAATTTTCAAAACTTTTTATAAAATCTGGTAACCTTCAGCTCCGATACCAAGTGTAACACCCCACCTCCGTTAAGGTCACTCACAAAGGGAATGCCTTAACTTTGGTGGAGCATTTTAGTAAACAGAACAGAAACTTACAAGACAGATAAAACAGTACTTGAAAAATTTTAACTTTATTACAGCGGAAACAGAAAATTAATATGGTTACATCCTTTCAATTTCAGAATTCAAGTACAAAATATCAGTCTTGTACAAAAGCCTTCAAAATGCATAGTTTAAAATCATAATCCCCATGGAACGGAAGCCATACAGAGCCAAGCCATACTTTAAGCACTTCAAGCAAAGAGAAATCCGGATCAAGCTAAAGTATTTCCCTCCTTGGATAACCTGGGGGGGAAACGGAAGAAAGGAGGCGAAACAACAAGGGTCAGACAAAAAGTCTGGCAAGTCCAGTGACTTTCAGCATATGAACAGATAATAATAATATGATATGAACATAAAACTGGATGTGAGATAACTATAACAGGTGTAGCAGATATAACAGAAAAACAGAATGATATAAACTATTGTTTTACACTTCTCTGCACTAATACTAGTATAGCAGAATTAGGTGTCACCCTAATGTCTAAATTGAAGCAGGAACGGGTACAGAATACTTTTAACAGAAACAGAATGCTAATAATGGGCCTTTACTACCCGATCAGAAACAGACAGAAGAAGAAACAAATTTATCCCTATGGAGACAGAATGTGGAATTAGGTGTACACTAGTAATGGGCCTTTACCACCCGGACAGACGGTACCACACAGAAACAGACAGGTGTTACCACCCAACAGAAACAGACGGTACCAACAGAAACAGACAGAACTAAGCGTACCCTAAAACCCTACCCCAAGCGATCGGCTCCCTAATACATAAATATCCTATGTCGGCCCCACAGTAGGGTGTATCACTCCCTAAAGTGACAACCAATTGGCACAGACCTATTTACAGATGTCACGGCGTCTTACATCCTCAGAGGCAGACCGGGATCCATGCACGCGCATGACCCGGTTGGAACGCACCATCAACACCCCTCGCCATTATCAGAATGAACCACTTATAATTAGTTCAGTAAGCGTGCCCGGACCCTACTTACTGTTGGGTCAAAGTTTTGATACCAGAAAGGGTTACTGACCAATATGGGTCCCAAACAACAGATGACACAAGTAATTCCCCTCCTAACCTTGTGTCCCCAGACTAACAGATTTCAGATTAACTTGTTTACAAGTTCAGACATACAGAATTCAGGTTTACTAATTCACAAATTAAGTTAACAAGTTTCCAGACTAACAGGTCAGATGTACAGATTTTTCAGATTTGTCTAACTTTGTATTGGGCCTACAGATTCATGGACGGGTTTTACTACATCTATTAATCCCTTTGGTTTAACCCTATTTTCCCCAATACGTTTTAGACGTCATTCTTATCTTAGATTTTTCATTAATTAATTATTAATGCACAGACCTCTCACATTAGGTCGGTAGCTTGTGGCCGTTGGATATGCCGGGCGGTTCCGGGCAGACTTCTGCCACAAGCCAGACCTAACCTCGTGTCTTACGCATGTTATGACTAACTTCTCACATTAGAACCTATTGTTTGCGGCCACTGGATGTGCCGGGCGGTTCCGGGCAGATTTACGCCGCAAACTCATTCTAACCTCGAGTTAGCCATGTTTATCTTTGCGGCCAATTAATTAATAATTTACCGTTTATGGGCACGCCCAATAAATATGCCAATTCAGATTATATCAATAACAGGATGATTATATCAACATAGCAGATAACAGATTTTATATGACTTAACGGATTTAACAGATTTAGCAACTTAGCAGATTTTGGCATATAACAGGTTAGGCATTTCAACCGACAAATTTAACAGATTAGGCATTTCAATCTAATTAGCAGTCTAGGCAATATAACAAAACTAGCAGTTTAGGCAACTTGGCAAATTAGCAGATTTAGCAAATTTAATATTTCTAAAGGTTCTATTTACATGCCTTGCCTAAACATAAATTAGGCTTAAGTTCATATGCCTAAATAATGTCATGATTCACAATATGATCATATACTTCCATGTTTGCATACATTTACATAGCGCAGAATATGGACATAATTTACCCTATAACATATGTTCCAATTTTTGTTAAACTAGCATTTTACAGCAGATTCACATATAAATTATACCAAATATAACCATTAATGCCATATATCCAAAAATCCCTATTTAGGTGTAATTACAATACTAGATATCCTAATTAATGTAAATCTTAAGTTTCCATATCTTCCTTCTTTTCATGTCATGAATTATTATGCAAACTATCCCCAATAATATAAATCTTTAAACCATACCTTCTAAAAATCAGATCTTGCCTTTTTATATGCATTTTGTCCAAAGTCTCAAATCATATGCAATCTTTACAGTGGTTCCTCTTCTTCTTTTATCACAAAATATGCATAGGTCTAAAACTAGTTTATAACATATGCTATTTTTTTCTAATTAATTACAGGTCTAAATTACAACATAACTATGCATACAACATGCATAAATTATATGTTCATAGTCAAATTTATGCATCCAATCCCAAGTCATATGTCCAATATATTTTATGCCTCAGACCTAAAGTCATACATTCAATTTGGTTTTGTCAAATTTCTCATCATTCATCCCAAAGCTTGCGTTCATACGTTCATCTCTTATGAGATTAGGCACAGGCTCGTGGTAGCCTGGCTATAGAAACAGAAAAGAAGAAAGGAATATAGAACAATCACAGAAAACAGATCTAACAGAAGAGAATACAACCTCAAACTCAGATTTAAATGCATATCAAAATTATAATTAACGTTTATAGCGGAGAATAACTGTACTTGCCTTGATTGGATTAAAGAAAGAACTTGTTGTCGAATCTTTGCAGAAATTTTAATCTCTAGTTTGAATTGAGTTGCTTAGGCTGATGTTGATTATCTTCTAGTTTTAATTCCAGCAGAGCAGAGACGCCATTTTTATTTTTTTATTAGAAGAAGAGAGCAATGGAGGCTAGAGAATTGTACAAGAAACCTAGGTAGAGTCTAGGGTCCTTTTTATAGGGGTAATGAACTGATTAGAACCATTGATGTTGCTTGGATTGATCGTAGCCATTCATCCTAAGGAGAGACCAATTAGAGCTTGCCACCTAGCCCTAATGACAAAGCAGACCACAGAAAATCGACCAATAGAGAATAGGCCAGCCGGGTTAGACTGGGTTCGACCTGGTCTGGACCAGGTCGACACCCCTGTCGACAGGCTTGTCGACCTGGTTAGACCAGGTCGACAGCCCAGTCGACCTGGGTGCGAGAAGGCGGGTGTTCTTCCGCCCTGGCCCATTGGGCCCCACTTTTAATTTTTTAAACTGTTTTATTCTGTTTGAAATTTAAATTTAATTCAGAAACTTCCGAAGGCCATATCTTCTTCATACGGACTCCGTTTTTCGAAAACTCGGACTCTATTTCGCGTATTTTTCCGAGACGAACGCAATGGCGTATCCCGTTTCCCTTAGTTCTTTGATTTGAAATTAATTATACTTTAATTTGTTAATTTCACAGTTATAGAATTTGCGGGGTGTTACAGCTGGACAAAGAAGATGAGCACCATGGTTTCACTGTATTTTCAACATAGTCCTTCGGCATTTTCATTTGTATGGCACTTGTATGGGTACTTTGGTACTAATCAGGTCTGGCATTTGAGTTCCTTAGGTTAGCACTTGTTTTAGATGGAATTGGCAAGTGTTTTGATGGTGGATGATACTAGTATTTTGGTTTTGGTATGGGTACTGTGCGTTTGGCCTTGATACTTGGTTGTCTTGGTACTTTGAAAAAGTCCAACTCAAAACTATGTTTCCAAATGGTTTCAAAAAATTCAAATAAGTTTTATATGAACATTTGTTTAACTTTAAATAAGAAAATAAATATTTTAAATATTAATTTCAATTTATTTCAAAAGGAGAAAGTGAACCAGGATGTTGACAAATCTTGAATTTTTACGTCAAAACAAATACTTGTAAAAAAAAAATTCAAATTTTTGTTAAAACTTTTAAAAAGAATAAAATGTAAATAAAGTATTTAAATTTCTTAATCATACTAGAGAACGTATTCAAGGGATGTGCTGAACGTTGTCAACAGGCTGTAAATTTCAAGTATGAATAACCGGTCAAGTACAGTATAGAAATTTATGAACCGGTGCTGTAAATTATAACTAAGCATGTTGAATTTATTATTTTAAAGGAAATTTATTCGCTTATCATTTCAAAGAGACCGAAACCAAGTTCCACTTTGAAATTGATTATACGCTGTACGTCGGATGTTCAAAGTTGAAGACGACATTGTACAAGGGCTATTTTAATAGTGCCTTCGGTTTGTTCAAACCCAGAACAACTTGTATGGACGAGTGTCCGACAAAGTAATTCCGACTGGTCACGTACGTTGATCTTTTCAAACGTAGTTATATGGTGGCAGAGGAATTCGTTTCTCTCGCTGTATACCTGTAATCTATTTTTGAGG
Organism: Allium sativum; assembly: GCA_030737875.1. Taxonomy (NCBI): domain Eukaryota; kingdom Viridiplantae; phylum Streptophyta; class Magnoliopsida; order Asparagales; family Amaryllidaceae; genus Allium; species Allium sativum. Next base: position 103,272,723 of record CM060911.1, on the reverse strand, counting down.
ACGTCAATTAGTGATCGGAAGGTCTGGACGATGTGTCACTCAAAGAAATAAACCAGAAATGATGACGTTAGTCTAGCCTCAAGCCTCACACCCAGGAAATGACAAAAATCGGGCAGGCAGCATGGCTATGTGGGTCGCTCCCATTAGGGTGTAGTATCACCTATCTAGAGAAATTCTTATTGTTTCTTAATCTATCGATTCTGCCCATTCGGGGATGGTTGCCGTACACAACCATCGGTGATATACATTCGATACACTCAAGCGAAATGAGTGGTCGGTCATGTGAGGGCCGGGTTGCAAGAAGTTCTTGTTGAACCCAGATGTATTTGCCTCTAGAGATACATCAGCGGAAGGTGGACCCATACCTTGTCAAGTTGGAAAAATCAATTTCCATAAGCGCCAAGCGTGTTTTGTTTGTATACTATATTGGGAAATGTGAGATGCAAGCATTTTCCTAGATTCTAATTTATTTGTGAAAAATCAAATAAACATTTTGAAAATGTCTGGTTCAAAGAATACAAAGTGTTTTGATCTCATAAGGAAAAACCGTTCAGTATTCACGACATGGTCTTATGAGATGTTTTCTTAAACTGTTTTTAAATTGTTTACTCATACCAGTCCCCTGACTGACCCGGAGTTTATTTTCTGTGTTTTCCCTTAAACTCTTGGGTATTCATAATGCTTGTTATGAATAGACAAGTGAATCAGGATGTTGAACTTACGATGCTGAATGGAGACTATCAGTATGCTGTCCTACCTACCTATCTACTTACCTACTGTAAAATTATAAGTTTGCCAGTCAGTAGTGAATGATATGTATAATTACTGATGTACTAGAAATGGGTTGTATCACTAGTCATATGATGTTCTCTTGTATCCTGTACTGTTGTGTAATATTATAAAATATTATCTTTTTGTGAAAATTCCGCTGTGAGATTCTGATGGTCTGTGTTTATATCTTCTATCTATTCTTATTTCTTAATAATGGCACGACTTCCGATGTGTTCGAAAGTTGGGTCGTTACAGTTGATTACTGATGATCTTGATTGGGCTGTACACCCAAGATGAGGGAATCAGTTAGTGGTCGTCCAGACGTACTTGGAGATCGATGGATATGCGAGGAAAGTGCCTCCGGTTTCGTTCAGACCCAGAACGAACTTGTAAATGGATTGTGTGTCTGACATTGGATTTTATTCTGTGTTGATTGATTTCTGTTAAATATATATCTGTTTTGCGGCGGAGAATTTATTCTCTTGCTTAACGCCCTTCTCTGAGACGTACGAGCTTAGAGGTTATACATCGATAGATATCAATCGCATGGCATGAATTGCCTATGTGGCACGCTGAGTTGCATGGATCAAGGCTTCTGTTGAAAAGCAAAGTCTTGTGGTTGATGATCAAAGCACGGCCTTTGTGGTGCAGCTTTGTGTTTAGCGTGGATTCGCGAGCCTCACACCTCGGTATGAGTCAAAAACGGGATACGGACCGTTGGGAGAACACGACGTTTCTTTCTAGCTTTGGTGGTGTCAGTGACTTACTAGCCCTGACATTTATATACTTTACACCTTTGTGGTTGTTGGAATGAGGTGCCTCGTTTGTAGTTTTGTAAGGACTGGGAAACGTGTGTTCAGGAATAACTAATCCTCAAACGTAAGAGAGGACCGGCCCAACCGATCCAAGTGGTTGCCCAGAGTGCGTAGTCCTGAGCATTTGCTAGAGTGCCTCGAAGCGGAGAGGAGCTTGCCCCTTGCCTCGACTCATGACGGAAATCCAATTTCCAATACGTGTATTTCGGTTTTATTTGTAGAGCCTAGTATGGCGACTTGATAGATGGTACCCATGCCGCCTAGGATTGATATTTATGATCGAAAATGTTTTGACACTATACACTTATTATAGTATCAAATGATTTGTTTTAAACGTATCAAGCATGTTTGGCTATTATAAGGGAAAACCCTATCCTCCGGCTTGCATTGCATTGTGTGATGAGACCTGGGTCTTATAATAGCTTCATTTTTCGAAAAAGCATTGCGCTGTTTATTCTATGCACTGGTATTCTTGGGAGGAAACCCGTTCCGTGTTATACGGCGTGGTCCCTTGAATTACTCTCTTTTAAAGTAAAGCTTTAAATAACTATTTTAGTTCTCACACCAGTCACATGGTTGACCTTGAGTTTATTGTTTTAACCTAAACTCTGGGTGCCCTTATTTTCGACATGGGCAGCTAGTAGTTTTGGTTTTACAGATTTATATTCACAGGATCCTGATTTACAGCTGGAACGATGCTCGGAAAGCTCTGTATCCGTGTATCACTTTCAGTTGTGCTTTGTATTATTTTCCGCTGCTATGTAATGTATTGTAATCTCTAATATTTGTCGAATGTAATTTATTCAATTATACTCTGTATATTCTTGTATCTGATGGAATTGTTGTAATAGCAATGAAATGTTCTGCCGTCTGCGTTCTTTTATGTGTTGTTCTCAAAGTATCCGCTCTTTCCTTCACGGGGAAGTAACGGGTTCTTACAATTCTGTTTCTGCCTCTGATTCTGTTCCTGATTCTGTTTCTGTACTATCTGTCTCTGTTCGGTGGTAAAGGCCCATTACAAGCATTCTGTTTCCGAACGTCTGTCTTTGTTAGGGTGGTAAAGGCCCATTTTTAGCATCGTGTTTCTGAAGAGATCATCCTGTTTTCTGTTTAGACATTAGGACAACACCTAATTCTGTTATACTAGTATTAGTGCAGAGAAGTAAGATATAGTAAGAAGCATAACTTGGTCTATATCATTCTGTTTCTTCTGTTAACCTGCTACTCCATTTATGGCTATCTCTCATCCAGTTTTATTTACATGTCATGATACTGTTATCTGTTTATATGCTGAAAGTCACTGGACTCACCAGACGTATGTCTAATCTAGCTTGTTTCGCCTCTTTTCTTCCGTTTCCCCCTAGGTACTCAGGTTGAGAACGTAGGAGTTTGATTTAGATTTCTCTCTGTTTGAAGTGCTAGAAGTGCTTGAAGTATTGCTTGGCTTTGATTCTACCTATTTGTGGCATTTTCTATTGGGGATTATGGCTTTAAAATTTTGTACTCTGAAGGCTTTTGTACAAGACTGATATTTATGTACTTGAATTCCGATATTGTGATTTTGAAGGATGTAACCAAACTTACGTCTGTTTTTGCTGTAATAAAGTTATAAATTTTTCAAGTACTACTTTACGTATCTGTTTTGTAATATTATGTTATGTTTACTTATAATGCTTTAAGGAAGTTAATGCATTCCCTTTGTGAGTGACATTAACGGACATGGGGTGTTACACTTGGTATCAGAGCTGAAGATTACCAGATTTGATAAAAAAAATTTGAAAACTATTTTCAAAAAGGTTTTAAAAAGGAAGTATTTTTAAAGTAGAGTTTATAAACATAGTCCCCAAAGCCATATATCTATCTTTTGATTTTCTGTTTAATCCTTGTTTCCTTCTTTTCTGAGTCTCCGGGGCTCCTGACTTTCTGGGAGGTAACCTCATCGCGACATGGTTCCGTAGGCATGATGAGACTACGACGTCTGTCGAAGGGCAAAGAAGTGCCTAACTTCCATCTGTAGTCGCAGTAATTTCACCTACGGCTAATCCTCTTCCGAGCTTCGTAGGGTTTTCCGCATGAGGGGGGCAACTTTGTAGAATGACATGTTAACATGTAAGAAGACTAGTTGTTTTCAGTGCGGTGAGACAGGACATCTGATCAAGGATTGCCCCAGAAGGCAAGGGCAGAGGGCAGAACCTACTTCTGGAGGGCAGGCGAATGCTCTAGTGGCTGGTGGATAGGATAGAGATAGGGAAAATTTCTGTAGAAGGTTTAATTTCCTTATCTGATTATTGAGTTAAAACTCTCTTTGATTATAGCATTTTGATTCTATAATTGAGACTCTGCACTTTAATACTAGTCTTGTTTCTGATCCCGCTATATTCTCAAACCCCATGAGGGTTACGACTCATCAGTTTGTGATAGGTTGGGGTTTGAGGGTATCTGTGTTAGGCGTTAAGTTGACTATGACTGTAACGACCCTCATTTTTCAGTGATGTATAATTAGTTTATTTAATTATTTACTGGTGATTTAGAGAATTAAAATGGTTGTTTAATTAAATTATATGGAATATTTAATTAATATAATAATATAATAATATATTTAATTCAGAAATAATAAAAAAATAGTGGAATTCACAATACTGTGTGGATTGTATTATTTATAATATTTACTTCAGTTTAGAATTGAATTTTTATAATGAATATACAATTTAAACGAAGTTCGAATGTATAATTACATTATAATTATAATCGACCTCGAAAAGGCGCGACAGTTCGTAATTTGGCGATTCAAACTCTAAACGAATATGCAGAAGCCGTTTTAAATCGAATTTCTATGAAACAAGAAACGTTCGGAGCTAGTGAAGTATATTTTTCTAATGGAAGAAGGAAAATCGGGATTTCGTCGTGTAGATTTTGATTTATGTCCAAATCAAATTTTAGAAAAGTCTCTATGGAATTCCTTTATATTGTATAACTATTTATTTATATTTATAAAAGGAATTTCATTACAAATCGAATATCGATTTAATCGGGATTTGAAATATTGAGTTCGAATTTCATATAGGAATATTGTGGAGCATTATGATATCGTATGCGAATATATACGATAATATTTATTTATAAATATTTGGATTTCTGAGTGTATATATGGATTCACAAGTTCGAACGGAGTGCGCACACGAGTTTTTGGTATATTCCATGGATATAAGTGCCGCAGGTTGCTGTGTGGTGCCACTGTAGGGCTGGACAACGCGATATGAAGGGTTGGGGCGAGTTCATCGTAATTGGTATGAGGTGAAAGCGATTTCGAAGAGAAATCAAATGGTATTTTTAGTTTGTGGTCTAGTTGAGAGTTAATGGAGCGACGAGGTGATTTAAAAGGGGAAATGGCCATTCAGGTATGAAGAGGAGCACGACTGCTTTCGTGAAGAAAGCAAATGAAAGGGGTGCGGGTTTGTTCTTTTTAGTGTGCCAAGTTTTTGAAATGGTAAGCCCGGTCAGGAAATAATATTTAGTTTTAATTTAAATGTATATAAACTTCGAAATTGAATAACTTTGCCATACAATACCAGAATTCAGCGAAAAAAGATCGGTTGGGATCGTATGGACGGACACTACATGATGGAACTGACTGGAAGTCCATCGGAGCTCGTTACAATTTATAGCAAAATAAATTGTCCGTCTGAATCAAGCGATGGTTATCGTTATGAATGATGATCGTCCAATGTGAGTAAAACTCACCAATTCTGAACAGTTACATTTTTATAACATATTCTTAGAGCTGATAATTATCTATTGATTGTTGTGTGTTAACTGTTTGGTTGAATTGCTTGTGTATTGGTTGAAATTATAGATAACGATATATAATCGTTAATCAAATGTTGATTCTGTTTAGTAGAATATTTCATATTGAAATGAAATCGATGTTAATTATGTTGTTTAACATCTATGATGCAAGGAAATAGGTTGGAGGAATCCAAATGGATTCCTCAACATTTATTTTACTGTTTTTCATATATTGTAATATATGATGTGATATATAATCTGTTGTTGATTATTTGTGTTTGAATGATATCGATCATGGTTATTTGGTATTTTAAATACCATAAGAAATACAAGGATGTTAAAAGGGGATTTTCAAAGTGTATTTTGAAAATAAATTATTTATATAAAATCAATGGATTTTATATATAAAGAAAGGATTTTATAAAAGAAAATACTTTACAAAGAAGAATTAAAAAGGAAATTTATTTATAAAATCAAAGGATTTTATAAAAAGGGCTATTTTTTATAAAATGAATGAGAATTTATTAAAGAGAAACTATTTATAAAATCATGGGATTTTATAAAAGAGAATTATTTATAAAATCAAAGGATTTTATAAAGAGGAATGTTTATTGGGATAATAAATTAGATCATATAAGAAACATTTATTGGGATAATAAATAGAAGTATAAGGGATATTTATTTAGAAAATAAATAAGATATCATAAGGATATTTATTTGGGAAATAAATAGGATAAATAAAAAGGATTATTTATAAAACAAATAGAGTTTTATAAAGGGATTATTTATAAAACAAATAGAGTTTTATAAAGGGATTGTTTGTAAGGCAAATAGAATTATAAAAGGGAATAAAGATTAAATGGAAATCTGTTTAATGAGTAAATGTGAAAAGATTTATTTAAAGTAGATAATAAATAGAATCTGTTAACAAGATAAATTGAGATGATTAATTTATAAATAATATTTTATAAATTAAGTAAAACAGTTATCACCGGATAAATGGAATATATAAGTCAAGACTTATAAAGAGAAGTAAGAATCAGTTTCAACATCGATATTTGAAACTGAATATGGATGAAGAGTGAATCGAATATTCCTTATTCAAAAAGGAGTAAATCAAAAGGGTTTAATCAATAGAGTTAATCAAATAGAGTTAGTTGAATAGAGTTAGTTGATTAGAGTTAATTGAATAGAGTTAGTCGATTAGAATTAACCAATAGAATTGAAGGAGTTAATCGAATATAATTTATTCGAATAGAGTTAAAGGAGTAAATCGAATCTAGTCATTCTAAATGATGTTAAAACGAATATAGTTATTAGAGATAGAGTTAAAACAAACATAGTTATTCGAATATAAGTTAATCGAATATTAGTTATTCGATAGGAGTTAATCAAGTCGAGTTAAATAAGTCGAGTTAGTTAAGTTAAGTTAGTCAAGAGGAGTTAATCAAACCGAGTTAATCAAGAGGAGTTAATCAATCTGAGTTAATCTGTAACGACCCGGAAAATCCGAACCAATTTAAATTTTTTATTTTAAATTATTTGGTGGAAAAATGTGGCAGAATTTAAAATTTCCATTTTTTAATAACATTAAAGCCAGTAAAAATAGTCAATTTTCAAACGATCTCTGTTTTCGACGAAACCACTTTCATTGGAACCGGAATGTCATATTATTGCTAGGTTTCAATTTTTAGAATTTTTCGATTTAATATGTGAGCGTGGCGAAGGAAAATGCATTAGGTCGATTATAGTCAAATTTAATCGACTGAAAAATAGCCATTTTTCAAACAGTGTCAGAATTCGACGAAATTAATTTTGTTAGGACCGTATCGTCATAACATAGACAAATATATTTTTTCTGGATTTTTCTGAGTCCGTTTGTGGCCTGGTGAATTTATTTATGCAGACGAATTAAATTTATAAAGGAATTAAATATTAAATTAAATAATACAGGCCACAGACAGCCATTTGGGCTGACGGGACCTGTCCCATTGGATCGGGAATATGGGCTATTGGCTATGGTCACTTTCTGCTGGACTGAAATTGTACCGGTTTGAAAGATATGGATTTATTTGTAAAAATACATTATAATATTATAATAATATGAGATTAAAACCCTAATTTACTATTCATCATCTTCTGAGCCGCCGCCACCATGAATCCTATGGCCAATTTTGCTCCTTCTTTCTCCTCTTAATTTCCCTCAATCCTCACACCAAAACCTACTGCTCCTTTGGAGTTTATTGTAGAGGACCTTCTCCTCCACACATCTGTACGGTGAACCCCCATGTAGTCGCATGTAGCATCCGCCCCGAGACCCCGAAGTGCGCCGCATCTTGCCGCCGTTGGCCCCTCAGAGCTCGACCAAGCTGCGCCGAACACCCCCCCTCGTGCGCCTCTCCGAGCTCCTCATCGTGACACCCTCCGATCAGCTCCTCGACTCCTGTAGTTGCTACAATCCCGAACCCTAGAATTGAACAATAGGAGAAAGCTTCGGCCGTTACTTTTTTTGGGAGGAGAAAGGTTATTTCTTAATTAATTTAAATTGTTTTAAAACTTCGATTAATCATATCTAACTCGTTTCAATTCGAAATTCGATGATTTCAGCGGCGTTGTGATCGTGTGACTGAGATCTACGCGTCTAAACTGACTGGAGTTGATTCTGAACAGTTTGAATTTTGGCAAAAAATCTTCAACGACTGTGAAATTTCTGAATTTGTATAATTAAATAATTTTATTATATACGATTAATTGAATCATTGTATGTTATTTCTGATCTGTTATGTGGTGATTGTTGTACAGTTGAGTTATATTCGTTGTGATAGCATGTTATAGTATGACGGTTTGGATCTGTAAAATTTTGATGTAATCATAATAAAGTTCTCACTTTTTTTTCCTTCCTATTAAAATTGAATTCTATTGTGAAACAAAAAGCAAAGTTAGAATTTTAATTTGATTTACAAAAACAAAATAAAGTTTTGATCTTTTGTTTTTGAAACAAAAACAAAAATGTCATTTTTGTTGAATATAAAATATACGTCATTGTAAACATCATTTTTGTCGCATTAGAATTGGCCAAAAAAAAATGTCATTTTTTATTTGATATGAAATTATACATCGTTGTAAACATCATTTTTGGTCGCATTAGAATTGGCGAACAAAAATGTCAATTTTTATTTGATATAAAAATATACCTCGTTAAAAACATCATTTCTGTCGCATTAGAATTGGCGAACAAAAATGTTATTTTTTATTTGATATGAAATTATACATCGTTGTAAACATCATTCTTGTCGCATTAGAGTTGGCGAACAAAAATGTCATTTTTATTTGATATAAAATTATACATTGTTGAAACCATCGTTTTTGTCGCATTAGAGTTGGCAGACAAAAAGGTTATTTTCATAAAGTAAAAGGAATGGATTTTAATAAAGGGAATCGCCCAATGGTTTATATATAAATATAAAATATAAAATTAAACGATACGAGCGCGACAGTTCGCATATCGATAATCGTAACTTCAAACGAATATATAGAAAGATCCGACCGTTGGATTTTCCCAAAACTGGAACCGTTAGGACCAATTTGGGAAGAGCTTTCCAACGATATAAATTTCATCAAAATCCGACGACTAGATTTTAAGATATGTGTAAATCAAATTTTGGTAAAAGCAGCGCCAGCGCCACACATTGACCCGAAACGCCGTTTATTTATTTCGAGTTTTTTTTTTATAAATAAAAATAGAGATACATAGTTATAAATATATATGAAATGTTTTAAATTATAACTATGCGACAATTATTTGAAAAGTCCGAGTTTAACTCATTTCAAATAACTGCACGGCGAATAAATCCATGATGTAAGAAGACGATGGTTGAAGACCGGCGATCTTCACATCGAATGGACGATGACTTCTAATACCTTGGACTGACTTGCTCCTAGGACTGGGTTGAAGCAGTAATTGTTCGGACGTGTGTGTTGATCGTGCGGATAAGCGAGAACCTCTTGGGTGTCTCCGGTTTCGTTCAGACCCAGAACGGACTTGTAAATGGATGCGTATCTGATGTTGAAATTCACTTCATATAATTAAATCGATTTCTATTAATATATGTCTGTTTGGTGGTAGAGAATTTTGTTCTCTACTTAACACCCTGATACGTAGTGATAGTTATCGATCGCATGGCGTTGAATTGTCAATGTGGCACGCCAAGATGCAATGATCAAGGCTTTGTTGAAAAGCAGGCTTTGTGGCTGGTGATCAAAGCATAGCCTGTTTAGGCATAGCTTTGAGTATAACGTGACTTCGCGAGCCTCACACCCCGGTATGAGTCAAAAACGGGATATGGACCGTAGGGAGTGCACACGTTTCTTTCTAGCTAGGAGTGGTGCTTGGGTTTTGACACAGCCTGGCATTTTACTTATGTGGATTTTGGATTGAGGTACCTCGGGTTTTTTATAGGCCGGAAGTGGTCATATTATAGGTCCAAAGGGACCGGGAAACGTGTGTTCAGGCATAACTAATCCACTACCGTTAGGTAGGGACCGACCCTACCGCATCCAAGGATTCACTGCGGGGTATCCTGAGGCATTTGCTAGAGTGTCTCGAATCGAAAGAGGACGATCCCTAGCCTCGATTTCATGACAAAAAACCAATTCCCAATACGACAACATTTCGGTTTTGATTGTAAATTTATATACGTCGACATAGTAGGATGGGGTACTATGCCGTCTAGGATTGATATATTTATATTGAAGTATTTTAATACTGCTTAAACACTAATGATAATATTAAAATATTACTTTTCACGTATTAAGCATATTTGATCATCATAATGGAAAACTCTATCCTCCTGTGTGCGTTGCATTGTGTGATAGGATCTGAGTCTTATGATGATTTCATTTTTCAAAAGTCATTTCGCTGTTTTATATAAACTTTATAATATTATGCACTGGCAATCCAATGCAGTAAACCTGTTCCGCGTTAGCGGCGTGGTCCTGAGATTCGCCGTCTTGATAGTTAATTTAGTTAAGAATTCTCACCCCAGTCCCATGACTGGCTCGTAGTTTGTTTCACTTTTGCAAACTCGGGTGCCCTCTTTCCTCAAGGGCAGCCAATTGACAGGTTCAGGTGACACATTCTGATTGGAGCTTGCTTGGACGGAAGAAGGAGGAGGCTTTTTCTCTAGTTTCATCTTGCTTTGAGACATTTTTTTCCATCTTTTGATGTATGTAATGGAATTTGGAATCTATTTCCTTATCTTTGATACTTACTGTATTGCTAAGTGGATCCTGTGAAACTGCATACTCTGATGATTCTGTTGTGATGCTGATGACATTTTATTTCCGCTGAAATGTTTATGTGCTATGTTCTTTCCCTGAGATCAGTTTATTGTTATAATTATGTTGTATTCCTAAATGATTATCCTTGCTTTCGGTCAACGGAAGTTTGGGGTTATCACAGTTGGTATCAGAGCCTAAGGTTAACCTTAGCTTTGGAATATAACATTTTAGAACAATTCTTCTAGAATAGAATCCACATAATTCTAAGATGAGTAGCTCATTAGAGATAGGAATAGTAATGTCCTAGAGTGAGCACAGCAGAATAGAACATATTTACCAGTCATTACATCATCATCTTTTCATCTCGTCCTTATCTTTTCCTGAAAAATCCTCATTTTTGTTGGTCTGACTCTTTCCTTGATGGTACAGACTGATTTAAACGGATACTAGAGCAAGAACAGCCCGAGGTGGAGCCCGTGGTGGAGCTCTTGGCGGGGTTAGAGGAGGAGCCCGAGTAGGAGCTGGAGGGCAAGCTAGAGATGAAACACCCATCACTCAGGAACAACATAATTCAGAGGTCGTAGTCGAACCACCTCCACCTCCACAGCCTTTCGATTTGGAGAGAATGTCAAAAAAATTTAAAAACCTTGGAGGTGTACCTTTCACGGGGCGAGAGTCTGCGATTCAGGCAGAAGCATGGCTTAAAGATTGCGAAAAGATCTTAGAGGGCTTGGAACTGGAAGATCAGCGAAAGCGTTACCTGGCAGTTTGGCAACTAAAAGAGGAAGCAGGGCAGGTGGGGTACGATCAAAATCCGCAATGACGTGGCCAATATTTCTTGGGCCAGATTCAAGGAGCTTTTAAATGAGAAGTATATACCCCCACAAGCTAGAGAGCGCCTGCGCGAGCAGTTCGTTAACCTACAGCAAGGGAATATGACCGTTTCTGAGTATGTGGGGAAGTTTGATGAGCTTTCACGATATGCTCCTAGTGTGATTCAAGATCCAGTAGAGAGGAATAAGAAATTTATCAAGGGGTCGTCCAAGAAATATTTGAACCGAGTCACTGCCCATATCAAGCTTCCATTCAATGAAGTAGTAGAGATGGCGTGCCGCTATGAGGAGAATGACGAGTCTGGACCTCAGGATAGAGGGAAAAGTCAAAGCAACAACCAGAAGGAACAGGCTAACAAGAAACAGGAGGCGAGCAATTCTTCTACAACTAAACCCCAAGGGAAGAAGAGGGATAGGAGCAAGGTGACCTGCTATAACTGTGGCAAGATTGGACATTTCGATTACGAGTGTAGAGCTCCTAAAAAGGCCAAGAGGAATGATTCAGGCCCTAGTCAGAACCGTGGTCAGAGTTCCCAGAACCGTGGTCAAAATCCTCAGAATCGTTGCCAGAGTTCGCAGGACAAAAGGGAATGCTACAATTGCCATCAAAAGGGTCACATCAAGGCGAACTGTCCACTGCTAAGGAATGCTCAGGTGGCACGTGTTTATGAGGGAGCAAATACACCAGCTTCGACTGAGGGGCCTGCTAAACCCGATGTCTTAGGAGGTACGCTTAATATTAAGAACATCCCTATTACTGTCTTATTTGATACTGGTGCTGCCAGAAGCTTTATTTCTAAAGATGCAAGTAAAAAGTTGAAACTGAAACCAAGAAAACTCAAAAATTTGATTAGAGCTAATAGTCCGATAGGAGGTTCCCTCATTCTAGATCAGTATTGTAAAGTGCTTATCTCCTATTCTCGCTATCAGTTTCCTTTTAATTTGATCATCGTGGAGTTTTCTGGATATGACATCATACTTGGTATAGATTGGTTAGCAAAATATGAAGCTGAGTTAGTATGCACTGAAAGAATTGTCAAAGTTAAAACCAAACTCGGTAATGTATGTATCCCCTGCCATGGCTCAGCCACTGACAGGAAAACCTTCTGGTCTTCTCTAGAAGTTACCCCTACTTCTATTGAGGATATCCCTGTCGTCAAGGATTACGCTGATATATTCAAAGAAGTTGAGGGCCTACCTCCGCATAGGGAAATCAGCTTTCGAATTGATTTAGCTTCGAATGCAAGGCCTGTTGTACATCCCATTCGGAGAATGTCGCCAAAAGAAAGAGAGGAGCTGAAAAATCAAACCAAGCAGCTTTTGTGGAAGGGTCTGATCAGGCCCAGCTTCTCAGAATGGGGAGCAGCAGTGGTGTTCGTCCCAAAACCAGACGGTACTCTCAGGCTATGCGTAGACTACCGTGATCTCAACAAGCAAACTCTAAAGAACAAATATCCACTGCCTCATATTGATGACTTGCTTGACCGATTGCATGGGGAACGAGTATTCTCTAGGATGGACCTAGCTACAGGTTTCCATCAACTTCGCATTGCAGAGGAGTGTGTGCCTTTAACTGCTTTCAGAGGACCGGACATCTTTTATGAATGGCTAGTAATGCCTTTCGGTCTATGTAATGCTCTAGCATATTTTGTTGATTTGATGAATAGAGTATTCAGAGATGTTTTAAATAAATTTGTACTCGTGTTCATAGATGACATCCTCATCTTTTCTAAATCTATTGTTGAGCACGAATAGCATCTGAGAGAAGTCTTAGAGATTTTGCGAAGAAATGTGTTGAAAGCAAAATTTTCTAAATGCATATTCTGGCAAGAGGAGGTGAAATTCCTCGGCCATGTTGTATTAAAGGAAGTCATCTCTGTAGATCCAGGAAAGATCTCAGCCATCCAAGAATGGAAGCAGCCTAGAACTCCTACGGAGGTCAGAAGTTTCTTGGGACTGGCCGGCTATTATCGGAAATTTGTCAAAGATTTTTCGAAGGTAGCTTGTCCATTAATAAACCTGACCAAGAAGCATACGAAATTCAAGTGGACACCGGAATGCGAGGCAGCTTTCCAAGAGCTAAATAAGAGGTTGACCCATGCTCCTGTGTTGTCCATCATAGATGGAAATCAGGATTTGAAGGTCTGGACCGACGCCTCTAAACAAGGTTGTTTTTTTTATAAATTAACATGTCAGAGATAACATTTTTCCTTTGATGTTAAATCTCATTTTAACATGTTATCCCTTATTTATTTAAGGTATTGGTGCGGTGCTGATGCAAAGAGGCAGGGTAGTCGCATATGCTAGCCGCCAGCTGAAACCGCATGAGAAGAATTATGTCACGCATGATCTTGAACTAATGGCCATTGTGTTCGCTCTTAAAATATGGAGGCATTATCTTTTGGGTGAGAAATTTGAAATTTACACGGATCACATATCCTTGAAACACCTTTTTACCCAAAAAGATTTGAATATGAGGCAGCAATGCTAGGTTGAATTTCTTGCATCTTATGACCTGGATATCCTATATACTCCGGGAAAAGCCAACGTTGTAGCCGATGCACTCAGTAGAAAGACTGCAGAATGCAACAATCTCATTGTCGCCAATCTCATTATCACTCCTACTCTGATTGATAAAGTCTCTGCTCTTCAAAAGAATGATGAATTAATTCAGAAGCTTTGTGAGCAAGTTCGTAAAGGCGAGGCCTCAAGTTTCCAGATTGACGATAACGGGACCCTTAGATTACAAGGGAAATTTGTGCGCCGGACATTGCTGAGCTAAAAAGAGAAGTGATGGATGAGTGCCACAAATCAAAGATCAGCGTCCATCCAGGTGTAAACAAAATGTACCATGATCTTAAGCGCACCTTTTGGTGGAAATCGATGAAGGGGGATATTTCTATTTATGTGGCTAGATGTCCCACTTGTCAGCAAGTTAAAAGTGATCAACAGAAACTGGCAGGTTTGTTGCAACCGCTAGGAGTTCCAGGTTGGAAGTGGGAGGAAATTTCTATGGACTTTATAGATGGTTTGCCCCGAAGCTGAAAAGGCAACGATAGCATATGGGTGATTTTCGACCGCTTAACAAAATCTGCCCATTTCATCCCTGTTCGGTCCAACAGAACAACTCGTAGTTTGGCACAGCTTTATCTCAGAGAGATAGTCAGACTGCATGGGGTTCCCAAAAGCATTATCAGTGATTGGGATCCATTATTTACCAGTAAATTCTGGACATCTTTTCAAGAAGAGCTTGGGACCAAGTTAAATCTGAGCTCTGCCTATCACCCTCAGATAGAAATGGCCAGACTGAGAGGGTAAATCGTGTTTTGGAAGACTTACTGCGTGCTTGCATTCTTGATTATGGCGGTTCATGGGAGGACCACTTGCACTTGGTGGAATTCTCCTATAATAATAGCTACCAAGCAAGCTTGGGGATGTCGCCGTTTGAATTACTTTATGGCAGGCCATGCAGATCTCCGGCATGTTGGGTGGAGTCAGGCAATCGACTAGTATTGGGCCCCGACATGGTTCGTGAAGCATCTGATAAGGTTGACTTGATTAAGAAGCACTTGTTGACTGCTCAGAGCCGACAAAAGAGCTATGCAGACCAGCGGAGAAGAAATCTAGAATTCTCTGTGGGTGATCGAGTATACTTGAAGGTTTCTCCTTTGAGAGGCGTGATTCGTTTTGGGAAGACGGGAAAGTTGGCACCGAGGTTCATTGGTCCATTCCCTATTCTCGAAAGGATTGGTACTCTCACTTATAGAGTGCAGCTGCCCGACTGGTTGCCAGGGGTGCATGATGTATTTCATGTGTCTCAACTCCGCAAGCATGTGCACGATCTAGATCTGATTAAGGATGAACTAAACCAACAAGTCCTAGATATTGCTCCAAATCTGACAGTGAGGAAGGACCCGATTAAATTCATTGGCAAAGAAACCAAAATCTTGAGGAACAAGAAGATCAACCTAGTCAAGGTTCAATGGAGTGGGGATCCTAGAGACTGTACTTGAGACAGAGGATAGCATCAAAAAGGCTTACCCCAAGTGCAGAGTGGATATCTCCGAGTAACTCTTGTACCGAGGTACGTTTATACCAATTTACATTTTCCATCTTGGTTCCTACTTTTCTTTGTTTCCTTTTCGAGGACGAAAATTCTTAAGTGGGGGAGATTGTAACGATCTAGAAAATCTGAACCAATTTAAAAATTTTATTTTAAATTATTTGGTGGAAAAATGTGGCATAATTTAAAATTTCCATTTTTAAATAACATTAAAGCCAGTAAAAATTGTCAAATTTCAAACGATCTCTGTTTTCGACGAAACCACTTTCATTGGAACCGGAATGTCATATTATTGCTAGGTTTCAATTTTTAGAATTTTTCGATTTAATATGTGAGCGTGGCGAAGGAAAATGCGTTTAGTCAATTACAGTCAAATTTAATCATCTGAAAAATAGCCATTTTTCAAACAGTGTCAGAATTCGACGAAATTAATTTTGTTAGGACCGTATCGTCATAACATAGACAAATGTATTTTTTTGGATTTTTTTGAGTCCGTTTGTGGCCTCGGTGAATTTATTTATGCAGGCGAATTAAATTTATAAAGGAATTAAATATTAAATTAAATAATACAGGCCGTAGACAGCCGTTTGGGCTGACGAGACCTGTCCCATTGGATCGGGAATATGGGCTATTGGCTAGGGTCACTTTCTGCTGGACTGAAATTGTACCGGTTTGAAAGATATGGATTTATTTGTAAAAATACATTATAATATTATAAATAATAGGAGATTAAAACCCTAATTTACTATTCATCATCTTCTGAGCCGCCACCACCATGAATCCCATGGCCAATTTTGCTCCTTCTTTCTTCTCTTAATTTCCCTCAATCCTCACACCAAAACCTACTGCTCCTTTGGAGTTTATTGTAGAGGACTGTGAGAACCCGTAACTTCCCCGTGAAGGAAAGAGCAGATACTTTGAGAACAACACACAAATGAATGCAGATGGAAGAACATTTCATTGTTATTACAACAATTCCATCAGATACAAGAATATACAGAGTATAAATGAATAAATTACATTCGATAAATATCAGAGATTATAATAAATTACATAGCAGCGGAAAATAATACAAAACACAGCAGAAAGTAATACACGGATACAGAGCTTTCCGAGCATCATTCCAGCTGTAAATCAGGATCATGTGAATATAAATCTGCAAAACCAAAACTACTAGCTGCCCGTGCGGAAAATGAGGGCACCCAAAGTTTAGGTTAAAACAATAAACTCCATATCGGTCATGTGACTGGTGTGAGAACTAAAACAGTTATTTAAAACTTTACTTTAAAAGAGAGTAATTCATAGGACCACGCCGTATAACACGGAACGGGTTTCCTCCCAAGAATACCAGTGCACAGAATAAACAGCGCAATGCTTTTTTGAAAAATGAAGCTATTATAAGACCCAGGTCCCATCACACAATGCAATGCAAGCCGAAGGATAGGGTTTTCCCTTATAATAGCCAAACATGCTTGGTATGTTTAAAACAAATCATTTGATACTATAATAAGTGTATAGTTTCAAAACAATTTCAATCATAAATATCAATCCTAGGCGGCATGGGTACCATCTATCATGTCGCCATACTAGGCTCTACAAATAAAACCGAAATATCTCGTATTGGAAATTGGATTTCCGTCATGAGTCGAGGCAAGGGGCAAGCGCCTCTCCGATTCGAGACACTCTAGCAAATGTCCCAGGATTACACACTCTGGGCAACCCTTGGATCTTTAGGGTCGGTCCTCTCTTACGTTTGAGGATTGGCAACTCCTGAACACACGTTTCCCGGTCCTTACAGACCTAAAATCGAGGCACCTCACCCAACAACCACATAGGTGAAAAGTATATAAATGTCAGGGCTGGTAAGTCACTGACACCACCAAAGCTAGAAAGAAACGTTGTGCTCTCCATGCAGTTCTTATCCCCTTTTTAACTCATACCGAGGTGTAACACCCCACACCCGCTACGGTCACTCACTAAGGGAATGCCTTAACTTCGGTGGAGTATTTTAAGTGAATATAGAACAGAAAAATTACAACAAGACAGATATAAATAATACTTGAAAATCTAAAACATCATTTCATTGCAGCAGAAGGTAAACATGATTAGTTACAACACCATAAAAGAGTCAAGTACTAAATATCCATCCTGATAAAAACATAAGTACATAATCCCACTACATAACTAATAGCCATAATAGAAAATATAAGCTGGGCTTTACGTCACGGTCCAAGCTCCAAAAGATGGATAAAGCAATCTGATCAAAGCCCACTAGTACTAGGCCCAACCTGAGGACCTGAGGGGAAAAAGATAAAAACAACGGGGTTAGACATAAGTCTGAGTGAGCCCTATAACTTTAACAATACAATCATTAAAGTAATTAGGGTATGATATAAACTTGGTACGGTGATGACTGGGGATAAATGACTACATTAAGCAGCCAACTAGACATAGGATGAACTAAGATAACGGTAAAGACGCATCTACCCACCCAAGGGTAATTACTACACTGCACCACACCAGTCGTTCCTACTTAAAGGTTGATCCCACCCAAGGACTTAGAAAATTTGACTAGTAGTTTCGTGTACCCCTAGCTGACTACATAGGTGCTGTCTGCCCCTATCTCTACTAGGTGTACCCACTACTCCCCAAGCGATCGGCTCCCTACCGTAGATACCCGTGCTGGCCCCACAGTGGGGTGTATCACTTTCCAAAGTGGCAACCCGATACAATCAACGGTGCACGGCTTATACCTACACGATGCAACAACGTCTTACCTACCAGCCCGGGTCCACACACGCATATGAAACCCGTTGGACTTGCGTTGCCACCGCTACCCCGTTTTGGCCTCTTATAGTCAAGCCCAGTACGCGTGTCCCGTCCTCGACATGGGT
The DNA here is from genome assembly GCA_030737875.1 of Allium sativum. Taxonomy (NCBI): domain Eukaryota; kingdom Viridiplantae; phylum Streptophyta; class Magnoliopsida; order Asparagales; family Amaryllidaceae; genus Allium; species Allium sativum. Next base: position 103,254,281 of record CM060911.1, on the reverse strand, counting down.
CGAGCCCAATAAGATACATATGGGTTACTGGTTGAAATGGGCCCCCACAAGCTACCCACCTAAGCTTGTCCCTTTTTCTAGTGCATCCCACTTAACCCTTTAATCATGTTTAATTACATGTTTCCACTTGGTTAAGTATTCTAATCGTATTTTCTATTGCCACCCAAGGCAACCCACTAGATTTCCACATGCCACCCAAGGCACTTACTTGATTTCCACATGCCACCCACTTTACCCCTCATGCCCCACTACATGCTTATCTGGTTAAGTGTTTCTTAATTGATTAAGACCGTAACCTTTGCAAAGACCTCTCACATTAGACTATCTTTTATGGCAGCTGGATTTGCCGGTCGGGTCCGGGCAGCCTTACGCCATAACCGAGTCTAACCTCATGTCTTTACACTTGTCACGTATTTAGTTTATGCCTAAGACCTCTCACATTGGGCCAATCATTTGTAGCCGCTGGATTTGCTGGTCGGTTCCGGGCAGTCTTATGCTACAAAAGGGTCCAACCTCGTGTCTTAGTCGATTAATTACACCTAATTAATCACCCCCATAATTTGTATTAATTATCCCTAATTAATTACAAATTTAACGATGTACATAATTGACTCAATTATGTCCATCCACTTTATGGTATGCATAATCATACCAACTTCACACCATTTTATTAACATGAATATTAACCCCATCGTTCCCCACGTAATTCGCTAACATGACATACTTAAAAGGGAAGATTCATCACAAATACAATGGGTTCAACTTGCATAACATTAGCATCAACATGGGTTTTAAAGGTGTCAACATGCATATAGCATCAAACCCAACTAGCATAAATAATCAACCCAAACTTGCATGAATCACATATGTCATAAAGAGGGTAACTTGCATAAGCTACTTATGTCATACAAAGGGGTAAACTTGCATATGTATGTATGACATACAAAGGGGTTAACTTGCATATGTATGCATATCATACTAAGGTGTAAACTTGCACATGTTAACTGCTTTTAATCAAACACCAAACTTGCATAACATGTCATATATGAACTTGCATATAATCAAACACCAAACTTGCATGTCATATATGAACTTGCATATAATCAAACACCAAACTTGCATAACATGGTGTTATAATGGATCAATGTTTATCATAGTGATTTGCATAACTAGCATCATGAGCACATAGCATAAAACTTGCATAACTTGCATCATGAACATATAGCATAAAACTTGCACAACTAGCATCATGAACTCATTGCATAACTTGCATAACATCATGAACACTTAGCATATGACTTGCATAACTTGCATAACATCATGAACACATAGCATATGACTTGCATAACTTGCATAACATCATGAACACATAGCATATGACTTGCATAACTTGCATAACATCATGAACACATAGCATATAACTTGCATAACTTGCATAACATCATGAACACATAGCATATGATAACATAACTTGCATTGATCCACATACATAACCATAACCTCATTATATCCTATCATAATTAGTTTAGCAATTGCTTGCTAAAGGCATAGAAACTCACAACTTGTTGATTAGCACTCCTATGAAGAAGATTAAGTTGCTAGAGTTGATTAGAAGTTGATTTGAGAAGCTATCTTCTTCTACAATTTGATGGAGGCTCCTTCAAGTTGCATTTTGACGGCATAACGATGTTGTATCTATTTTTAGTATGAATTAAGGTAGTCTTAGGGTGTATTTATAGATTAGTTAAGTGTTTTAGGCCATTAGATTAACCCTAAATCAGATTAGAGCCGTCAGATCTCGTCACAAGCCACCAAAACCCAGCCCAAAGCTCAAACCAGTGCACCCAGGCTAACCTGGCCGACAGGGGGGGTCGACCCCTGGGTCGACCCATGGGTCGACCCCTGGGGGGGGGGGGTCGACACCCATGTCGACCCTAGGGTCCACACCCTCTGTCTGGCGGGAATTTTCCTGCCTCTTCTGAAATTTGAAATTTTAATATTTAAATCTGTTTTGAATTTTCTGAAAACTTCTTCGGGCCTTAACTGGGTCATACGGACTCTGATTTTCGAAAACTCGGACTCTATTTCACGTATTTTTCCGAGACGAACGCAATGGCATAGCCCGTTTCCCCTGATTCAGATTTTAAAATTTAATTCTGCACTGATTTATATTATAACAAATTATTCAACATACGGGGTGTTACATTCTCCCCTACTTAAAGGATTTCGTCCCCGAAATCTCTAAGTCAAGAAGAACGTATCCTACCATCCAAACAACCATCTACTAAACCATCAAACACTGGCATCCATTGTCCTTAAAGTTTCTAATGTTGTATGAACATATGCAAAAAGTGTGTGTATATGTTCCCTGTCTAATGCAAAATCAGGCAGTCTACTAATTCAGTTGACCTCCTTAATGCAAACCATGATAGTGCCACGCATCCAATATGTATGCGAAAGAACCCTATCGACACATACTATCTCTACATGTGTGCACAATCATACACCAAAATGCATCATCCATATGATAACACAACCATTATACATCCATTAATATAACTACCTACACACAATTATATGCAATAAGCAATATGAAGTGACTGAGCCGATCTAGTGTCTAAAGTGTGTGTGTATACATCCACGAGCAACCACTAGCAAACACTTGCATCCACACACATCCATCAATCATAGCATGTCTCAAACACATGTTTCAACCATAGGTTTACCCTATCTAAAGGTCAAAGATACTAATGAGAGGACATACTAAAGATAAGATAAGTACTAGACAAACGGTAAAGGAGAAGTTAAAAGACATACCCTCAAAAAGGAATGGGTACAGTGAACGCATCTTCGCTTCTGTCTCCCAAGTAGCATTGCTCTCATCCTCTCCCCATTGCACTTTGACTAGTCGAACCTCTCTGTTTCTAAACTTCCTAATCTCTGACCCAAGGATGCGGGTAGGAGCTCGTCGAATAGTTGCATCACGCTCTACCTCCACTTCTTTAAGCAAGCTCGGCTCTACCACCTCTACGGTCTCATGTAGGCACTTCCTCAAATGTGACACATGGAATACGTCATGTACCCCACTAAGTCTCTTGGGTAAATCCACTCTATATGCCATCCGTCCAATCCTTTCCTTAATAGGAAACGGTCCTACAAATCTTGGTGCTAACTTCCCAATGGACCCAAAGCGAACAACATTCCGTAATGGAGATACTTTGACAAAGACCATGTCCCCAACATCAAACTCCAGATCTGTCCTCCTCTTATCCGCGTTGTCTGTCTTACGCCGGTTTCATCCTTCTTCGAATCAAATCAATCTTTTCCGAAGTCTCTCTAACCATATCAGGCCCAAGCAAGATCTTATCCTTAGATTCCCACCAACATGTAGGTGATCGACAAGGCCTTCCATAAAGAGCTTCAAAAGGAGCCATACCAATACTGGAATGAAAGCTGTTATTATACGCGAACTCCACCAATGGAAGATGCTCTTCCCATGTACCTCCAAAATCTAAGATACATAGCCTCAAAAGGTCTTCTAGAACACGATTCACCCTCTCGGTCTGGCCTTCCGTCTGAGGATGATATGCGGTGCTCAAACACAACTGAGTCCCTACCGCCTCTTGCAAACTTTTCCAAAACTCGCTAGTGAAGATAGGATCTCAATCACTCACTATGCTAGAAGGTACACCATGCAACCGAACTATCTATCGAAGGTAAACTGAAGCTAGCCATGGAGCAGTCCTCTTGCTCTTCACGGGTATAAAATGGGTGCTCTTAGTAAGCCTGTCTACCACAACCCAAATTCCCGTATTACCCTTCCTCGATCTTGGTAACCCATCAATAAAATCCATCGAGACGCTATCCCACTTCCATTGCGGAACTTCCAATGGGTGAAGCAACCCACCAGGTTTCTTTTGCTTCGCTTTCACCTGTTGGCACACCAAGCATCTAGCGACATAGTCGGCCACATCTTTCTTCATACCGGCCCAAAAGAAAACTCGCTTCATGTCTTGGTACATCTTGTCCCCACCGGGATGAATGGTCATCTTTGAACGATGCGCATCATTAAGAATAGCCTTCCTCAAACCCTCGTCTTGCGGTACACAAAGTCTACCGTCTCTACGCAAGCACCCCCTATCGTCTAGGGTGTACCTACTCAAATGGCTGGACGACCCCCCCCCTTATGAGCCTCTCTACCAACTCAACCAACTGTGGGTCGTCCCGCTGTGCCTCGCTAATCCATCCCAAAAGAGTAGGTCTGACCTCTAAAGATGCTAGCAAACCGGGTACAAAGTCAACGGAAGGTCTAAAGTCAAACATCGAGATAAATTCCAAGCTCCGTCGTTCCACGAACAATGGACTCAAGGACAACCTTTTTCTGCTCAAGGCGTCCGCCACCACGTTACCCTTGCCAGGGGTATACGCTATCTCGAAATCATAGGATGCTAAGAACTCCATCCACCTTTGCTGTCTCAAGTTCAAATCCTTCTGAGAAAACAAGTACTTCAATGATTTGTGGTCAGTGAACAATTCGAACCTCTCGCCAAGAAGATAATGGCGCCAAGTCTTAAGCGCAAAAACAATAGCGGCCAACTCTAAATCATGGGTAGGGTAATTTTTCTCATGCTTTCTCAACTGCCTTCCACCGTAGGCTATTACCCTTCCCTCTTGCATTAAGACTACGCCCAGTCATGTCCCACAAGCATCGGTATAAACAACAAATGGCTTACTCCCATCTAGCAACACTAAGACTGGAGCTGTGGTTAAAGCTCTCTTTAACCGTCGGAACGCATCATCACAATCTACGTCCCATGTGAAGACTAGATTCTTCTTTGTCAAGCGAGTTAATGGGGCTGATATCTTCGCGAAGTCCTTGATAAACTTCCTATAGTAGCCAGCCAACCCCAAGAAACTCCTCACCTCGGTAGCATTCTTCGGAACCTTCCAATCTTGGATGGATACTACCTTCGTGGGATCCACAGCTATCCCTTCCTTGGTGACCACGTGCCCCAAGAACCGCACCTCCTTCCTCCAGAAGTGACATTTTGAGAATTTAGCCTTAAGGCTATTCGCTCGAAGAGTCTCCAACACTTCCCTAAGATGTAGGGCATGCTATTCTTCACTCTTAGAAAAGACTAAGATGTCATCCACAAAGACCACCACGAACTTATTAAGGTACTCCCTGAACACCCTACTCATCAAATCAACAAAGTATGCTGGGGCGTTCGTCAAATCAAATGGCATCACAAGCCACTCATAGAAAACATCCGGAGTCCTAAAGGCAGTCTTGTCTATACTATCCTCAGCCACTCTCAACTGATGAAACCCCGTGGCCAAGTCCAACTGCGAAAACACTGAGGCGCCAACCAACTGATCAAAGAGATCATCAATCCTCGGCAATGGGTGTCTATTCTTCTTTGTGAGCTTGTTGAGTTCTCTATAGTCTACACAAAGTCTGAGGGACCCATCCGCCTTCGTGGCAAAAACTACTGGAGCACCCCACTCCGATATACTTCGTCTTATGAACCCCCTCTCAAGAAACTCCCCTACTTGCTTATGGAGTTCCCTCCTCTCACGAGGAGCCATGTGGCGCACTGGTAAAGATACTGGTTTAGCATTGTCCACCAGATATATTCGGAAGTCTATCTCCCGCTTCGGAGGTAAGCCCTTCACCTCCTCAAACACATCCGAGTATTCCCGGACCACTCTAACAGATCGCAAACTCTCGACCGAAGCGTCAAGCGATTCAAGATAACTTAGCATAACAGAATCCATGGTATTACAAGAGATCTCGAGAGTGTTCCCCAAGCGGGTCATGAGCCTAACAACTCTCCTTTCGCAATCAAGAACGGCACCATTACTGGATAACCAGTCCATGCCCAAAATCAACCCATAGCCCGTGAAGCCCAAAACAAAAGCATCACATCTTAACTCAACACTAAGTATAGAAATCTTCAAACCCAAACATATCATGGACAAATAAGTGGAGCCCCCAATTGGGTTTGAAACAACCAAGGGATCATCTACTAGACTGGTGTCTAAGTGCAGTGACTCAACTAATGATGATGAGATAAACGAATGCGATGCGCCAGAGTCAAACAAAGTACGGACAGGATGATCAAACAGAAAAACCAGACTTTCAACGGAAATAGTTCTACCTCTTTCGTGAATCGGTGGAACCGCGAGAGCCTGAACTTGCCCCCTTGCCTAACCTGGTGCCATAAGAGCTTGCACTTGTCCTCCTGAGGTAGATCCCGTCCTTTGCCCCTTCTTAGGGCAGTCCTTCACTAGATGCCCTGCTTTGCCACAGTGGAAGCAGCCCGTCTTCTTCTTCTTCTGACAATCTTTGCTTAGGTGGCCTGGTGCCCCGCAATTGAAGCACTTCTTCTTTCCCTTGCCACCATTGCCTTTCCCACCCTTGTTTTGCTGTTGCTGTTGAGGTCTCTTCTGATCTCCTTTCTTCTCGGGTGCCTTATTAGCATTGGGACCCTTCTCTTCCTCATGCATGAGTGCCATGTCTACTAGCTTCTCAAAGGTGGCCCCCATAGGGATGTGAGTCATAGCCAATCCATGCATCGGTTCATTCAAGCCCTTAACGAACCTCAAAGACTTCTTCTCCGGTGTATTCACCATGTCTATGCCAAACCTTGCCAATTGATTAAACTTGTTGACATATTCCTTCACTGATAGGTTTCCTTGCTTTAGAGTCAAGAACCTTTCCATATACAGATTTTCTTCCGCCCTTGAAAGAAACTTTGCCACAAACCTTTGCCTGAAATCCGCCCAAGAGTCAACAGGGCACTCTCCATTAGTGACCTCCCACCAGAATGAGGCCTCTCCCTTCATTAACCAAGCAGCTAACTTGACTTTCTTTCCTTCTTCCATCTCAAAGATATCTATCAACTTTTCCACCTCCTTAAGCCAATCCCTAGCTTCCACAAAAGTTTCTGATCCTTGAAAAGGTTTCCCTCCCATAGCCTTAAATTCCTTGCAAGTCTTAGAAAAAGTATCCGTGCGAAGAGGAGGAGGGGGAGGAAGATCGGGTGCTACTGTTGGTGGAGGAACATTTGCTGGACCCGTAGTGGCGGCCCTAGCCTCCATCAGTCTCCTATACCATACTGGTATCGTCACACCCTCCAGAAAGTTAAGATCTTCAGCCATGCTGAAACGAATAAGGAAAGATTCAAAACGGAGAATTCGAAAGATAAAGATATGGCTATTGGGGATTATGCTTTTCTTTCAAAAAAACTTTTCTCTTAAAAGACATGTTTTTGAAAATACTTCTTCCAAAAATGTTTCTAGAAAAATAGTTTTCTAAAAATTTTATCTGTTCCGGTAACCTTCAGCTCTGATACCACGTGTAACACATCACACCCGCTACGGTCACTCACTAAGGGAATGCCTTAACTTCGGTGGAGTATTTTAAGTGAATATAGAACAGAAAAATTACAACAAAACAGATATAAATAATACTTGAAAATCTAAAACATCATTTCATTGCAGCAGAAGGTAAACATGTTTAGTTACAACAACATAAAAGAGTCAAGTACTAAATATCCATCCTGATAAAAACATAAGTACATAATCCCACTACATAACTAGTAGCCATAATAGAAAAGATAAGCTGGGCTTTACATCACGGTCCAAGCTCCAAAAGATGGATAAAGCAATCTGATCAAAGCCCACTAGTACTAGGCCCAACCTGAGGACCTGAGGGGAAAAAGATAAAAACAACGGGGTCAGACATAAGTCTGAGTGAGCCCTATAACTTTAACCATACAATCATTAAAGTAATTAGGGTATGATATAAACTTGGTACGGTGATGACTGGGGATAAATGACTACACTAAGCAGCCAACTAGACATAGGATGAACTAAGATAACGGTAAAGACGCATCTACCCACCCAAGGGTAATTACTACACTGCACCACACCAGTCGTTCCTACTTAAAGGTTGATCCCACCCAAGGACTTAGAAAATTTGACTAGTAGTTTCGTGTTCCCCTAGCTGACTACATAGGTGCTGTCTGCCCCTATCTCCACTAGGTGTACCCACTACTCCCCAAGCGATCGGCTCCCTACCGTAGATACCCGTGCTGGCCCCACAGTGGGGCGTATCACTTCCCAAAGTGGCAACCCGATACAATCAACGGTGCACGGCTTATACCTACACGATGCAACAACGTCTTACCTACCAGCCCGGGTCCACACACGCATATGAAACCCGTTGGACTTGCGTTGCCACCACTACCCCGTTTTGGCCTCTTATAGTCAAGCCCAGTACGCGTGTCCCGTCCTCGACATGGGTCGAGCCCAATAAGATACATATGGGTTACTGGTTGAAATGGGCCCCCACAAGCTACCCACCTAAGCTTGTCCCTTTTTCTAGTGCATCCCACTTAACCCTTTAATCATGTTTAATTAAATGTTTCCACTTGGTTAAGTATTCTAATCGTATTTTCTATTGCCACCCAAGGCAACCCACTAGATTTCCACATGCCACCCAAGGCACTTACTTGATTTCCACATGCCACCCAAGGCACCCACTTAACCCCTCATGCCCCACTACATGCTTATCTGGTTAAGTGTTTCTTAATTGATTAAGACCGTAACCATTGCAAAGACCTCTCACATTAGACTATCTTTTATGGCAGCTGGATTTGCCGGTCAGGTCCGGGCAGCCTTACGCCATAACCGAGTCTAACCTCGTGTCTTTACACTTGTCACATATTTAGTTTATGCCTAAGACCTCTCACATTGGGCCAATCATTTGTAGCCGCTGGATTTGTTGGTCGGTTCCGGGCAGTCTTATGCTACAAAAGGGTCCAACCTCGTGTCTTAGTCGATTTATTACACCTAATTAATCACCCCCATAATTTGTATTAATTATCCCTAATTAATTACAAATTTAACGATGTACATAATTGACTCAATTATGTCCATCCACTTTATGGTATGCATAATCATACCAACTTCACACCATTTTATTAACATGAATATTAACCCCATCGTTCCCCACGTAATTCGCTAACATGACATACTTAAAAGGGAAGATTCATCACAAATACAATGGGTTCAACTTGCATAACATTAGCATCAACATGGGTTTTAAAGGTGTCAACATGCATATAGCATCAAACCCAACTAGCATAAATAATCAACCCAAACTTGCATGAATCACATATGTCATAAAGAGGGTAACTTGCATAAGCTACTTATGCCATACAAAGGGGTAAACTTGCATATGTATGTATGACATACAAAGGGGTTAACTTGCATATGTATGCATATCATACTAAGGTGTAAACTTGCACATGTTAACTGCTTTTAATCAAACACCAAACTTGCATAACATGTCATATATGAACTTGCATATAATCAAACACCAAACTTGCATGTCATATATGAACTTGCATATAATCAAACACCAAACTTGCATAACATGGTGTCATAATGGATCAATGTTTATCATAGTGATTTGCATAACTAGCATCATGAGCACATAGCATAAAACTTGCATAACTTGCATCATGAACATATAGCATAAAACTTGCACAACTAGCATCATGAACTCATTGCATAACTTGCATAACATCATGAACACTTAGCATATGACTTGCATAACTTGCATAACATCATGAACACATAGCATATGACTTGCATAACTTGCATAACATCATGAACACATAGCATATGACTTGCATAACATCATGAACACATAGCATATGATAACATAACTTGCATTGATCCACATACATAACCATAACCTCTTTATATCCTATCATAATTAGTTTAGCAATTGCTTGCTAAAGGCATAGAAACTCACAACTTGTTGATTAGCACTCCTATGAAGAAGATTAAGTTGCTAGAGTTGATTAGAAGTTGATTTGAGAAGCTATCTTCTTCTACAATTTGATGGAGGCTCCTTCAAGTTGCATTTTGACGGCATAATGACATTGTATCTATTTTCAGTATGAATTAGGGTAGTCTTAGGGTGTATTTATAGATTAGTTAAGTGTTTTAGGCCATTAGATTAACCCTAAATCCGATTAGAGCCGTCAGATCTCGTCACTAGCCACCAAAACCCAGCCCAAAGCTCAAACCAGTGCACCCAGGCTAACATGGCCGACAGGGGGGGTCGACACCCATGTCGACCCTAGGGTCGACACCCTCTGTTTGGCGGGAATTTTCCCGCCTCTTCTGAAATTTGAAATTTTAATATTTAAATCTGTTATGAATTTTCTGAAAACTTCTTCGGGCCTTAACTGGGTCATACGGACTCCGATTTTCGAAAACTCGGACTCTATTTCGCGTATTTTTCAGAGACGAACGCAATGGCATAGTCCGTTTCCCCTGATTCAGATTTTAAAATTTAATTCTGCACTGATTTATATTATAACAAGTTATTCAACATACTGGGTGTTACACGAGGTGTGAGACTCGCGAATTCACGTTATACACAAAGCTACGCCATAAAGGCCGTGCTTTGATCATCTACCACAAGACTTTGCTTTTCAACCGAAGCCTTGATCCATGCAACTCCATATTCCACACAGGTAATTTATGCCATGCGACTGATGTCCATCGATATACAACCTCTGAGCTCGTATGTCTCAGAGAAGGGCGTTAAGCAAGAGAATAAATTCCCCGCTGCCAAACAGATGTATATTTAATAGAGATCGATCAACACAGAATAAAGTCCAATGTCAGACACACAATCCATTTACAAGTTCGTTCTGGGTCTAAACGAAACCGGAGGCACTTTCCTTGCATATCCATTGATCTCCAAGTACGTCTGGACGACCACCAACAGATTCCCTCATCTTGGGTGTACAGCCCAATCAAGATCATCAGTAATCACCCAAACGATGTGAAGACTTCCGGTCTTCTACCACCATCTTCGTCTTCGACATATCGTCAAATCGGTTATTCAGAATGGGTATAAACCCGGCCTTTCCGAACAACCCGCGTATATTAAAAACGAATGTTAAACAAACATAACATACGCCTCATTCCAATTCAGCAGTCGCTAATCGTAAATTAGCAAGAGAACAGTTTCCCAAATATTAACCTCGAAGGCCGAAACCAACATCAGATCAATACCAGGAAACCATTCTTCTTGGCTAACCTACAGTTAGTTTCTAAATTTCATATTCTTAGGTAAAGGTTCCCATTAATTTTATCAAAGATAAATTCTTTAAATTTATTCTTTAATCTTCCTTCGGATGTCATTTCAAACAAAATTATGGTTTTCCAAACTAGTCGAGATTAGCGAACCACACCGAAGTAATTATTTATTTTATTTCCCAATCCCAACTTATTCATCCCATGAAGCAAAACTGGTAATACTCCATATCTAATACCACGGTGTTATCGGTAAAATTAATTACCATTTCACGTTCAAATCTAATTAAAGATTTAACTATCGCTTTGGAGCAAAACTGGTAATACTCCATTCTCGCTCATTTGCCAAATTTGATAATTTAAATTATCAATTCACATTTCAATCTAATTGCAGATTCATTCCTTTTACTGGGTTAAAGAACTAATGTCATTTAAAACACAGTTCACGATAAACCCAAATCACATTCCACTTATTATCGGGTTAAAGAACAAGTGTTATTTAAAACACCCTTCGCGATAAACCCACAAATCAATTCTATTTAAAATCCATTTCAAATCCAATTTATTTATTTAAAAATAAATGGGTTTTAATTTTAGTTCAAAACTAGTTCATTTCGATTAAAAACTATTTTTATCTTTTTAAATATGGAGTTTTTCATCCCAGTTTTTCGCAAATCATTTCTTATGACTTTACACAAATTATTACTATTTTTAATAATTTTATCAAGGCCCGTACTGTCGATTTCCATCAACGGCCATCGAACTGCACTTACAGCGACCTTTTCCAAATTTGATTTGGACGTATCTCCAAATCCAACCGTTAGATTTCAAATTTCAAATATTCGTTAGAAAGCTCTTTTCGATACGAACCCAACGGTTCCGGTTTTAGGAGAATCCGACGGTCGGATCTCCCGTAATGTCCGTTCGAAGTCAATGGTCGAAATTAGCGAACTGCCGCGGCGCGGCGCGTTCTATTCAGGCCATTATATTATATATATAATATATATTTCGTCGATTACTATTTAAAACGAATTTTATAAATAGTTTTGAATTCGTTTCAAAAACAATTTCAACCTTTATTTCAAATTCAAATTAAAATTGAATTTTCTATTACAAATTCTTTTTACTTTCATTTCTATTTGATTTCAATTCAAATAAATTTTAATTCGATTAATATTCATTTTCTTTTCAATTCAATTCAATTCGAATTCGTTTTCTTTTCAATTCAATTCGAATTCGTTTTCTATTCAATTCAAATCAAATTCGTTTTCCTATTCAATTCAAATTCAATTCGTTTTCTATTCAATTCAAATTCAATTCGTTTTCTATTCAATTCAAATTCAATTCGTTTTTGCTTTATATATATATTCGATTTTTATCTCTTTTCAATATTCATTTTAAAAACGAGTATAATCGATATAAATATCGTTCGCGTCAAAATATCGCATCTCTAATCAACACGGCTTTATATATTTCAATAATTCCGTTATTCTATTCAACAAATGAATATATATTCTATTCAATACGTGAATCTATATTTTTGTCAACACATGACTAATCTCAATGAATGAGTACTTTCCACGTATGACTATTTTTGTTATTTAATATATTTTATAAAAATTATGGTATCTATCGTTTGATTTCAAATCAGACTCCAACCGTAAATTAGTAAGAGAACGATTCCCTGAATATTAACCCTGAAGGCCGAAACCAACATCAGATCAATATCTAGGAGACCACTCATCTTATCTATTTTCCAGTTAGTTTCTAATTTTATATGATAAAGATGTAAATTTTATTGTTAAAATATTTCGTTCAACACATGACTAATCTCAACGGATGAGTACTGTCAACACATGAACCTTTATTTTATAAAGATAAAGATGTAAATTTTATTGTTAAAATATTTCGTTCAACACATGACTAATCTCAACGGATGAGTACTGTCAACACATGAACCTTTATTTTATAATATTCTTTATTTTCTAAATTGGAATGACGCCCAATCAATTACCATATAAAGTTAATTATTTGGATTCCATAGAACACATGTATATAATAGCAACGATAAATAATCAACCATCATCCAAAGTGCACTACACTGTATAAGCATCAAATATAGATATCTAACGCTTATAACAGCCTATCGATCCATCGATCGACATACAACTAATTATTGGGATTAGTGTATGCCGTATTTTATCCCAATACCCGTGTGGGGTTTCAAACAATCAAACACAGATTTTATTTGTGCATTTGGGCGATGTGTAAAATTTATCGTCCCAATCAATGTCCTTCAAATAGGTGTACATAAACAAACCGTCCGGTTTGTAAATGAATATTTATTTATTCACATTCACGTTAAAAATTATATTTTTAACGACCAAATTATTTTATTCAACCTATGAATATCCTATTCGGTTCATTTATTAAATAAAATGATATCTTTATTTTTCTAACCTATTTTAAAAAAATTCGGCGGTATAACGGCACGATACTAGAAACGGGACAAGGCCTAGCCTTATGCCCGGTCTAGTGATGGCCCACGCCATACACATATCAATCAATTCATTCCATTACACCAAACAATCAAATTTCAATCAAATAACCTAACCAACTACACAACTAAACAAACAAGTCCATGGTCTGTGGATGATGGTGTCGGGTGCTACTAAACACCGTCTGCATCCTAGTATATATATATATATATATATATATATATATATATATATATATATATATATATAACTAGAAAAAGAAATTTAGAGTGAGAAGTTCTCACCGACTAGCTAATCCAACGCCACGACTCTTCTTAAGTAGAAAATCTCCGCCGTTCTCGCCTCTTGTCACTTTCTTTGCCCGTAGCCACTACATATGTAAAAATCGAATTTTTACTTTGCTATTCAATATATAAAAATCGAATTTTTACTTCGCTATTCAATTTTTACTTCGCTATTCAATATATAAAAATCGAAATTTTACTTCGCTATTCAATATATAAAAATCGAATTTTTACTTCGCTATTCAATATATAAAAATCGAATTTTTACTTCGCTATTCAATATATAAAAATCGAATTTTTACTTTGCTATTCAATATATAAAAATCGAATTTTTACTTCGCTATTCAATATATAAAAATCGAATTTTTATAACGTTACTATATAGATAAAAATTCTATTTTTATCACGCTACTATATAGATAAAAATTCTATTTTTACACGCTACTATATAGATAAAAATTCTATTTTTACACTGCTATTCTCTATATTAAGATTTCGCCTTTTCAAATATAAAGATTATATTTTTATATTCTCTATTATATAGAAATTTTATTTTCAATACACTACTTATATAAAAATAGTATTTTTATATTTTCTATTATATAAAGATCATATTTTTAATACTCTACACAAGTAAAAATCATATTTTTATTCTCTACATCCCATAAAAATTATATTTTTATATCTCCTACATAATAAAGATCGAATTTTTATCATCTATATTATAAAAATCCTATTTTTCCTTAACCATTCTAATGATCAAAATCGTATTTTTACTTTGCTATATATATGATAAAAATTCCATTTTTACATCGACAAAAATCGTATCTTTTCATGTATTTAAAAATAATTAATAGAACATGGCTTTTCAAATTAAATATCAAAACTTTCATGAATAAAAACTGAATTAAAGCAATGTTATTTACAAAATAGAAAGGAAAGGAAGAACTCACGGTATATTTTGGCGGAGGGAGTGGGCTGCGTCGAACCAGAGGGGGCTCGGTTTTCCACGAAGAAGGAGGAGGGGAGTATCGAAGTTCGTCGGAGGTTTGCAGGTGGTGAGGGCGGCTCCGGCAGGTGCGGTTGTGGCACAGGGTTGGGGCGCGGGTTGGGTTCGTGGCCAGGTCGAGATGCAGGAGGGAGAAGAGGAGCGGTGAGAGGAAGAAGGAGAGATAGAGGGGAGGAAGGAGAAGCAGGTCGGAGGTTGGGGGAACCCGGCTGTGGGCGCCGCCGCCAAGGGGGGGCTGACGAGGTCAACGCGGGTTTGATTTGGGTATTTTTTTCTTTTTAATTTCAGAACGTGGAGAGAGAAAAGTGAGGGAGAGGGGTGCTTATTAATACATATAATATTTATTATTTAATCCATTTAGATTTTAAAAGGGTGCATTTCACATTCGAACCCTAAACGAGGCCCACCGACTGTCGTCCCTAGCGTTTTGCCCCCATTCCAAACACAATGGGATATGTCACGTCGGCCAATTCGGTCGTTATGATCAGTTTTCGCTAAAATCCAAATATAACTCTATATAATCAATTTTCAATGTACATTTCAATTTACCGGGGCCACATACAGTCTCTAAAAATTCCCGAAAAATATTTTCTAACTTCCTATTGACGATACGGTCCTAACAAAACTAGTTTCGTCGAATTCTAAGACATTTTGAAAAATGGCCAATTTCCAGTCGATTAAAATCAACTAAAACTGGTCAAACGCGTTTTACTTTGCCACGCTCACATATTGATTCGAAAAATTATGAAATTTGGAATCTAGCAATAATTTGACATCACGGATCCAACAAAAGTGGTTTCGTTGAAATCCGAGGTAGTTTGCAAAATTTCCATTTTTAAGGGCCTGAATTCCATAGCGACTATTCAAAATTTTCAACTGGACATATCTTTTGATTCCCGCTATGAAATCTCGATTTTTCGGATTCATTGGAAAGATATTCCTAATTAGATTCCATTATTTTTGGTTTCACTAGAATCTGGATTGTTTTGCACCCGGTACCTCCAATTGAAGTTTGAAATCGAATTATCGAACTACCACGCCATTTTCAATTCCTTTTATAATTATATATAATTATTTATATTCTAACGATGACGTATATAATATATACGTTCGAATTCTATTCAAAATAAATTTCTCATCGAATTTATTTAAAATAATTCATTTTAAATATTCAAAATTCGCTAAAATTGCCAAAATAAAAATTTTAATTTGGCTCGTATTTCCAGGTTGTTACAATCTCCCCCACTTAAAACTTTTCGTCCTCGAAAAGGAACAAAGTCAAAAGTGGTTTGATCAATCAACTCTACGTTCGATCTGGCTTCCATTCTCCAACTTTTCAGTTTCTGAGAATTTTCAAATTCTTCAAAAATTTGGCTAACACCCTAAATTTTCGAAAAATTTCGCCATAACCTCCCCTGCACCGGGAGCCACGGGAAAATCCCGAAATTGCCATACAGGCCTTCTGATCTCAAAAAGAAAAAGAAAAAGCCAAGCGGCTAGCCAATCGGCTCATAAAATCATCATCACCCAAACAAAATAGTAAATTATAGTAAATATGTACCTATTTGTCGGGCAAACAATTTTTATTCTCTGCTCTAGCCTCCTTTCTTTGACCTGTTCAATGTAAGTACATGTATATGCAAGCAAATGCGACTAATTTTCAATACAGTTCAATATTTGATGCAATTAGGCATAATGGTTCAAAATTATCAAACAAATAAAAAACAACTCAAACATCAATCCATTAGTGAATTAATGTTTCAAATTCGTAAATTTGATATATAGTCAAAAATCATGTTTTTGATGCCAAATCACAACAAATAAATCTATATATATAAGTTTTGGTTCTCACACCAGCCTAATGGAAATATACAGAAATCACACCTTCGAAACACGAACATAAATACTGATGATGTCATGACAATTATCAGTACCATCTCCGGGCGACTAGAATGTGATTCTATATCTATCTAGTATATTAAGACTTCGAATATACGTTCATGACGCGTATATGCAAAATCTTTATATACTCGATTGTCCAAATCAATATAAATAAATTAATCAAATATGTGTAAAACGATTTAAATTTCAAAACAAAATTGTTTTCATTTGAAAAATATACTCTTCACACTCGTTCTAGGATACTACTGATCCCATTTCTAACGAGTCATTCTAATTGGATATTACTAATCCAATATCTGATGAATTCTTTCGTATGGTTCTAATGTGTCTTGTTCTCGAGCTCTGTAAACCAAAGCTCTGATACCAACTGTGAGAACCCGTAACTTCCCCGTGAAGGAAAGAGCGGATACTTTGAGAACAACACACAAATGAACGCAGACGGAAGAACATTTCATTGTTATTACAATAATTCCATCAGATACAAGAATATACAGAGTATAAATGAATAAATTACATTTGATAAATATCAGAGATTATAATTAATTACATAGCAGCGGAAAATAATACAAAACACAACTGAAAGTAATACACAGATACAGAGCTTTTCGAGCATCGTTCCAGCTATAAATTAGGATCCTGTGAATATAAATCTGCAAAACCAAAACTACTAGCTGCCCGTGCGGAAAATGAGGGCACCCAGAGTTTAGGTTAAAACAATAAACTCCAGGTTGGTCATGTGACTGGTGTGAGAACTAAAACAGTTATTTAAAACTTTACTTTAAAAGAGAGTAATTCAAGGGACCACGCCGTATAACACAGAACGGGTTTCCTCCCAAGAATACCAGTGCATAGAATAAACAGCGCCATGCTTTTTCGAAAAATGAAGCTATCATAAGAACCAGGTCCCATCACACAATGCAACGCAAGCCGGAGGATAGGGTTTTCCCTTATAATAGCCAAACATGCTTGGTACGTTTAAAACAAATCATTTGATACTATAATAAGTGTATAGTGTCAAAACAATTTCAATCATAAATATCAATCCTAGGCGACATGGGTACCATCTATCATGTCGCCATACTAGGCTCTACAAATAAAACCGAAATATCTCGTATTGGAAATTGGATTTCCATCATGAGTCGAGGCAAGGGGCAAGCTCCTCTCCGATTCGAGACACTCTAGCAAATGTCCCAGGATTACACACTCTGGGCAACCCTTGGATCTTTAGGGCCGATCCTCTCTTACGTTTGATGATTGGCAATTCCTGAACATACGTTTCCCGGTCCTTACAGACCTAAAATCGAGGCGCCTCACCCAACAACCACATAGGTGAAAAGTATATAAATGTCAGGACTGGTAAGTCACTGACACCACCAAAGCTAGAAAGAAACGTCGTGCTCTCCCTGTAGTCCTTATCCCGTTTTTAACTCATACCGAGGTGTGAGGCTCGCGAATTCACGTTATACACAAAGCTACGCCATAAAGGCCGTGCTTTGATAATCTACCACAAGACTTTGCTTTTCAACCGAAGCCTTGATCCATGCAACTCAGTATGCCACACAAGCAATTCATGCCATGCGACTGATGTCCATCGATATACAACCTCTGAGCTCTTACGTCTCAAAGAAGGGCGTTAAACAAGAGAATAAATTCTCCACCGCCAAATAGATGTATATTTAATAGAGATCAATCAACACAGAATAAAGTCCAATGTCAGACACACAATCCATTTACAAGTTCCTTCTGGGTCTGAAAGAAACCGGAGGCACTTTCCTCGCATATCCATCGATCTCCAAGTACGTCTGGACGACCACCAACTGATTCCCTCATCTTGGGTGTACAGCCCAATCAAGATCATCAGTAATCACCCAAACGATGTGAAGACTTCCGGTCTTCTACCACCATCTTCGTCTTCGACATATCGTCGAATCGGTTATTTAGAATGGGTATAAACCCGGCCTTTCCGAACAACCCGCGTATATTAAAAACGAATGTTACACAAACACAACATACGCCTCATTCCAATTCAGCAGTCGCTAATCGTAAATTAGCAAGAGAACAGTTTCCCAAATATTAACCCCGAAGGCCGAAACCAACATCAGATCAATACCCAGGAAACCATTCTTCTTGGCTAACCTATAGTTAGTTTATAAATTTCATATTCTTAGGGAAAGGTTCCCATTAATTTTATCAAAGATAAATTCTTTAAATTTATTCTTTAATCTTCCTTCAGATGTCATTTCAAACCAAATTATGGTTTTCCAAACTAGTCGAGATTAGCGAACCACACCGAAGTAATTATTTATTTTATTTCCCAATCCCAACCTATTCATCCAATGAAGCAAAACTGGTAATACTCCATATCTAATACCACGGTGTTATCGGTAAAATTAATTACCATTTCAGGTTTAAATTTAATTAAAGATTTAACTATCGCTTTGAAGCAAAACTGGTAATACTCCATTCTCGCTCATTTACCAAATTTGATAATTTAAATTATCAATTCACATTTCAATCTAATTGCAGATTCATTAAAACTCCTTTTACTGGGTTAAAGAACTAATGTCATTTAAAACACAGTTCACGATAAACCCAAATCACATTCCATTTATTATCAGGTTAAAGAACAAGTGTTATTTAAAACACCCTTCGCGATAAACCCGCAAATCTATTCTATTTAAAATCCATTTCAAATCCAATTTATTTATTTAAAAATAAATGGGTTTTAATTTTAGTTCAAAACTAGTTCATTTCGATAAAAATCTATTTTTATCTTTTTAAATATGGAGTTTTTCATCCCAGTTTTCCCCAAATCATTTCTTATGACTTTACACAAATTATTACTATTTTTAATAATTTTATCAAGGCCCGTACAGTCAATTTCCATCAACGGCCATCAAACTGCACTTACAACGACCTTTTCCAA
Source organism: Allium sativum (assembly GCA_030737875.1). Taxonomy (NCBI): domain Eukaryota; kingdom Viridiplantae; phylum Streptophyta; class Magnoliopsida; order Asparagales; family Amaryllidaceae; genus Allium; species Allium sativum. The sequence goes on along the minus strand of CM060911.1, from coordinate 103,234,535 downwards.
ATTTGATTTGGACGTATCTCCAAATCCAACCGTTAGATTTCAAATTTCTAATATTCGTTAGAAATCTCTTTTCGATACAAACCTAACGGTTCCGGTTTTAGGAGAATCCGATGGTCGGATCTCCCGTAATGTTCGTTCGAAGTCAATGGTCGAAATTCGCGAACTGCCGCGGCGCGGCGCGTTCTATTCAGGCCATTATATTATATATATAATATATATAATATATATTTCGTTGATTACTATTTAAAACGAATTTTATAAATAGTTTTGAATTCATTTCAAAAACAATTTCAACCTTTATTTCAAATTCAAATCAAAATTGAATTTTCTATTACAAATCCTTTTTACTTTCATTTCTATTTGATTTCAATTCAAATCGATTTTAATTCGATTCAAATTCATTTTCAATTCAATTCAATTCAATTCGAATTCGTTTTCTTTTCAATTCAATTCGAATTCGTTTTCTATTCAATTCAAATCAAATTCGTTTTCCTATTCAATTCAAATTCAATTCGTTTTCTATTCAATTCAAATTCAATTCGTTTTCTATTCAATTCAAATTCAATTCGTTTTTGCTTTATATGTATTCGATTTTTATATCTTTTCAATATTCATTATAAAAACGAATATAAACGATATAAATATCGTTCGCGTCAAAATAGCGCATCTCTAATCAACACGGCTTTATATATTTTAATAATTCCGTTATTCTATTCAACAAATGAATATATATTCTATTCAATACGTGAATCTATATTTTTGTCAACACATGACTAATCTCAACGAATGAGTATTGTCCACGTGTGACTATTTTTGTTATTTAATATATTTTATAAAAATTATGGTATCTATCGTTTAATTTCAAATCAGACTCCAACCGTAAATTAGTAAGAGAACGATTCCCTGAATATTAACCCTGAAGGCCGAAACCATCATCAGATCAATATCCAGGAGACCACTCATCTTATCTATTTTCCAGTTAGTTTCTAATTTTATATGATAAAGATGTAAATTTTATTGTTATAATATTTCATTCAACACATGACTAATCTCAACGGATGAGTACTGTCAACACAAGAACCTTTATTTTATAAAGATAAAGATGTAAATTTTATTGTTAAAATATTTCGTTCAACACATGACTAATCTCAACGGATGAGTACTGTCACCACATGAACCTTTATTTTATAAAGATAAAGATGTAAATTTTATTGTTAAAATATTTCGTTCAACACATGACTAATCTCAACGGATGAGTAGTGTCAACACATGAACCTTTATTTTATAATAATCTTTATTTTCTAAATTGGAATGAGGCCCAATCAATTACCATATAAAGTTAATTATATGGATTCCATAGAACACATGTATATAATAGCAACGATAAATAATCAACCATCATCCAAAGTGCACTACACTGTATAAGCATCAAATATAGATATCTAACGCTTATAACAGCCTGCGATCCATCGATTGACATACAACTAATTATTGGGATTAGTGTATGCCGTATTTTATCCCAATACCCGTGTGGGGTTTCAAACAATCAAACACAGATTTTATTTGTGCAGTTGGGCGATATGTAAAATTTATCGTCCCAATCAATGTCCTTCAAACAGGTGTACATAAACAAACCGTCCGGTTTGTAAATGAATATTTATTTATTCACATTCACGTTAAAAATTATATTTTTAACGACCAAATTATTTTATTCAACCTATGAATATCCTATTCGGTTCATTTATTAAATAAAATGATATCTTTATTTTTCTAGCCTATTTTAGAAAATTTCGGCGGCATAACGGCACGATACTAGAAACGGGACAAGGCCTAGCCTTATCCCTGGTCTAGTGATGGCCCACGCCATACACTGTAACGACAAGGAATTTTGCTCGATCCGAATCGATCGTTAAACCGACTAAGACCGTTCGAAACCCCTGATCGTTTTGAGAACAGGACAAAATAGAACGCAAACAGAAGAACATTTCATTGTTATTACAACAATTCCATAAGATACAAGAATATACAGAGTATAAATAAATATTTACATTCAACAAATATCAGAGATTTAAATTACATTTAAATTACATTTAAATACATCGCAGTGGAAAACAATACAAAAGCACAACTGAAAGTGATACACGGATACAGAGCTTTCCGAGTATCGTTCCAGCTGTAAATCAGGACCCTGTGAATATAAATCTGCAAAACCAAAACTACTAGCTGCCCGTGTGGAAAATAGGGGCACCCAGAGTTTAGGTTAAAACAATAAACTCCAGGTCAGTCATGTGACTGGTGTGACAACTAAAACAGTTATTAATCTTTATTTTAAAGTAGAGTAATTCAAGGGACCACGCCGTATAACACGGAACGGGTTTCCTCCCAAGAATACTAGTGCATATAACAAAACAACGCAATGCTAAATAAAGAAAAATGAAGTTGTCATAAGACCCAGGTCCCATCACACAATGCAACGCAAGCCGGAGGATAGGGTTTTTACCTTATAACAGCTAAAGCATGCTTGATACATAAAAACACATTATTTGATACTATAATAAGTGTATAGTGTCAAAACAATTTCCATCATAAATATCAATCATAGGCGGCATGAATGACCCATACCACTATGTCTCCATACTAGGTTCTACAAATAAAACCGCACTATCACGTATTGGAAATTGGATTTCCGTCATGAGTCGAGGCAAGGGGCAAGCTCCTCTCCGCGTTTGAGACACTTTAGCAAATGTCCCAGGACCTCACTATGATCCTTTGGAACCTCCAAGGCCGGTCCTCTCTTACTTTTGAGGATAAATTATTCCTGAACACACGTTTCCCGGTCCTTATAGACCTATATCCGAGGCGCCTCATATCCAACAACCACATAGGTGAAAAGTATATAAATATCAGGGATGGTAGGTCACTGACACCACCCTAGCTAGAAAGAAACGTCGTGAACTCCTTGGGTCCGTATCCCCTTTTTGACTCATACCGAGGTGTGAGGCTCGCGAATTCACGTTATACACAAAGCTACGCCACACAGGCCATGCTTTGATCATCAACCACAAGACTTTGCTTTTCAACAGAAGCCTTGATCAATTGCCACTTACGCGTGCCACACTAGCAACACACTCCATGCGACAGATGTCCATTGATATACAACCTCTGAGCTCGTACGTCTCAGAGAAGGGCGTTAAGCAAGAGAATAAATTCTCCACCGCCAAACAGATGTATATTTAATAGAGATCAATCAACACAGAATAAAATCCAATGTCAGACACACAATCCATTACTAGTTCGTTCTGGGTCTGAACGAAACCGGAGGCACTTTCCTCGCATATCCATCCATCTCCAAGTACGTCTGGACGATCACCAAATGATTCCCTCATCTTGGGTGTACAGCTCAATAAAGATCATCAGTAATCACCCAAACGATGTGAAGACTTACGGTCTTCTACCACCGTCTTCATCTTCGACATATCGTCAAATCGGTTATTCAGAATGGGTATAAACCCGGCCTTTCTGAATAACCCACGTATATAGTAAACGAATGTTACACAAACACAACAAATGCCTCATTCCAGTTCAAAATATTCTTTTAATCACAAAATCACATTCTTAGGGAAAGGATCCCATTAATTTTATCCAAGATAAATTCTTCTAAATTTATTCTTTAATCTTCCTTTGGATGTCATTTCAAACTAGTCGGGATTAGCGAACCACACCGAAGTAATTATTTGTTTTATTTCCCAATCCCAACCTATTTATCCCATGGAGCAAAACTGGTAATACTCCATATCTAACACCACGATGTCATCGGCAAAATTAATTACCATTTCACGTTCAAATCTAATTAAAGATTTAACTATCGCTTTGGAGCAAAACTGGTGGTACTCCATTCTCGATCACCTTTCAGATTTGATAATTTAAATTATCAATTCACATTTTAGTCTAATTAAAGATTCATTAAAACTCCACTTAGTTTTAATCTTTTCAAAAATCAACATCTTGCCTTTAACTGGGTTAAAGAACCAATGTCATATAAAACACGATTCACGATAAACCCAAATCACATTCAATATTAAATACAAGGCTCTGAATAGAAAATATACCGGCTTATATTCAATATCAAATTCTGAAACCAACAAATATCGTACTGGAAATAACGATATAAAATATATCTTTTAAATTCCCATAACAATATCTGTATAGTCACGAAATCCAACATCGAAATATTCTGAAGATAATTTCGATTCAACTCCAGCCCAATTCACGTATTGGGAATATTGATTATTTTTAAAATCACTTTCAAATTCAATTTATTTATTTCAAAAATAAATCGATTTTAATTCTAGTTCAAAACTAGTTCATTTCGATAAAAATCTATTTTTATCTTTTCAAATGTGGAATTCTTCAGCCCAATTTTTCCCAAATCATTTCTTATGATTTTACACATATTATAGATATTTTCAATAATTTTATCAAGGCCAGTACAGTCGACTTCCATCAACGGCCATCGAACTGCACTTATAGCGACCTTTTCTAATTTTGATTTGGACATAATTCCAAATCCAACCGTTAGATTTCAAATTTCTAATATTCATTGGAAAGCTCTTTTCGATACGAACCCAACGGTTCCAGTTTTAGGAGAATCCGACGGTCGGATCTCCCGCAACGTCAATTCAAAGTTAGTGGTCGAAATTCATGAACTACCGCGGCGCGGCGCGTTCTATTCAGGCCATTATATATATAATATATATATATATATATTATATATTTCATCGATTTCCTTTTTAAAACGAATTTTATAAATAGTTCTAAATTCGTTTCAAAAACAATTTCAACTTCATCTTCAATTTCAATTCAATTCCAATTCATTTCAATTTTATTTAATTCGAATTCAAATTCGTTTCAATTTTATTCGTTTCAATTCAATTCAGTTTGAATTTACCTTCAATTTAATTCAATTCGAATTCATTTCAAATTGATTTCAATTCAATTTCAGTTCGTTTTAAATTTCATTCAAAACGATTTCAATTCGTTTTTAATTCAATTTCAATTTAATTCAATTTGAATTCATTTCTAATTGATTTGAATTCAAATTCACTTTCTATTCAATTCGAATTGAATTCATTTTCTATTCGATTCGAATTCATTTCAAATTGATTCAATAAAATTTCAATTTGAATTTTAATCTAATTCAATTTGAATTTCATTTCAAAATATTAAATTTTGAAATCACTTTTCAATATTCATTATAAAACGAATAAAATCGATATAAATATCGTTCGCGTCAAAATAACGCATCTCCAATCCACACGGCTTTATATTTTTCAAAAACTTCTTTATTCTATTCAACAAATGAATATTTATTCTATTCAACACATGAATCTATATTTCTTTCAACACACGACTATTTTTGTTATGTAAAATATTTTATAAAACTATGGTATCTATCGTTTGATTTTAATTAGACTCCACCGTGAAGTAGTTCTAATTTTAAATATGATAAAGATGTGAATTTTATTATATAAAATATTTCCCTCAACACATGAACATCGTCAACACATGACTATTTTTATATTCAACACATGAATCCCCTTTTACAATATTCATTATTTTCCCGATTGGAATGAGGCCCAATCTATCACCATATAATGTTAGTTATATGGATTCCATACAACACATGTATATAATAGCATTGATAAACAATTAACCATCATCCAAAGTGCACCACACTACTGCATAAGCATCAAATATAAATAATCAATGCTTACACAGTCTGTCGACCAATCGATTGACATACAATTAAATAATTGGAATTAGTGTACTCAAATATCATCCCAACACCCGTGTGGGGTTTCAAATCAACAAACACATATTTTTATTCGTGAAGTTGGGCGATGTGTAAAATTTATCATCCCAATCAATATCAGTTAAATCAGTGTATATAAACAAATCGGCCGATTTGTTTATAATTATTTATTTATTCACTTTCACATTAAAAATTATATTTTTAACGATAATTAATTTATTTCAACACATCCACATTTTATTATCGATTTCACATCAACAACACAAATAAATTTCACAACACATCAATTAAACAAACAAGCCACCCATGGTCTGTGGATGACGGGAGTCGGGTGCTGCTAAGCATCGTCTGCATCCTAGTATATATATAACTAGAAAAGGAAATTTGAGTGAGAAGTTCTCACCAATAGTTATTCCAACTCCACGACACTTCTTTTATAGAAATCTCCGCCATTTTTCCTTTCGTCACTTTCATCACTTTCGTTGCCCGTAGCCACTACATATATAAAAATCACATTTTTATATTGCTATTCAATATATAAAAATCAAATTTTTACTTTGCTATTCAATATATAAAAATTCTATTTTTACTTTGCTATTCAATATATAAAAATTCTATTTTTACTTCGCTATTCAATATATAAAAATCGAATTTTTACTTTGCTATTCAATATATAAAAATTCTATTTTTACTTCGCTATTCAATATATAAAAATTCTATTTTTACATTGCTACTATATAGATAAAAATTCTATTTTTACCACACTATTCTCTATATAAAGATTTCGCCTTTTCAAATATAAAGATTTCGCCTTTTCAAATATAAAGATTTCGTCCTTTACTACATAAAAATATCGTCTTTCACTGCATAAAAATATCGTCTTTCACTACATAAAAATATCGTCTTTCACTACATAAAAATATCATCTTTTATATCCTACCATATAAAGATCACATTTTTATTATCTATATAATATGAAAATTATATTTTCAACCTTTACATGCGATAAAAATTATATTTTTAACTTCTACAATATAAAAGATTGTATTTTTATTACTCTACAACATAAAAGATTATATTTTTATTACTCTACAACATAAAAGATTATATTTTTATTATGTAAACAAACTGATTTTATTAAATAAAAACAAAACAAAATAGAAATAAAAAGAGAAAAGGGAGCTTACAGTGTTCGACTGCAAAGGGGGCGTCACGTGGCTGAGGGGTGGTCGGAGAAGGGGGTACAGGCGACGCTAGGGTTTGGTGGGGGCTCCGGCGACTGGGTGGCCGGGCGAACAGCGCGAGGTGGCGAAGGGAGGGGGCGTGGCAGGTGGAAGATCGACGAGGGCAGCGGAGCGGTGAGGCGCGCGGCCAGCTTCGGCGGTGCGGTGGTGATCGAGAAGAGGAAGAAGGCGTCGGGGTTTTTTCTAAAAAGGGGGCCAACTGATTTTATCGTGAGAATGATTTGGGGGGTCTTAAGTGAAAAGAAAGGGTTATTTAATTTTTTATTTAATTTAATTTTTTATATAAAGTTGACTTTTACATACGACCTCTAAACGAGGCCCACCGTCTGTCGTCCATAGCTAATTACCCCCATTCCGAACACAATGGGATATGTATCGTAAGCTGATTCGATCTTTACAATCAGTTTTCGTCAAAATCAACATATAACTCTATATATTGAATTTGAACGCGCATTTAAAGTTACTGGGGTCACATACTAACTCGAAAAATTCCAGAAAAATATTTTCTAGCTTCGTATTGACGATACGGTCCTAACAAAACTAGTTTCATCGAATTCTGAGACTGTTTGAAAAATGGCCAATTTCCAGTCGATTAAAATCAACTAAAACTGTTCAAACGCGTTTTCCTTTGCCACGCTCACATATTGATTCGAAAAATAATGAAATTTGGAATCTAGTAATAACTTGACATCACGGATCCAACAAAAGTGGTTTCGTCGAAATCCGAGGTCGTTTGCAAAATGTCTATTTTTAAGGGCCTGAATTTCATAGCGACTATTCAGAATTTTCAACTGGACATATCTTTTGATTCCCGCTATGAAATCTCGATTTTTCAGATTCGTTGGAAAGATATACCCAAATAGATCCTATTGTTTTTGGTTTCGCTAAAATCATGTTTATTTTGCACCCGGTACATTCAATTGAAGTTTTAAATCGAATTATCGAACTACCGCGCCATTTTCAATTCTATTTATAATTATATATAATTATTTATATTCTAACGACGACGTATATAATATATACGTTCGAATTCTATTCAAAATAAATTTCTCGTCGATGTTATTTAAAATAATTCATTTTTAATGTTCAAAATTCAATAAAATTGCCAAAATAAAATTTTTAAACTGGCCCAGATTTTCGGGTTGTTACAATCTCCCCCACTTAAAACTTTTCGACCCCGAAAAGGAACAAAGTCGAAAGTGGTTTGATTAATCGACTCTACGTTCGATCTGGCTTCCATTCTCCAACTTTTCAGTTTCTGAGAATGATTAACATAGACATGTGCTTATTTTATGCTCTTATATTTTATCTTTTGTAAATAAATAAATGATACTTTGGGTATTTTTATGTGTATTTACAGATTGTCAAGTGATGCCTCTTTCATTTCAATATAATGGCCAACTACCAAGAAAAAGCTACTTCCTTATGTCAACACCTTCTCAATCCCAAAAGAAGTTGCAGCTCACTGGTAAAGGCATAGGAGTTTGCACAAAGAAACCTGAGTTCGATTCCCGTCAAGCTCCCTTTTTGCTGAACATTCACACTGCCTCCTCTGCCTTGAAGAATATATGGATTGGTGTCATATTATGAATATATGTACGTATGCATGATATACACTAATAAAAGGAATAAACAAATTCTTATCATGGAAATCAATTCAGAACATTCATTTTTTCAGATTCCAATTAGAAGAATTTCTGATAGAATTATTGCCAAGAAAAGATCAATTTTGAAGATTTTATCCCTTGTTGCCTTTGGAGTCTAATGAGTATCCTTGTTTGGAAGAATTAATCACATACAATCTGCTCATCAATCAATCAATCTATTTGCCACATGGAAGATAGGGAAGATTTGGAAGATATTCACCGTGATTTGCTTTCCAATCAAGCTTGGTCAAGGAAGGCAAGAGATATGATATTACTTCTTTGGAAAAGAGGCCCATTTAGTCATAGATTGATTAGGATTTGGTCTACATCTCTATAAATATACATGATATCCCATTGTAAAATTCATTCATTCTTTCTATTCTGTATTCTCTTTTGTTCTAATAAAAGTCTTTTCTTCTCCAGTTTTATTGTTATTTTAATTTCATAGCAATTTGTGTTATCTACCTAATTAGGTTTGGGTAGAACGCATATTGTTATTGTCTTTTATTACTGCTTGTTAGCGATTCACTGTTGATTAGTTTCAACAGGAATCCTACTTTTAATTTCTGTTACTGTTCTGGTTGTTATTCTCTTTTTCTAGTAATTGTTCCTTTTCTTTTCAATTGTTGAATTTGATACTGATTAGATTCAGAGTAATTTCAACAACACAAAAAAAAACAACTCCAAACTTTGTCTAACTCGCCCAAGAATAAATAGATTATAATTTTTAATAACACCTCCCTGTGTTCGACCTGTATGCTACACACCTGTATGCTTGCAGTAATTTAATTTAAATATCGCGCTTTTCTAATTCATAGATTAGCGACGATTAAGTTTTTGGCGCCGTTGCCGGGGTGGTAACGATTAAATTTTATTGTTTATTTAATATCTGATTCGTGTTAGTTTTTATTTTTATTTTTGTTTTTGTTTTTGTTTTGCTAAAAAAAATCTCTTTATTAGTTGATTTTGTATCAAACATTGGTGTTAGAATCATCTAAACAAGAGAAGAGAAAAAAATTTCTTGCCACTTTTGTCTCTTAGTTTCTTTTCTTTAGTCTCATCTATTCCTTCCTTCCCAATTTTTACATTTGTTTGTTCCCTCTTGCGAATTTATTCCTACTTTAGGCAAATAAAATAAAAGAACTTGCCAAATTTTCTTAACCTTATTTCCTTTTTTTTCTTTCATTTATTTATTTCCTTTTTATTTCTCAATCTCCTTCTTTTCTTTTATAAATTCTTCCTTCTTTTCAATTCTAAAGGAAAAAAAAACCTTTCAATTTTTGCTTTATTTCTTTCCATCTTTCCATTTCTTTTCCCAATCTTCTACGTTCTCTTTCTTCTTTTACAAATCAGAAAAAAAAGAAAATTTTTGTCATTAAATTCTTCCCATTGTACAAATTCTTGCCATTTTCTTATAATTTCTTCTCACAAATCTCCTACTGTTGCAAATCTCTTACCCTTTTTTAAAAAAAAAACAAATTTCTTTCTAAATTTTCTCGTTGTTGCTGAATAATTCCTTTACCCAAATTTCTTTCCATTTTGCAATCACCTTTTTAGTTTTCACATTTTTAATTTGCTTGATATTTTCTCTCATTGTTTTCCTTTTATAAAAATTTTTTTTGCCACTTTTTCTTTTAATTTCTTACCAATTTTTCAGTTTCTTTCCTTCATTTCCTTTCCTATTTTTTATACACCCCTTTTCTTCATTTTACAAATTTTAAAAGGAAAAAAAAGTTACCAATTTTCATCTATTTCTTTCCTTTTTATTTCTCAATCCCATTCTCTTCTTTTACAAATTCTTTCTTCTTTTCAAACATATTAATAAAAAAAAACAACTCTTTCCTTTTGTTTTTCGTTCCCTGTTTTCAATAGAATCTCCTTCCCTCTTTCTCTTTTCATTTATTTTTTTTCCTTTTACTTTAGATTTATTTTCTTCTAATACTATTCCTTTCCATTTTTTCTGAAGAAACTCTTGATTGGCAGATTTGATGTTATTTATTGACATTGCAATCTCCAAAAACAAGAAAAAAAATATCTTGCTAGTTTTGTCTTCTATTCCTTTTTTTTTTAATCCTTATTCTCTTTCCTTGTTTTAACAATTTCTTAAAAAAAAAAGAAATCAAAATCAAGATCAAGCGAAGGAAAGAAAACAAGCAAGACCGAAGTGGAGAAATTCAAAAGTCAAACAATTGCAAATAGTTGAAGTCGAATTGTTGGAGCAGTTGCACACCAAGTGGGGTGTGAACGCGCTAGCGCTACCCAATTTCACTGGAGGACTGCCGATCAAGGTGAGAAAATTTTAAAACTCTACAGGTGCTCTGCTGCAAAAGAAAAAAAATATAGACAATTTTTGTAAATATTTTCTCCAGGGGCAGCGGCTTGAATGTAAATTTTTAATTTGTGCAATTAAATTGTGTGATTATTGTTATTTCTGCACTTTTTATTCATTCTGTTAAGGGAAATATCCTAATTCACATAAGGTGAGGGATTTCATCACCCTTTCCTTAGCCCACAAATTGCATTTCATCGTAGAATCTGACTAATAATAACGGTTAGACGTTGGACCTAAGGGAGTCACGGGCTCATCTAGGGATTAATTGTATTGTGATAGTTGATTCATTTGGAACGAATTATTTCTCGGTGTCTAGACTACGGCAGAGAAATAACCGTTTATAAATATTACGGTGATTCGTAAATATTATATCGGTTGTTACTCTGAAGGTACATAAACCTTCGGCTGCATTACTAGGGTGATTCCTGGTGCATCGATAACTCCTGTCCGTTAACTGGCTAAGAAATCTTTTGATCTAAGTAATCAAACGTGCCACTACATAATTTTGGGTTAGGAGCCATTAAGGATAGAAAATTTCATTGTAGCTAAATTCTGTGCATGCATTTAACAACAATGAGTGAAAAAAGTGTTAGCCAACAAAATTCTCCTAGGGGTTCTCGAATCAACCAAAATTTTCCAACCGAATTGGATCAAAGTCGAGTGAATCACAACTTTCCAAACTTTGGGGATCAAAACCAAACAAATCAAAATTTTCAAAACCTCAATATCCAAATAGATAGTCCCTTATCTCTTCGTGATCGTTGTTATCCGATTAGGACCGTTCAACCATCTGTCATTGTGTTCCCACCAGCTGAAGGAAACAATTTTGAGCTAAAACTTTCTTTTATCCAAGGGTTACCAAAGTTTACTGGATCTGAAAATGCTTATGAATTTCTGAGTGAATTTGAATTGTATGCTTCCACAACAAAAATGCAACAACTATCTAACGAATCGATCAAGCTAAGGCTAATTCCATTTGCACTACTTGAAAGCGCTAAAAGATGGCTAAATTCTCTTCCAAGACATTCCATAAGAAGTTGGGATGAATTTGTCACTGCATTCTTGATAAAGTTTTTCCCTTTTCATAAAACTCTAAAAATCCGAACCGAGATAAATCAATTTTGTCAAAATGAGGGGGAAACTTTTTCAAAATACTTTGAGAGATTCAACCAGCTATTATATAGTTGTCCTCATCATGGAATTCTAAAAGATCACTTATGTCAAATTGCATATGAAGGGCTAAACTATCAGACTAGAACTCAACTAGAATCAATGTGTGGAGGAGATTTTATGTCTAAGACAGCCGATGAAGCTTGGCAATTCTTAGAAGATTATTCTGAAAAGGACATGCAATGGGAATCAATTCGTGTTCCCATTCGTACTTCTACTAGAGGAGTGCATGTCGTGGACCCAAATCAAATTCCCTTAGCAAATCATACCCCTCAAGCCGGAGAAGGGTTACCCCACTATTACTCTCAAGACCAAGCCAATGCTATAGCTCAAAATAATCCTTACTCATCCACGTACAACCCTGGTTGGAGGAACCACCCAAATTTTTCTTGGTCAAACCCCAATAATTCAGCTAACCCATCTCACGTGCAACCCTTCATTCCCAATCCGAATTACCAAGCTCCTTCTTCCAATTCTCAAACCTCTCAAGCTGCACCTCAATCCAAACAACCTTATAGGCACCCCAATTTTCAATCATCAAACCAATCCTCTCAATCTTCTCAACCGTCACAAGAAATTGTGCATCTAGAAAAACAGTTAAGCTCTTACGAAGCCAAAATAAACTCGCAACACGCTAAAATGGACCAAATGATGAATATGATAAAGGAAATGGCGAAAAATAATGAGAGGGGAAAATTGCCTAGTCAACCCGAGGTGAATCCAAAGTATAACTCTCGTGCTGTAAATTCTTGTGAGGATGAAAACCATAATCTGGTCAACGCTATTACAACCCTTCGATCTGGAAAGAGGGTTGATAATAACGTGGGTGACCCTGACGAACCTTCTAACTCGACCCCAATGCCAAATCTTGATGATCACCCATTGGCTTCGTATGCCAATTTTTCTAAACCTCCATTTTCCCCAAATGTTGGCAATCCCAACAATTCTTCTCCCAGTGTCGGAAAACCCGACCCACCTTCGAAAAATAATGTTGGCAATACCAATATTCCATCTTCTACGACCTTACCACCTTCTATTTCTTGGATAAATTTTCTTCCCGGAATGATGAAACTCGTCACAGAGTCGAAAAACCAATAGCTCCATTTCCCCATAGACTCAATAATAAGAAGAAAGTGGCAAATTTCGATAAAGTCTTGGAAATTTTCAAACAAGTCCAAGTGAGCATTCCTCTTTTAGACACAATTGAACAAATTCCTCAATATGCCAAATGTCTTAAGGAATTGTGCACACAAAAACATGCGACTAATGTCCCAAAAACCACCTTTCTAACTGCGAATACAAGCTCTGCTCTTTTGAATCTTACCCCAGTCAAATACAAAGACCCTGGCTGCCCTACGATTGATTGCAAAATAGGAAACACCCATATTTCTCGTGCCCTACTCGACCTTGGTGCCAGTGTCAATCTTCTTCCTTATACTGTTTATTGTCAACTTGGGTTAGGGGAAATTAAACCAACAAACATCACTCTTCAGTTAGCCGATCGATCTGTCAAAAAGCCATTGGGAATTAACGAAGACGTCTTGATACAGATCGAACAGTTTTACTTCCCTGTCGATTTCATAGTTTTAGACACAGAGCCTGTCTCAAATCCCAAAGTTCAAATACCGTTGATTTTAGGACGTCCCTTCTTAGCAACCCCAAATGCTGTCATTAATTGTAGAAACGGTCAACTTCGACTTTCCTTCGGGCACCTAACCATTGAGCTAAACATCTTCAATCTTAACAAACAACCTAGGGATTTTGAGACCGATGAAATCGACATGATTCAAACCATAGTGGACGAAACCTCTAATGACACTTCTGAAGCCTTGAAAACGTGTCTGGAACATTTCGACTCTGATTTCGACGAACTTGAATACATTTCTGAACTGAATGAATTTCTTGACTTAAATCCTTCGTCTTCTGAATCTAACCAAGGAATGTTAACCAATGTTAACACTCAAGGACATCCTAAGTTAGATCTCAAACCCTTGCCACAGGACCTCAAGTACGCATACTTAGACTCCTCAGAAACTCTTCCTGTAATCTTGGCCTCTGATCTTACCGAGAACCAAGAAGAAAAACTCTTAGAAGTTTTGCAGGAAAATAAAGATGCCTAGGGATGGGAACTGAGAGATATAAAAGGAATTAGCCCGTCAATTGTGGAACATCGCATACACTTAGTTGATGAGGCTAAACCCATCCGTGAGGCTCAAAGGCGATTAAACCCAAACATGAGAGAAGTGGTCAAGGAGGAGATAATCAAATGTCTAGACAATAACATCATCTATCCCATTTCTGATAGTACCTGGGTGAGTCCGGTACAAGTCGTACCAAAGAAATTGGGAGTCACAGTGATCAAAAATGAAAGTAATGAGCTCGTCCCAACAAAAATCAAAACAAAATGGCGTGTGTGTATCGACTATCGAAAGCTCAACTCAGCCACACGAAAAGACCATTTTCCCTTACCTTTTATTGACCAAATGCTCGAACACTTAGCAGGTCATGAGTACTACTGTTTTCTCGATGGATACTCTGGCTATAACCAAATCCCTGTTGCTTTAGAGGATCAACATAAGACCACCTTTACTTGTCCCTTTGGAACCTTTGCTTATCGTCGCATGCCTTTTGGTCTTTGTAATGCCCCCGCGACTTTCCGAAGGTGTATGATGAGTATCTTCTCTGACATGGTGGACGAATTCTTGGAAATATTCATGGATGATTTTTCAATCTATGGATCATCTTTTTCCCAATGCCTCACTCATTTAGAACTCATCCTAAAACGTTGTAAGGAAAAATCACTCGTGCTTAATTGGGAAAAATGCCACTTCATGGTAAAAAGAGGGACAGTTCTAGGTCATGTCGTCTCCAAAGATGGTCTTGAAGTCGATAAATCTAAAATCGATTTGATTGCTAATCTGCCTCCTCCTAAGTCTGTTAAAGATGTTCGTTCATTTCTTGGCCATGCGGGATTTTATAGAAGATTCATTAAGGACTTCTCGAAAATTTCAAAACCTCTCTCAAATTTACTTGCCAAAGACGTTAAGTTCGAATTCTCCAATGACTGCAAAACGTCTTTTGAAACTCTTAAGTCAATCTTGACCACAGCTCCCATCATTCAACCTCCTGATTGGACTCAGCCCTTCGAACTTATGTGCGACGCTTCTGACTTTGCAGTTGGAGCCATCTTAGGTCAGCGTATCGTTAAACTCCCTCGAGTCATTTATTACGCTAGCAAAACCTTAAACGAGGCCCAATTGAATTACTCGACTACTGAAAAGGATTTTTTGGCAGTTGTCTTCGCTCTTGAGAAATTCAGACCATATCTTATAGGATCCAAAGTCATAGTTTACACTGATTATGCTGCCATACGATATTTGCTTTCTAAGAAGGATGCTAAGGCTCGCTTGATTCATTGGATCCTTCTTCTTCAAGAATTCGATATAGAAATACGAGATAAAAAGGGTTCTGAAAATGTCGTAGCTGATCATCTCTCTCGAATTGTGCACGAAAATGTTAACAACACCCAAATCGATGACTACTTTCCTGACGAACAAATTCTTTCCATCTCTAACACCCATTGGTATGCTGACATTGTGAATTATCTTGTCACACAACAAATGCCCGCTGAATGGTCGAAACAAGATAAACAAAAATTTCTCTCGAAAGTTCGAAACTTCTATTGGGACGACCCATATCTTTTCAAATACTGTCCAGACCAAATCATTCGAAGGTCAGTGCCCGATCATGAACACCAAAGTATTCTCTCTTTCTCACATGACCATGCTTGTGGCGGTCACTTTGGAGCAAGAAAAACTGCTGCAAAAGTTTTGCAAAGCGGGTTTTATTGGCCCACTCCCTTCCGTGACGCCTTCGAATTTTGCTCTAAATGTGAACGATGTCAAAGAACGGGTCGAATCACTAAGCGAAA
Organism: Allium sativum; assembly: GCA_030737875.1. Lineage (NCBI taxonomy): Eukaryota > Viridiplantae > Streptophyta > Magnoliopsida > Asparagales > Amaryllidaceae > Allium > Allium sativum. The sequence goes on along the minus strand of CM060911.1, from coordinate 103,218,400 downwards.
CATGATGCCTCTCAACCCCATTTTAGTGATTGAATTATTCGATTTTTGGGGCATCGATTTCATGGGACCATTCCCTAATTCATTTGGGAATCTTTACATCTTGCTTGCGGTTGATTATGTCTCAAAATGGGTTGAAGCCATTCCGACCAAAACCAACGACAACAAGGTTGTTGTCAAATTCCTCAAAGAAAACATCTTTTCACGCTTTGGCACACCTCGAGCTATCATTAGCGATAATGGCACTCATTTCTATAATCGTGCTTTTGAGTCCTTGCTCAAGAAATACTCAATCACACACAAGTTGTCAACACCTTAACATCCACAAACTAGTGGACAAGTAGAAGTTTCCAATAGACAAATCAAACAAATTCTTGAGAAAACCGTGAATTCCAATAGAAAAGATTGGTCCGTAAAACTGATTGATGCACTTTGGGCTTTTCGCACTGCTTACAAAACCAATCTAGGGATGTCACCATATCGATTAGTCTTCGGAAAGGCCTGTCATTTGCCTCTTGAACTAGACATCGTGCCCTTTGGGCCATAAATTTTTTGAATTTTGACTTAGAAAAAGCCGGCTCACATAGGAAGTTACAAATTTCGGAATTAGAGGAATTAAGAAATGAGGCGTATGAAAATGCGAAAATCTACAAAGAAAGAACCAAAGCCCAACACGACAAAAACATACTTCGTAAGGAATTCAACGTAGGTCAAAAAGTTCTTTTATACGACTCTAGGCTTCACTTGTTTCCAGGAAAACTCAGATCTCGATGGACTGGACCTTATGTTGTGAAAACAGTATATCCTCATGGAGCAGTTGAAATTGAAAATCCTAGGGATGGAAAAGTCTTCAAAGTAAACGGTCAACGACTGAAAACATTTTTGGAATTCGAGCAATATGACGAAGATGACCCTATCGATCTGCATGAGCCTGATCATCCACCATGAAATCAGGTGGTACACGTTCTTTTTCTTTTATTTTTATTTTTCATTTTTATATTTTATTTTTGTTTTTCTGCCTTAGACAGTTGGGACACTGTCTCAATCAAGTGTGGGGGGAGTCTGCATTGCATTCTTTTGATTTTTCTTTAATTTTTCTTTCTTTCTTTTCATGTAGGACCATCATACATTTTATATCGTAGTAACATACCATTTTTTTTTTGGAAAATACGACTCATTTTCAATTGATACAACAAAATAAGTTTACAATTTTTAGCCAGTTGATAGTATTTTTTTCTCTCAACTTGGATCGAATAAGAAATATAATGAAAAGATTAATTTTGAGGGATAATAGTGTAATCGGTACATAGGGAGATTCTTAGGTGATGGCCATGAAATCTATTCTATATTGTAGACTTTGTTTAAATAAGTGGAGGACTTAAAATACTCATAATGGCTTATCAAACCTTTAAAACTAAGTTGTGTTAAGTTGAATTCGCGTAACTCTCTTTTGTGCTTATAAATTCAATAATAATAACAGTAATCCAAGGGTATCCAACATTGCTTGTATATCGAGCGTTGGTGTGCAAACCCGCCAAGTTCTATCCGACACATTGTTGACAAAGTCAGCGTTGGAATATCTTGGTCTCATTTTATGAGATTGGACACCTAAGGATTACCGACACGTTGTTGACAAAGTCAAAGTCGGCCTGCACAATCCGCCAAGCTCTTTACCCACTCTCCGTTAGTCCGCGAGGCAGTGCATGGGTGGTAAACCTTGGTCTTTTTAGTTAGGTGTATGTACTTAATCATAAATTTTAAAATTTCATAGAATAAAGAATAAGCGATGATGCCCAAATACTTCTTGACCTTATTGATTTGACTAGCCATACATGAGAAAATTAGAATACCACGTTGCAAACTGTGCCAAGTAAACTAAGAATTTATTTCATGGCTGCACTATGTTATCGATCGAACTAACTGGCCAAACTAGAATTTAACATTTGAAAACTTGATTTATATTGAAAATTTGTGACAAGTCGAGGTATCTAAAATAAAATCAACTGATTAGAAATTATTAACTTAATTTGTTGTACCAATTTCCTGAAATAAGTCGTGTTTTCATTTTTCGTTTTTATTTGCATATGTCCATTGCATTCATGTAGTTTCATTAGAATCATAGCATACTGCATTTGGATTTTGTGGGTAGTATCCACTGAAAACCCTTACGAGACACCACTCGTCCTACTAGGGACACCTAGAGGTTTAACGGCTTGTTGCATACGCTCAATGCAATCGTGCTTCCTACGAAAGTGCGACCTATCTATTTAGTTTTTCATTTTCTTTTTTTACTCGAGGACGAGTAAAAGATAAGTGTTGGGGTATTTGATTAACATAGAAATGTGTTTATTTTATGCTCTTATATTTTATCTTTTGTAAATAAATAAATGATACTTTAGGTATTTTTATGTGTATTTACAGATTGTCAAGTGATGCCTCTTTCATTTCATACTAAGGGCCAACTACAAAGAAAAAGCTGCTTCCTTATGTCAACACCTTCTCAATCCCAAAAGAAGTTGCAGCTCACTGGTAAAGGCATAGTAGTTTGCATAGAGAAACCTGAGTTCGATTCCCGTCAAGATCCCTTTTTGCTGAACATTCACACTGCCTCCTCTGCCTTGAAGAATATATGGATTGGTGTCATATTATAAATATATACATATATTCATATGTATGTATGTATGCATGATATACACTAATAAAAGGAATAAACAAATTCTTATCATGGAAATCAATTCAGAACATTCATTTTTTCAGATTCCAATTAGAAGAATTTCTGATAGAATTATTGCCAAGAAAAGATCAATTTTGAAGATTTTATCCCTTGTTGCCTTTGGAGTCTAATGAGTATCCTTGTTTGGAATAATTAATAACATACAATCTGCTCATCAATCAATCAATCTATTTGCCACATGGAAGATAGGGAAGATTTGGAAGATATTCACCGTGATTTGCTTTCCAATCAAGCTTGGTCAAGGAAGGCAAGAGATATGATATTACTTCTTTGGAAAAGAGGACCATTTAGTCATAGATTGATTAGGATTTGGTCTACATCTCTATAAATATACATGATATCCCATTGTAAAATTCATTCATTCTTTCTATTCTGTATTCTCTTTTGTTCTAATAAAAGTCTTTTCTTCTCTAGTTTTATTGTTATTTTAATTTCATAGCAATTTGTGTTATCTACCTAATTAGGGTTGGGTAGAACGCATATTGTTATTGTCTTTTATTACTGCTTGTTAGCAATTCACTGTTGATTAGTTTCAACAGGAATCCTACTTTTAATTTCTGTTATTGTTCTGGTTGTTATTCTCTTTTTCTAGTAATTATTCCTTTTCTTTTCAATTGTTGAATTTGATACTGATTAGATTCAGAGTAATTTCAACAACACAAAAAAAAAACAACTCCAAACTTTGTTTAACTCGCCCAAGAATAAATAGATAATAATATTTAATAACACCTCCCTGTGTTCGACCTGTATGCTACACACCTGTATGCTTGCAGTAATTTAATTTAAATATCGCGCTTTTCTAATTCATAGATTAGCGACGATAAGAGAATTTTCAAATTCTTCAAAAATTTGGCTAACACCCTAAATTTTCGAATTTTTTTGCCATAACCTCCCCTGCATCGGGAGCCACGGGAAAATCACGAAATTGCCATACAGGCCTTCTGATCTCAAAAAGAAAAAGAAAAAGCCAAGCGGCTAGCCAATCGGCTCATAAAATCATCATTACCCAAACGAAATAGTAAATTATAATAAACATGTACCTTTTTGTCGGGCAAACAAATTTTATTCTCTGCTCTAGCCTCCTTGCTATGAACTGTTCAATGTAAGTATATGTATATGCAAGCAAATGCGACAAATTTTCAATACAATTCAATATTTGATTCAATTAGGATAAATAGTTCAAAATTATCAACAAATAAACAACCAACACAAACATCAATCAATTAGTGGATTATCATTTCAAATTCATAATTTTGATATATATATATACAGAAAATCATGTTTTTGATATCAATTCACAACAATGTATTCCAGCTATATTTTGTTTTTGGTTCTCACACCAGTCTAATGGAAATATATAGAAACCACACCTTCGAAACACGAACATAAATATTGATGATGCCATGGTCATTATCAACATCATCTCCGGGCGACTAGAGTGTGATTCTATATCTATCCAATATATTAAAACTTCGAATATACGTTCATGACGTGTATATACAAAACCTTTATATATTCGATTGTCCAAATTCAAAATAAATAAATAATCAAATACGTATAAAATGGTTTAAATTTCAAAACAAAATTGTTTTCATTTTGAAAAATACACTCTTCACACTCGTTCTAGGATGCTACTGATCCTATCTCTAACGAGTCATTCTAATTGAAATCCAATATCTGATGAATTCTTTCGTATGTTCTAAGGTGTATTGTTCTCGAGCTCTGTAAACCAAAGCTCTGATACCAACTGTAATGGCAAGGAATTTCTCTCGATTCGAATCGATCGTTAAACCGACTAAGACCGTTCGAAACACCTGATCGTTTTGAGAACAGGACAAAATAGAACGCAAACAGAAGAACATTTCATTGTTATTACAACAATTCCATCAGATACAGAGTATAAATGAATATTTACATTCAACAAATATCAGAGATTTAAATTACATTTAAATACATCGCAGCGGAAAATAATAGCACAACTGAAAGTGATACACGGATACATAGCTTTCCGAGCATCGTTCCAGCTGTAAATCAGGACCCTGTGAATATAAATCTGCAAAACCAAAACTACTAGCTGCCCATGTGGAAAATAGGGGCACCCATAGTTTAGGTTAAAACAATAAACTCCAGGTCAGTCATGTGACTGGTGTGAGAACTAAAACAGTTATTAATCTTTATTTTAAAGTAGAGTAATTCAAGGGACCACGCCGTATAACACGGAACGGGTTTCCTCCCAAGAATACTAGTGCATATAACAAAACAGCGCAATGCTAAGTAAAGAAAAATGAAGCTGTTATAAGACCCAGGTCCCATCACACAATGCAACGCAAGCCGGAGGATAGGGTTTTTACCTTATAACAGCCAAAGCATGCTTGATACGTTAAAAACACATTATTTGATACTATAATAAGTGTATAGTGTCAAAACAATTTCCATCATAAATATCAATCATAGGCGGCATGAATGACCCATACCACTATGTCGCCATACTAGGTTCTACAAATAAAACCGCACTATCACGTATTGGAAATTGGATTTCCGTCATGAGTCGAGGCAAGAGGCAAGCTCCTCTCCGCGTTCGAGACACTCTAGCAAATGTCCCAGGACCCTAGTATGATCCTTTGGATCCTCCAAGGCTGGTCCTCTCTTACTTTTGAGGATTAATTATTCCTGAACACACGTTTCCTGGTCCTTACAAACCTATATCCGAGGCGCCTTGTATCCAACAACCACACAGGTGAAAAGTATATAAATGTCAGGGCTGTTAGGTCACTGACACCACCCTAGCTAGAAAGAAACGTCGTGCACTCCTTGGGTCCGTATCCCTTTTTTGACTCATACCGAGGTGTGAGGCTCGCGAATTCACGTTATACACAAAGCTACGCCACATAGGCCGTGCTTTGATCATCAACCACAAGACTTTGCTTTTCAACAAAAGCCTTGATCAATTGCCACTTACACGTGCCACACTAGCAATTCACTCCATGCGACTGATGTCCATCGATATACAACCTCTGAGCTCGTAGGTCTCAGAGAAGGACGTTAAGTAAGAGAATAAATTCTCCGCCGCCAAACAGATGTATATTTAATAGAGATCAATCAACACAGAATAAAATCCAATGTCAGACACACAATCCATTTACAAGTTCGTTCTGGGTCTGAACGAAACCGGAGGCACTTTCCTCGCATATCCATCCATCTCCAAGTACGTCTGGACGATCACCAACTGATTCCCTCATCTTGGGTGTAAAGCCCAATCAAGATCATCAGTAATCACCCAAATGATGTGAAGACTTCCGGTCTTCTACCACCGTCTTCATCTTCGACATATCGTCGAATCGGTTAATCAGAATGGGTATAAACCCGGCCTTTCTGAATAACCCACGTATATAATAAACGAATGTTACACAAACACAACAAACGCCTCATTCCAGTTCAGAATATTCTTTTAATCACAAAATCACATTCTTAGGGAAAGGTTCCCATTAATTTTATCCAAGATAAATTCTTCTAAATTTATTCTTTAATCTTCCTTTGGATATCATTTCAAACTAGTCAGGATTAGCGAACCACACCGAAGTAATTATTTGTTTTATTTCCCAATCCCAACCTATTTATCCCATGGAGCAAAACTGGTAATACTCCATATCTAACACCATGGTGTCATCGGCAAAATTAATTACCATTTCACGTTCAAATCTAATTAAAGATTTAACTATCGCTTTGGAGCAAAACTGGTGGTACTCCATTCTCAATCACCGTTCAGATTTGATAATTTAAATTATCAATTCACATTTTAGTCTAATTAAAGATTCATTAAAACTCCACTTAGTTTTAATCTTTTCAAAAATCAACATCTTGTCTTTAACTAGGTTAAACAACCAATGTCATATAAAACACGATTCACGATAAACCCAAATCACATTCGATATTAAATACAAGCCTCTGAATAGAAAATATACCGGCTTATATTCAATATCAAATTCTGAAACCAACAAATATCATACTTGAAATAACGATATAAAATATATCTTTCAAATTCCCATAACAATATCTGTATAGTCACGAAATCCAACATCGAAATATTCCGAAGATAATTTCAATTCAACTCCAGCCCAATTCACGTATTGGGAATATTGATTATTTTTAAAATCACTTTCAAATTCAGTTTATTTATTTCAAAAATAAATTGATTTTAATTCTAGTTCAAAACAAGTTCATTTCGATAAAAATCTATTTTTATCTTTTCAAATGTGGAATTCTTTAGCCCAATTTTTCCCAAATCATTTCTTATGATTTTACACAAATTATAGATATTTTCAATGATTTTATCAAGGCTCGTACAGTCGATTTCCATCAACGGCCATCAAACTGTACTTAAAGCGACCTTTTCTAAATTTGATTTGGACATAATTTCAAATCCAACCGTTAGATTTCAAATTTCTAATATTCATTGGAAAGCTCTTTTCGATACGAACCCAACGGTTCCTATTTTAGGAGAATCCGACGGTCGGATCTCCCGCAACGTCAATTCGAAGTTAATGGTCGAAATTCACGAACTACCGCGGCGCGGCACGTTCTATTTAGGCCATTATATATATATATATTTAATATATATATATTATATATAATATATATATATTATATATATTTCGTCGATTTCCTTTTTAAAACGAATTTTATAAATAGTTCTAAATTCGTTTCAAAAACAATTTCAACTTCCTCTTCAATTTCAATTCAATTCGAAATCATTTCAATTTTATTTAATTCGAATTCAAATTCGTTTCAATTCAATTCAAATTCTAATTCGTTTCAATTCAATTCAGTTTGAATTTACCTTCAATTTAATTCAATTCGAATTCATTTCAAATTGATTTCAATTCAATTTCAGTTCGTTTTAAATTTCATTCAAAACGATTTCAATTCGTTTTTAATTCAATTTCAATTTAATTCAATTTTAATTCATTTCTAATTGATTTGAATTCAAATTCACTTTCTATTCAGTTCGAATCTAATTCATTTTCTATTCGATTCGAATTCATTTCAAATTGATTCAATAAAATTTCAATTTGAATTTTAATCTAATTCAATTTGAATTTCATTTCAAAATATTAAATTTTGAAATCACTTTTCAATATTCATTATAAAACGAATAAAATCGATATAAATATCGTTCGCGCCAAAATAACGCATCTCTAATCCACACGGCTTTATATTTTTCAAAAACTTCTTTATTCTATTCAACAAATGAATATTTATTATATCCAACACATGAATCTATATTTCTTTCAACACACGACTATTTTTGTTATGTAAAATATTTTATAAAACTATGGTATCTATCGTTTGATTTTAATTAGACTCCACCGTGAAGTAGTTCTAATTTTAAATATGATAAAGATGTGAATTTTATTATGTAAAATATTTCCCTCAACACATGAACATCGTCAACACATGACTATTTTTATATTCAACACATGAATTCCCTTTTACAATATTCATTATTTTCCCGATTGGAATGAGGCCCAATCAATCACCATATAATGTTAATTATATGGATTCCATACAACACATGTATATAATAGCAATGATAAACAATCAACCATCATCCAAAGTGCACCACACTACTGCATAAGCATCAAATATAAACAATCAATGCTTACACAGCCTGTCGAGCAATCGATCGACATACAATTAAATAATGGGGATTAGTGTACTCAAATATCATCCCAACACCCGTGTGGGGTTTCAAATCAACAAACACATATTTTTATTCGTGCAGTTGGGCGATGTGTAAAATTTATCATCCCAATCAATATCAGTCAAATCAGTGTATATAAACAAATCGGCCGATTTGTTTATAATTATTTATTTATTCACTTTCACATTAAAAATTATATTTTTAACGATAATTAATTTATTTCAACACATCCACATTTTATTATCGATTTCACATCAACAACACAAATAAATTTCACAACACATCAATTAAACAAACAAGCCACCCATGGTCTGTGGATGACGGGTGTCGGGTATTGCTAAGCACCGTTTGCATCCTAGTATATATATATATAACTAGAAAAGGAAATTTGAGTGAGAAGTTCTCACCGATAGCTATTCCAACTCCACGACACTTCTTTTATAGAAATCTCCGCCATTTTTCCTTTCGTCACTTTCGTTGCCCGTAGCCACTACATATATAAAAATCACATTTTTATATTGCTATTCAACATATAAAAATCGAATTTTTACTTCGCTATTCAATATATAAAAATTCTATTTTTACTTTGCTATTCAATATATAAAAATTCTATTTTTACTTTGCTATTCAATATATAAAAATCGAATTTTTACTTCGCTATTCAATATATAAAAATTCTATTTTTACTTCGCTATTCAATATATAAAAATTCTATTTTTACATTGCTACTATATAGATAAAAATTCTATTTTTACCACACTATTCTCTATATAAAGATTTTGCCTTTTCAAATATAAAGATTTCGCCTTTTCAAATATAAAGATTTCGCCTTTTCAAATATAAAGATTTTGCCTTTTCAAATATAAAGATTTCGTCCTTTACTACATAAAAATATCGTCTTTCACTACATAAAAATATCATCTTTCACTACATAAAAATATCGTCTTTTATATCCTACCATATAAAGATCACATTTTTATTATCTATATAATATGAAAATTATATTTTCAACCTATACATGCGATAAAAATTATATTTTTAACTTCTACAATATAAAAGATTGTATTTTTATTACTCTACAACAAAAAAGATTATATTTTTATTACTCTACAACATAAAAGATTGAATTTTTATTACTCTACAACATAAAAGATTATATTTTTATTACTCTACAACATAAAAGATTATTTTTATTACGTAAACAATCTGATTTTATTAAATAAAAACAAAACAAAATAGAAATAAAAAGAGAAAAGGGAGCTTATAGTGTTCGACTGCAGAGGGGGCGTCACGTGGCTGAGGGGTGGTCGGAGAAGGGGGTACATGCGACGCTAGGGTTTGATGGGGGCTCCGGCGACTGGGTGGCCGGGCGAACAGCGCGAGGTGGCGAAAGGGGGGGGCGTGGCAGGTGGAAGATCGACGAGGGGAGCAGAGCGGGGAGGCGCGCGGCCAGCTTCGGCGGCGCGGTGGTGATCGAGACGAGGAAGAAGGCGTCGGGGGTTTTTCTGAAAAGGGGGCCAACTGATTTTATCGTGAGAATGATTTGGGGGGGTCTTAAGTGAAAAGAAAGGGTTATTTAATTATTTATTTAATTTAATTTTTTATATAAAGTTGTCTTTTACATACGACCTCTAAACGAGGCCCACCGCCTGTCGTCCATAGCTAATTACCCCCATTCCGAACACAATGGGATATGTATCGTAAGCTGATTCGATCGTTACAATCAGTTTTCGTCAAAATCAACATATAACTCTATATATTGAATTTGAACGCGCATTTAAATTTACTGGGGTCACATACTAACTCGAAAAATTCCAGAAAAATATTTTCTAGCTTCGTATTGACGATACGGTCCTAACAAAACTAGTTTCATCGAATTCTGAGACTGTTTGAAAAATGGCCAATTTCCAGTCGATTAAAATCAACTAAAACTGTTCAAAAGCGTTTTCCTTTGCCACGCTCACATATTGATTCGAAAAATTATGAAATTTGGAATCTAGCAATAACTTGACATCACGGATCCAACAAAAGTGGTTTTGTTGAAATCCGAGGTCGTTTGCAAAATGTCTATTTTTAAGGGCCTGAATTTCATAGTGACTATTCAGAGTTTTCAACTGGACATATCTTTTGATTCCCGCTATGAAATCTCGATTTTTCGGATTCGTTGGAAAGATATTCCCAAATAGATCCTATTATTTTTGGTTTCGCTAAAATCCGGTTTATTTTGCACCCGGTACATTCAATTGAAGTTTGAAATCGAATTATCGAACTACCGCGCCATTTTCAATTCTATTTATAATTATATATAATTATTTATATTCTAATGACGACGTATATAATATATATGTTCGAATTCTATTCAAAATAAATTTCTCGTCGATATTATTTAAAATAATTCATTTTAAATGTTTAAAATTCACTAAAATTGCCAAAATAAAAATTTTAAAATGGCTCAGATTTTCGGGTTGTTACATACACATATCAATCAATTCATTCCATTACACCGAACAATCAAATTTCAATCAAATAACATAACTAACTACACAACCAAACAAACAAGTCCATGGTCTGTGGACGATGGTGTCTGATCGTCGCTAATCTATGAATTAGAAAAGCGCGATATTTGTAATAAAATTCTGCAAGCGCACAGGTGTGTAGCACACAGGTCGAACACAGGGAGGTAAATTAAAATCAGATTATTTATCTAATCTCTTGGGCGAGTTAGACGAAATTTGGGGGTTAATTTTGAAAACAATAAAAATTGAAACTGCGATCCGATTCAGAACAAATCTAATTGAACTGACGATCAAATCACAATTATCAATTGGAAATTAAAATGCAAAACACAAATAAAATGCAGAAATTAAAATTGCAGGAAAAGAAGAACAACAAAAAATAAATTAGGATTGTCGTTGAAACTATTCAAACGACTAATCACTAACAAAAAATGTAAAATACAATTGGTGCTCTTCCAAAACTAATTGTGAAGACAACACCGATTGCTAAGAAAAAAATGCAGAAATAGTAAAAAGGAAGAACTTTTATTAATGGAGAAGAGAATACAGAATAATGGAGATAGGATGGTTACAATGACATTACAAGGGTATTTATAGGATATATAGCCAAACCCTAACCCTAACCCTAATACAATGATAGATGGGCCTTAGGGAATTCACAAAAGAGTTTACAATGAGTGTTTCAAATGGGCCTTAGTTAAATCTATTAAATTTTTGGCCTTTCTTCTTTTCCTCTTGGTTCTTTGACAAGCTTCCCTTGATTTGAGAAATTCTTGGTCTTTCTACCAATCATTTTCTTTCCAACAGCAACTAGATGTGGGCTCTTCATCTACAAATCTTCAAAATGTAAATAAATAGCAATTGATCTCCATTTCTCTATTTTTTGGTTGCATGCCGGCTGGGTTGGAATATCTGTAAAAGTAACAAAACAATACCCAAGTAATATTCATTTATATACAAAAGATAAAAAAGAGAGCATAAAATAAACACATTTCTATGTCAATCAGTGTCGGGTGCTACTAAACACCGTCTGCATACTAGTATATATATATAACTAGAAAAAGAAATTTAGAGTGAGAAGTTCTCACCGACTAGCTAATCCAACGCCACAACTCTTCTTAAGTAGAAAATCTCCGCTGTTCTCGCCTCTTGTCACTTTCTTTGCCCGTAGCCACTACACATGTAAAAATCGAATTTTTACTTTGCTATTCAATATATAAAAATTGAATTTTTACTTCGCTATTCAATTTATAAAAATCGAATTTTTACTTCGCTATTCAATATATAAAAATCGAATTTTTTACTTCGCTAATCAATATATAAAAATCGAATTTTTACTTCACTATTCAATATATAAAAATCGAATTTTTACTTCGCTATTCAATATATAAAAATCCAATTTTTATAACGCTACTATATAGATGAAAATTTTATTTTTATCACGATACTATATAGATAAAAATTCTATTTTTACACGCTACTATATAGATAAAAATTCTATTTTTACACTGCTATTCTCTATATAAAGATTTCGCCTTTTCAAATATAAAGATTATTTTTTTATATTCTCTATTATATAGAAATTTTATTTTCAATACACTACTTATATAAAAATAGTATTTTTATATTTTCTATTATATAAAGATCATATTTTTAATACTCTACACAAGTAAAAATCATATTTTTATTCTCTACATCCCATAAAAATTATATTTTTATATCTCCTACATAATAAAGATCGAATTTTTATCATCTGTATTGTAAAAATCCTATTTTTCCTTAACCATTCTAATGATCAAAATCATATTTTTACTTTGCTATATATATGATAAAAATTCTATTTTTACATCGATAAAAATCGTATCTTTTCATGTTTTTTAAAATAATTAATAAAACACGGCTTTTCAAATTAAAAATCAAAATTTTCATGAATAAAAACCGAATTAAAGCAATGTTATTTACAAAATAGAAAGGAAAGGAAGAACTCACGGTATATTTTGGCGGAGGGAGTGGGCTGCGTCGAACCAGAGGGGGCTTGGTTTTCCACGAAGAAGGAGGAGGGGAGTGTCGAAGTTCGTCGGAGGTTTGCGGGTGGTGAGGGCGGCTCCGGCAGGTGCGGTTGTGGCACAGCGTTCGGGCGCGGGTTGGGTTCGTGGCCAGGTCGAGATGCAGGAGGGAGAAGAGGAGCGGTGAGAGGAAGAAGGAGAGATAAAGGGGAGGAAGGAGAAGTAGGTCGAAGGTTGGGGGAACCCGACGGTGGGCGGCGACGCCTGGGGGGGCTGACGAGGTCAACGCTGGTTTGATTTGGGTATTTTTTTCTTTTTAATTTCAGAACGTGGAGAGAGAGAAGTGAGGGAGAGGGTTGCTTATTAATATATATAATATTTATTATTTAATCCATTAAGATTTTAAAAGGGTGCATTTCACATTCGAACCCTAAACGAGGCCCACCGACTGTCGTCCCTAGCATTTTACCCCCATTCCGAACACAATGGGATATGTCACGTAGGCCAATTCGGTCATTACGATCAGTTTTCGCTAAAATCCAAATATAACCCTATATATTCAATTTTCAACGTACATTTCAATTTACCGGGGCCACATACAGTCTCTAAAAATTCCCGAAAAATATTTTCTAACTTCCTATTGACGATACGGTCCTAACAAAACTAGTTTTGTCGAATTCTGAGACCGTTTGAAAAATGGCCAATTTCCAGTCGATTAAAATCAACTAAAACTGGTCAAACGCGTTTTACTTTGCCACGCTCACATATTGATTCAAAATTTTTTGAAATTTGGAATCTAGCAATAATTTGACATCACGGATCCAACAAAAGTGGTTTCGTAGAAATACGAGGTCATTTGCAAAATTTCCATTTTTAAGGGCCTGAATTCCATAGCGACTATTCAAAATTTTCAACTGGACATATCTTTTGATTCCCGCTATGAAATCTCGATTTTTCGGATTCGTTGGAAAGATATTTCCAATTAGATTCCATTATTTTTGGTTTCACTAAAATCCGGATTGTTTTGCACCCGGTACCTCCAATTGAAGTTTGAAATCGAATTATCGAACTACCGCGCCATTTTCAATTCCTTTTATAATTATATATAATTATTTATATTCTAACGATGACGTATATAATATATACGCTCGAATTCTATTCAAAAAAAATTTCTCATCGAATTTATTTAAAATAATTCATTTTAAATATTTAAACATCGCTAAAATTGCCAAAATAAAAAATTTAAATTGGCTCGCATTTCCGGGTTGTTACAAGGGCCTTCTCCTCCACACATCCGTATGGTGACCCCCCCCCCCCCCCCCGTACTCACCTGTAGCATCCGCCCCGAGACCCCGAAGTGCGTCGCATCTCGCCGCCATGGGCCCCCCAGAGCTCGACCGAGCTGTGCCGAACACCCCCCTCGTGCGCCTCTCCGAGCTCCCCATCGTGACACCCTCCGATCAGCTCCTCGACTCCTGTAGTGGCTGCAATCCCGAACCCTAGAATTGAACAATAGGAGAAAGCTTCGGCCGTTACTTTTTTTGGGGGAAGAAAGGTTATTTCTTAATTAATTTATTAATTAATTAATTTAAATTGTTTTAAAACTTCGATTAATCATATCTTACTCGTTTCAATTCGAAATTCGATGATTTCAGCGGCGTTGTGATCGTGTGACTGAGATTTACGCGTCTAAACTGACTGGAGTTGATTCTGAACAGTTTGAATTTTGGCAAAAAATCTTCAACGACTGTGAGATTTCTGAATTTGTATAATTAAATAATTTAATTATATTCAATTAATTGAATCATTGTATGTTATTTCTGATCTGTTATGTGGTGATTGTTGTATAGTTGAGTTATATTCGTTGTGATATCATGTTATAGTATGACGGTTTGGATCTGTAAAATTTTGATGTAATCATAATAAAGTTCTCACTTTTTATTTTCCTTCCTATTAAAATTGAATTCTATTGTGAAAAAAAAGCAAAGTTAGAATTTTAATTTGATTTACAAAAATAAAATAAAGTTTTGATCTTTTGTTTTTGTAACAAAAACAAAAATGTCATTTTTGTTGAATATAAAATATACGTCATTGTGAACATCATTTTTGTCGCATTAGAATTGGCGAACAAAAATGTCATTTTTTATTTGATATGAAATTATACATCGTTGTAAACATCATTTTTGGTCGCATTAGAATTAGTGAACAAAAATGTCAATTTTTATTTGATATAAAAATATACCTCGTTAAAAACATCATTTTTGTCGCATTAGAATTGGCGATCAAAAATGTCATTTTTTATTTGATATGAAATTATACATCGTTGTAAACATCATTTTTGTCGCATTAGAGTTGGCGAACAAAAATATCATTTTTATTTGATATAAAATTATACATTGTTGAAACCATCGTTTTTGTCGCATTAGAATTGGCAAACAAAAATGTTATTTTCATATAATAAAAGGAATGGATTTTAATAAAGGGAATCGCCCAATGGTTTATAATATAAAATTAAACGAAATGAGCGCGACAGTTTGCGTATCGACAATCGTAACTTCAAACGAATATATAGAAAGATCCGACCATTGGATTTTCCCAAAACTGGAACCGCTAGGACCAGTCTGGGAAGAGCTTTCCAACGATATAAATTTCATCAAAATCCGACAGTTAGATTTTAAGATATGTGTAAATCAAATTTTGGTAAAAGCAGCGCCAACGCCGCCCATTGACCCGAAACGTCGTTTATTTATTTCAAGCTATTTTTAATAATAAAAATAGCGATAAATAGTTATAAATAAATATGAAATGTTTTAAATTATAATTATGCGACAATTATTTGAAAAGGCCGAGTTTAACTCATTTCAAATAATTGCACGGCGAATAAATCCAAGATGTAAGAAGACGTTGGTTGAAGACCGACGATCTTCACATTGAATGGACTATGACTTCTGATACCTTGGACTGACTTGCTCCCAGGACTGGGTTGAAGCAGTAATTGTCTGGATGTGTGTGTTGATCGTGCGGATAAGCGAGAACCTCTTGGGTGTCTCCGGTTTCGTTCAGACCCAGAACGGACTTGTAAATGGATGTGTGTCTGACGTTGAAATTCACTTCATGTAATTAAATCGATGTAACGACCCGTATTCTACGCATCATGGGATCGTAGAATATTTATTTCTTTCACATATGAAGTCGTACGGTCATGTAACTTTGGGAGATGACTATTGGGGTCATTTCCCATGTTCATGATTTTTGTCGATTTTTAAATGACCGTTTTACCCCTAGTTGGTACTGCTTTGGCCATAACTTTTGACTGGAAAGGAATTTTGACCTGAAACCACTTCCATTGGATTCGAATGATGCTTTCTCTTTCCGTAGAGTGGTCATAATAGCCAAACGGACTTACCGTTTGGGAGATATGGCTGAATTAAGGTTTAAAGGGTTAATTTCAGCTAATTGGGCTTAACCGGGTGATTAGCAGCTAGGCCCATTGGGTAATTTCGGGTTTGGGAGTATT
This sequence comes from Allium sativum, assembly GCA_030737875.1. Classification (NCBI taxonomy): domain Eukaryota; kingdom Viridiplantae; phylum Streptophyta; class Magnoliopsida; order Asparagales; family Amaryllidaceae; genus Allium; species Allium sativum. The sequence continues at coordinate 103,201,929 of CM060911.1, read as the reverse complement.
TAAGGGCTGCTAGGGTTTGGATTTCGGTTTTAGAATCATTTTTCCAGCCGCCACTTAGTTTCTTCAACCCTAGTCATGGCCTCCACCTTCTAATTTCATCCCAAATCACCTTCTAATCACTTTCTAATCAAGTTTTGGCCTAATCTACATTAAATCAAGGCGGATTAGCATCAAATCAAGATAGGAGCTGCTGCTAAGCATTGGAATTCATCCCAAACAGAGAATCATTTCAGATCTATAGTTTACTTTGTGGCAAAGGTGAGTGATTTGCATAGTTCCTCACTAATCACGGCTAGTTATGGTAATTAGCGAAAATTAGCGAATTTATGCATGTTAAAAATCTGGAAAAATGTTCAGAAATTCTGAAATATTGTTTTAGACCTCTGTTAGAAGTTTGGTTCAATTTGGTTAAGATTTACTAACCTTATTGTTAGATTTGCTTAAGTATGCTTAAGGGAAAATATGGGGTATTGGCTATGTTTGATCCATTTTACATGCTATGATTTATGTTTTGGTGTTTGTGGTCGATACTATATGTTGCTATCACTGTATGGTATGCTTTGTGATTGTTTAGAAGTGTTAGTTTGGTCAAAAACGCCGTCGAATGGCGAAAAACAGTCGCTGGAACGAAGTGCAGGAAATACCCCGGACCGGATCGCCCCTACCCCATGCGAACCGATCCGATTGAAGCTCGCGCCACGAGACGACCCGATCCGCTCCACTTCGAAGGTCACGATCCGACCTGACGTCACGAGCCACTCCAAGCTCGACCAATGCCACGAATGGGTGAAGCACGATCCGATGATGGCGATCCGACCATTCGCGAAGGAGGACTGCGAACCGAACCGAAGGGGGATGGTGACCACGAGTGCATCGCGACCCGACCCGATGCAGCAGGCGCGATCCGAATGAGCTGACGAATGGTGCGATCCGACCCGAGCTGACGTAACAGACACGACCCGATCCGAGCGAAGGCAATGACCACGATCCGCGAGTCGAGCTGATGCGAGGGGGCGAGTCACGAACCGAACCAGGAGGTCACGAACTGAATAAAGACCGATCCGGAGGAGATGCTGACCAAAACCCGAGATGCAAAGGTAGTCCAAATGGAAGTTAGAGCTCAGGATCCCGGACCCAGCTGGGAACCAATGAGTTCACTTCATGATTGGGCTTTGCTGCGGGACGTGTGCAAAGGGGTTGTCGGTATTCATAACTTTGGTTCACCACTGAGAGATGGATAGTGGGCTTGCAGTGATAGTTACACGGGATTGGATTCCGTCATGGCCCAAAGTATTAGGTGACCAAAGTAGTGGATATCGTATGCTTTACGCACTGAGTGAGGGATGTGAGGATGATTGCTATGCTTGATTGTTTGACATCACTATGACATGCACACCCCCACCCCCGTTATCTTTACACCATTTGAAAGGGCACCTTAGAGTGTTGTACAGTATGTAGTGCTAACTCTTTGGTTGCAGGTCCAGGTTCAGGTATGATTGGATTATACCTGTTATTATTTTGTTTAGATGCTTATCGCTCATACCAGGCTTTATGTCTGAACCAGAGTTTTATGTCTCCTCTTATTACTCTGGGTGCTCACACGAGCAGACTAGAGACAGGTTATGGTTAGCTGGTGATGCGCGAGTAGCTGATTCGGAGGCGAGCAGGAGGCTTCCACGTATGATATATAGATATTCTCCCTGTGTCGTTGGTGGTCACTACTTGGGCATTAGTGGTGTACCTCCTTTATCTTGCTTTTGTTTTGAGACAGTTTGAAAAGTTGTAATAAGCTATATTTTGGATTTCCGCTGCTATGATGCTCAGTTCTGGTTTTAGCTTATGCACTGTCTCTTCTGTTTTATGTCAAGTATGTTATTATTATATTTTGTTCTATGCGCTATGAGACATATTACAGGTTCCTTGATTAGTCCATTCTCTTCTTTCTTTTCGTTCTGGCGACCCGTTCCGTGCTAACTGGACACGTGTACAGCGCACTTTTGGAGTAAATGTCGGTTGGTGCGGGGCGGGCCGTCACACTTGGTATCAGAGCTCTAGGTTGCGTAGTTAACCTAGGGAAAGACACTAGGGAGAGTTAGTACGTATATGAGAGCGCGTATTTGTGATTACTTTGGTTTTCAAAAGCTATATATATATACTATTGGTAGTATGAGAATGAAGTTGTACTGCACTAGCACCACTATGGAGTCGTTAATCGTTTCCCCTTTTACAGATTAACGATGAGCCGATACCCTAGAGGTGCTGGTAGAGGGACCAACCATGGGAATGCTCCTGACATGAGGACAATGTTCACTAACTTCATGAGAGACATGCTTAGAGATGTTCAGGGAGTAGTTCCCAATCCCGGAAATGGTGCTGGTCCAGTAGTGCAGGCGCCTAGGGTCGATTTCGCCAAGTTGTGCAAGGATTACACTAACCTTGGTGGGAAGCCGTTCCACGGAACAGAGTCGGCCACAGATGTTCAGGATTGGTTGGATAGCTGTGATCGTATCTTCGACGACTTGGGTCTTGAGGATGCGATGAAGAGAAGGCTAGCGTCTCGTCAGCTGCAAGGGCAAGCGATGAATTGGTGGAATGCCATTAGAACAGCTACTCCAGAAGATCAAGTTACTTGGAATCAGTTTAAGACTCGCTTTTGTGATAAGTTTATTCCAGCTGCTCATAAATCGGAACTGTTCAGGAAGTTCTTGGAGCTTAAGCAGAATGGTAGAGCAGTCTCGGAGTATATCGCTGAATTCGACACTTTATCGAAATATGGATGGTCCCTTATCGATACAGTCGAAAAGAAGAACGAGAAGTTCATAACCGGCTTGGATGGGTACTTGGGGGAAAGACTTATAAACCATATCGATGAGACGTTCGAGTCTATTGTAGGAAAGGCATTAAGGTCAGAGAGCCTTTTCCCTAAGTCGAAGGCCGAAGTTGCTACGGCATCTGCAGAGGAGCCAAAGCCGCAAGTAGGCGGTGAAGGCAAGAAGAATTCTCAGAACAAGAGGAAGCAGAACCCGACCATGGATGGTCAGAATAAGAAGAATAAGAAAGATGGTGAATGCTTTAGTTGTGGCAAGAAGGGCCATTACGCCAGAGACTGTCGAGAAAAGCCTGGGGAAATGAAGTGCTTTAACTGCGGCCAGGCGGGACATCACAAGGATGATTGCCCACAACCTCCTAGGGAGAAGCAGATTGTGAAAGCGTATGCTATCAATGCTGTTCCTTCTTCGTCAAATGCCCCAACTGCGGCGCAGAAGGAAAAAGGTGTCGTTATTCGAGGTATGCTTTCTATTTAAGATGTTTTGATCAGGTTTTGTTTGACAAACCTGAGTTAGTCGATAGACCTTTAGTAGTGACGAACCCGATTGGTGGTTCGACTAGTTTTGGCATGATTTGTTAATGTGGTTTTATCGAGTCATGGATGTATGTTTCCTTGTGATTGCTTTGTTTTGGGCTTTACTGGGTTTAGCATTATTTTGGGGAGTCGATCTACTCCAAAGGAATACGGTGGTATTAGGTACCTACCTAGTGATGGCAAGGGTAACTGGAGTTAAGGAAGCTAAGAGGTTATCGTTGTAATAAGTTCTAGTTGTCTCTGGGAGGCAAATGAGTACTCCAGTGCTAGATTGTTTTGCTAGTATCACCTCACGTGGGTTGTCCGAACTCGGAGGAGATGTTCCTTGGGTGCTTGTCTGATACTGGTTTAGGCCTTTGGGGCTTGTGCTTGGGGAATGTCGATTTCGACTAGGATGGTTCGCGTGAGGGGTAAATAGTTGTTGTGATTTTTCATTGGATGATATCTTGGTTCACTCGAGGAGTGATGGGCAGACAGAACATGATAAGACTGTTCAACGGTATAGACTGCCTAAAGTTAGAATCGATAGGGTTATGAGCTTGCTCGAGTGGGACTCGGGAAAGATGCAGAGTAATGGATTGGTTAGGACCCTATGTTGATGTTCTTTTTGAAAGAATAGGATGTGTTCGTTGATCATGGAGGATGCAACGAAGATTAGGACGATTCAAGTTAGACTTGAACTCGTAAAAGAAAAATGGGGCGAGTTCGTTAGTCATGGTGATATAACGAATATGGAAATACTTCACATTAGATTTGAAGTCTGTTTGGAACATTGTGGGAAGCTCGTTGATCTTGGAGATTCAGCGAACATAGGAGAGTTTCACGTTGGACTTGGACTCGTAGGTAGAGTACCTAGATTCACTAGGTACCTTTGGAAGGTGAATGTACGTTGGACGTGCAGTACGAGATTCATTGGATGAGTCTAGTTTATCTCTGGGAGATTGACTCGAGTTAGACTCGAGAAAGCTGCAAGGAATTGGATTCAGCTCGAGTTGGACCCGAGAGGGCAGCAAGATAATGGATAGACTTGGGTTGGACTCAAGTATTTTAGGAGGACTAAAAGCAGGGGTATCTGGGGACGCCCGTTACCTTGGATCCGTTGGACGTGATCTAGTTATCCTTGGAGGATAAACGTACGTTGGACGTACGGTAGTCCGATTGGAGGCTGGGCTTCCATTAGTTTAATTATCCTTGGAGGATAAACGTACGTTGGACGTACGGTAGACCGAAGGGAGGCGGGGCTTCCATTGGCCTGGGATTGGTTGGACCAGTCAAGTAGGCATCGGTGTATGGAGGCTGGGCTTCCATTAGTTATTGATGTTGGTTGGACCAGTCAAGTAGGCATCGGTGTATGGAGGCTGGGCTTCCATTAGTTATTGATGTTGGTTGGACCAGACAGACTGGAATCGACATATTGGGATTGGTTAGACCAATCATGTAGGTGTCGATGTGTTTATGACTTTAGCAGGTGATAGATAGGATTTGTTTGATGGATGTTATGGTTGCTATGTTTGTTCCTATCTTTCTTCTCTTGAGTAGACTATCACCTGCAGGGTTCCAGCGATGGGGAACAAAGTGATTGTAGTAGGACTATGAGCCAGTGCAGTAGAGTCATTGTGACTCGAGGGGCAAAGTGGACATAGCAAAGGACTAGTGACTATGGATCAGTGCAGTGGAGTCGCTATGACTCCATGGGGCAGAGTGATCATAGTAAAGGATTTGGGTGCAGTACTAGTTGCATTGAGTAGGAGACATGCCAGTTTAGGGGTTTTGTTTCTAGGATGGAAGCAACTAGAGTATGTCACAGGATATGATTTCAGACCCAAGACTGAATTGGATTCAGAAACGCTAGTAAGCTTGACGATTAGATCGATTTTGATTGAGTGGATTGGTTCTAGTTAGAAGGACGATCTTAATCTATTGGAAACCATCTCTAGGGTAGAGATGGGTATCGATGGAAAGAGAATGATCAAATAAGGATTTGATCGAGAAGGGTGGCTTCGAAAGAATAAGGGACTAGTTGTACCCAACGTAGATGGACTGAGAGGTGAAGTGCTTGGAGCATATCATCACTCGAAATTGACTATACATCCCAGTGGTAACAAGATGTATTGAGACATAGAGCAGATCTACTATTGGGAAGGGATAAAGATAGGCAGAAGGCTTATCTCGATAAGAGACGAAGAGATTTGGAATTCTTCGTTAACGACTTGGTGTTCGTCGAGATCTCTCCATAGAGAATGTGATTCGGATTGGTTGGAGAGGTAAGTTAGCACCAAGATTTGTTGGCCCATTCCCAGTCCTCGAGCAAGTTGGGAATTTGGCATATGAGGTAGAGCTACCTGACAAGATGGCGGGAGTTCACAACATATTTCATGTTTCCCAGTTAAGGAAGTTGTGCAAGACCCTAATATGGCTATTTCACCAGACTAGTTGGATGATAGCGAAGTTGAACCCGAGGCGGTTGAGAACCGCAAGTCTATGCGTATCGTTGAGAACGATACGAAGCAGCTTCGAAGGAAGGTGGTGAAACTAGTCAAAGTCCAGTGGGGTAAGAATGAAAAAGACTGTACTTGGGAAACAAAGGAAGATATAAGGAAGAAGTATCCAGAACTCTTTGCCTAGTAAGGTTTTGGTAGTGATAGTTTCTTCCCTTGTTAGTAAACCGCATGCTAGGATAGACTTGCTTTGCATGTTGATTGTTGTTTTATGGTTGATAGGCATGCGGGACCCTTTTTGTGTTTTGGTTAGGGAATTTCGAGGGCGAAATTTCTTAAGGGGGGAAGAGTGTAACGACCCGTATTCTACGCATCATGGGATCGTAGAATATTTATTTCTTTCACATATGAAGTCGTACGGTCATGTAACTTTGGGAGATGACTATTGGGGTCATTTCCCATGTTCATGATTTTTGTCGATTTTTAAATGACCGTTTTACCCCTAGTTGGTACTGCTTTGGCCATAACTTTTGACTGGAAAGGAATTTTGACCTGAAACCACTTCCATTGGATTCGAATGATGGTTTCTCTTTCCGTAGAGTGGTCATATTAGCCAAACGGACTTACCGTTTGGGAGATATGGCTGAATTAAGGTTTAAAGGGTTAATTTCAGCTAATTGGGCTTAACCGGGTGATTAGCAGCTAGGCCCATTGGGTAATTTCGGGTTTGGGAGTATTTAAGGGCTGCTAGGGTTTGGATTTCGGTTTTAGAATCATTTTTCCAGCCGCCACTTAGTTTCTTCAACCCTAGTCATGGCCTCCACCTTCTAATTTCATCCCAAATCACCTTTTAATCACTTTCTAATCAAGTTTTGGCCTAATCTACATTAAATCAAGGCGGATTAGCATCAAATCAAGATAGGAGCTGCTGCTAAGCATTGGAATTCATCCCAAACAGAGAATCATTTCAGATCTATAGTTTACTTTGTGGCAAAGGTGAGTGATTTGCATAGTTCCTCACTAATCACGGCTAGTTATGGTAATTAGCGAAAATTAGCGAATTTATGCATGTTAAAAATCTGGAAAAATGTTCAGAAATTCTGAAATATTGTTTTAGACCTCTGTTAGAAGTTTGGTTCAATTTGGTTAAGATTTACTAACCTTATTGTTAGATTTGCTTAAGTATGCTTAAGGGAAAATATGGGGTATTGGCTATGTTTGATCCATTTTACATGCTATGATTTATGTTTTGGTGTTTGTGGTCGATATATATGTTGCTATGACTGTATGGTATGCTTTGTGATTGTTTAGAAGTGTTAGTTTGGTCAAAAACGCTGTCGAATGGCGAAAAACAGTCGCTGGAACGAAGTGCAGGAAATACCCCGGACCGGATCGCCCCTACCCCATGCGAACCGATCCGATTGAATCTCGCGCCACGAGACGACCCGATCCGCTCCACTTCGAAGGTCACGATCCGACCTGACGTCACGAGCCACTCCAAGCTCGACCAATGCCACGAATGGGTGAAGCACGATCCGATGATGGCGATCCGACCATTCGCGAAGGAGGACTGCGAACCGAACCGAAGGGGGATGGTGACCACGAGTGCATCGCGACCCGACCCGATGCAGCAGGCGCGATCCGAATGAGCTGACGAATGGTGCGATCCGACCCGAGCTGACGTAACAGGCATGACCCGATCCGAGCGAAGGCAATGACCACGATCCGCGAGTCGAGCTGATGCGAGGGGGCGAGTCACGAACCGAACCAGGAGGTCACGAACTGAATGAAGACCGATCCGGAGGAGATGCTGACCAAAACCCGAGATGCAAAGGTAGTCCAAATGGAAGTTAGAGCTCAGGATCCCGGACCCAGTTGGGAACCAATGAGTTCACTTCATGATTGGGCTTTGCTGCGGGACGTGTGCAAAGGGGTTGTCGGTATTCATAACTTTGGTTCACCACTGAGAGATGGATAGTGGGCTTGTAGTGATAGTTACACGGGATTGGATTCTGTCATGGCCCAAAGTATTAGGTGACCAAAGTAGTGGATATCGTATGCTTTACGCACTGAGTGAGGGATGTGAGGATGATTGCTATGCTTGATTGTTTGACATCACTATGACATGCACACCCCCACCCCCGTTATCTTTACACCATTTGAAAGGGCACCTTAGAGTGTTGTACAGTATGTAGTGCTAACTCTTTGGTTGCAGGTCCAGGTTCAGGTATGATTGGATTATACCTGTTATTATTTTGTTTAGATGCTTATCGCTCATACCAGGCTTTATGTCTGACCCAGAGTTTTATGTCTCCTCTTATTACTCTGGGTGCTCACACGAGCAGACTAGAGACAGGTTATGGATGGCTGGTGATGCGCGAGTAGCTGATTCGGAGGCGAGCAGGAGGCTTCCACGTATGATATATAGATATTCTCCCTGTGTCGTTGGTGGTCACTACTTGGGCATTAGTGGTGTACCTCCTTTATCTTGCTTTTGTTTTGAGATAGTTTGAAAAGTTGTAATAAGCTATATTTTGGATTTCCGCTGCTATGATGCTCAGTTCTGGTTTTAGCTTATGCACTGTCTCTTCTGTTTTATGTCAAGTATGTTATTATTATATTTTGTTCTATGCGCTGTGAGACATATTACAGGTTCCTTGATTAGTCCATTCTCTTCTTTCTTTTCGTTCTGGCGACCCGTTCCGTGCTAACTGGACACGTGTACAGCGCACTTTTGGAGTAAATGTCGGTTGGTGCGGGGCGGGCCGTCACAATCGATTTCTATTAATATATGTCTGTTTGGTGGTAGAGAATTTTATTCTCTACTTAACACCCTGATACGTAGTGATAGTTATCGATTGCATGGCATTGAATTGTCAATGTGGCACGCCAAGATGCAATGATCAAGGCTTTGTTGAAAAGCAGGCCTTGTGGTTGGTGATCAAAGCATAAACTGTTTAGACATAGCTTTGTGTATAACGTGAGTTCGCGAGCCTCACACCCCGGTATGAGTCAAAAACGGGATATGGACCGTAGGGAGTGCACACGTTTCTTTCTAGCTAGGAGTGATGCTTGGGTTTTGACACGGCCCGGCATTTTACTTATGTGGATTTTGGATTGAGGTACCTCAGGTTTTTTATATGCCGGAAGTGGTCATATTATAGATCCAAAGGGACAGGGAAACGTGTGTTCAGGCATAACTAATCCACTACCGTTAGGTAAGGACCGACCCTACCGCATCCAAGGGTTCACTACGGGGGATCCTGAGGCATTTGCTAGAGTGTCTCGAATCGGAAGAGGACGATCCCTAGCCTCGATTTCATGATAGAAAACCAATTCCCAATACGACAACATTTCGGTTTTGATTGTAAACTTATATACGTCGACATAGTAGGATGGGGTACTATGCCGTCTAGGATTGATATATTTATATTGAAGTATTTTAATACTGCTTAAACACTAATGATAATATTAAAATATTACTTTTCACGTGTTAAGCATATTTGATCATCATAAGGGAAAACTCTATCCTCCTGTGTGCGTTGCATTATGTGATAGGATCTGAGTCTTATGATGATTTCATTTTTCAAAAGTCATTTCGCTGTTTTATATAAACTTTATAATATTATGCACTGGCAATCCAATGGAGTAAACCCGTTCCGCGTTAGCGGCGTGGTCCTGAGATTCACCGTCTTGATAGTTAATTTAGTTAAGAATTCTCACACTAGTCCCATGACTGACTCGTAGTTTGTTTCACTTTTGCAAACTCAGGTGCCCTCTTTCCACACGGGCAGCCAATTAACAGGTTCAGGTGAAACATTCTGATTGGAGCTTGCTTGGACGGAAGAAGGAGGGGGCTTTATCTCTAGTTTCATCTTGCTTTAAGACATTTTTTTCCATCTTTTGCTTTTGATGTATGTAATGGAATTTGGAATCTATTTCCTTATCTTTGAGACTTACTGTATTGCTAAGTGGATCCTGTAAAACTGCACACTCTGATGATTCTGTTGTGATGCTGATGACATTTTATTTCCGCTGAAATGTTTATGTGCTATGTTCTTTCCCTGAGATCTGTATATTGTTATAATTATGTTGTATTCCTAAATGATTATCTTTGCTTTCGGTCAACGAAAGTTTGGGGTTATCACATAATCCAAATGAGTTAATCCAAAGGAGTATCAAATATAGTTTATTCAAATAGAGTTAAAGGAAAGGAGTTATCGATTAGTTTAATCGAAAGGAGTTATCGATTAGTTTTATCGAAAGGAGTTATCGAATTTAGTTATTCGAAAGGAGTTATCGATTAGTTTAATCGAAAGGAGTTATCGAATTTAGTTATTCGAAACGAGTTATCAATTAGTTTAATCAAAAGGAGTTACCGAATTTAGTTATTCGAAAAGGAGTAATCGAATATAGTTTATTCGAAGAGAGATTAATCAGATAAAGTTTATTCGAAAAGAGAGATTATCGAATATCGTTTATTCGAAAGAAAGAGTTATCGAATATAAGTTATTTCGAAGTGAGTTAATCGAATATAAGTTATTCGAAGAAGAGTTATCGAATATAAGTTATTCGAAGTGAGCTAATCGAATATTAGTTATTCGAAGTGAGTTAATCGAATATTAGTTATTCCAAGAGAGTAAATCATCAAATTTAGTTATATCGAATTCGGGAAAGCGCTTATACTTTTCGGTTTTTAAATCAAGATTTATTTATTTATAAGTTAGGTGTTTATTTATTTATTCAAATTAAAGAATAAAAGTTATAATTAAAGTTAGATATTTCGAAAGTAGGGTATAACGTTATCGTTATACCCAATGTTTCTGTAAAAGAAGTGGATTCGTAAATAGAATCCGAGAGTTATGTAAGAAGTTTGTTAAAGGTTTAAAAGATAAAAAATTTCTATTTCGAAGTTAAAACGTTGTTCAGTTAAGGCCTGAGAGGTAATTATACCCCAAGTTGATTGACTTCCTTCTTAACTAAGGAATGGTTAAAGTTTGATAGTAAAGGTAGGTTAAGTGAATTTAGTTAATGAGTGTAATGGTTTGAGTTGGCGTTGTGATGTTTTATTTAAATATCTGTTTCAAACCCAATGAAGGAATTTGGAAATGTTTTCCAAATAAGAATCAGAAATATTTTCTAATATAGAAAATAAGAAATGAGAGTAATTATGGAAATGTTTTCCAGTGACGAATAACGTATATTTTCTAAACATAGGAAATAAGGATATATATATATATATACATATATGGTTAATAATTTGATTGATAATTCCATTTGGAAATAAGATCGTTGTGTGCACACAGACGTTTTTCATTTGATAATTAAATCACCGACTATTAAAGTTTTTGACCATTTTAACGTTGTTAATATGGAGAGACCGGTTGGATTATTATCCGAAGAGCCACTCCGTATTGGCATAAGCGTTGCGAATCATATATGCCAAAAATAATTGAAGATGGAGTAAAGTGCAAGGGCTGTTGTATAAATCTTAGGTAAAGATTGCCTAAGATGGATGTACTGAATAGTGCCTGCGGATTGTCCAGTCCTAGGACAACTTGTATGGACGAATGTCTGACAGAGTATATCTAAAGGATCACGTAAGTTGATCTCTTCAAACGTAGTTACGTTTGGTGGCAGAGGAATTCGTTTCTCTTAGCTGTATACCCATGGTATTTTTGGGGAAATCAATTTGTGATTTGGCGGGTATGACGATGTGGTATTCCAAGTAAATGAAGATATGATATGTAAAAGATAAGCGTAGCTTCTAGCCTCACATCCGAAAATAAAAAAAATCGGGTAGGCAGCATGGCTATGTAGGTCGCACCTATTAGGGTGTATAATCACGTGATCTAGAGTTTCATTTACTTCTAAAAATCTATTGTCGATACTGTCCCATTTGGGAAACGGTTGCTGATCCCAACCGTTGGTGATATACATTCTATACACTCAAGAGAAATGAGTGGTTGGTCATGCGTGGCCGGGTTGCAAGATGTTCTTGTTGAATCCAGCGTATTCCTCTCTAGAGGTACACTATCAAAAGGTGGTTCCATACCTTGTCATAGTTGGAAATCCATTACCCAATTAGTGCTCGCAGTTTTGATTGTATACTATATATGTAGAACGTGAGATGAAAGCATTTCAGCTAGATGATTATTATATTGTGGTTGATAGACACTATTATAATATCAAAAGAATTTTGATATAAAGATTATTTTGGATTCTCATAAGGGAAAACCCCGTTCCGTTATACGAGTGGTCTTATGAGATATCGTTTAATCGCTCAAACTATTTAAAATTGTTTTACTCATACCAGTCCCATGACTGACCCGAAGTTTATTTTGTTTTGTTTTCCCTAAACACTTGGGTGCCCAATTTTTGTATGGGCAATCAAGTAGTCAGGATTTTACAGATATACTTGAAGAGCTTGGAGCAAGAGGCTTCGGGATTATATAGCTATAGTTATTTCTGCTGTGTTGTAAGTGTTGTACTCTGATAATGTTACTGTATACATATATTGCTTTTATTTCGAGGATATGTTATCTGTTATATGTTGTTCGTTCCGCTGTGAGTTTCATGTTTCTCTGATGTTGTATCTTCTTCTTCTATTCTAAGTTTCTATCTTATCTATTCTCACCGTATGTTTTATTTCTATTAGTTTCCCGGTATTTCAGATGGTTAGATAGTCGACATTGTGTTTATGTCGAGTACTCAAGATCGCTAAAACCCGGGACACTACAGTTGGTATCAGAGCTTAAGGTTAAGTTTTACCTTAGCTCTGTAGCATGACTCAATAGAGATGGGATTAGTGATATCCTAGATTGAGTAGAGTGTATATATGTATGAGCGCGTATATGTTGTTGATAAAAATGGTTTTATATTGTGATGATTTATTAGTTGAGTGGCTTATGAATTCTAGTCGATGGTGGGGCACCACAACATCAATAGGGATTTCTAAACACTCGAATACGATGAACTGACATGATATGTTTTGAAAAGAGGGTAAATGAAATAATTTACTCAGATTATATTTTGATATAAAAGATGATTAGGATTTGAATTATTATTATATAATTGGATGTGTTGGTTGTTATTATAATCAAATAAGATTATAAAAAGTGAAAGTGGTTATAGATAACCAAGTAGAATTCATATAAAGTATAATACATGAGAACTTTAAAATCCTGGGAGATTTTAAATTGTTTACAAACATTAGAAGGATATTTTGAACTGATTTCAAAATGGAAATGTTTAAAGAATGGTTTTGAAAGTAATATAGTATTGAACTTACTTCGGTCACTGAAAAATCAATTCCGATGTTGATCCGGACATCATCGGTATCCGTTTTCGAGATTCAAAGTGACGAATTACTACCAAAGACTTTGTTTTTGAATTGTTTTTAGAAAAAGGAAGGTTTGATTTTTGAGAAAAACAAAGCTGTTTAAAACTCCTAGAATTAGATTGGTTAAATTGTAAACAAATTTAAGTAGAAATTGGGACAAGCAAATTGAAATTGAAATAGAATTGGTTTAGAATGATATCGAGACAAATTGGATTTGTGTAACGACACGCATTTTACCCGACCTTAATCGATCGCTAGATCGATCAAAATCATTCAAAACCCACATACGTTAACTTTGGGCATACAACACATCAGAACAATAGCAACAGACTTTTATAAACATCCTAATAATGTTACATCAGAGTACAGAATATCAGAGTACAACGAATATAATAATACAATGGAAGATTAAATTACAATAATCTAATACATTACACAGCGGAAGACCTTCTATGCAAGTGAAACAAACTACAGGTCAGTGTAACAACCCGGAAAATCTGGGCCAGTTTAAAATTTTTATTTTGGCAATTTTAGTGAATTTTGATTATTTAAAATGAATTATTTTAAATAATATCGACGAGAAATTTATTTAGAATATAAATCGAACGTATATATTATACGCGTCGTCGTTAGAATATAAATAATTATATATAATTATAAAAGGAATTGAAAATGGCGCGGTAGTTCGAAAATTCGATTTCTAATTTCAAATGAATATACAGAATTCAATATAGGTCAGAATTGAACGAAACAAGAAATATTTGAATCTGTATAACTATATCTTTGTAACGAAGTTAACAAACTGAGATTTCATCTTAGAAATGATAAGATATGTCCAGTTTAAAATTAGAAATAGTCGCTGTGGAATTTATATATATTTTTATATATATAAGGCCCTTAAAAATAGCAATTTTGCAAACGACCTCGGATTTCGACGAAACCAGTTTTGTTGGGTTCGTGATGTTAAGTTATTGCTAGATTCCAAATTTCATAATTTTTCGAATCAATATGTGAGCGTGGCAAAGGAAAACGCGTTTGACCAGTTTCAGTTGATTTTAATCGACTGGAAATTGGCCATTTTTCTAACGGTCTCAGAATTCGACGAAACTAGTTTTATTAGGACCGTATCGTCAATACGAAGCTAGAAAATATTTTTCGAGAATTTTTAGAGTTAGTATGTGACCCCGGTAATTTGAAATGTACGTTTAAAATTCAATATATAGATTTAAATGTAAATTCAATGGAAACTGATTGTAACAGCCGAATCAGCTTGCGATACATATCCCATTGTGTTCGGAATGGGGGTAGAACGCTGTGGACGACAGGCGGTGGGCCTCGTTTCGAGATCGTATGTGAAAGTTAACTTTTTGCAAAATAAATAAATAAAAAATAATAATAATAATAATATATAATTTCCCTTCCTCCCTTATATGTTCTGCCCCCCCCCCAAATCATTTCGATACAGATAAAAAAAAAAAAAAAGGAGAAACCGATCGTCGAACCACCGAGCGCCGCCCAGGCTCGCCGCCGCTTCCCCTCAGGTGACCACCGACCCCTCCGTTTCTTCTCCCCCCCTCCGCTTCTTCTCCTTCCCCTATCGCTCCTCCTCCCACAGACCATCGAACAACCCCCGCGACCCCTCCCCCCTAACCCTAAGCATCGCCGCCGCCTCGACGAAGACCCCCCCCAATCCTGTGAGCGCCGCCGCCGATGTGGAGAATCCCCCCCCCCCCATTCAACCGATCTTCTGTAAGTTCCCTGATACTGTTTTTTTTAATTTTACTTAAACTGTTTTTTTAATTTTACTTAAACTGTTTTTTTTCAATTTACCTTAACTGTTTTTTTATTTATTTACTTGAAAACTGTTTTTTTTTATTTTACTTAAACTGTTTTTTTTTAATTTACCTTAACTGTTTTATTTATTTATTTTGAAAACTGTTTTTTTTATTTGATTTTTAAAACTGAATTTTTAATGATTTTAAAAACTGATTTTATTTTAAAAGGTTTAATCTTTTAATAAGAAAATAAAAAAAAGATAACAACTTTGTTTTTTTAAACAAAAGATATGAACTTTAAAAATGAAAAGGCGAGTTCTTTAAGAATGAAAGGGCGTGTTCTTTGAAAGTGAAAAGGCGAAATCTTTATTTTAGAAAAGGCAAAATCTTTAGGGGGAAAATAGCGTGATAAAAATATAATTTTTATCTATATAACATAGTAATAAAAATTCGATTTTTATCTGTTGAAAAGCAAAATAAAAATTCGATTTTTATATATTGAACTTTGAAATAAAAATTCGATTTTTATATATTGAATAGCTAACAAAAAAATTCGATTTTTATAAATTGAATAACGAAGTAAAAATTCGATTTTTACATATGTAGTGGCTATGGGCAACGAAGACGACGAAGATGCGATAGCGATGAAGATTTCTATCAATGAAGTGCTGTGGAGCTAGGATAGCTATACGTGAGAATTTCTCACCTTTCAATTTCTTTTCTAATTATATATATATACTAGGATGCAGACGGTGCTTAGTAGCACCCGACACAATCGTCCACAGACCATGGACTTGTTTGTTTGGTTGCATAGATTAGTTGAATTATTTGTTTGAATTGAATTGTTTGGTGAGATGAAATTGATTTGATTGATGTGTGAATGGCGTGGGCCTTCACTAGACCGGGGATAAGGCTAGGCCTTGTCCCATTTCTAGTATCGTGCCGTTATGCCGCCGAAATTTTCTAAAATATGTTAGAAAAATAAAAATATCATTTTTATTGAATAAATGAATTGAATAGAAATTCATATGTTGGAATAAAATGTTTTATCGTTAAAAATATAATTTTTAACGTGAATGTGAATAAATAAATATTCATTTACAAACCAGACGGTTTGTTTATGTACACTTATTTGAATGACATTGATTGGGTCGATAAATTTTACACATCGCCCAACTGCACAAATAAAATCTGTGTTTGATTGTTTGAAACCCCACACGGGTGTTGGGATGAAATATGAATTTCACTCATCCTGATTGATTAAATATGTCGATCGATTGATTGACAGGCTGTTATAAGCGTTGAATATCTATATTTGATGCTTATGCAGTGTAGTGCACTTTGGTTGATGGTTGATTATTTTCAATGTTATTATATACATGTGTTGTATGAAAATCCATATAATTAACTTTATATGGTAACTGATTGGGCCTCATTCCAATTTGAAAAATAAAGAATAATATAAAATAAAAGTTCATGTGTTGACAGTACTCATTCATTGAGATTGGTCATGTGTTGAACGAAATATTTTGATAATAACAACTATTTTGAAAAAGAAATATTTGAAATAGAATATTTGAAAATAGAAATTTATGAAGCCGTGTTGATTAGATTGACGCCATTTTGACGTGAACGATATTTATATCGAGTTTATTCATCTTAAAAATGAATATTGAAAAGTGATTTCGAAATCGAATATTTTGAATTGAATTGAAAACGATTTCGAAATGAATTGAATTGAAAACGATTTCGAAATGAAATGAATTGAAAACGAATTCAAATTGAATTGAAAACGATTTCGAAATGAATTGAATTGAAAACGATTTCGAAATGAAATGAATTGAAAACGAATTCAAATTGAATTGAAAACGATTTCGAAATGAATTGAAAACGATTTCGAAATGAAATGAATTGAAAACGAATTCAAATTGATTTGAAAACGATTTCGAAATGAATTGAATTGAAAACGATTTCGAAATGAATTGAATTGAAAACGAATTGAAATGAATTCAAATTGAATTGAAATTTGAATTGAATAGAAATGAATTTTGAAACGAATTTATAAAGAAGAATTCAATTTTGATTTGAATTGAAAAGGAAGTTGAAATTGCTTTTGAAACGAATTTAAAACTATTTATATAATTCGTTTTAAATAGAAATCGACGAAATATATATTATATATATTATATATATAATATAATGGCCTGAATAGAACGCGCCGCGCCGCGGCAGTTCGCGAATTTCGACCATTTATTTCAAATGGACATTACGGGAGATCCGACCGTCGGATTCTCCTAAAACCTGAACCGTTGGGTTCGTATCGAAAAGAGCTTTCTAATGAATGTTAGAAATTTGAAATCTAACGGTTGGATTTGGAGATACGTCCAAATCAAATTCGAAAAAGGTCGCTGTAAGTGCAGTTCGATGGCCGTTAATGGAAATCGACTGTACGGGCCTTGATAAAATTATTAAAAATAGTAATAATTTGTGTAAAATCATAAGAAATGATTTGTGAAAGTTTGGGATGAAAAACTCCATATTTGAAAAGATAAAAATAGATTTTTATCGAAATGAACTAGTTTTGAACTAGAATTATAATTCTATTTATTTTTAAATAAATAAATTGAATTTGAAATGGTTTTGAAAATAACCAAAATTTCCAATGATTGCATTGGAGTGGATTTGAATCGAAATTGTCTTCGGAAAATTTCGATGTTGGAATTCGTGATATTACAGGTGTTGTTATGGAAATTTGAAAGATATATATTTGTATCGTTATTTCCAATACGACATTTGTTAGTCGTAGAATTCGATATTGAATATAAGCCGATATATTTTCTATTCAGAGCCTTGTATTGAATATCGAATGTGATTTGGGTTTGTCGTGAATGGTGTCTTCACTAACACTGTTCTTGAACCCAGTTGAGAAAAGATTAAATCTTTTTATTTAGATTTAATGAAGTGTACCAATTAAATGATATTTAATTGGAATTGAATTGGTATTGATTTTTGGGTTTATCGTGAACAGTGTTTTAAATAACACTTGTTCTTTAACCCGATAATTAATGGAATGTGATTTGGGTTTGTCGTGAATGGTGTCTTCACTAACACTGTTCTTGAACCCAGTTGAGAAAAGATTAAATCTTTTTATTTAGATTTAATGAAGTGTACCAATTAAATAATATTTAATTGGAATTGAATTGATATTGATTTTTGGGTTTATCGTGAACAGTGTTTTAAATAACACTTGTTCTTTAACCCGATAATTAATCGAATGTGATTTGGGTTTGTCGTGAATGGTGTCTTCACTAACACTGTTCTTGAACCCAGTTGAGAAAAGATTGAATCTTTTTATTTAGATTTAATGAAGTGTACCAATTAAATAATATTTAATTGGAATTGAATTGATATTGATTTTTGGGTTTATCGTGAACAGTTTTTTAAATAACACTTGTTCTTTAACCCGATAATTAATGAATGTGATTTTGGGTTTATCGTGAACCGTGTTTTTAAATGACACTGATTCTTTAACCCAGTCAAAAATTAAAACTAAGTGGAGTTTTAATGAATCTTTAATTAGATTGAAAAGATCGAGAATGGAGTATCACCAGTTTTGCTCCAGGCGATAGTTAAATCTTTAATTAGATTTGAATGTGAAATTTAGAAACTAACTGTCGGTTAGCCAAGCAGAATGGTTTTCTGGATATTGATCTGATGTGGGTTTCGGCCTTCGGGGTTAATATTTGGGGAATTATTCTCTTGATTAATTTACGGTTAGTGACTAATGAATTGGAATGAGGCGTATGTTGTGTTTGTGTAACACTTATTTAAAATATACGCGAGTTATTCGGAAAGACCGGGTTCATCCCATTCTGAATAACTGATACGACGATAAGTCGAAGATGAAGACGATGGTCGAAGACCGGAGGTCTTCACGTCGTTTGGGTGATAACTGATGATCTTGATTGGGCTGTACACCCAAGAAGATGGAAACAGTTGGTGATCGTCCAGACGTACTTGGAGATCGATGGATATGCGGGGTACTAGGTGCCTCCGGTTTCGTTCAGCCCCAGAACGGACTTGTAAATGGACTGTGTGTCTGACATCGGATTTCATTCTGTGTGACTGATATCGGTTGCATAGGATGGTTTGCCTGTGTGGCATGCTAAGATGCAAATGATCGAGGCTTCTGTTGAAAAGCAAAGTCTTGTGGTGATGATCAAAGCACGGCCTTTGTGGCGTAGCTTTGTGTAACGTTTACCTCGCGTGTTTCACACCCGGTATGAACCAAAAACGGGAGACGGACCTCAGGGAGGGCATGCGTTTCTTTCTAGCTAGAAGTGGCGTCAGTGGTTTTACACGCCCTGACGAGTTTGACTTATGTGGTTGTTGCTGTTGCGAGGCGCCTCGGTTATATCGGTTTCGGCCGATGCATTCTGGTCGGCTGACGGACCAGACTTACACCCCATAGGGTGGGGAGACGTAGTGTTCAGGCATAATAATCCACATCGGTGGACCGGCCCTGTCGCTCCAAGGCTTGCCTGCGCGCTTGCCGGAGACATGGGCTAGATTGTCTCGAATCGGTTGAGGACTATCTTTTGCCTCGGTTCATAGACGGAAATCCAATTTCCAAATACGTGACATTTGCGGTTTTAATTGTAGAGCCTAGTATGGCGACATAGTGGGATGGGGCGCTCATGCCGCCTATGATTGATACTTATGATTTGAAGTTGTTTTATACACTATACACTTATAATAGTATCAAATGATTTGTTTTAAACGTATCAAGCATTCTTTGGCTGTTATAAGGGAAAACCCTATCCTCGGCTGCGTTGCATTGTGTGATGGGACCTGGGTCTTATAACATCTTCATTTTTCTTTATTTAGCATTGCGCTGTTTGTTTTATGCACTGGTATTCTTGGGAGGAAACCCGTTCCGTGTTATACGGCGTGGTCCCTTGATTTACCTAATGATTTAAAATAAAGATTAATAACTGTTTTAGTTCTCACACCAGTCACATGACTGACCTGGAGTTTATTGTTTTAACCTAAACTCTGGGTGCCCTTATTTTGACACGGGCAGCTAGTAGTTTTGGTTTTGCAGATTTATATTCACAGGAACCTGGTTTACAGCTGGAACGATATCCGGAAAGCTTTGTATCCGTATATCTCTTCTAGTTGTGTATTGTATTATTTTCCGCTGCGATGTATTTAAATGTAATTTAAATCTCTGATATTTCTGTGTAATATTCGTTTATACTTTGTATATTCTTGTAATCTGATGCATTGTTGTAATATACAATGAAATGTTCTTCTGTTTGCGTTCTATTTTGTCGTGTTCTCAAACGATAGGGTGTTTCGAACGGTCTGGGTCGGTTTAGCGACTGGTTCGGACCGGGCGAAATTCTTTCTCGTCACATTTGGTATCAGAGCTTTGGTTTACAAAGCAGAGAACAAGGCACATTAGAAACATACGAAAGAATTCATCAGATATTGGATTAGTAATATCCAATTAGAATGACTCGTTAGAGATGGGGTCAGTAGTATCCTAGAACGAGTGTGAAGAGTAAATTTTTAAAATGAAAACAAATTTTGTTTTGGAAATTCAAATCAACTATTCGTATTTGATTAATTATTTTATATTGATTTTGGACAATTCAGTATATAAAGAATTTGCATATACGCCTTGCAAACGTATATTCAAAGTTTTAATATATTGGATAGAGATAGCATCGCACTCTAGTCGCCCGAAGATGATATTGATGATAGCGATCGCATCATCAACATTTATGTTCGAGTTTCGAAGGTGTGATTTCTATATATTTCCATTAGACTGGTGTGAGAACCAAAACTTATATAGTTAGAACACTTTGTTGTGAATTGGCATCCAAAACATGATTTTTTGTATATGTATCAAAATTATGAATTTGAAACTCTAATTCACTAATTGATTGATGTTTGTGTGGTTTGTTTATTTGTTTGCTAATTTTGAACCATTATGCCTAATGGAACCAAATATTGAACTGTAGTGAAATTGGTCGCATTTGCTTGCATATACATATATGTCATTGAACAGGTCATAGCAAGGAGGCTAGAGCAGAGAATAAAATTTGTTTGCCCGACAAATAGGTACATGTTTACTACATAATTTCCTGTTTTGTTTGGGTGATGATGATTTTGTGAGCCTATTGGCTAGCCGCTTGGCTTTTTCTTTTTCTTTTTGGAGATCTGAAGGACCGGGGAAGCTATTTGAAATTCTCCGATGCTCCCGGTGCAGGGGAGGTTATGGCGAAATTTTTCAAAAAATTTAGGGTGTTAGCCAAATTTTTGAAGTTTTAAAAATTCTCAGAAACTAAAGAGTTGGAGAATGGAAGCCAGATCGAGCGTAGAGCTGAATAATCAAACCACTTTCGACTTTGTTCCTTTTCGGGGACGAAAAGTTTTAAGTGGGGGAGATTGTAACAACCCGGAAAATCTGGGCCAGTTTAAAATTTTTATTTTGGCAATTTTAGTGAATTATGATTATTTAAAATGAATTATTTTAAATAATATCGACGAGAAATTTATTTAGAATATAAATCGAACGTATATATTATACGCGTCGTCGTTAGAATATAAATAATTATATATAATTATAAAAGGAATTGAAAATGGCGCGGTAGTTCGAAAATTCGATTTCTAATTTCAAATGAATATACAGAATTCAATATAGGTCAGAATTGAACGAAACAAGAAATATTTGAATCTGTATAACTATATCTTTGTAATGAAGTTAACAAACTGAGATTTCATCTTAGAAATGATAAGATATGTCCAGTTTAAAATTAGAAATAGTCGCTGTGGAATTTATATATATTTTTATATATATAAGGCCCTTAAAAATAGCAATTTTGCAAACGACCTCGGATTTCGACGAAACCAGTTTTGTTGGGTTCGTGATGTTAAGTTATTGCTAGATTCCAAATTTCATAATTTTTCGAATCAATATGTGAGCGTGGCAAAGGAAAACGCGTTTGACCAGTTTCAGTTGATTTTAATCGACTGGAAATTGGCCATTTTTCTAACGGTCTCAGAATTCGACGAAACTAGTTTTATTAGGACCGTATCGTCAATACGAAGCTAGAAAATATTTTTCGAGAATTTTTAGAGTTAGTATGTGACCCCGGTAATTTGAAATGTACGTTTAAAATTCAATATATAGATTTAAATGTAAATTCAATGGAAACTGATTGTAACAGCCGAATCAGCTTGCGATACATATCCCATTGTGTTCGGAATGGGGGTAGAACGCTGTGGACGACAGGCGGTGGGCCTCGTTTCGAGATCGTATGTGAAAGTTAACTTTTTGCAAAATAAATAAATAAATAAATAAAAAAAAAAAATATAATTTCCCTTCCTCCCTTATATGTTCTGCCCCCCCCCCCAAATCATTTCGATACAGATAAATAAAAAAAAAAAAAAAGGAGAAACCGATCGTCGAACCACCGAGCGCCGCCCAGGCTCGCCGCCGCTTCCCCTCAGGTGACCACCGACCCCTCCGTTTCTTCTCCCCCCCTCCGCTTCTTCTCCTTCCCCTATCGCTCCTCCTCCCACAGACCATCGAACAACCCCCGCGACCCCTCCCCCCTAACCCTAAGCATCGCCGCCGCCTCGACGAAGACCCCCCCCAATCCTGTGAGCGCCGCCGCCGATGTGGAGAATCCCCCCCCCCATTCAACCGATCTTCTGTAAGTTCCCTGATACTGTTTTTTTTAATTTTACTTAAACTGTTTTTTTAATTTTACTTAAACTGTTTTTTTTAATTTACCTTAACTGTTTTTTTATTTATTTACTTGAAAACTGTTTTTTTTTTATTTTACTTAAACTGTTTTTTTTTAATTTACCTTAACTGTTTTATTTATTTATTTTGAAAACTGTTTTTTTTATTTGATTTTTAAAACTGAATTTTTAATGATTTTAAAAACTGATTTTATTTTAAAAGGTTTAATCTTTTAATAAGAAAATAAAAAAAAGATAACAACTTTGTTTTTTTAAACAAAAGATATGAACTTTAAAAATGAAAAGGCGAGTTCTTTAAGAATGAAAGGGCGTGTTCTTTGAAAGTGAAAAGGCGAAATCTTTATTTTAGAAAAGGCAAAATCTTTAGGGGGAAAATAGCGTGATAAAAATATAATTTTTATCTATATAACATAGTAATAAAAATTCGATTTTTATCTGTTGAAAAGCAAAATAAAAATTCGATTTTTATATATTGAACTTTGAAATAAAAATTCGATTTTTATATATTGAATAGCTAACAAAAAAATTCGATTTTTATAAATTGAATAACGAAGTAAAAATTCGATTTTTACATATGTAGTGGCTATGGGCAACGAAGACGACGAAGATGCGATAGCGATGAAGATTTCTATCAATGAAGTGCTGTGGAGCTAGGATAGCTATACGTGAGAATTTCTCACCTTTCAATTTCTTTTCTAATTATATATATATACTAGGATGCAGACGGTGCTTAGTAGCACCCGACACAATCGTCCACAGACCATGGACTTGTTTGTTTGGTTGCATAGATTAGTTGAATTATTTGTTTGAATTGAATTGTTTGGTGAGATGAAATTGATTTGATTGATGTGTGAATGGCGTGGGCCTTCACTAGACCGGGGATAAGGCTAGGCCTTGTCCCGTTTCTAGTATCGTGCCGTTATGCCGCCGAAATTTTCTAAAATATGTTAGAAAAATAAAAATATCATTTTTATTGAATAAATGAATTGAATAGAAATTCATATGTTGGAATAAAATGTTTTATCGTTAAAAATATAATTTTTAACGTGAATGTGAATAAATAAATATTCATTTACAAACCAGACGGTTTGTTTATGTACACTTATTTGAATGACATTGATTGGGTCGATAAATTTTACACATCGCCCAACTGCACAAATAAAATCTGTGTTTGATTGTTTGAAACCCCACACGGGTGTTGGGATGAAATATGAATTTCACTCATCCTGATTGATTAAATATGTCGATCGATTGATTGACAGGCTGTTATAAGCGTTGAATATCTATATTTGATGCTTATGCAGTGTAGTGCACTTTGGTTGATGGTTGATTATTTTCAATGTTATTATATACATGTGTTGTATGAAAATCCATATAATTAACTTTATATGGTAACTGATTGGGCCTCATTCCAATTTGAAAAATAAAGAATAATATAAAATAAAAGTTCATGTGTTGACAGTACTCATTCATTGAGATTGGTCATGTGTTGAACGAAATATTTTGATAATAACAACTATTTTGAAAAAGAAATATTTGAAATAGAATATTTGAAAATAGAAATTTATGAAGCCGAGTTGATTAGATTGACGCCATTTTGACGTGAACGATATTTATATCGAGTTTATTCATCTTAAAAATGAATATTGAAAAGTGATTTCGAAATCGAATATTTTGAATTGAATTGAAAACGATTTCGAAATGAATTGAATTGAAAACGATTTCGAAATGAAATGAATTGAAAACGAATTCAAATTGAATTGAAAACGATTTCGAAATGAATTGAATTGAAAACGATTTCGAAATGAAATGAATTGAAAACGAATTCAAATTGAATTGAAAACGATTTCGAAATGAATTGAATTGAAAACGATTTCGAAATGAAATGAATTGAAAACGAATTCAAATTGATTTGAAAACGATTTCGAAATGAATTGAATTGAAAACGATTTCGAAATGAATTGAATTGAAAACGAATTGAAATGAATTCAAATTGAATTGAAATTTGAATTGAATAGAAATGAATTTTGAAACGAATTTATAAAGAAGAATTCAATTTTGATTTGAATTGAAAAGGAAGTTGAAATTGCTTTTGAAACGAATTTAAAACTATTTATATAATTCGTTTTAAATAGAAATCGACGAAATATATATTATATATATTATATATATAATATAATGGCCTGAATAGAACGCGCCGCGCCGCGGCAGTTCGCGAATTTCGACCATTTATTTCAAACGGACATTACGGGAGATCCGACCGTCGGATTCTCCTAAAACCGGAACCGTTGGGTTCGTATCGAAAAGAGCTTTCTAATGAATGTTAGAAATTTGAAATCTAACGGTTGGATTTGGAGATACGTCCAAATCAAATTCGAAAAAGGTCGCTGTAAGTGCAGTTCGATGGCCGTTAATGGAAATCGACTGTACGGGCCTTGATAAAATTATTAAAAATAGTAATAATTTGTGTAAAATCATAAGAAATGATTTGTGAAAGTTTGGGATGAAAAACTCCATATTTGAAAAGATAAAAATAGATTTTTATCGAAATGAACTAGTTTTGAACTAGAATTATAATTCTATTTATTTTTAAATAAATAAATTGAATTTGAAATGGTTTTGAAAATAACCAAAATTTCCAATGATTGCATTGGAGTGGATTTGAATCGAAATTGTCTTCGGAAAATTTCGATGTTGGAATTCGTGATATTACAGGTGTTGTTATGGAAATTTGAAAGATATATATTTGTATCGTTATTTCCAATACGACATTTGTTAGTCGTAGAATTCGATATTGAATATAAGCCGATATATTTTCTATTCAGAGCCTTGTATTGAATATCGAATGTGATTTGGGTTTGTCGTGAATGGTGTCTTCACTAACACTGTTCTTGAACCCAGTTGAGAAAAGATTAAATCTTTTTATTTAGATTTAATGAAGTGTACCAATTAAATGATATTTAATTGGAATTGAATTGGTATTGATTTTTGGGTTTATCGTGAACAGTGTTTTAAATAACACTTGTTCTTTAACCCGATAATTAATGGAATGTGATTTGGGTTTGTCGTGAATGGTGTCTTCACTAACACTGTTCTTGAACCCAGTTGAGAAAAGATTAAATCTTTTTATTTAGATTTAATGAAGTGTACCAATTAAATAATATTTAATTGGAATTGAATTGATATTGATTTTTGGGTTTATCGTGAACAGTGTTTTAAATAACACTTGTTCTTTAACCCGATAATTAATCGAATGTGATTTGGGTTTGTCGTGAATGGTGTCTTCACTAACACTGTTCTTGAACCCAGTTGAGAAAAGATTGAATCTTTTTATTTAGATTTAATGAAGTGTACCAATTAAATAATATTTAATTGGAATTGAATTGATATTGATTTTTGGGTTTATCGTGAACAGTGTTTTAAATAACACTTGTTCTTTAACCCGATAATTAATGAATGTGATTTTGGGTTTATCGTGAACCGTGTTTTTAAATGACACTGATTCTTTAACCCAGTCAAAAATTAAAACTAAGTGGAGTTTTAATGAATCTTTAATTAGATTGAAAAGATCGAGAATGGAGTATCACCAGTTTTGCTCCAGGCGATAGTTAAATCTTTAATTAGATTTGAATGTGAAATTTAGAAACTAACTGTCGGTTAGCCAAGCAGAATGGTTTTCTGGATATTGATCTGATGTGGGTTTCGGCCTTCGGGGTTAATATTTGGGGAATTATTCTCTTGATTAATTTACGGTTAGTGACTAATGAATTGGAATGAGGCGTATGTTGTGTTTGTGTAACACTTATTTAAAATATACGCGAGTTATTCGGAAAGACCGGGTTCATCCCATTCTGAATAACTGATACGACGATAAGTCGAAGATGAAGACGATGGTCGAAGACCGGAGGTCTTCACGTCGTTTGGGTGATAACTGATGATCTTGATTGGGCTGTACACCCAAGAAGATGGAAACAGTTGGTGATCGTCCAGACGTACTTGGAGATCGATGGATATGCGGGGTACTAGGTGCCTCCGGTTTCGTTCAGCCCCAGAACGGACTTGTAAATGGACTGTGTGTCTGACATCGGATTTCATTCTGTGTGACTGATATCGGTTGCATAGGATGGTTTGCCTGTGTGGCATGCTAAGATGCAAATGATCGAGGCTTCTGTTGAAAAGCAAAGTCTTGTGGTGATGATCAAAGCACGGCCTTTGTGGCGTAGCTTTGTGTAACGTTTACCTCGCGTGTTTCACACCCGGTATGAACCAAAAACGGGAGACGGACCTCAGGGAGGGCATGCGTTTCTTTCTAGCTAGAAGTGGCGTCAGTGGTTTTACACGCCCTGACGAGTTTGACTTATGTGGTTGTTGCTGTTGCGAGGCGCCTCGGTTATATCGGTTTCGGCCGATGCATTCTGGTCGGCTGACGGACCAGACTTACACCCCATAGGGTGGGGAGACGTAGTGTTCAGGCATAATAATCCACATCGGTGGACCGGCCCTGTCGCTCCAAGGCTTGCCTGCGCGCTTGCCGGAGACATGGGCTAGATTGTCTCGAATCGGTTGAGGACTATCTTTTGCCTCGGTTCATAGACGGAAATCCAATTTCCAAATACGTGACATTTGCGGTTTTAATTGTAGAGCCTAGTATGGCGACATAGTGGGATGGGGCGCTCATGCCGCCTATGATTGATACTTATGATTTGAAGTTGTTTTATACACTATACACTTATAATAGTATCAAATGATTTGTTTTAAACGTATCAAGCATTCTTTGGCTGTTATAAGGGAAAACCCTATCCTCGGCTGCGTTGCATTGTGTGATGGGACCTGGGTCTTATAACAGCTTCATTTTTCTTTATTTAGCATTGCGCTGTTTGTTTTATGCACTGGTATTCTTGGGAGGAAACCCGTTCCGTGTTATACGGCGTGGTCCCTTGATTTACCTAATGATTTAAAATAAAGATTAATAACTGTTTTAGTTCTCACACCAGTCACATGACTGACCTGGAGTTTATTGTTTTAACCTAAACTCTGGGTGCCCTTATTTTGACACGGGCAGCTAGTAGTTTTGGTTTTGCAGATTTATATTCACAGGAACCTGGTTTACAGCTGGAACGATATCCGGAAAGCTTTGTATCCGTATATCTCTTCTAGTTGTGTATTGTATTATTTTCCGCTGCGATGTATTTAAATGTAATTTAAATCTCTGATATTTCTGTGTAATATTCGTTTATACTTTGTATATTCTTGTAATCTGATGCATTGTTGTAATATACAATGAAATGTTCTTCTGTTTGCGTTCTATTTTGTCGTGTTCTCAAACGATAGGGTGTTTCGAACGGTCTGGGTCGGTTTAGCGACTGGTTCGGACCGGGCGAAATTCTTTCTCGTCACAGTCAGTCATGGGACTGGTATGAGAAATCTTACTTATAATAATAAGGCTAATCACAGGACCACGCCGCTAACGCGGAACTGGTTTACTCCATTGGATTGCCAGTGCATAATTAAAGTAAATCGTTAAAACAACGCAATGCTTTTTATAAAAATGAAACCATTATAAGACTCAAGTCCCATCACACAATGCAGCGCAAACCAGAGGATAGAGTTTGACCTTATAATGGTCAAAAATGCTTGATACGATAAAATGGATTTGATATTATTATTAGTGTGTATATGTTTTCATAAACATTTCAATCACAATATCAATCATAGACGGCATAACTGCCGTATACTATGTAGCCATACTAGTTATACAATCAAAACTGCATGGGTCATATTGGGAGTTGGATTTCCATCAAGAACCGAGGCGAGAGATAGTCCTCACCGAATTCGAGACAATCTAGCCTACCATGTCTCAGGATCAGAGCTCGAGTGACCCTTGGATCTTCAGGGCAGGTCCACCAAAGTGCAATGGTTGGATTAATTATGCCTGAACAATACGTTTCCCCGCCCTACAAGGCGTAAATAGAGCCACTAGGGACTCAAATAACCGAGGCGCCTCATTCCATCATCCACATAAGTAAAAATGTCAGGCCTTGTAAAACCATGACACCACTCCTAGCCAGAAAGAAACGCATGTCCTCCCTGCAGTCCTTACTCCCGTTTCTGGTTCATACCGGGATGTGAGGCTTGCGAAGT
The DNA here is from genome assembly GCA_030737875.1 of Allium sativum. NCBI lineage: Eukaryota > Viridiplantae > Streptophyta > Magnoliopsida > Asparagales > Amaryllidaceae > Allium > Allium sativum. The sequence continues at coordinate 103,173,090 of CM060911.1, read as the reverse complement.
AACGCTATACACAAAGCTATGCTATTTAAAGTTGTGCTTTGATCATCAGCATAGATCTCATTTTTCTGATTCCAACACAATCAGTTTCGTTCGATTCCGACCCTGTTTGTAGAAGTTATGATAATTTTTATATATTTGAATTCATTAATTATATGATTTAATAATTAATTAAATTATAATCTCCCTTAACTTCTTTGTCTCCTTCGTTTACACCCTCTAGTACGTCGGAACCCATGCTCCAAAGAAGAATTAGCCCATCGCTCCATCCTCAGGCCACCTGCCGACGATCCGTCACCATCTCAAGACGCGGCTCAGCCAACACCACCCATGCCCTGACCCGTGTTGCACTTGCCCCCCTCAGCCTTCTAGAAACCCGCACAAACGCTCAATGTTTGAGCTCGCAAACTACACAATCCAGGCGACTGAATTTGATCACCACCGTATAGAATCAAAGGCCTCAGAAATCTCAACAATGTTTGTGTTAAATTCATGTTCTGATTTGAAAGGAACTAGATGGGATTAAGGGAAGAAAATGGAAGGGTTTCAGCCATTGATTAGGCTTGGTGGCGGCTCAGGAAGAAGGTGTTAGGGTTTTGATTAAAATATTGGGGTATATTTATAATATTAAATTATTAATTCAAGAAAAAGCCCGCAACTTCTAAATACCTTCAAATTTAGCCTAAAGAAAGTTATCCCTAAGAAAATACCCACGTTCCGGACGCAATGGGCTAGGTCCCGTCAGCCCGTTTGATCGTCTTCAGCCTATTTTATTCAATTTAATATTTAAATCATTTATTTAATTAATTTGATCGTACATTTTAATTTACCGAGGCCACATACGAACTCTAAAAATTATAGAAAAATTATTTCTAGCTTTGTTTTGACAATACGGTCCTAACAAGACTAATTCATCGAATTCTGAGACTGTTTGAAAAATGGCCATTTTCCAGTTGATTGAAATTGACTGAAATTGACAAAACACATTTTCTTTCGCCACGCTCACATATTAAATCGAAAAATTATAAAAATTGAAACCTAGCAATAATTTGACATTCCGGTTCCAGCAAAAGTGGTTTCGTCGAAAACAGAGGTCGTTTGCAAAATGGCTATTTTTAATATATATATATATATGTATATATATATATATTCTGCAGCGACTATTCTGAAAAGTAAACAGGGCATAACTTTTGATTCCCACTATGAAATTTCGATTTTTCGGATCCGTTGGAAAGATATTCTTAAATAGATTCTAATATTTTTGGTTTCACTAAAATCCGATTTATTTTGCATCCGATACATTCAGTTAAAGTTTAAAAATCAAAATTTCAAACTGCAACGATATTTCTAACTCCTTTTATAATTAAAATAAATCATTTTAGCTATTTAAATTCCATTAAAATTTCTAAAATAAATTTTTTAAATTGGTTCAGAATTTTAGGTTTGTTATAATCTCCCCCACTTAAAATATTTTCGTCCTAAAAAAGGAACAGAACTAAAAGTTGTTTAATTAACCAACTCAATTTTAATTCTTTTATTGGTTTTAATAATTTTATTACTTGAATTAATTATTACACAACACGTTGATCAATCAAATAGTTGATTAGCTTTTAAAATATATATATAACTTTTATATATTCAAAAATCACATTTTCTAATATTGAATTATATATATATATATATATATATATATATATATACATATACACAATCGCAAATACGCTAATAATAAATTTATCACTCTGAACTCAGTCTAGGGCATTACTAACCCCATCTCTAATGAGTTTTCTCATTCTAGGATACTGCTGATCCTATCTCTAATGATTGGATATTACTAATTCAATCTCTGATGAGCCTTTTGTTCAGTCTTAACGAGTTGTATCCCAAAGATTTAAGCTAACCTGAGCTCTGATACCAGCTGTAACGACACACATTTTGCCAGACCTTAATCGATCGCTAGATCGATCAAAATCGTTCAAAACCTGCATACATTAACTTTGGGCATACAACACATCAGAACAATAGCAACATACTTTTATAAACATCCTAATAATGTTACATCAGTGTACAGAATATCAGAGTACAGTGAATATAATAATACAGCGGAAGACTAAATTACAATAATCTAATACAATACACAGCAGAAGACCTTCTATGCTCACAGCAGAAGACCTTCTATGCTCTGGACACAGCTTTAACTTTGATCCAGAATCTTGCTCAAGAGATAAATATCTGAAAAAAGCTACTCGACTGCCTGTGTGGAAAAGAGGGCACCCGAGTTTGCAAGTGAAACAAACTACAGGTCAGTCATGGGACTGGTATGAGAAATCTTACTTAAACTATCTAACAATAATAGGGCTAATCACAGGACCATGCCGCTAACGCGGAACAGGTTTACTCCATTGGATTGCCAGTGCATAATTAAAGTAAATCGTTAAAACAACGCAATGGTTTTTATAAAAATGAAACCATTATAAGACTCAAGTCCCATCACACAATGCAATGCAAACCAGAGGATAGAGTTTTACCTTATAATGGTCAAAAATGCTTGATACAATAAAATGGATTTGATATTATTATTAGTGTGTATATGTTTTCAAAAATATTTCTCATAATATCAATCATAGACAGCATAGCTACCATATACTATGTCGCCATACTAGTTATACAATCAAAACCGCATGGGTCGTATTAGGAGTTGGATTTCCATCATAAACCGAGGCAAGAGATAGTCCTCACCGAATTCGAGAAAATCTAGCCTACCATGTCTCAGGATCAGATCTCGAGTGACACTTGGATCTTCACGGCCGGTCCACCAAAGTGCAATGGCTGGATTAATTATGCCTGAACAATACGTTTCCCCACCCTACGGGGCGTAAATAAAGCCACTAGGGACTCAAATAACCGAGGCGCCTCATTCCATCATCCACATAAGTAAAAATGTCAGGCCTTGTAAAAACCATGACACCACTTCTATCTAGAAAGAAACGTATGTCCTCCCTGCAGTCCTTACTCCCGTTTCTGGTTCATACCGGGGTATGAGGCTCGCGAAGTAACGCTATACACAAAGCTATGCTATATAAAGCTGTGCTTTGATCATCAACCACAAGGCTCTGCTTTTCAATAATAAGCCTTGATCATTTGCATCTTGGAATGCCACACTGTCAATCCATACCATACCATTGATTTCTGCCAATATATAACCTCTAAGCTCGTATGTCTTAGAGAAGGGTGTTATGCAAGAGAATAAATTCTCCGCCACCAACAGATATATATTTAGCAGCGATTAACGAGCACAGTATAAAGGAATACAACGTCAGATATACAATCCATTTACAAGTCCGTTCTGGGTCTGAACGAAACCGAAGGCACTTCATACCTCGCATCTCCGAACAATCAACAATACGTCCGGACAACTACCATTGGAACCTTCTCAAGGCAACAACTCCAATCAAAGGCATCAGTAGTCCTCATCCATTCGATGTGAAGATCGCCGGTCTTCAACCACTGTCTTCATCTTCCACATTTAATCGTCGTAGTAATTATTTAGAATGGGTTAAACCCGGTCTATTCGAATAACTCGCGTATTTTATAATAAAAAATCAAGTGCTATAAAACACATCATACGCTACATTCCAATTCAGGATATTCTTTTAATAAGACATTCACATTATTAGGAAAAAGGTTCCCATTAATTTTATCAAAGATAAATCCTTCCAAATTTATTCTTTAATCCCCTTTTTAAGATTCATTAAAACCCCAATTTGGTTTTAATATCCAAAATCATTACTTTATGATTATTCAAATTTAAGAAATAAATCTTATCATTAACTGGTTTAAAGAACAAATGTCATTTAAAAACATAGTTCACGATAAACCCCAAAATCATCTTCCATTAAATATTAAATTGGAAAACTTTATTTTGGAGAATTTACAATTAAATCTTAATAAAAGATCTATAATTTCCAAATTATATTTTCACTGTTAATTGAGTTAAATAACAAATGTCATTAAAAACATAGTTCATAATAAACTCAACTCACACTTCCTTTTATTCCAATTATTAAATATAATGAAACTTTAATAATCTTAGTTAAAAGATTTATTCTTTTATTCAATTATAATTAAATATTAATTAATTAGAAAACTTAACCAAATCTTAATTAAAATATTTATTCCTTTCATACGAGGTTTAAGAACAGTGTTATTTAAGACACCATTCACGACAAACCCAAAATCCAATTTATCTTATTTAATTCCAATTAAATATTAATTAATTGGAAAAATTCATTAAATCTTATTTTAAAGATTTATTCTAGTTAATAACTAGTTCGATTCGATAAAAATATATTTTTATCTTTTCAAATATGGAATTTTTCATCTAAACCCTTTCCAAATCGTTTACTATGATTTTACACAATTTTTCCATATTTTTATTAATTTTATTATCGCTCGTACGGTTGGTTTCCAATAACGGCAACAGAACTGCATCCATAACGACCTTTTCCAAATTTGATTTGGACATAATTCCAAATCCAACCGTTAGATTTCAAAATTCCTATATTCACTGGAAAGCTCTTTTCGATACGAACCCAACCGTTCCAGTTTTAGAAGAATCCGACGGTCGGGTCTTCCGTTATGCAAATTTGAAGTTAATGGTCGAAATTCGCGTACGGTCGCTGTGCGGCGCGTTCTATTCAGGCCATTATATAAATATATAATATATATATCGTCGATTTCTATTTAAATCGTATTTATAAATATTTATAAATCTGTTTAAAATGATTTTAACTTCATTTTCAATTTTAAATTAAAATTGAATATTCTATATCTTTATTATGTTAAAATAATAATATTTTCAAAATATTATTATTCGAAATCACTTCACTTTTTATTTTCATTTTAAAATGAAATAAATCAACCGATGAACCTGTTCGGGTTAAAATGGCGTTTGCTACTTAATTTGGCTCCACGTTTCTCTTCTTCACTGGATATTATTTAGAATATCTATTATTCTAAAATATTATTTATTTTAAAAGATTCTTTATTTTAAAATATTGTTTTATTAAAAATATTCTGAATTGGAATGCGACTCAATCAATTACCATACAATTTCAGTTGTATGGAATTCATACATTACATATATCCAACGATAATGATAAACAATCATCAAACAATACATTCACATCGAAAGTGAGATTTATAACTGTGTGATCATTAAAATAGATAAATAACGCTCATCACAGACTGTCAACCCACCAATTGACAATTAAATAAATATTGGGACTAGTGTGTGTCCAATATCATCCCAATACCTGTGTGGGGTTTTCAGCCAATAACTAATAATATATTATTTGTGTACTTGGGCGATGCGTGAAAAATTATCGTTCCAATCACATAAACAAGTCGGATAACTTGTAAATGGAGGTGTAACATTTCAACATCACAAACATATGTTTCAAGGTATCGCTACATTATATTTTCAACATTCATAGTCATATAATGAATATTACATATATATTCATTCAGTACACTAAAAATGTAAATTTTTATGTTTCAACATTTATAGCTTAACCATGAATATTTCATAAATCTAATCTTTACGTTGAAACATACTTTACATTAAAATATAACTTTTAATGTTTTCAACATATCTATTTATATAATGTACATTTTACATAAAACCTACTCTACGTTAAAAATGGATTTTTTTAATGTTTTCACATTTTTCTCAATACAATGAATATCTCATTTCATTCTTACATTAAAATATGATTTTTAATGTTTCAATATTTTATTTCAAACAAATGATCAATTTTCATCTTTTCTACATATACGATAAAAATGTGAATTTTATCGACAACCTATTTTCAATTCAAACAAATGAACATTTTTAATATATTCTATACATACGATAAAAATGTAAATTTTATCACTAACATGTTTTCAATTCAAACAAATGAACATTTCTAATCTATTCTATGTATACGATAAAAATGTAAATTTTATCGTTAACATGTTTTCAGTACAAATAATGATCATCTTATATATTACATAAAAATGTGTATTTCTATGCTTACATGTTTACAGTACAAATAAATAAACATTTTGATCTAATTTAACATTTCTAACACAAATGACATTTTTTTAATTTTAACATGACATCACTAACTATAATGACATTTTTATTCAACATAAATATAATCTAAATAAATGGCATTTCCTAATAAATGACATTTTCATTTTTACGTGAGATTTTCTAATAAATGACATTTTCATTTTAACCATTCTAGTTCAATAAAAATGGTAACTTTATCTTATCAATTTTGTTTCAATAAAAATGTCATTTTTATTTCATACAAATCTAATTCAATAAAAATGGTTCTTTTCATTTCTGTTGAAAATCCTAATTCAACAAAATGAAAAGAAATCATATTTCTGTTTGACGAGTTTGATTTTGACAAAAATGTGAATTTTGTTTCAGCAAATTTATTTCGACTATAATGACCATTATGTTTTACCCAATTTATCTTGACAAAAATAACAAATTTGCTTTAAAAAATTTATTTTGACAAAAATAGCAAATTTTTGTCTCAACAATTTTATTCAACACAAATCTATATTTTTGTTTTTAACAATTTTTATTACAACATGATATCATCCAATTAACATATCTATACAACACATCAATCATAGAATCAAATCACGTCACATAACAAACAGAATTTTACTGCAGATTGATGATAACACAAACATAAATAATTTTAATTATTTAAGAAGAAATAAAATAGAATTTCTCACTGAGCTTTTAATCCAGAATGATTCAGATTTGAAAATTTGGGCAAAATTTGATCATTTCTGAATTGGTTCTAATCAGTTCCATAGCGTATATCTCATTTTTTTGATTCCAAAGCAATCAGTTTCGTTCAATTCCGACCCTGTTTGTAGAAGTTATGGTAATTTGTATATATTCTAATTCATTAATTAAATGATTTAATAATCAATTAAATTGTAATCCCCCTTAACTTCTTTGTCTCCTTCGTTTACACCCTCCAGTACGTCGGAATCCATGCTCCAAAGAAGAGTTAGCCTGTCGCTCCATCCTCAGGCCACCTGCCGACGATCCATCACCACCTCAAGACGCTGCTCGGCCAATACCACCAACGCCCTGACCCGCGTTGCACTCGCCCCCCTCAGCCTTCTAGAAACCCGCACAAATGCTCAATGTTTGAGCTCGCAAATCACACAATCCTGGCGACTGAATTTGATCACCACCGTATAGAATCAAAGGCCTCGGAAATCTCAACAATGTTTGTGTTAAATTCATGTTCTGATTTGAAAGAAACCAGGTGGGATTAAGGGAAGAAAACTGAAGGGTTTCAGCCATTGATTAGGCTTGGTGGTGGCTTAGGAAGAAGGTGTTAGGGTTTTGATTAAAATATTGGGGTATATTTATAAAATTAAATTATTAATTCAAGAAAAAGCCCGCTACTTCTAAATACCTTCAAGCTTAGCTTAAAGAAAGTTGTCCCTAAGCAAAAACCCATGTTCCGGACGCAATGGGCTAGGTCTCGTCAGCCCGTTTGATCGTCTTCAGCCTGTTTTATTTTATTTAATATTTAAATCATTTATTTAATTAATTTAATCATACATTTTAATTTACTGGGGACACATACGGACTCTAAAAATTACAAAAAATTATTTCTAGTTATGTTTTGACAGTACGGTCCTAACAAGACTAATTTCATCGAATACATAGACCGTTTGAAAAATGGTCATTTTCTGGTCAATCGAAATTGACAAAACACATTTTCTTTCGCCATGCTCACATATTAATTTGAAAAATAATGAAAATTGAAACCTAGCAATAATTTGACATTCCGGTTCCAACAAAAGTGGTTTCGTCGAAAACAGAGGTCGTGTGCAAAATGGCTATTTTTAATATATATATATATATTTATATATATATATAAATTCTGCAGCGACTATTATGAAAATTAAACTGGGCATAACTTTTGATTCTCGCTATGAAATTTTGATTTTCGGATTCGTTGGAAAGATATTCTTAAATAGATTCTAATATTTTTGGTTTCACTAAAATCCGATTTATTTTGAATCTGGTATATTCAGTTTAAGTTTAAAAATCAAAATTTCAAACTATAGCGCTATTTCTAACTACTTTTATAATTAAAATAAATATATTCGTTTTAACCTCTATTAAAATAAATTTTTAGTCATTATTATTTAAAATAAATCAATTTAGCTATTTAAAATCCATTAAAATTTCTAAAATAAAAATTTTAAATTGGTTCAGAATTTCCAGGTTGTTACAATTTGTGAGATTCGAATTTGAAGTGTAATTTGATAATCAAGTTAAGAGTTTGGAATCGAGAATGAAACTCGAGTTTGAAATGATATTTGGCTTGGATGTAAGCGAATGGTTGTGTTGGAGATAAAAGTGATCAGAGTTTGTTTGGGATGACATTGGTATCTGCTGAATTAGCAGCATATGTAAACGATATAATGGTATGCCTGACAAAAGGTACAAGTTTATATTATATATTGGGTATGAGATTTTGGTGAGCCGAATTGGAAAGCCACTTGGCTGTTTGATTTTCTTTTGGGTTGGAGAAGGCCCAGAGAGGTGAGTTGGTGTTTGAGCTATTCACCAGTACAAAGGAGGTGCTGGCGAAATTTTTTGAAAATTTCAGTGTTAGAAAATTTTCAGGATTTTTTGTTGATAAGAATTAATTAATATTTCAATTGAATTTAAATTGGTTCAGTAGAAAGCTGAAGTTAAGAAGTGAACAAATAATTCTAACTGGTCGATATGGTTTGTTTTCTATCATAGCAATTTCGAGGACGAAATTATTTTAAGTGGGGAAGAATGTAACGACCCGAATTTTTTAGCGATGTATAATTAGTTTATTTAATTATTTACTAGTGATTTAGAGAATTAAAATGGTTGTTTAATTAAATTATATGGAATATTTAATTAATATAATATTTAAATTATATATTTAATTCAGAAATAATCAAAAATAGTGGAATTCACAATACTATGTGGATTGGATTATTTATAATATTTACTTCAGTTTAGAATTGAATTTTTATAACAAATATACAATTTAAACGAAGTTTGAATGTATAATTATATTATAATTATAATCAAGCTCGAAATGGCGCGACAGTTTGTAATTTGGCAATTCGAACTTTAAACAAATATACAGAAGCTGTTTTAAATTGGATTTCTGTGAAACAAGAAATGCTCGGAGCTGGTGAAGTATATTTTTCTAATGGAAGATGAAAATTGGGATTTCATTGTGTAGATTTTGATTTATGTCCAAATCAAATTTTAGAAAAGTCGCTATGGAATTCCTTTATAATTTATTACAATTTATTTATATTTATAAATGGAATTTAATTATAAATCGAATATCGATTTAATCGGGATTTGAAATATTGAGTTAGAAATTCATATAGGAATATTGTGGAGCTGTATGATATCGTATGCGAATATATACGATAATATTTATTTATAAATATTTTATTTAATTACTTTTAAATATAATTATATATTTAAAAAGGGTTATTTAGAGCTTAAAAAATAGCCAGTTTTGCAAACGAAGTCGAAATTCGACGAAACTAATTTTGTTGGATCCGCAATACCAAATTATTGCTAGATTTCAATTTCCGTGATTTTTGAAGTCAGTGTGTGGCCATACGACAGTTAAAAATACGTTGTGTGAGCAAACTGAGTCGTAATTCGACGAAACAAGTTTCGTTGGGTCCGCGATGTCAAACTGCAGCTATACGCCAATTTTGATGATTTTTAAATATTGTGTGTGTTCGTAGGGATTTTTAGAGTCCAGAAACAAATATAAAACTAAAATATCCTAAGATATTGGTGACCCTAAACAAGACACGTACCCATCCGTTACAGCCACAAAAAATCTTATCCTCATTATAAAATCGTTCTTTCAGCCGCCAACAATTCTTCAGGAAACATGAAAACCGATCTTCATAAATCTCTGGAAATCAAAATAATAACTCTAAATTCATGAAACATTTATGAATGGTTTACTGGAATGATTCTCTTTACGCTCATGTCAATTTTATTGGGTTCGATGAGGTATTTGTTCGATAAAATTTTGAACAGTCATTCTTGTTTGTCCTAGGGTTGAGTGATTCGAGCAGAGGATGTATTGATTTGGATTTCTGAGTGTATATATGGATTCACAAGTTCGAACGGAGTGTGCACATGAGTTTTTGGTATATTTCGTGGATATAAGTGTCGCAGGTTGCTGTGTGGTGCCATTGTCAGGATGGACGATGCGATATGAAGGGTTGGGGCGAGTTCATCGTAATTGGTATGAGGTGAGAGCGATTTCGAAGAGAAATCAAATATATGTTTGTGGATGATGGTAGACCGCCTGATCTTTGCATTAGATAAGAGACATATACACACACTTTTGCATATGTACATACAACATTAGAAGTTTCCTAAGGACGATGGATGCTTGTGGATGATGGTTGAGTAGATGGGTGATTGGATGGTAGGACACATTCTTCTTAACTTGAAGATTTCGGGGATGAAATCCTTTAAGTAGGGGGGAATGTAACACCCCGTAATTTTAAAACGGGACATAAGAGATAATTAAAGAATAATTGATTATTAAAAGAAGAATTACGTGAAACAGGTTATGCCATTGCGTTCCTCTCGGAATTCTTCTTGAGATAGAGTCCGAGTTTGCGTAAAACGGATACCGTATGAAGAAGATATGAACGAATGAAGTTAGGCAGAAAAACTGGAAGTTGACCAGAGTGCACTGGCGCACTTCACAAGTGCGCTAGTACAAAAATGCACTGGTGCACCTGCCAAGTGCGCCCATACCGATCCAGCACAGAATTCTGGAGTGTTCTGTGATGATGTGTCTTCTTCTGAGTGGCCAGATGATGTGCATTTGAGTGGAGTCTCCTAGTTCATCTAAGTGCTTTAAAACACTCTCTACACCTATAAATACATAGCCAGACCCAACCCTAATTCATTAACAAAGAGGAATGGCGCCTCCATGCTCTTAAAACCTAAAGTGACCTAGCCTCCACCCTAGTCAATCAATTCAAGTGAGAGGATAAAGATAACAAATCAACACCTACATCAACGGTAAGCTAATCAACTCCAAAAATCAGATCCCATAATCGTTCTTCTCTTTCTTAAATCACGATTTGTGAGTATAGTTATTTTCAGATATGAAATTTAATTATGATTTTGACATGGGTATAAATTTAAATTGGAGGTCTATCTTATTCTTGTTTATCAGATCTGTTTTTTTGTGTAGATCCATCTTATTATTTTTAATCAAATCTGTTTTTCTGTGTAGATATATCTTATTGTAACTATTCTGTATCTCTTCCTTCCTTCTGTTCTATAACCAGGCTACAAACGAGCCTGAGCCAAATCTCATAAGAGATTGACACGCGAATGCTAAATTTGGGGAAAATATTGAATGATGCATAATTGGACATAACTAATTTGTGACTAAATTGAGAACACAACATAAGTGGTAATTTAAGATCTAGATCAAGGCATACTATATATGACGGTTTATGATTTGGAAGATGGAGAATTATTGTATGACAACATATGACTTGTAATTTGGGGGACATAATGCATGTTATAATTCAAGATCTGATTTTGAGGACATAATACATGTTGTAATTTAAGATCTAGATTTGGGGGCATATTTTATATGACGATCTATGACTTAGAAGAAAAAAAGGATATATGATTTAGGCGTAAAAGATCTATATTAAAATAGGGATAACTATTAATGTGAATACGCCTAATTCGGATTTTTGGATATTTGACATACGTGGTAATCAACGGCTATAATTTGGCATAATTTATATTGTGCATCATGATTTCTGGTTTGTAGAGAATATTCTGTACGGTGCAAATTTAACAAAAATTTGGGACATATGTTATATGGTGAATCATGACCATAATTTAGGCATGTAAAATTAGGCTTAATTTTTTGATTAGGCGAGGTATCTCAATGGAATTTTAAGGAACAATTAAATCTGTTAAGTTGCCCAATCTATTGAAACCGAATAAGGTAATTTGGGTATGAAATCTGTAGGCTCGATCTAAAATTGAGCAAAACATGTTAATAGAACTTTGGATAATTTGCTGTAACTTGTGAAGAAGTTAATTTGTTGAATTGGCATATTTAGTCTGATATTGGCATAATCTGTGAATGAATACTTAGCTAAAAATAAGAATGCTGAGACATGGGGTTAGACTCTGTTTGCGGTAAAAGCCTGCACGAATCCAACCGGCTTAACCAGCAATCGCAAATTGTCAGTCTAATGTGAGAGGTCGTAGGCATAAAGATGCTCAGACACGAGGTTAGGTCTGGCTTGTGGCAGAAGTCTGCCCGGAACCGCCCGACACATCCAGCGGCCAAAGCTACCGACCTAATGTGAGAGGTCTGTGCATTAATATTTAATTAATGCAAATCTAAGATAAAGGTGATGCATAAAATGTGTTGGGTGGATAGAGTTAAATCATCTGGACTGATGAATCTAATAAACCCGTTTGAAAATTTGTAGGACCAATACAAGGTTAGGTGAAACAAGCTGTAAGTATGTTAATCTGTATATCTGATCCGTTAGTCTGAAAACTTGTTAATCTGTATATCTGATCCGTTAGTCTGAAAATTTGTTAATCTGTATATCTAATCCGTTAGTCTGAAAACTTGTAACTTGTATGTCTGATCTGAGGACTAGTTAATCTGAACTTTGTACATCTGAAATCTGTAAGTAAGTTAATCTAAAATCTATTAGTCTGGGGACACAAGGTTAGGAGGGGTAATTACTTATGTCATCTATTGTTTGGGACCCATATTAGTCAGTAACCCTTTCTGGTATCAAAACTATAACCCAACACTAAGAGGGGTCAGGGCACGCTTACTGAACTAATTGTAAGAGGTTCACTCTGATAATGGAGAGGGGTGTTGATGGCGCATTCCAACCGGGTCATCTGCGTGCATGGATCCGGTCTGCTCTGAGGATGTTAGACACCGTGACATCTGTAAATAGGTCTGTGTCTATAGGTTGCCACTTTAGGGAGTGATACACCCTTCTATGGGGTCGGCCTAGGGTATTTTTGTATTAGAGAGCCGATCGCTTGGGGTAGAATTTAGGGTACATTTAGTTCTGTCTGTTTCTCTTGGGGTACCGTCTGTTTCTGTTGGGGTGGTAACACCTATCTATTTATGTGTGGTACCGTCTGTTGGGGTGGTAAAGGCCCATTACTAGTGTACACCTAATTCTAATATTCTGTTTCCATCGGGATTATTCTGTTTCTGCCTCTGATTCCGTTCCTGATTCTGTTTATGTACCGTCTATCTCTATTCGGGTGGTAAAGGCCCATTACTAGCATTCTGTTTCTGAATGTCTGTCTCTGTTAGGGTGGTAAAGGCCCATTTCTAGCATCGTGTTTCTGAAGAGATCATCCTGTTTTCTGTTTAGACATTAGGACAACACCTAATTCTATTATACTAGTATTAGTGCAGAGAAGTAAGATATAGTAAGAAGCATAACTTGGTCTATATCATTCTGTTTCTTCTGTTATCCTGCTACTTCTGTTATGGCTATCTCTCATCCAGTTTTATTTGCATGTCAAGATACTGTTATTTGTTTATATGCTGAAAGTCACTGGACTCACTAGACGTATGTCTGACCTAGTTTGTTTCGCCTCTTTTCTTCCGTCCCCCCCCCCCCCCCCCGGTACTCAGGTTGGGAACGTAGGAGCTTGATTTAGATTTCTCTCTGCTTGAAGTGCTTGAAGTATTGCTTGGCTTTGATTCTACCTATTTATGGCATTTTCTATTAGGGATTATGGCTGTAAAATTATGTACTCTGAAGGCTTTTGTACAAGACTGATATTTATGTACTTGAATTCCGATGTTGTGGTTCTGAAGGATGTAACCAAACTTACTTTGTTTCTGCTGTAATAAAGTTATAATTTTTTCAAGTACTACTTTATGTATCTGTCTTATAATATTCTGTTCTGTTTACTTATAATGCTTCATGGAAGTTAATGCATTCCCTTTGTGAGTAGCATTAACGGACAAGGGGTGTTACAACCCCTCTCCTGATATTGGCTCGCGCCATATAACTATAACAATTCTAATCAATTCATTTCACCCAAACAACAAATTTCAACCAAATAATCCAATCAACCAAACCAAACAATCAAAAAAGTCGTCCAAGGTCTGTGGACGATGGGGGAACAGTTTATATATGCAGTTATAAAATAAATAACTGTATAAATTTTTTAGTGAGAAGTTCTCACCTTTGGGTTCCACTCCTCCATTCTTTGATTGTCGATCTATGTAGTATACCTACGTTAAAAATTATATTTTTAACCAATCAATAAATATTTCTTTGTATGATTATTTTATAAATAACATACATAGGCTAAAAATTATATTTTATCTTTCTAAAAACAATTTCATATTTTTATAACAATGCTACATAGATAAAAATCACATTTTTATGCCGCTATGATATAGATAAAAATCAAATCTTTCTATCGCTAATGTATATATAAAAATCACATTTTTACATTGCTATTCAAACGATAAAAATCATATTTTTACTTTGCTACACATATGATAAAATCACATTTTTACATCGTCACTCCATATATAAAAATCGTATTTTTTTCCTATTGCTACATACATAAAGATCGAATTTTTATTATCTATATAACATAAAAATCATATTTTTATTATTCCTATAATATAAAAATCATATTTTTACACCACCATTCATATCATAAAAATCCCGACTTTCCTTATTCCAAAAATCAAACCTTTCTGTCATTTAAAATCTCAACTTTCTACTCATAAAAATCATTCCTTTCTATAATAAAAATAGTTTCTTTCTATAATAAAAATAAATATAAAAAAAATGTAAACATAAGTAGAAATAAATAAAAATGAAAAAATAAATAAAAATGAAATTAAAGAGTCACATCGATTGGGTTTCTTCTCTTTTATTTTTCAACGGAGGTGTTCCTTTTGCTGCTTTTGGATTGGATGGGGCGGCGGTGTCATCGGCGGAGCATGGAGATGGTGCGTAGGTCAGAGGGCGTCGCGGCGGAGGTGGCAGGCCAGGGGGTAGCTGTTGGTAGCGGTTTAGGGTTTGGGGGTGTTTGGATTGGGGGATTCGCTGTTTTGGAGGAAGGCAGGGAGATGGCGTCCGTGGGAAGGAGAAGTAGGAGGGGAGGCAGCGGAGCTTGGGAGGCGCGGCGCCGCGCCTAGCGGCAGCGGTGGGCTGTCACGCAATGGCGTGATGGCTCCTCCCTTTTTTTATTTTTGAAAATCGATTTCTACTGAGAGGGAGAGAGAAGTGAAGGATATAAATATAATAATTTAATTATTTAATTAATTTATTCTCTAAAAGGTTGACTTTTTATTCGAACCCCATATCGAACCCAACGATTGTCGCGCCTAGCTAATTATCACCATTCCAAACACAATGGGATATGTCCGGTAAGCCGATTTAACTGTTTCGATCAGTTTCTATCAAAATCAAAATATAAATCTATATATTGAATTTGAACACATATTTTAATTTTCTAGGGCCGCATATAGACTCTAAAAATTCTAGAAAAATTTATCTAGCTTCATATCGATGATACGATCCTAATAAAACTAATTTCGTCGAATTTGAAGATCGTTTGAAAAACGACCATTTTCTGGTCGGTCCAAATTGAATAAAGCTGTTAAAACACTTTTTCTTTTGCCATGCTCACATTTTGATTTCAAAAATTATGAATTTTGGAATCTAGCATTAACTTGACATCCCAGATCCAACAAAAGTGGTTTCGTCGAAAATGGAGGTTGTTTGCAAAATTTCCATTTTTAAGGGCTATATATCCATAGCGACTATTCTGAATTTTCAACTAACTATGAAATTTTGATTTTCCCAGATTCGTTGGAAAGATATTTCCAAATAGATTCAGATATTTTTGGTTTCGCTAAAATCCGATTTATTTTGAATCCTGTACATTCATTTGAAATTTGAAATCAAATTTTCGAACTACCGCGCCATTTTCAATTCCTTTTATAATTAAAATAAAAATTTTATATTATAACGATGACTCAAATAAATATTTACATTCTAGCTTCATCGAAAATAATTTTCTTGTCGCTATTATTTAAAATAATTCATTTTAAATATTCAAAATTCATTAAAATTGCCAAAATAGAAATTTTAAATTGGTTTGAATTTTTCGGGTTGTTACAAGAACAGTGTTAATGAAGACACCGTTCACGACAAACCTACAATCCAATTCGATATTAAATACAAGGCTCTGAATAGAAAATATATCGGCTTATATTCAATATCAAATTCTGAAACAAACAAATATCCATATATATATCTTCCAAATTCCTCCACAATATCCATATAATCACGGCATCCAATATCGAAATATTCCAAGGATACTTTCGATTCAAATCCATTCCAATTCTTATATTTGAAATTTCTGGTTATATTAAAACCATTCACAAATCCAATTTATTTATTTAAAACTTATTGGATTTCAAATCTAGTTCATTTCGATAAAAATATATTTTATCTTATCAAATATGGAATTTTTCTTCCGAATTCTTTCCAAATCATTTATTATGATTTTACACAAGTTATCGATATTTTTAATAATTTTATCAAGGCCCGTACAGTCGATTTCCATAAACGGTCATCGAACTGCACTTACAACGACCTTTTCCAAATTTGATTTGGACATAGTTCCGAATCCAACCATTAGATTTAAAATCTCTCATATTCGTTGGAAAGCTCATTTCAATATGAACCCAACAGTTCCAGTTTTAGGAGAATCCAACGGTCGGATTTCCAGCAACGTCAATTCGAAGTCAATGGTCAAAATTTGCGAACGGTCGCGGCGCGACGCGTTCTATTCAGGCCATCAAATATATATATATATATATTATGTTTCGTCGATTTCCATTTAAAACGTATTATATAAATCGTTTTAAATTCGTTTTCAAAACGATTTCAATTTCATATTCAATTTCAAATCAAAATTGAATATTCCATATCATTAATATATAAATGATAATATTTTCAAAATATTAGATTTTGAAATCACTTCCTTTTCGATATTCATTATAAAAATGAATAAAATCCATATAAATATCGTACACGTCAAAATGGCGTTAATCTAATCAACGCGGCTTCATATTTTAAATATTTCCATGTCCATTCCAAATCGGACATCAAAATCATATTTTGATCCATTACTAAATATTATTTTAAAATATTCATAATTTTAAAATATTCGTTGTTTCTGAATTGGAATCAGACATAGTCAATTACCACATAATGTTAATTTTATGGTGTAACAACCCGGAATTTTGGAACCAATTTAAAATTTTTATTTTAGAAATTTTAATAAATTTTGAATATTTAAAAGATTTATATTAAATAATAATGACTAAAAAATTATTTTAAATTGAAGTTAGAACTAATATATTTATTTTAATTTTAAAAGGAGTTAGAAATAGCACGGCAGTTTGAAAATTTGAATTCAAACTTCGACTGATTGTATAAGATGCAAAATAAATCGAATTTTAGTGAAACCAAAAATATTTAAATCTATTTAAAATTATCTTTCAAACGAATCCGAAAAATTGAAATTTCATAGCGGGAATCAAAAGTTATGCTCAGTTTAAAAATTCAGAAAAGTCGCTATATAATTTAATATAATATATAACCCATATAAATAGCTATTTTACAAACGAACTACGTTTTTGACGAAACCACTTTTGTTGGATCTAGAATGTCAAATTATTGCAAGGTTTAAATTTCTATAATTTTTGGAATATGTGAGCGTGGCAAAAGAAAATGTGTTTTGTCAATTTCAGTCAATTTGGATCGACAAGAAAATGACCATTTTTCAGATGGACTCCAAATTCGACGAAATTAATTTTTTTAGGACCATATCATCAAAAAAACCAAGATATAATTTTTCTATAATTTTAGAGTTAGTATGTGGCCCCGGTAAATTAAAATGTAGGATCAGATTAAATATTAAAATGATTTATATTTTAAAATAAAGAAAATGGGCTGAGACGATCAAATGAGCTAACGGGACCTAGTCCATCGCGTCCGGAAGGGGGGTATTTGGGTAGGGGCAATATTTGTTGGGCTAAATTTGGAGCTCAGCCGCCGTCTTATTGTTCAATGGCTGAAACGTTCAGGGATTCCATCCACTATTACGCTTAATTCACACAGTAATTCTCTAAAATTATAAAGACAAAATCAAAGAGCATAAAGGGATCTAGCTATTCAACGGTTGAGATGGGTTTGATGGCACGGATTTCTCGGAATGCATGCTCATAGAGGCAGCGTTTGGTCTCGTTTTCTATGAGCTGGGAGGGTGCGAGTGTCGAGGTGGTCATCGGCGGAGGTAGAGAAAGTTCTGGGCTTCGAGGAGGCGGTGTTGGATCAACGACTAGGGGTCTAAATGGGCGTGCGATGGGGGTGGTTTGAGCTTGCGGTTTAGGTTTCTCCTTTATAGTAGAACGAGGAAGAAGACAATAGGAGGAAGAAGGATTAAGGGGGTAAACGATGTAATTAGTTCAATTAAATTATTAATTATTTTAATTTTGTTAACAAATGTAAAAATATCGTAACTTTATCATACAACTTCAGAATCGAACGAAATCTGTTGCGTTGGAATCGAAAAATCGAGATCTAGACAATGGAACAAACCTGATCTGAAACGGAGCAAAACAGAATTTGGGGAATTCAAAATCTGAACTACATAGAATTAAAATTGTGGTGAGATTTCTGAATTTTAAAATAAAATTTGTTTATACTGATTGCAATGTGAAATCTATTTATGTGTTATCTAAAATTTTAATCGATTGTTTGTCATTGTGATTAATGACTAGTTTGAATTGTGTATATCAGAAAAATGTACATGTTTAGTAAGAACATGTTTAGACAAATAAAATCATATTTTTATTTTAAATATGAATCAATAAGATTTGTGTAGACAATAAAAATCATATTTTTATTGTACGTAGAAAAATATTCATGTGTGTTAAAATTTGGACAGTAAAAATCTTATTTTATTGTACATGTATATTAGAAAAATATTTATGTTTGTTAAGAAACTTTTTTAGATAATAAAAATCCTATTTTTATTGTACATTAGAAAAATGATTTCATTAGAAATATGATTACCTTAGAAATAATTACATTAGAAATATGATCACAGTAGAAATATATTTTGTAAATCAAATGTGACATTAATTTATAATCATATGTTGTGAATAAAATATGATATTTAGTTATAATCATATTTTGTAAATAAAAAATGACATTTAGTTAGAATCATACTTTGTTAATCAAATATGAAATCTAAGTATAATCATAGTTGTAAATAAAATATGACATTTAGTTAGAATCATAGGCTGTAAATAGAAATGTCATTTTTGTTAAAAATGCTATATTAGAAATAAAGATCACATTTTATTATAAAATGTTGCATTAGAAATAAAATGAAATTTTAGTTAGAAATGTTACATTAGAATAAAATTGACATTTTAGTTAAAAATGTTAGCATTATAAAAACACCATTTTTGTTGTATAAAATGTTAGCATTATAAAAACGCCATTTTTGTTGTATAAAATGTTTATTTAGAATAAAAACATCACTTTCATTAGAAATTTTTATTAGAATAAAAATGACATTTTTGTTAAAAGTATGTTATGTAAATAAAAATAACATTTCGTTAGAATATGTTATGTAAGGTAAAAATGACATTGTGTTAGAATCATACTATGTAAGAAACAAATACCATTTGTTTAGCAAACGTTTTGTTACTTAAAAATATCATTTTACTAGAAATATCATGTTAAAGTAGAAACATCATTTTAGTTAGAAATGTTTATTTATAATAAAATTGTCTTTCATTTAGAAATGTCATTACATTTAGAAAATGTCATTTTATATAGAAATGTCATATTGGATTAAAAATGTTCATAGGTGTCAAATTGTTTTAGTTGAAAAACAAAAATGTTCATTTTTGTCAAATTGCAATTGTTGAACAAAAATGTTCATTTTTATCTTTTTGTTGAATTAGAATTCTCGACAAAAAATATATAAAAAAACATAATCATTTTGTCGCATTAGATTTTATAAAACAAACATAATCATTTTGTTGCATTAGATTTATCACAATAAACATAATCATTTTGTCGCATTAAATTTGTCAAAAATAATAATAATCATTTTTGTCGCATTAGATTTGTCAAAACAAACATAATCATTTTTGTCGCATTAGATTTGTCAAAACAAACATTTTCATTTTTGTCGTATTAGATTTATCAAAACAAACATTAGCATCTTTGTCAATATCGTGTAGTTAAACAAAAATATTCATTTTTGTCAATATAGTGTAGTTAAACAAAAATATTCATTTTTGTCAACATTGTGTAGTTAAACAAAATATTCATTTTTGTCAAATAGATTTATGTTAAAACAAAAATTACATTTTTGTCAAATAGATTTATGTTAAAACAAAAATAACATTTTTGTCAAATAGATTTGTGTTAAACAATAATATCGTTTTTGTAAAATATAAATTGTAAACAAATAAAATTATCATTTTTATTTGTTAAGTAGAAATTGTAGACAAATAAAACTATCATTTTTATTTGTTAAGTAGAAATAGAAATTGTAAATAAATAAAAATTGTAAACAAATAAAATTATCATTTTTATTTGTTGGGTTGAATAGAAAAATGTAGACAAAATAAACATGTCACTTTCATTTGTTTTGTTGAATTAGAATTGTCGACAAAACAAACCTATCATTTTTATTTGTTTTTTGAATTAGAATTGTCGACAAAACAAACACATCACTTTTAATTGCTTGTTGAATTAGAATTGTCGACAAAACAAAGTTATCATTTTTATTGTTTTGTTGAAATAGATTTGTCGACAAAACAAAGTCATCATCTTTATTGTTTTATTGAAATAGATTAGTTGAATCAAAACACACATTTTTGTCAAAATGAACATTTTTGGCCAAATAGATTAGTTGAACCAAAATATTCATTTTTGTCAAAATATATTAGTTGAAACAAAAATTACATTTTGTTAAATATGATGGTTGAAAACAAAATTTACATTTTTGCTAATTAGATTTGAAATAAAACAAAAATCACATTTTTGTTAAATAAAAGAGTTAAAACACAAATAGCATCATTTTGTTAAGTAGGTTTGTGTCAAAACACAATTAGCCTTTTTGTTAAATAGGTTTGTGTCAAAACAAAAATAGTATTTTTGTTAAATAGGGTTGTGTCAAAACACAAATAACATTTTTGGTAAATAAATTTGTGTTACAACAAAAATGTTCATTTTGTTAAATTAGAATTGTTAACAATATGAAATATCATTAATATTCATTTTGTTAAATTAGAATTGTTAACAATATGAAATTGTCAGTTTTTATTCATTTTGTTAAACTAGAATTGTTCAAAAATAAATAAATAAATAAATGAAACTATCACTTGTAATCACTTTGTCGAAATAGAATTGTCAACAAAAATGAATGAATCACTTTTTAATCATTTTGTTGAACTTGAATTGTCATCAAAAATGAATATATCACTTTTTATGCATTTTGTTGAAATAGAGTTATATGCAAATTATAGAATCTTCTTTATTGTCAATATACACATTAGAATTTTTATATATATTAAAGTGATATTTTTATTGTCAATATACACGTTAGAATTTGTGTATATATTAAAGTGACATTTTTATTGTCCAAATACACATTAGAATTTGTGTATATATTAAAGTGACATTTTTATTGTCAATATACACATTAGCATTTGTGTATAGATTAAAGAGACATTTCTATTGCAAACATACGCATTAGAATCTGCGTATAAATTAAAGAGACATTTTTATTTTCAGAATATATATTAGAGTTTGTATGCAAATTAAAATAAACATTTTTATGTGTGTCATGTCATGCATGGAAATTATAAACAAATAAAAATATTTCTTTTATTTGTTAAAGTATAAAATAGAAATTTCATACAAATAATGGAAACAAAAATTATCTTTTTATTTGTCATTAGCAAAGATGTCATGCATATTTGTTTGCCATTAGAAATACGTAGAAATAAACACATATTTATTTGACATTATGAATACGTAGATATGACATGCCAATAAAACATTCCTTTATTTGGCGTGTTGAACACGTTAGATGAATCATCGAATAGTTTAAATTTGTATATAATTATATATATATAAATATAAACTAAAATTAAAAGAATCACGCACCATAGTTCGCGTTTTGAAATCATAACTTTAAACGATGATACTGAAAGATCCGACCATCGGATTTTCCCAAAACTGAATCCGTTAGGTCTGCTTTGGGAAGATCTTTCCAACGATATAAATTTCGTTAAAATCTAATAGTTAGATTTCGAGAAATGTGTAAATCAAATTTGGGTAAAAACAACGTCAGGGCTGCCTATTGATCCAAAGCGTCGTTAAATTAAATTAGACTATTTTTATATAAATAAAAATAGTGATGAATCGTTATAAACAATATTAACGATATGAAATGATTTTAAATATAATTATTCGAGAATTATTTGAAAATGCCGAGTTCAATCTCATTTCAAATAATTATACGACGATTTAAAGTCGAAGACATTGAAGACAGTGATTGAAGACCGACGATCTTCACCTCGAATGGATAACTACTGATGCCCTGGACCGATTTGCTCCTAGGAAAGGGTTACAGTGGTAGTTGTCTGGATGTACTTGTTGATTGTCCGAATATGCGAACACCTCTCTTCCATATTGGACATATAGGACAGGGAATAAGGTGTCTCCGGTTTCGTTCAGACCCAGAACAGACATGTAAGTGCTGTGTCTCTGGTATTGGATTTCATTCCATGTACATTGATTTCTATTTAATATATATCGATTTGGTGGTGGAGAATTCATTCTCTTGCTTAACACCCTTCTCTGAGATGCATGAGCTCAGAGGTTATATATTAGTAGTTATTGATCGCATGGCGTGAATTGCCAATGTGGCATACCAAAATGCAAATGATCAAGGCTTTTGTTGAAAATCAGAGCCTTGTGGTTGATGATCAAGGCATGGCCTGTCTAGGCGTTGCTTTGTGTATAGCGTTACTTCGTGAGCCTCACACCCGGTATGAGTCAAAAACGAGACAAGGGAGCGCAGGGAGTGCACACGTTTCTTTCTAGCTAGAAGTGGCATCAGGGTTTTACAAGCCCTGACATTTTACTTATGTGGATGATGGATTACGAGGCCTTGGTTATATTGGTCGATAGTGAATTTAAAGGTTCAATAGGATCGCGAAGCATGTGTTCAGGCATAACTAATCCACTGAAGTATTTGTGGACTGGCCCTGCAGTATCCAAGGGTTCGCCAGCGTCCGAATCCTGAGACATTGCTAGAGTGTCTCGAATTGGTAAGGAGATCGTTCCTAGCCTTGACTCATGATGGAAATCCAACTTCCAATACGACACTATGCGGTTTTGATTATAGAACTAGTATGGCGACGTAGTAGGATGGGGTACTATGCCGTCTATGATTGATACATTATGATTGAAATGTTTTTGAAACATATATACTCTAATAACAATATCAAATCCGTTTTATCGTATCAAGCATTTTTTTACCATTATAAGGTAAAACTCTATCCTTCGGTTTGCGTTGCATTGTGTGATGGGACTTGAGTCTTATAATGGTTTCATTTTTCTAAAAAAGCATCATGTTGTTTAATGATTAAGTTTATTTAAATTATGCACTGGCAATCCAATGGAGTAAACCCGTTCCGCGTTAGCGGCGTGGTTCTGTGATTAGCCTTATTACTAGTTAAGTTAAGTAAGATTTCTCATACCAGTCCCATGACTGGCCTGTAATTTGTTTCACTTTGCAAACTCGGGTGCCCTCTTTTCCAATGGGCAGTCGAGTAGCTTATTTTGCAGATATATTGAGCAGGATTCTGGACTGAATCTTAGAGCTGTGTCCAGAGCATTGATAGTCTTCCATTGTGATTAGTTTATTTGTTCCGCTGCACTGTATTAAATATGTTGTAAATTATCTTCCGCTGTATTACTATTTATCGATGTACTCTGATGTAACATTATTATGATGTTTATAAAAGTCTGTTGTTATTTGTTCTGATGTGTTGTATGCCCAAATTTAGCATATTCAGGTTTTTGAATGGTCTTAGTCGATTTTGCGATCGATTAGGTCCGGCGAAATGCGAGTCGTTACATTTCATACAACATATGTACACAACAACAATCAAACTCAGTCTACCATCATCCAGAGTGCACTACACAACTGCGTAAGCGTTAAATATAAATAATCAGCGCTTAAAACAGCTTGTCAACCAATCAATCGACATGCAGCTAAATTATTGGGATTAATGTACGCCAAATATCATCCCAATACCCGTATGTGGTTTTCAAACAATAAACACAAATTTATTTGAGCATTTGGGCGATGTGTAAAATATATTGTCCCAATCCATACCAGACAAATGGGTGTACATAAACAAATCATCTGATTTGTAGACGAATATTTATTTTATTCATATACACGTTAAAAATTATTTTTTTAACGATAAAATATCTATTCGGTTCATTTACACAATAAAAATGATATTTTATTGTTCTGACATATTTTAGAAAATTTTGGCAGCATAACGGCACGATACTAGAACCGGGATAAGGTCTAGCCTTATCCCTTGCCCAATAATGGCTCGCGCCATACACAAACCAAATCATATCAATTCATTTCACATCTCAAGCCAATCCAAACAAATAAATCAACCAAACCAAATAATCCAACAATTCGTCCATGGTTTGTGGACGACGGGGAGCAGTTCATATATGCAGTTATAAAATAAATAGCTGTACAAAGAAAATTATAGTGAGGAGTTCTCACCTTAGGGATCCACTCCGTCATTTTTATTTCTGAATTTCTGAATTGCTTGGATTTGCCCGCAATTCAATGTAGTCTTTGCCACGCTGTTCATACTAAAAGTCACATTTTTATTATGATGATTATATATTTAAAAATCTCATCTTTTTATTTTATCCCTACATGTATAAAGATCATATTTTTATAACGTTATATTATATATAAAAATCATATCTGCATATTGCTACATGTATAAAAATTATATTTCTATAATATCGCTACATAAATAAAAATCATATTTTTATAGTATCGTTACATAATTAAAAATCATATTTTTAAACCGCTACCTTTAAAATAAAAATCACATTTTTATTTGTTCACATTCAATATAAAAATCCAATCTTTCTTCGCTAATATCATATATAAAAATCCACTCTTTCTTCGCTAGTATCATATATAAAAAATCTAATCTTTCTTCGCTAATATCATATATAAAAATCTAATCTTTCTTCAGCAATATCATATATAAAAATCCAATCTTTTTCACTAATATCATATATAAAAATCCACTCTTTCTCGTTGCTACCATATAAATGAAATTCTTATTTTTATATACGATATTTATTATTAAAAATCGCATTTTTAATTATGTAAACAACTAAAAATCAAAATAAATGCCAACCGCAGTAGTCAGAGGTGGGGGATGGCTGAGAAAGAGCTTGACATCGAGGAGGGTTGCGCGGCATGGCCAGCGGTAGCCGGATCTGGGCTATGGTGGCGGTTTCCATTCGGAAAAAAGGGAAAGAGGGAGAATGAAAGGCAGAGGAGGCTGTTGGGTGGCACGCAGGGGGGTTTGGCCGGCCTAGGTGGCGCACGGCCTAGTGGTGGCCGGTGGCAGTCCTCCGGTGGTTGGAGCAATGGGTTTGGGGGCGTTTTTGGTTGAAAGAAGGAGAGGGAGGCTGAAGGGGCGCAACGGCCGGAGGAGGGGGGGGAGGGTCTGCTAGTGACGGCTCGCCCATGAAGGGGCGGCGACCGCGCCGTGGGGGGGGGGGGGCGACGGGATGAACGTGATTTCCTTTTTTTATCTTCTGTTGAACGAAGGGAGAGAGTGAGGGAGAGAGAAAGGTTGACTTCATTTTATATTTAATTTTATTCTTTAATTTCTAAAAGTTACTTTTTCATTCGAACCCCAAATCAGACCCAACGACTGTTTCCCTTAACTAATTATCCCCATTTCAAACCCAATGGGATATGTTTCGTAACCCAATTCGGCTGTTACGATCAGTTTCTGTAACACCCCGTAATTCTGTAACATTAAGTTTCACAAATTAAAGTATAAATAATTTTTAGAAGAAGAATTAAGGGAAATGGGTTACGCCATTGCGTTCGTCTCAAAATTCTTCTTGAGATAGAGTCCGAGTTGGCGTAAATCGGACTCCGTATGAAGAAGTTATGGCCTTCAGAAGTTTCAAGAATTTAAATAAATAAAAACAGATTCAAAATTCGAATTCAAAACACAAACCCGGGCTGGGTGGGAAATTTCCCGCCCAGGAGCCAGGTCGACCAAGGGGTCGACCTCCCCCCTATAGGTAGACCTAGGGGTCGACCTCCCCTGTTTTTCCAGATCTGGACTGTAATGATTTTGGCCTATTCTGGATAGACCGGATGGCTTCTAGGGCGATCTAATGGCTCTAAAACACTCTCTATACCTATAAAAGAATGCCTAGACCTAAGGTTTCTCCACACAAATTCTTTGAGGCATCTACATGCTCTTTCTCTCTATTCTAGCCTCCACCATTAAAATAAATCTTATTCTCTACTAAAACAAGTTATAGTTCTTCTTCAAATTGGAGATTCAAATCAAGTTAAAGCTTCAAGTTGGACCATAGGCATTCCGCTTCAAGCAACGTCACTCGAATCATAACAAATCGCCTTTTCTGAATCGATTGGTTAGCTAGTAATTATGAAACAAGGGTAATTAGACTTTTGACTTGCCTCAAGAATACCCTTGAGATTTCGTACGATCCTAAGGGATCAGTTTGTCTTAGCTACCTAGAATCACTTTACTTATCTATCGACGATTTTCGATCCATTGGGGTAGTCCATGAGTACGCAAGATGTTTTGATTAGGGTAGGGGTTTTCCCCCTAAAATTTGAGAAAGACTTCCGCATGTATCTGGATGACATTGCAAAGCCAGTTATGCGACCAACGATAATTGTGGAGCAAGATTGTGGAGGATAGCCAGAGTCGGTAAAATGCTCAATTTTTTGGTTGTTTTGTTAGTATCATCTCACATAGATCATCCAAATTCGAAGAAGGTATTCCTTGGGTGCTTGTCTGATGTTGGTTTAGGCCTTTGGGGCTTGTACTTGAGGGATGTCGAGTTCGACTAGGATAGTTTGCATGAGAAATAAATGGTTGTGGCAAACGCCCTAAGTAGAAAAAAAGACTGACCTTAAGAGAGGTAACAAGCACATAGTAACTATTAGCTTTAGACCCTCAGACTTGCAGCATGATGGATAAGCTAAGTAGAGGAGAGAACTCTAATCATCTTAGGATATACTCTTGATATCATGGTTAATATCTGTTTATCTTGGAAAGATAGTTCGACTACATTGGATACCCTCTAGCATGGTAAGTGATCGAGGGCCTATCTTTACTAGTGGGTTTTGGAAATGGAGGTCAAGAAGCTTCGCAACCATGAAGTTAAATTAGATAAGGTACAATGGAGTGAAGCTCAAGAAGATGCAACTTAGAAGACGGAAGACTAGATACGCGCATCATACCCTCTTTCTTGAGGGTATATCCTTGATCCCTTTTGCTAGGAATTTTAGGCATTCTTGTTTCCATCTTTTTAAGTATATCCTCTAGGTCCTGTCTTCGTGATCCTTAGGTAGAAACCAATGGATATAAACATGTATTTTAAACATGTTATGATTGATGGTTGCAAGTGGTTGCTAGTGGATGCATATACACACATTAGGCACTAGATCGACTCAGTCACTTTCATATTTCATTTGCATATATGTATTTTTTTATGGATTGAACTTGATGTGTTGCATTTGAGTGAATGGTTGTGCATTCTTGTAGAAATTATATGTATCGTTAGGATTGCATACATATTGGACGCATGGCACTGACATAATTCGCATTAAGGAGGTCAACTGAATCAGTAGACCGCCAGATTTTGCATTAGATAAGGACATATACACACACTATGCATATGAACATGAAAGCATTAGAAATCTTTTAAGGACAATGAATGCCTGTGATTGAAAGGTTGAGTACATGGATGACTGAATGGTAGGACACATTCTTCCTAACTTGAAGATTTCGGGGACGAAATCCTTTAAGGGGGGAGGAAGGGAGAATGTAACACCCCGTAATTCTATAACATTAAGTTTCACAAATTAAAGTATAAATAATTTTTAGAAGAAGAATTAAGGGAAATGGGTTATGCCATTGCGTTCGTCTCGTTATTCTGCTTTAGATAGAGTCCGAGTTTGCGTAAATCGGACTCCGTATGAAGAAGTTATGGTCTTCAGAAGTTTCAAGAATATAAATAAATAAAAACAGATTCAAAATTAGAATTCAAAACACACACCCGGGCTGGGCGGGAAATTTCCCGCCCAGGACCCAGGTCGACCTGGGGGTCGACCAGGGAGTCGACCTCCCCCCTATAGGTCGACCTAAGGGCCAACCTACCCTGTTTTTCCTGATCTGGACTGCAATGATTTTGACCTATTCTGGATGGACCGGATGGTTTCTAGGGCGATCTAATGGCTCTAAAACACTCTCTACACATATAAAAGAATGCCTAGACCTAAGGTTTCTCCACACAAATTCTTTGAGGCATCTACATGTTGTTTCTCGCTATTCTAGCCTCCACCATTAAAATAAATCTTATTCTCCACTAAAACAAGTTATTGTTCTTCTTCAAATTGGAGATTCAAAT